>OX328105.1:42470844-43070844 GCA_946811185.2 Hippopus hippopus | reverse complement strand
TTTTTACCCTTCCAAGGTAAACTATCTGCCATTCAAGCCATTGCATTGATTTGTTTGTTTGCTTTATATTCAAAGCAGTTTAAAATAATATTTCAGTAATATTTCAGCGGCCTGAACTTCAATCCATGCTTTCCTGGTTTCTTTAACCAGCACTTCATTCAACATTCTTTCCAAGCCACTGGCTGCTTTCCAACATAACATAAACACCGTCAAAACAATGGTCAGCAGTTAAAGAGGAATGAATCTTGTCACAACAACTTTCATCAATCCCTAAAGAGAATTTGCCCCCTACAACCCCAACATTTGAAGCCTCTCACATTACCAACTTAGTTACTCAGCTCTCTGGCAAAAGGTGGCTTAATACATATCCATAAGCATAATACCAAGCAAGCTTGTCATCACATAATTCTGGATCCATAAAATTCATTTTGTCTAACAACCAACTGAATCATGAAGTAGGCTGTTCATTTGACATGCAGAAAATTGATCAACAGCAAAGTGTCAGCCTGCACTGACTGCGCAGACTGACCTGGCTCATTATTTTTTTGGCAATTGCATTAAACCTCCTTTTCACAGAGTATGGCTCACTTCTATGTAAAAGAGTTATCAACTTGATTCATACTGGAACACTGTTACAAAGCAGTAGAGCACATTATTTAAACAAACTGCAGATTTTTATTAAAAGCACCGTTAAAACATCTCTTTGAACTTTCAACACTAACTGCATGAATCACAACTAATCCTTTTGTAACAGCCTAAAACCATACTTTGGCACCCTAAGAATTATACAAGCGAGCTAACACTGTGATAGGACTGTAATGCTTTTGAAGGGGGTAAACACTGCATCCGAACAACATTAAGACATGAGAAGGTGAGCTGTCACTGCAATATAACTTCCTGATGATGGTCTGGCGTTGTATGCTGCTACCAGCATTATTTCAGTCATATCACTGATCAGCGTGTCACAAAAAATCCTATACCTTCACCTGTAGCCATGCAGGACCCTGTGATATGTAACAGTACAAGAGGGCTATGATGGCCCTGCACTACTCCACTGCCTTTTAGATAAATGTGCCACACTGTTTACTGCCATCAAAAGACATTAAATAATTAGAAGTCTGTATGGCAATAAATTTCAGAGAAAAATAAGCCTAGCACAAATACAGTCATACCTTCTCCACATTTAAACATGATGTCGATGAATACATGCAGGTCTAATGAAGTATCAATTATTTGTACCACATATCAAACATAGAGAAGTTTAACAGAAAAGATTTCAGCCAGTGTAGTTAAAAACTGTTGATAGAAACATTAAACATCAATCAAACAAATCAGCAGGTCTTTTACTAAACTCTGTACTAAAGGACAAAATTTTGGGCTTGCCCAAACTGAAAGCATTTACAGATGACATTTAAAAAAATGTATCTCTAGTAATACCAATTCTGTCTTTGATAGAGTAGAAAACATTGTGGGAAAGAGGAAAAAATGCTTGTTACAAGCATTTTAACCTTTTCCCACATTGTTTTCAAAAGCCTACTCCAGGTCGTTTAAACTCGGAAATTTGTGGTTAAGTGTTAAAATACCATTATAGCAGTAAATGACAACCCTTTGAACAATCAATATTACAAAATAATCCTTTTATCACATCACCTACAGTGAATTACCATAACATCACACTCTTTTCAACTGATCACAATATTGCCTTTTTAATTAGCAGTGTCCTTCCAATAAGCCAGACAATGTCACTGGAGAAAAATAACCAGGGCTTTATGTCCGTTTACAGCTTCGATCTGTTTTTCACCTATTAAACCCTTCATCACTCAATTCTGCATTTTAACGACCTTGAGGAAACAAGAAAGATAAAGTGCAAGAAACTAGCATTTCTCATGATGTTTTCTATCCAATCAAAGACAGAAGTCATCATGTGTGCTTCATGTTTTCTACCTTCCAAAAACTCACATTGTTTTTTTCGTCAGAAAATGCTATCAATAAGTACATGTAAAAAGTTCTGTCATTTGGTAAACAGTTATAGTTTGATATCTGTTGATTATTAATATTTCAAAGCTTATTTTTAATTAGAACTTGTCTGCTGCAAGTCAGTATAAGAACATGTGACTTTCTAAAAAGGGACCATGTAGATTATTTAAATACCGTATAATTGCAATTTTTTTAACCTTTTCCCAAAAAAAGGAATTTAGAACCTTCAAAATTAACAGCAACTGCAGATGACATAATCAGAATTGATGCACATGAGCTTTGGTTTTCTAATAAGGTAGAGAACATTTTGGGAAAAGAGGGCTACCAACATTTCCTTTTTTTCCCCACAATGTTTTGAAACACCCACTCGGGATTGTGTGGTAAAGAATTAAGTAACTTCAGATGAAAAATGGCAAGCAATTGCTAAAATGTTTTACAAATCATTCATTGCCACATTTGGAAACCTTGGTAACCATGTTCCATTTATCGAAAAATAGTCTGCAAGACTGGTAATGAGGTAACATCCCTTATCCTCTTTTTACGATGTTATTTTCCAAGGTGTGCTGACTCAATAAAACAAGACGTGTATGCAGGAAGTAATGAATTAACCAAGAGCCACAAAAACTTTCCTAAATTTTTAGAATAAAAGAATAACAAAATTCCAAATCCAAATTCCAAAGAACAAAAAGTAATGAATCTAAATCACACTTTATACATCTAACTATCTGACATCACAGTTTCCCAACACTTGGAAATGATAAATTATTAGAAAAAAGGACATACAAAATCTCCCAGACATTATTATTGATCAGTTGTGACTGCAAGACGCAAAAAAAAAATTTTTTTTTTCTCATCACAGAAATAACGGTTTAGATATCTAGCAACATTTCAGTTCTTAGTTTATTCTGATTTTTGCCAATATCTAACAAGAAGGCAATCAAAATCTGAGTAGCATTCAAGTTGTCGTCTGCAAATGTATTAACTGTTTACCAAACAATCCCAGGTTTTCCATCCTTGAGAAAGAAGTCTCTTGAAAACATGGTGGAAAAAGGAGAAAATGCTGGCTACCAGCATTTTCTCGTTTTTCCACAATGTTTTCTACCCTTCCCAAAACAAATTTCAACTTTACAGTCACTTTTATTATGTCGTCTGCTAATGCTTTCAATTTGGACTTGTCTAAAATTTTGTTGTTTGGTAAAGAGTTAAATGATTATTTTAGTCATGCATGTTTTGCAGCTGTCAAAGTACTCTTAGAGTTTCTTTCCCCCGTATAGATTTGATTACCAGCTTCTTTTCCCATTCCCACAATGTTTTCAAATCTCTTTTCCTCAGGATCATTAAAATTTAAAACACAGGCTTGTGGGAGAAAGGGTTAAGCAAAATAAACGGTTATAACAAAGTTCTGTGATTAGACATAATGAAGATACACCTGCTCAGATAAAGTGTCTTGATGAGGTTTGTATCGTAAATACTTTTTGGTTGCTTGTACTTCTACATTTTCCTTCAGCGTAATCTCTCACTGCTGATCATTGTCTCAAAAAAATGCTAATCATTGTCTCAAAAATAGTTATGTGGTAAACAGCCAGTGGCTTGGGAAAAAATATTGTGCTAACAGCTGGTAAAAGAAAGTAAGGCATGGATAGGTACACTGGTCGCCTCAATAAATCCGACATAATGTTGAAAATAGCATTAAATACCATACATACAAACAAAGTAAATCCTTCAACTTAAAAATAATCCTAATTCCTAAGCTTTTGTCCTAATTTCAACCAGCAAGATCTTCTCCAAAGAACAACAATTATGCTACAAATTTAGTGTAGTAGGATCTTGATCTACTCATGAAAACTGTTACAAGTACTTTTAATCCATAATGCGCCATATAAACCAGATATTTCCAGTCTAGAAATAAGACCCAAATAATTGCAATTTCCTGATTGCTCTTGTCCACAATGTCTTGGCAAAATAGATAGCATAGTTAAAAGATCAGACTACATCATTTCAATAGTAAAGTCTGATGCTCTACACTAGCTGCAAAGGCAACTACAATTGTAAGTCACTCAAAACATTTCCACATGATGAACTGCAGTTAAAGAGAGATAACTCTTACAGTATCTCTAGTAGGGAAATACTGTTGTCTTTCCCAATTTACAAAATACAGTACAAACTTGTACAGTATTGGCTTCCATCAGGGGAAAAATTCACCATTTACGTGTAAAGTTGACTTGTAAAGTTCCAAGCTCTCCTAAACTTCACTACTTACAGTAGAAAGATAACTTTCTATGTCTAAGAGTTTACATTTTACCAAACAATCCCTTGTTTTACTCTCTACCAAACAACAAAATTTAACACAAGTCCAAATTGAAAATTTTTGCAGATGAAAAATTAAAGGTGGCTCAAATGCTGAAATTTGTCTTGGATCTGGAAGAAACACTGTGGGAAAGGCGAAAATGTTGGTTATTTCTCTTTTTCCACAATTTTTTTAAAAGGCTTTTCTCGGGGTTGTTAAATGTCAGGATTGTGTGGTAACAGGTTAAACAACCCTGGGGAAAAAAATTTGAAAACACGGTGAGAAAAGAAGAAAATGAAATAACCAGGCACAAATCTAATCATTTTAGCAAAGTTTATATTGTCGTCAGCAACCACTTTGAATTTTAACGAGTCTACCTAGCCCCTTCCCCACAATGTTTTCTTCCCCTTCAAAGAAAATCTCATTATTTGAGTTACAATTTATAATTTTTGTAGACTGCAAATGCTTTTGATTTGGAAAAATCCAAAATTGTGTAATAATAAAAGCTACTGCATATACAGATGACAAACTGAATGTGGCCCAAATGATAGGATTAGTCTATGAGCGTGTAAAAAAAAAACACACAGAAAAAGCCAGTACCCAGGCATTTCTTCTCCAAATGTTTTCAAAAGTCTTTTTTCTCCATTACCATAATATACGTGTATGAATTGTTTGGTAAAGTGTTACATGAGGAAACAACATACAGAAGAAGATGTAAAAGGATACTTTGGCACAAACAAATCTGACAGACTTCATGAAAAACAAGCAACTTCGTTGAAATGATATCCCCCGCCAAAGAAGACCTTTTCAAAAATTTACGTGACCGCATAACTCATAATCGCTCCCAGTCAGCCATTTTGCATCGAATCAAAAAAAAAAAAAGTATATCAGCAGAATAGGTTATTGTACACACATATAAAGTTTCACGAAATTCTATCCAATGGCATTGGAGATATTGTCCCAGACAGACACACGGGCGGACAACCCTTAAATTATATCCCTCCGCCTTCGGCGGGGGATAATAATAGGCTGAATAGGACCATGGTGGGATAATCACTACTCTTACTCTTGTGCTGTCTCCGTGCCAATGTTTCTGCAATGCTTAACCCTTGGCCATATATAATAAGATTTATGACTTGTCCAAATTGTAAGCAAATTTTGCAAGATGATAAACAAAAAACTCCAGAAACAAACAGAGGTTAGATATGATGCCTTGCTGAAGCACTCAATAGAGACAACAGGCTTAGGTATCTGATATCAAAACAGTAAACCCTTATCTCTTTACTACATGACAATATTTTAAAACTGGTCCAAATTGAAAGCAATCGCAGAAAACCAACTAAACATTGCACAGAGTAGAAGACTTTGAAAGTGCAGAAAACACTGTGGGAAAAGGAGAAAATGCTGGTTACCAGCATTTTCTCCTTTTCCCACAAAGTTTTCAAAAGTCCTTTTCCTTCGGGCCTCTAAACTCTGGATTGTGTGGTAAAGGGTTATGGCTCCTTTCAGGCTTTAAAATTGCCTTCGTGGCATGTACCAATCAAAGATCAGACTACATAAAATGTGCAGTCTGATCTTTGCTCTACACTGTCCACTTTACTGAGACATTCTGGAAATAAAAAAAGAAATACAGAAGAAGCAATTATTTGGGTCTTAATTCTAGATTGGAAATGTCTATTACGTTTATTTGTTGCTCCAAAAGTTAAAAGAAGTGCTTCAAATCGTGAAATGCTCAACCTTCTACCAAAACAATCCTGTATTTCAACAATCCTGAAGAAAAAGGCGCTTGAACATTTGTGGGAAAAACAGAAAATGCTTGTTACCAGCATTTTCTCCTTTTCCCCACAATATTTTCTACTGTTACAAAGACAAATTTGATCATTTCAGCCAGATTCTGTTAGTCTTCTGTAATTAAACGTTTCAGTTTGATAAGGCCAATCCAAATGATATCTGTGTTTAACGTTTCCCGGCCCTACCTAGAAAATGCTGCCGACCCTGAACTTTCTAGCTATGATTGAAAAAGAAATCTGTTGGGTGTGATTTCGGTACATGTACATGGTTCATGTTAACAGTTTCTGGAAAATAAAACAAAAATCTGTACCTACCCTACCTACAGTATCTCTGACCGAAACCCTAAACAGAGGTATTTTTTTGTTAGGCCTTGCTTTTGCATGGTATGCATGTACAGTACTACTAAAAATTGGATTTATTAACCATAACATGAGCCAATAACCTAAAATGTCTAATATTTATTTCTATGTGACTCCCTCAGTTGGCTCCTACTGGCCCCAATATTTATGAGTTGGCAAATTTGATGGCTAACAAAATTGATGGGGGGGGGGGGGGGGGGGGGGCGCAATACAAAACTATGGATAAAGAAATTGCACAAATTTGCTGGTCAAATGGCTTGACAAGGATGAAGAAATGCAAAGATGAGCAATAATCAGTGGTTGCAGAAACACAAAAAACTATCAGTGTCCTCACTAGCGCATACTCCTGCGTAAACCATGTTATGAAATTACAATTCACATAACAAATACTGGTTACATGTTACACCTCACCTGCATGAAAAACACAGATAAAAAAAGACCAATACGGGATTTTCTTCAATGACGGTCTGACTTTCTTTTCTAAATTCTGAAATCCCTTCGCCTTCTTTTTAAAATCTACATATACCTGTACATGTATATCGCCTATTGTACACAGAGTTATGCAGTTATGCCATGAAAATATTTTTAACGCACATAGTGACTTTTGTATGTAAAAAAGCTTGTACCATTCATTCTATTCTACATCTGGGGATAAGGTATGTTTTTGTTACTTAAAAAACCTCTGGTGAGTAATCAACATTAGCGTTATTATTGCCATACCCTCTAAAATGGCGCCTTACCCCCCAGAATTTCAGAATGTACCCTTGCTATGAAAAACTAGTGGGAACATTGAATATAATCAGTGATTGTTAAAAGCACAAAAAAAAACAATATCAATTAAATCTGAATTTATGTTGGAAAATAAGTCTTCTTGAGACAATTTAGAAAAGTGTGGCATAGAAATTCCAAGCTCCTATGTTACATCTTTGGATAAACATACAGCTGACCTGTAACAAAATATTTAAAACAATAGCTAATTGAATGTTAGTAAAGTACATGCAACCTTAGTACTACAGAGGAGGACCATCTAAGAACGTATGTTTGTCTGAATGGAGTTATCTAGCTACTTCCAACAAAATTTCAATCATATCTGTAATAGCCTGTTTTTCCTTGCTTTCAGCTTCAAATTTAACATTGCAAATATTGTTTCCATCTAATCATCATCAATCTAGCTAGACACACACTTTTTGGAGGACTTGTAAAGCAAAATCCCTTTCTGTGGAACAAGCTGACCAAAACAAAATACTGTCATATACATCTGAGCTATGAATACCCACTGTTTTTTGATACAGACAATACATCTCAAGCTCCCTATGGTCGCTACCATATTTATTGCATATGTGATACAGTTCAAAATCAAATACCAGCAGAAAAATGTGTAAGATTGCAGTGTTTCATCCAGGATTTGAAAAAGGTGAGGGATTTGCCCACTTCTTTTAAAAAACAAGTGGGGGATTTTTAAAAAAGTGTGGGGGCCATGAGGCATAACTGACACATTTTTTTTTCTAGACTAGTCATTCTTTCTGTTATGCAAAAGTTCTACTATCAGCCTTTAAGCCACAATTGCTGGAAAGTGTGTTGAGTAAAGTTTCATAAAAGTTCCCTTGTCTGTCCCAATAGGATCAATAATGATTGAGGCTTCTTCAGCTTCCTAATAAGGTTTCCGAGATAAAGATCAGTAGACAAAGTGAAATAGTCACTTATTTTGCGCTTTGACATTCTGGATTGCAGAACAGTCCAGTTTATGAAATAAAAAATTTATGTTTCAGACGACGAAAATGTTATTGTCACACTGTAACTACAGGCAACTGAAAAGGTCCCCTGATACGGCATTCGAAAATCTGTTAAACGGCTTAAAAAAACTCAAATATTCGTCAACATAACTTTTGCATAAATTAGTTGAAAAATATCTTCTATTAAGTCTCAATGCCGCCGACATTAATACATTTTTATTAAAATTATTTTGATGTACATCTATTTAAAATCTGGAGAACACCCTTTAAATGTTTCCACATGATTTCGGTTCTCAGTTGATTGTGAAGCAGGGAACAAGTCACTTCTCATCGACTGCTATTCTTCCAGCATGCAAACTGCCTGACTTTTCCCATGTCAAACATGATTGACAGCATTTCTAACCAATGTTTACATGTTATAGGCTAGTTATTAAATCCAACCACGGAGCGTAATATAATCAAAGTAAGCTATAATGTGATTTTAATAGTGGGCCTTTTTCTGCGCAGTGCCAGAAAATACTGGAGGGTTATTTTGGGATTCCCACAATCCCCTGGCCTAGGTGAAATACCGAGATTGATATGCTAGCTTATCATTCCAGTGATTCAGTGAACTAAACACACTTGAACACCCACTTACGCAATAAAATCAGGGTTTGCCTGATCAACATTGATTTTCCTTACAACTGCTTGTCCCATCTAGAAATTCTATAAACATACATGTATTACATGGGATGAAAAGTTTACTACTAATTCCTCCATATCATTGCTAAATATTGCTCACCAAATCTGTCTTTCTGTACTTTGAAATCTTTAATGGGAACTATATGATAGTTTCGCTCATTAAAAATGTTCACTTCAGTAATTCAGTGCTCAAAGGGTTCACCCTTTACCACACAATCCATACTTTCAATGACCCTCAGGAAAAGGACTTTTGAAAACATTGTGGGAAAAGGAGAAAATGCTGGTTACCAGCATTTTCTCCTTTTCTCACAATGTTTTCCATCCCATTACAGAGATCAACATTTGAGCTTCATTTAATTTGTTGTCTGCAACTATTTTTTGGTCGTTTGTTAAATAGTTTAACTTCCTGCCCTATCATGGAACGAAACTAGTCTTTATATAGTCAGCAACAAACTTCCCTATTAATAGTCATGAGCAAGAAAACCCTTACTGAGCTGATGAAATGGACATTCATAGACAATGCCAAAGATGCACAATGCATATTCAAGGCAGCTTTGGCAGATTACTGGTAATGCAATGGGCAAAGTAAAGCAATATTTACACATCTATGTTCAGTGCAACCTGATCTTGATTTTACAGTGTTCACACGCGCTATTTAATCTAAGTCCAGTACTCTAACGGTTAAGCTCTGGTATTTTTGGAATGTAAACATTGAACGTTGTTCACATTACACTAAGTGACTGTCGACGATTTCAAGCTTTCCTAGTTTATGTATGCCCCGTGGTTTTATTCAAGACCTATGACAGGTACAAGGCTACAGAATACATCACAAATTACTTACCTTCAATACAGACAACGTGTTCACGTATCTGTTGTTGGATCAAAGGGTCTTGGATTGCATCGATCAAGTCATAGATAGCATAAATACTTGGGTGCACACTTTCAAATCGTTGAATTTCTTGTCGAACCGCAAGTGAGTTACTAAGGTAAGGCTGAATAGGGCTCCTTTGATTCATCTTTGCGGCAGTTTCTAATCATTTTTTAACTTTAATGTCATAATGAATCACAAACCATGTACTAAGGCTTGGAATTTCTTAGTTATATTCTTAACATTTCCAAAATGGCTCATGGCATCTACGCATGCGTATGGGAGAAGCACCTGTCATGCGCATAATAAACATACATGACTTCCGGTCTACTTCCTGTTTCACTTCGGGGAGTGTCAGAAAGTTTACTCTTCGCATTTTTCCAGATCAAGCTATCCAAATATTTGTGAAATCTGGTTCACGCCAAATATATCTACTAATCGCCAACGCATCTTTCCTACGACACGTTATAAGTGAGTGAGTAGATCTACTTCATATAAAACAGAACAAATACCAGTTGGTAAGAATACTTATATTGCAAGGGTCCGGTGTCGTGGAAGCACGAGACTTCTCGTGCGGTGACCGTACCGTCGATGTCACATTTGTCTTGTTTTGTTCTTGTATTGCTGAAAATGAATAATTCGGAGACGTTTATGCAGATCTTTATCGTGGATTAAAAATCTCTTGACGGTGAAATGGAAATGTTTTTGAAACGGTTGGCTAGATCTGTTGGTAAATCTACATATGAGCCATGCTCTGGCAAAAGGGGGCTTAATGCATCTGTCATGCATTTTATCGAACAGATCCTTACATCAATATGGATTCATAAAAATCAACTATATCATGAGGTAGAATGGTATTTTGACATATGGAAAATTTACAAATAGCAAGAACTTTAGACCCATAGCAGCTACGCTAACTGCGCAGGCTGACATGGGTCGACATGTTTTGCAGTTGTGTTAAGCCCCCTTTTTACAGAGTATTGCTGATATCTATTTGAATACCTTTAACTCCTGACCACTGGGGTAAGCTTAAATGTATTTTTGTCTTACTGTTCTATACAATCAAAAGATTATCCTTCGAAAGTTTTGAACAACCAAGTCTCTGCAAATCAAAACTTAACCCAATACCAAACGATAAAGTTTTAGACTTGTCCAAACTGAAAGCATTTACAAGCGACAAATATTAATGTGGGTAAATAATTGAAATTTGTTTTGGGTAGAGTAGAAAACATTTTGGGAAAAGGAGAAAATGCTGGTTACCAGCATTTTCTCCTTTACCCACAATGTTTTCGAAAGCTTTTTTTCACAGGGTCGTTAAAACTCGGGATTGTTTGGTAAAGGGTTAAACTAATTCCATCTGATTCATTTCAAATGGTTAAACTTTACAATAAGTACGAAGCCATTGAGAAGAAAGGAAAAAGCCTGGGAAGGGTTAGAAAACAAGGTGGAAGATAGAGAAATTACACGATTAAAACCTTGTTTTACAACTAAAGTATACTTCTCTTTAGACTCATCCCTAATAACCCTTTGCCAGATGCCCATATTTTATACTTGTCCAAAGCATTTGCAGAAGAAAGTTCAAATATGGATGAAATGATTACATTTGTCTTTGAAAGGGTAGAAAACATTGTGGGCACCGGCATTTTCTTATTTTCTCACAGTGTTTTGAAAAGCTCTCTTCTTGATGGTCATTAAAAATCAGGGTTGTTTGGTAAAGGGTTAAAAGCAGTTGCAGTTTACAAATGAAAAGTATCCTCATCAATTAATTATTTTTTCTCAACTGAAAATGTCTATTCTGCACTAAAAGGGTTAAGTGAGTTTCTATAACTCTTGTCCAAAGAATCTTCAGTTTAATGACCCTGGAGGAAAAGGCTTATGAAAACTGTGTGGTAAAATGGGAAAATGGTGGTACCCAACATTTTGTCACTTCCACACAATGTTATCAACAAATCTGAGGCAAATTTCAATTTTCATGTCCCATTTTATTTGTCATCTGCAAATGCTTTTAGGTTGGACATGTCGAGAGTTTTGTCATCTGAATAAGAATTAACTCTATACCAAAAATCAAAATTTTGGACTAGTCCAAATTGAAAGCATTTGCAGAAGACAAATGTAACTCAAAACTTGAAATTTGTTTTTGGAAAGGGCTGAAAACATTGTGGGAAAAGGAAAATGCTTGTTACCAGTATTTTCTCCTTTTCCTATGTTTTCAAAAGCTTATTTTTGTCAAGGTTGTTGAAAGTTAGATTGTGTGGTAAATTATAAAACAACAAAATCATAGACTTGCATTTTACATGAAAGGGTTTTTGTAGACCAAACATCAAATAGGGTCCACATGATGAGATTTAATTGTGAATCAGTTGAAAACATCATTGTAATAGGAGAAAATGCTGGAAGCCAGGATTTTCCCCTTTCCAACAATGTTTTCAAAAGGCTTACTCCTCAGGATTGTTAAAACATGTATATTGTGTTGTAAAGGGTTAACCCTTTACCACACAATGACGACTTTTGACACCCCTGATAGAGAAGGCTTTTGAAAACATTGTGGGAAAAGGAGAAAATGCTGGTAACCAGCATTTTCTCCTTTTCCCACAATGTTTTCTACCCTATCAAAGAAAAATCATTTAATATGATCCACATTGAAACTGTCCTCTGCAAATGCTTTCAATTCGGATAGGTCTAAAATTGGTCATGTGGTAAAGGGTTAACCTTTTACCAAACAACAAAAGTTTAGACTTGTTGAACTCTTTACTACTTGACAGTAATGTAGAATTGCCCAAAGTTAAAGGATTTGCAGACAAGAATTTAACTCTTTACCAAACGGCAAAATTTCTGACTCAACCAAATTGAAACAGTTTGCAGATGACAAATTAAATGTAGCTGAAATGATAATACCTATCTGTGATAGGGTAGAAAACATTGTGGGAAAAGAAGAAAATGCTGGTTACCAGCATTTTCTCCTTTTCCCACAATGTTTTCAGAAGCCTTCACTGTAAGCGTGGTTAAAACTCGGGATTGTGTGGTCAAGAGTTAAATGTGGCCCAAATATTGGAATTGGTCTTTGAAATTGGGGAAAAACTTCGTGGCAAAAGCAGAAACTGCTGGTCACTAGTTTTTTCTCCTTTTCCAACAATGTTTTCATAAGGCTTCCTTGTCAGGGTCATTAAAAATGTAATTGTTTTGTAAAGGGTTAAGATTTTCTTTAATATGTTTCCAGAAGCATCGTACACAAAGTTATCAATATGAATGTAGAGCATGAAGTGAAGCTGTTGGTTCAACAAATTAAAAGACTGGGCACTGAGAGTAAGTAAATGCTTTGATAAATTGTACCAGCGCTCTGGCAAAAGAGGGTTTAATGCTCCTCCATGATGCATTATACCTAGGGAGTCATTACATAAGTGTGGATCACTAAAATCTACTTTGTTTAATAACCGATTGAATCCAGCAGTAGAATGGTCCTTAGAAATGCAGAAAATGTACAAATAGCTAAAAGTTTCAACCCATGTCAGACTGCACAGGCTGGCATGGGTCAATACTCTTTGCAGATGCATTAACCCTTTACCACGCGACAAATTTTAGACCTGTCCGAATTGAAAGCATTTGCAGATGACAGTTTCAACGTGGCTCATATGAAATAATTTTTCTTTGATAGGGTAGAAAACATTGTGGGAAAAGGAGAAAATGCTGGTAACCAGCATTTTCTCCTTTTCCCACAATGTTTTCAAAAGCCTTCTCTATCAGAGGTGTTAAAATTCGTCATTGTGTGGTAAAGGGTTAACAAAACCTAACTCATTTAAAAAGTGTATATCCAAGACATGACTGCAGTCTAGAGTC
This sequence comes from Hippopus hippopus, assembly GCA_946811185.2. Lineage (NCBI taxonomy): Eukaryota > Metazoa > Mollusca > Bivalvia > Cardiida > Cardiidae > Hippopus > Hippopus hippopus. The sequence goes on along the minus strand of OX328105.1, from coordinate 43,057,314 downwards.
TGTAGTCTGATTTTGAGTTGCACATTCTGCCATGTTTAAAGTTAAAGGAGCAACCAGAAGATTCAGTTAGTTGCATAGAAGATTATCACTGTTGTCTTCCCATTCAATGTGTGTTCCTTTGCACCTGTTAGTTAGCTTTTAGAGTAATGGGCTTGAGGGAAGAATCAAAATAGATATAGGATTACTGTTTAGAATCACACCATATAATCAAAAGTTTTGATGATCCTGAGAAAGAAGGCATTTGTATACATTGTGGGAAATGAGAGAAATGTGGTAAACATCATCTTCTCTCTTACCCACAATGTTTTTCATTCCTTCAAAAGACATAATACAGATTCTGAAAAATGTTTACTTTGTTGCCTGCATAATGCCATCAGTTTGGAGAGTCTAAAACTTTCTGTTTGGTTTTATTGATTAGGTTAACAGGTTTGATTACAGGTAGGTAAGTACTTGTAACAGGATGATAAGGCAGAAGGAAACATTAGCTATTACTATATTTTTTTTTAACAATTACTGGTATGTGTGTTTGATTTCATTCTCGTATAAAGATACATGGCCGTACGTCAAATTTATCTATGAAAACCTGTGAAAACAATCTCTTTATACTGTTCACTAATGGCCCAATAATACAGTCCTGCTTTGTGTCGCTATTTAGATACAAGTTCATGTGACTGGCTTGACCATTCAAGTTTTGTATTAGATTTTTCAGTTGTTATGCAGAGTGTACATAATTGCATTAGTTAGATACTTTAATTAACCCTTTACCAAACAATCCCTGATTTTTACGACCTTAGATAGAAGCCTTTTGAAAACATGGTGGGAAAAGGAGAAAATGCTGGTAACAAGCATTTTCTCCTTTTCCCACAATGTTTTCTACCCCATGGGAAACAAATTTTAATTTTTGAGTCACGTTGATGATTTTGTCGTCTGCAAGTGCTTTCAATTTGGACCAGTCTAAAATTTTGTCGTTTGGTATAGAGTTAATGAAAATAGCAGAAATATTTGGTCATTGAAGTATCCCTGTCGCTAATATTTAACCATTTAAGATGCAATATCCAGTCTTAACAACCCTGAAAGAGTAGACTGGTCTTATGAAAATGTTTTGGAGAAAGCAAAAAATGCTAGTAAACAAATTTTCTTCTTTTTCCACAATGTTGTCTTGTCTTTTCAAGTCAAATTTCTTCATTAAAGCAGCATTTAGTTTGTCATCTGCAAATGCTTTGAGTTTGGAACAGTCTAAACTTTATCGTATGGGAACCAGATAAATGGTTGGTACAAGTAAAGGACTTGTTATTTTTCAATACAGATGCAGATGGGAAGTACAGTGTAAAGTTTGGCATAATGTTCAATGATGATGAGTGTGCGAATATATTTGAAGCTTTGGTTGGTACCCTGAGAGCAGCCAAGCGAAAGAAGGTGGTGTCATATGATGGAGAACTGCTTTTACAAGGTGTTCATGACAATGTGGAGATCACTTTATTGAAAGATGATTAATGTTTATCAAGTTTTAGTTTTTATCTGTATGAAATTATTATACATGCTAGTTTTGCCAAGACTTAATGTTATTCAAATTTGCCGATGATACTCAATATCTTTTGCTGTCAACATTTTTCTACATAGCCCTAGCCTAGTACTGGTGAAACCCAGGACATACATGTACATGATCATGAATATGTGAACTGTCCCCATGATATGAATGAAATAATGTTGAAAGCTTGTGTAAAACAGCATAATTGTGGCTCAAATGGTGAAAATGTCTGTGAAAGGGAGGACAAAGTTGTGGAAGAAGAAGGAAATGCTGGCTGCCTGCATCTATCCCATCAGAGACAGATCGCAGACAGATCTTGCCATTTGATCAATATTTAATTTTTTGTTTGCAAATGCTTTCAATTTTAACTAATCTAAAAATTCCTTGTTTGATAAAGAGTTAAATATTTACCAAATGACAAAATTATAGACTTGTCCAAATTGAAAGCACTTGCACAAAACAAGTACAGGTTGATCAAATGACGAAATGCATTTTTGATAGGGTAGAAAATATTGTTGGCACTTGAAAAATGCTGGTAACCAGCATTTTCTCCTTTTTCCACAATGTTTTCAGAATGCTTCTCTGTTAGAACTCGGGATTGTTCTGTAAAGTGTTAATATAATAAATGTAAAATAGTTTCATACAAATGATTTGATGATCATTTATAGTGGCCTTATTATCTTTATTTTGGCAGCAGAATTTTTTTTTTTTACAGTATGGTCGAAGTAAGTTGATTGAAATGTGTGACATGAAATAGTGATTGGATATGATGAACTCATTTTATTAGCTACATTTATTTTTCTCATATGGGTGCAATATAATTTAGGATATACATTCTATTAGCTGGGCTGTTTTCGAAGAAAATGTTGCAGTATTACCGTAGCCCTGGCATCGTCATCTGCATTGTCATTGTTGTGCGAAAATTTTGACATTTTCAAAAACTTTAATCATTTTGTAATATGTCTGTAATTACTGAACATATTTATTTCAAACTATAAAAGGAGAAACTAAACTACAAGGGCAGGTAACTATCAAAGTGGTTTTGACACAGTTATGCCCACTTTTTTTACATAGATTTTTCACTGAAAATCAATCAATCGCAGCTGAGTGTTGGCACCTGCATGCTGTGCTCTTGTTTTACGTGGTACAGTTAACCTGTTGCATAACACTGTACAAGATGAGAAAATTTTGGGCCTATGGAAATTGAAAGGAAAACAAGCATTCGCTTGTAACAGGCAATTGCTCTTTGTCCCACAGTATTTTGCATACCATCTTAAAAAGAATACTTTCCTTTCATTTACTTTTTTAATAAATGGTTAACTTTTTGACTTGACCAGATTGAAACATGTGCATACCATAAAACAAATGTAGCTCAGATAATGATTTCTATCTTTGATAAGGTAGAAAACATTGTGGAAGTAGGAGAAAATGCTGGTTGCCAGCATACTCTCCTTTTCCTACAAGGTTTTTAAAAGCCTTCTTTCTTCAGGGTCATTAAAACTCAGAACTATGTGGTAAAAGCTTAAATGTTTGTCAGTTTTGTATAACTTTTGATGAGTCTAAAATCACCTGGAGAGTGTTGGGTTGAGCAGCATGTTTGTACATGTAATGATTATCCTGTGTATACTGTTTATGGTTTGAATGTTTGAAAATTTATTGTCACATATGGTAAAATTTTTCATCGTACATTACAGACAGTGAAAAACAAAACTTGCATTATAATATCACAAACTGTCATAGTGGCAGAGCATTAAATAACTGGGGAGTGCCTTAGCATCAGCCTGTATGCCCAGGTGTATCTTTGAAACTTTAACTCTTAACAACATGATAAAAATGTAGACTCTTCCAAACTGAAACTTTTAAAAAAACGTTTCTATCAGGGTTGTTAAAACTTAGGATGGTGTGGTAAAGGGTTAACTTTTTCACCAATCAATCCAATGTTTTACTGATTCTTTAGAATAAAACCTTTGAAGAAATTGTGGTAAAAAGGAGAAAAGTGCTGATAAGCAGCATATTTCACCTTTTTCCACAACGTTCGATGCCCTAAACCCTTTAACAAACAGTCCCAAGTTTTAACATCCCTGGGGCGGAAGGCTTATGAAAATATTGTGGGAAAAGAAGAAAATGTTGGTAACCAGCATTTTCTTCTTTTCCAACAATGTTTTCTTTCCTTTCATAGATAAATACCATCATTGAATTTGTCGTCTTCAAATGCTGTCTATTTGGGCAATTCTAAAATTGTGCAGTGTGATAAAGAGTTAAACAAAAAATTTTGATCATTTGAGCCTCTTACAGAATACAAAAAACCCATCAACAAAAAACCTGTAGTGTGCATGTGTAAGAAAGAATGTGATGAGTACTATTATGCAATTAAACAAATGCCAAATATTTGTTATATTTTTGGCATAGCCAATTTAGTGACTTATTTTGATATAGTCTTTTTCTTTTTGCATTTGATTATTGGTGCATGATTAGGATAAATAAAATTTGCTAAAATGATAGACTTGTGTTTTCATAATTATCAGCAGCAACATACATGTAATATAATACCAGTCCTTTCTGGAGCAAATTTCCAGCACACAATTCTGAAAACATTGTTGGAAAAATATGGATAATCGAAATGAAATGAGTCATGCTCTGTGAAAATGGGTTTTATTGCATATGCAAAAAGTATAGATCCATGGGAGCCTGCGCAATCCACGAATGCTGACATGAGATGATGCTTTTTGCTGTTTGTAAATTTCGTGCATGTTCAAGAACTATTCTGCCTCAAAGTTAATTTGCTTGTTAAACAAAATGGATATTACAGATCCATACATATGAAGTGACTTGATTGGTTTAACTCTTTACCAGACGACAAATTTTTGGACTGGACCGAACTCAAAACATCTCCAGACAACAAATTAAATCTTGGTAATATGATGAATTCTGACTTTGATAGGGTAGAAAATATTGTGGTAAAAGGAGAAAATGCTGGTTACCAGAATTTTCTCCTTTTCTCGTAATGTTTTCTATAGGCTTCTTTCTCAGGGTTGTTAAAAGTCAGGATTGTGTGGTAAAGAGTTAACTCTTTACCAAACGACAAAATTTTAGACTTATCCAAATTGAAAGCTTTTGCAGACGACAAAATAAATGTTACTCAAAAATTGAAGTTTAATTTGGGAGGGGTAGAAAACATTGTGGGAAAAGGAGAAAATGCTGCTTACCAGCATTTTCTCCTTTTCCCACAATGTTTTCAAAAGCCTTCTTCCTCAGGGTCGTGAAAACTAGGGATTGTTTGGTAAAGGGATAATGCTTCACAAAGGAGCAATTAACCTCCTTTTGTCACAGCACCACTCAAATAAATCAGTCCTAAAGGAAGCAGACTGTGATCAAAGGGGACCAGTCATGAACTGAATCTGACTTTTTGATTGATGGATTTATTTATTTATTTATATATTTTTGGCATGATACTACAATCTTGATGATGCCAGTATTGACTCTGACTAAAAATTTCTCTGCTTTTCTCCTCTGTAAGTTGTAAAAAGCTACAGGAATGACTTGCTTTAAGGTACCTTATGATTACTTTAACCCTTCACTACACAATCTTGATTTTTAAAACCTGAGAAAGGAGGCTTTTGAAAACATGGGAAAAGGAGAAAATGCTGGCAACCAGCATTTTCTCCTTTTCCAACAATGCTTTCTACATCTACCTATTCAAGGACATATCCTATCATTTAAAATGCATGTGAATTGTATTCTGTAAATTCCACCAATACATTATCTCCCGCTAGATGGCATTCTACAAATACATATCTATCTAATTTGGGCATTCTGGGTACAGAACCGGACTACTTTTCAAAACAACAACCGTTACTTTGAATTTCAAAATAAACGTATACTCAATAACGCGCTACCTGGTGCAATTCATTCAGCTATGATCAGCTAGCATGTAACCTATGAACCAGATATTTATTAAAACAGCCCCTTACAGGCTTGGGTAATAGCTTTGGTATAAACCCTACTTTTCCCATGTATATGGGACGGGTGATGCGTCATAGCAGACAGGTCGAATCTTCGAAGAATATGACATGCGCAGACAACACCACCAATATGGTTGAGTATAAAATTCTGGTGAAGGGTTAATTTACTTCACAAAAAGAGAGGGGAAGGGGGTGCAATCAAGCGTTTCCTATCCTTAATTTTTTTTTAAGCTGCACATTGCAAGGATATTAAGAAGAATACTTGTTTTGGTAACCCTTGACCACACAATCCCAAATTTTAACGACCCTGAGGAGGAAAGCTTTTAAAAATATTGTGAGAAAAGGAGAAAATGCTGGTAACCAATATTTTGTCCTTTTGCCACAACGTTTTCTACCCTATAACAGAAAATTTCTTATATTGATAACATATGATTATACCCCAGCAAAACAAATGTTTTCGGGGGTATACTGGAATCAGCCTGTCTGTCCGTCCATGTGTCCATCCGTCCATGCGTCCGTCCGTGTGTCCCTCTGTGTACAAAATACTAGTAATTTTGTGTCGTGCACTCCTCCTACAGTTTTGCTGCTATTGTATTGAAAGTTTGTTGATACATTAATCGTATACTGAAGTTTTGCAAGACGCAGTTTTCAATCATCTACTCCCTATGATTCAAGGGTAATCTCCCCTTGAACTTAGAAAATTTTTTGTTAAATTGCCTGTTTCTGTCAAAGCGCTGGTGGGGGTATTAAGTCACATTCAGTGACAGCTCTAGTTTGTTGTCTGCAAGTGCTTTCAATTTGGAATTTTGTCGTTTGATAAAGAGTTAAGAGGCTGTAAACAAATGCTTCCTATCCTTAATTTTTTCTTTTAAAGCTGTGCACTGCAAGGATGTAAATAAGAATATTTGTTTTGTTAACCCTTTACTGCACAATTCCACGTTTTAATGACCCTGAGGAGGAAAGCTTTTGAAAATTTTGTGAGAAAAGGAGAAAATGCTTATAAATGCTGTTTTCTACCCTATGATAAAAGAATTTCTAACTCTGAGTTACCTGAACATTTAATTTTTCGTCTGCAAAAATTAATGCTGTCAATTAGGACAGGTCTAAAATTTTATCATTTGGTATAGAGTTAATGGGTTGATATAGATCTGTTTCATTTTCTTTAGCTGCTGAGCAAAATCACACTGGATCTCTTTCAAAAGGAATAAGTTGATGTAAACATTGCATTTTAAATTAGACTGTATCACAACATTTATAAACAAAGATGCCTTAACGTCATTCTTTAATAGAGACACTGCTTAGAAAATGGTGCGGCTTTTTAGGTAAAGATTTTTGTTATCATTCATGTTGATATTATTACAGAATTTATTTCAATGTTGTCTACTGTTATTAAGAGGTCAATGCTGGCTAAAATCACAATTACTGGAAATGGTTATGGCTTTTAAGGCAACAATTTTTAATGTTTTCTATCCTTTTTTTTTTTGTTTTATTTAACTCTTTACCACACAGTCCTGAGGTTTTGCATCCCTTCTGAAAATAGTTTTTGAAAACATTGTGAGAAGAAAAATGCTGGTAATCATCTTTACCTCCTTTTCCCACATTTTCTATCCTTTCAACCGAAAATTGCATCATTATATCACATTTAGTTTGTTGCCTGCAAATGCTTTCGATTTCGATAGGGCTTAAATTTGGTCTTTTGGTAAAGAATTAATTTTTTACCCTTTGACAGGATTTGAGACTTGACCATATATAACTCATTTGCAGATGACATCAAATGAGGCTCAAATCTATCAAAACTGTGAAGAAGATTCATTAAAATGAAGAGATCAGTTTGCTGGGAAAAAAACTGAATGATGAGAATCTAGTTCTGGTTGCATTCAGGTGCATTGCATGGTTACCACTCAATTCAATGGTAACATTATGAGGTTCTTGAGCCAATAATGAGGTCAGAATCCATATTCTGGGTAGTCTGAACTTGGCTATTATAAGCTATTTTTGTCAAGATATTCTTGCTTAAAGAAATCTTTGATTTACTTGTTCGAACGATGATCTAACTCTTGTGCAGTATTTCAGTCATATAATTATTACTGCTTTCATAATGATGTCGTATTGCAAACAAAAGTTTGTGGGGGTATGCTGGATGCACATTCTTCGTTCATCCGTGCACCTGTCCATTTGTCAGCTAAAAAATTATCCGAAGCATAACTCCCAAAGTATTAGAGCTAACAACTTCAAACTTCATATGCAGATAGATGATATCCAGGTGAAGTGCACTGCACAAGATCAGTAACTGTTACTCTGTCACAATTATTTTTGGAATTATTGCCTTTATTTTACATGTTGCATTTTTGTCCAGAGCATATCTTCCTAAGTAAAGGAGCTATAAACTTCAAACTTCATTTGCAGATAGATCACATTCAGGAAAAGTACAGAGCACAAGATCCATAACTCTGTCATTAGATTTGGAGTTATTGCCCTTTGTAATTTAGATGTTGGTTTTTTGTCTGAAGCATATCTTCCAAGGAGCTATCAACTTCAAACGTCATATGCAGATAGATCACATTGAAGAGAAGTACAGTGTAGAAGATTTTTAACTTTGTTGTCATTATTTTTGGAGTTATTGCCCTTTATTATTTCACATGTTGGATTTTTGTCCAAAGCATAACTTCAAAAGTATAAAAGCTATTGGCTTCAAACTTCATATGTAGATAGATGGCATTAAAGAGAAGTACAGTGTAAATGATTTTTAACTCTGTTATAATTATTTTTGGAGTTATTGCCCTTTGTTATTTCAAATGTTGGATATTTATATGGAGCATAACTTCCAAAGTATGAAAGCCATCAACTTCAAACTTAATATGCAGATAGATCACATTGAAGAGAAGTGCAGTGCACAAGATGAATTGATCTGTCCTGATTACTTTCATAGTTATTTCCCTGTTTTTATTTAAGATATTGGATTTTTGTCTGGAGCATAACTTCCAAAGTATGAAAGCCATCAACTTCAAACTTAATTTGCAGATAGATCGCATTGAAGAGAAGTACAGTGTAGGAGATTTTTAACTCTGTTGTCATTATTTTTTCTGCCCTTTGTTATTTTACAAGTCGGATTTTTGTCCAAAGCATAACTTCAAAAGTATAGGAGCTATCAACTTCAAACTTCATTTGCAGATAAAACACTTAGAGGACAATTGTAGTGCACAATAACCATAAGTGTGTCTTCACTATTTTTGTAGTTATTTCCCTTAGTTATTTTACAAAATAATTTTTTGTCTGGAGTATAACTTTCAAGGTATACAAGCTGTTGACTCGAAACTGCAACTACAGATAGATCACATTGAGGACAAGTACAGTGCACAAGGTCCATAACTGTGTCTTTTGTATTTTTTGGGTATTTTCCCTTTGTTATTTTCCATTTTGAGTTTGAAAAGGGGCAGTCATTCAGTGACAAGGCACAAGGTAGGGGTGTTTGTCCGCTTGCAACAGGTCGAGTTTAATCTGATCATGACCTTTATGCTGTATACATAAGTAGATTTTTCACTATTATTAGGTTTGGGCTCGTCTATGCCTTGTAAGGACACTTGGACATCACCGTGCTCGTTGACTATTATGAATTCCTTATTACAAATCGATTGTCTTGATTCCGTTACCAAACAATCCTGAGTTTTAAAGACCCTGAACAAGAACACTTTTGAAAAGATTGTAGGAATAAAAGAAAATGCTGGTAACCAGGATTTTCTTCTTTTCTCACAATGTTTTTATTTTTTTCCATTAGGTGAAAAATCCCACAATTTGAGCCATACTTAATTTGCTATCTTCAAATGTTTTGAATTTGGACAAGTCCAATTTTTTTTTTTCTTTTGGAAAAAACTTAACCGCTGAGTCACCAAGGACAACCCTTTTCTTTTGGAATTGCAATGATTGGGTTATTCCTAATGAAAGATAAATAGAGGATATTTGTTTTTTTCGGTGAAAGATCGAAATTTATTTCATCGAGTGAACATCATCGGTAATATTTTCACGAGTGGTGGAGCCACGAGTGAAAATATTACTGATTGTGTTCACGAGATGAAATAAATTTCGATCTTTCACCGAAAAAAACAAATATTCTATTTATTTCATGCTTTTAACCCTTTCTGAGAGGAACTTTATCAAAATCCAGTACAGTCTTTTCATTTATTCCTCGTGGCGTACCCCCTCCGCATAGCAACGCATTACAATATTACGTTAAGCGCGAGAAATGTAAGGTAAATGACGTCATATTTCCATGTGGTTGTGAGTCACGCGCATTTTACCTAGGTAACTAGAATATAAAAATCGGTATTTTCACTGGTCGTACCCGTGGAATATCGAAAAATATTTTCACCGCTATTTCTCGATATCCTACCGGAAAGCATGAAATAAATATCTATAACCTATCAGCGCCACGGCCGTAAAGGGGCTTTCACGGACAGTAGTGAACAAGATCAGATTTCATAGAATATCCAGTCTGATCTTGGATCTACATCGTCTGCTTGTATAGGCAACCCTATAAGCTAAAACTCTTCCTTAGTTTCAGTGGATTACATTTTCAGCTGTTTAAAACCCTTTACCACACAACCCAGACTTTTAACAACTCTTTTGAAAACACTGTGGGAAAAGGAGAAAATGCTGGTAAACAGCATTTTCTCCTTTTCCCACAATGTTTTCTACACTTCTAAAGTCAAGTTTTAGTTTTTGAGTCACATTTATTTTGTCATCTGCAAATGCTTTGAAATTGGACTGGTCTAAGGTTCTTTTGTTCGGTAAAGGGTTAAAGAGACCAACTTTATTTACTTGTAGAGTTGACCCTTTACCACACAATACCGGGTTTTAATAACTTTGAGATACAAGCTTATGTGAACACTGTGGAAAAAGAAGAATATGCTGTTAACCAGCATTTTCTCCTTTTTCCAAAATGTTTTCTACTATTCCACAACTAAATTTCAATTTTTTAGTCACATTTATGTTGTCGACTGCAAATGATTTCAATATGAACATGTCTAAAATTTTGTCGTTTAGAAGATTTACGTGATGGTTGTCTCCGGTTTATTCGCCGGTACTTAGGAGTAACAAGTTCCGGAGTCGATGCGACAAACTGTTTATGCATAGTTCACGAATATTTTTTTACAGGCCTCGCATATTTAGAAGTACAGACAATTTACTTAAGGCATGTATCGTACTGCTTATGATGTCTGCTTCCACTTTGTATATAATGGATCTAAGAGACTCTTCACCTGTACGCGTCAACGATGCAAAAGATCCGTATGCAGCCATCAGATACAGACGAGATCTACCAGACGACACCGATATGAGATTACCTGTATGTGATTTTCCAGCCCCAGGTAAAGTTTTGAAATTTACGTCACATTTTTACGAGAGCTGTTCAAAAAAGTACGCGGATAAGTGCTGTAATTCCCTCAAATATTGCTTAAATATGTAGCGAAATTGACACATATTGTAGACAATTTAATACTGCATTGGAAGTATATATTTCAAGTTAATGTTCTTTCATCGTCTAAAGATATGGTAGTTGTGGCAACGTCGTGTTCCGAAACCCGGCCCAAAATGCAACAAAATGAAAGCATTTGCCGTTTGGGAAACGACGTGTCACTTTTGAGTGATCAGATGTAATCAGTTTTTTTTTGCAACAAAATTTGTCCCGGTTTGTTGTCAACTCTTGGCACGTTCATCAAGTCACATCAACGTCTGACATTTGAACTTCATTTCAGCGTTTGCTGGCCATATTGTTTATTCACGTTGTCAAAATTAGTATTAAACTAAGAAAAGAAACAATGGAAATGTTAATCAAGACATACGACAATTCAGCAATGGAAAAACGGCTTTATTCAAATGGTATGGGCATTACGAGGACGTTCATGAAAGTTTGATAGATGACCAGAAGGCGGACGGCTGACCTCAATTACACTAAGTAAAGGACAGGAAATCAAGGACTTTCTGGACGAGGATAGACGCATTCTTGTAAGAGAAATAAGTAAGCGAGTGGACTGTAGTTTTAGGACTGTACATCACATTATTCATGACACTTTGAATATGCGGAGACTCTATTCTCCACTCTGAAACTGCATCTGCGAGGACGACAGTTCGATAGATTCGTTGATCTGCAGAGTGCAGTACAGTCTGCGATTGCTTCCGTTGAGTCTTGTGCCTACAGGAAAAGCGTCTATTCATAGGTGAAACAATACAAAAAGTGTTCTACAATTCGAGGAGTGTTCTACAATTCTAATGAGTAGGCCTAATGAAAATAACGCGACGTAAAATTGACGCTGAATGACGTCGGGCCGGTTTTTTGAGCGATGACTTGCCATAAATACCATATCTTTATCAGTTTCTAGATTGCTTTTACAAATATTGTAAGAAATGCATTTTTAAATCCTGCAAATGTTTCCTCTTTGTATCTATTGCGTAAGTCTATATGATTTCAGCTATCGTTTCCCCGAACGACATTGAACCATCCTGGGAAGAGCTTGACAAGAGCGCACCTTTACTACATTTAGAGAAAGGCGGCCGCCACAAACCGAAGGACTGCCGAGCAAGACACAAAATAGCGATACTCGTCCCCTATCGAAACAGGGAAACCAATTTAAAACTATTTTTGCAGCACATGCACCCGTTTCTACAGCGACAGAATCAAGATTATGTTATGTACGTCGTTGAAATGGTATGTGCATTTTCAATGCCAATTTGTTTGAGGGCGCACTTTATAGCATTGTATGAGTTGCACTCTGGCAAATGTCGGTATCATGCATCTCCATGAAGCATTGTACCAAGCGAATCACCACATAAATATACACCCACACAATTCATTTTGTCTAACAACCGACTAAAATATGAGGTAGAATGGCCCTATGACATGCAGAAAATTTAAAAAGGGTATCCTTTCTACAGATGTCTTAAACCCCATCATCAAAGATAATGGCTCATACTATGAATCACTGAATTCGACACAACTGATATGAAGTTTAAAATGGCATTTCTTAAATCCACGAATAAAATGTTATAGCAGAGGACTTTAACAAGGTAAATCTAATCGTTTGAAAGCCATGCTCTGACAAAAGGGAGGTTAATGCATCTCCGTGATGCATTATACTACGGAAGACATCTCATAAATTTGGATCATTTACATCCATTTTTTTCTGACAAATGACTGAATCCTAATGTAAAGGTCCTTGGACACGCAGAAAATTGACTAAAAGCAAAACGTTTCAGCCCAGTTCAGTCTGCGCGGACTGCGCAGGCAGACCTTGGTCGATACTTTTTGCAAATGCCTTAAGTCCCTTTTTCACAGAGCATGGCTCATTTAATTTGTTGTCTGCAAATGTTTTTAGTTATGGACAAGTCTAAAATTTTGTCACGTGGTAAAGACTTAAAAGTTTAAAAGACAAAGCAATAGTCGGTTTGTGCTTTTTTTCACCAGGAACCCGAGGGTAGATTCCGGAAAACGGTTATAATGAATTCCGGCTTTCTGGAAGTCTCGAAGCTGGAACCAGACAGATGTATAGTGCTTCACGACGTCGATATGGTACCCATGAACACTGAGAACCTATACCATTGTGACGAAAACATATATCATCCGGCTATAGCCATAAAACAGTATAACTTCTCGTAAGTTTTGTTTGCCTTTGTATACCACAAAATGCCAGCACCTCATTGAAAAAAAGAGTTACGAGGGTTGTTCGATATGTAATGTGTATTGTACGATATCTCAAAAGCATTCGACTCAAATAGTGAAATGAACATTACATCCCTTCAAAGTATTCTCCGCGGTTTGAAATACATAATTTCAATCTCGGTATCCATTTCTGAAATGCGTCACGGTACACCGATTTAGGTAGACCTCTGAGGCACTGACTGATGGCTGAGCCAAGGGCTTGTCTGGACTTGTAACGACGACCAGATAAGAACTTTTTAAGTTTTGGAAAAAGGAAAAAGTCGCATGGGGCTAGATCTGGAGAGTATGGTGGGTGTGGCAAGACGGTAACCTTCTCCGACTTCAAAAATTGCTTCACAAGCTCAGATGTATGTGATGGAGCACTATCATGAAGTAGACGAACATGCCTAAATCCTGACACAGGGCGTCGTTTAAGATAATATTTCTTGAGCTTTTTTAGTATAACATCTCGGTAATACCAGGGATCGTATATAACATATTATATAGAATCCCTGGTAATATCGACCTGTAACACTTTTGCCCTTCGGCACCGGAATTTGTACGACTATACCATCACATGAGCAGAATATGCAATAAAGAACCTTCTTTGTGCTTGTGCTTCTTTTGGCAACTACAGGCCTTCTACCGTGTTTAGTTAGCCATATTTTGTTTCCAATTTTTCTTACTGGTTCGAAATAGTGAACCCATGTTTCGTCACCAGTAACAATGTTTGCAAATCGTCTTTGATTGAATTTGGGAAACATTTTCAGCAATTGCTTAGCGGTTTGTACTCGTACCCGTTTTTGGTCATCTGTCAATATATGCGGTATCCATCTGGCAGAAATCTTTCGTACTTTCAAAATACGCTTCAAAATGAAATGTACCCGCGATAGCGATATGCCAACAGCGTTGGCAATATCACGAATCGTGTATCTGACATCACTTTCAATTATTTCCCTGGCTTTTGAGACATTTGCCTTGCCTGTTAAAGTCACAGGTCGACCAGATTTTGCTGCATCTTTCACGGACTCTGTGCCAGTCAGAAATTTCTTTCTCCAACTACGAACTGTCTCATAAGATACCTTATCAGACCCATAAACTTCCCCCAATTCAGTGAAAATCTGCATTACCGAATGACCGAGTTTTGTGCGAACTTTTATATAAGCTCTAATTTCTTCAATATTCTTAGTCTGTTTCCCAACCATTTTTACAACAGTGGTCAACGACTAGTTCTATTGAAATGACTATAAGTTTAAAACTATGTGGAGCTGAAGGTTCGTGTTTATACCGTTGGAAAGGTGTTGAATAGAGCTATTCAAGCGTATCATCATCCACGAAATCGTGCACAGCGTTATCGCGCTGTGGTACAATACACATTACATATCGAACAGCCCTCGTATATTGATTAAAATATTGCAGGAAGACACTTTTCAGCATCATATCAAAATAAAAATTGTCTGAAGTAGTAACGTAATTCTGAATATCATATTGATTCGTATAATAAACACAAGCCTCCGGGAACTGTTGATTTGCTGTCGCTTGCTTGCGGTAGTCTTGATTTAGTCGACCGCTATGGACAGCGTCACCTGTAAAGATGAATCACAAGAACTATGATATTTTATGTACTATTTCTGTTATTGTTCTTAACCCTTTATCACACAATCCGGTGTTTAAACAACCCTAAGAAAATACTTTTGAAAAACATTGTAGGAAAAGAAGAAAATGCTAGTAACCAGCATATTCTTCCTTTCCACAATGTTTCTATCTTTTCAGCGACATATATCACAAATTGAGCCATATTTGATTGGTCGTCTTAAAATGCTCACAGTTTTGTCGATTACAAAATTTTGTCGTTTGGTAAAGAGTTTAACAGTGCATAAGAATAGCTATGAATAATTTTTTAAAACAACTTTAATTACAATTTGGTTTTGTTGATGCATTATAATGGATTAAGTAAACTGACCAGTTGCTAGAATGAACACAGACCTAATTATGCAAATGAAACTGGGTTGCTTGCCGGTCATGGCTTATAATCGAGGTTTCGGAGACAGTGGTTGATATTCGCAAAACAGTCAAAAATTACTAGAACTGGTGTCACACCATAAAGAGACTGCATCACAGGTCACAATTATTGTCAAAGTTAATCCTTATCAAGCATTTCTGCTGCACAGTTTTATGATAGGGTAACAGGACAAGCCATAAATGTGTGGTTTTATGTTGATTTTTATGAAGTACGAGTTTTATGAATTCGTATACAAATCAGGCTGCAGTTTTGCTATTTCTTGGGAAACTATTTGGTACCTCTGACCACATGGAAGATCTGTATTGATTGAATTTGCGTTTATTTATCGTCGTCACCGGTTGCCCATATGGGCGACGCCCCCTGAAGGCTGTTAGTATTCTTACGGGGGATAGTGCAGATACAGGACGAAACCCATCTTAAGTTACGCCTGGTTCTTTTACGTGCTTGGTGTATAGCACCGTCACACGGGACCTCGGTTTAACGTCTCATCCGAAAGACTTTCAGATGGCCAGCCGTGGGGATCGAACCCACACCCTCAAGTGACTCGAAACACCACCTTCACGAGTCCTACGCTCTACCTATTGAGCTATGCGGGCTGGTCAAAGATCTGTATGATCAACAACTAGGGGGTAGATCTATCTTTGGACTGTGATTTTCCGAGGGAAGTTATGTTTCAGGAAGAATGGCGAAATTAATAAACAAAGGTCATAGCTCATGACAAGATTTTTCTTTAATTTTTTTTTTTGTAGAAGCCATTGGACATTCAGTTCATACAAACAAATACTGAAGCTCCGGCTTCCTTAGAAAACGGGGGCAAAGGGCCATTGGAAGTGAATTTCATCATATTTTCAATATACTGAAGAGCTACCATATTCACACCACCATCTGTTTAGTCGATTGCTTAGTTTTATTTTTCCCTGTTATAGCAAGCCATACGAGACATATATTGGCGGTGTATTGGCGTTTCCCGAAAAACATTACCGTGCAGTCAACGGCTTTTCCAATCTGTTTAGTGGATGGGGCGGCGAAGAGGACGATTTAAATGCAAGGTATTTTAGCCATATTCAATGGCTTTGCAGCAAATTATTCTTGATCACATTTTGACGAAAGGAGGAATCTCATATAATATTCTTTTTACTTACGAAGACATTTTTAGGCTAAATTTTGAAGGCCATTTGCACCAAAATATCTTAAAACACTAGAGTGAGCACAACAAAGATCAGATTATGATATACTGTATTTATTCAGTTTTTATCTCAATCCACACCGTCTGAAAAAAAAATCATGAAGTTGCTCTCAACAAGTTAATAGCCAGTTGCAAATTCTTTTATTTATTTTATCACATTGAGCCTATTATTCGCGTCTCGAAGAAGTCATTTACATAAAATCATCCAATAACTCAACCAGTACTTTTTCACACTAGCATAGGGGCTGTACACCTTCTGGTCTGTCTCCACCAGTCAGATGGCTAGACTAGAAATTTAAAGTTCAAACACTACGTTGAATCGTTGGTGAATACGTTTCATTTCATGCCTTTCAGAAGTTTATCGACACATAATGGTGGATTACGGTTTGATATTTCATGGTTACGACCTGTGAAAAATATCGATTTCATATTTACAAATTCTTCAATTGAGGGCGGAAAGAATACTTAGTCTCGCGCAGTAGTTACCTACATGTACGTAAACAGCGAGTGCCATTCAACCAGAAGGAGAACATATGATGTAATTTACACGCATTTACCCTACATTTCTCGCGCTTTTGTAATAATGCGTTCTTATGTGGCGAGCATTATCTCCGGCTAGATGGCGTTCTACAAATACATATCTATCTAATATGGGCATACTGGGTACAGAACCGGACAACTTTTCAAAACAACAACCGTTACTTTGAATTTCAAACTGAAATAAACGTTTACTCAATAAAACGCTGCCTGGTGCGATTCACTCAGCTGTGATCGGCTAGCATGTAACCTGTGCATCGGCCATTTATTAAAACAGCCCCTACATGCTTGGGTAATAGGCTAATAGCTTCGGTATAAGCCCTACTTTTCCCAGGTATACGGGGATAGGTGATGCGTCATAGCAGACAGGTCGAATCTTCGAAGAATATGACATGCGTAGACAACGATGTGGCGAGAGGTAGGCCACGAAAAATTACCAAAAACAACTGTACTGGATTTTGACGAAAGTCCCAACAAAAAAGGGCGGTTAGAAGTTTGAAATAAATAGAATATTTGTTTTTATAGGTGAAAGATCGACATTCTTTTCATCTCATGAAAATCATCGGTAATATTTTCACTCGATAAAACAAATTTCGATCTTTCGCGGGAAAAAATATCCTCTCTATCTTATACAGATGGTATATGTAGTTTGTCAGTCTAGTTGGGCAGTAGAACAAGAACAGGCACGGCAGCACTAGTCTAGCATAAATTATTTTCTAACTTCTGGTGGCTTCAGTATCCTTTTTGTGCTATTCAGTTTTTGCGGACTACATTTCTTCGATTGACGCAATCGAACCCAATACCTCTAAGTTAGATATCCAATCTCTTAACCACTGAAAACACGGGGACTACAATGAAATTAAGCCATGCTCTGGTGGTTTAATTTATTTCCGTGATGCATTATACCAAGAAAGTCATCACATAATCATGGGTCAATAAAAATCCATTTTACCTAACAACCGGCTAAATCAGAGATAGAATCATCCTTGAAGATGCAGATAATTGACAAATTGCAAAAAGTATCGGCTCAGGTCAGCCTGCACAGGCTGACTTGGTCGATACGTTTTGAATATGCATTAAACCCCCTTTTCGCAGAGCATGGCTCAGTTGTAAAAAATCCAAATAATGACACTGATGCATCAATGCAATGTTTACTAAAACTTTTACATCGTTTTGTGTTTCGATCTAAGAATTGAAGCGATGGGTATCAATATCACCGAGCCGGACCCAGAGATAGGTAAATATGCAACATGGCCCCATGACCGTCAGGACGAACTTGTCAACAGGTATGTTATACGAGTAAAACTTTACAATGGATTTTAAGTAACCGCTTGCAACAGTATTCGGTCACTTCACGGCGACAATTTACATGTCTTTTCTGTGGTTTACCATGTTTGTCGTCTGCAGCGCATTGCTTTAGAGCAAATTTCCTGTCTGTCACTCCACATCAGACGTTGTGGTTGGTCATTTACAACACATGACGAAAAAAGTGTGGAGCCAGAGATTACAGATCGTGCCACTGATAGACCTTACGACGGCATCTTTCATTGCATCGTCTCCAACTTTTAGAATTTCCAGTATGGCTCATTACAGCTCTGCCAATTAGAAAATGTGATTCATTCGACCTAAATCATGTGATGAGTGAGAAGTTTTCCGAACGGTCTTCCTTTGCTTAGAAGATTTGAAAGCGTGATTTTGAACCGCTGAGAGAAAGGTCTACAGAAAGTGATCCTCAGCTTCACGCGTCTTAACCATCAATTCGATTTTCAGGACAAATTTATGTAACCACAACCGTTGACAGTTTTTCTTATGCAATGCCTTCTCAATATTTGAACTTATAGGTACAGGGTGACCCCCCCCCCCCCAAAAAAAAAAATGCCGCTCATAAATTGTCAATAAAATTCACAATCCCTTCTACAATCAAACCGTATTTGGTACAATTGAACTTTAGTCTATGCTTGTCGTGTCCACCAAGTTTCAGCCATGAATGTCCAACAATCTTTGTTTTATCTCTGTTCCATGATATGCTCGAAATGTGCACCACTGCCTTGCAAGCACACCTGGATATGACATGCAAAATTGTCAATAACTCTGACACACTCCTCACTCAGTATTGCCCTGATTTTGGCCGTGATGGCCCTCTTCAGTTCAGGAATTGTCTGGGGGTTGTTTTGATAGATATTATCTTTGAGATAACCCCACAGATGAAAATGCGGGGGGGAGGGGGTTTAAGGTCAGGTGAGTGTGAAGCCCACTCAGGATCACACCTCCTACTGATGAGACCATCACCAAAGTGTTCCCGCAGCCATTCCAACGAGTCATTTTAAGTTAGGGAGTTGCCCCATCCTGTTGAAACCACTGTTCATTCCTCACAACACCTCATCGTCTGCCCAAAGCTGCCCAAAACTTCTTGACAACCACTAGGTAGTGCTCAGTATTGATCATGACTGACCGTTCATTCTGGTCTTCAAACTAGTAGGGACCAATGATCCCATGTTTTAAAACTGCAACCCATGCAGTGCACTTGGTTGGGCGTATCCAGACCTCTGCAGACAATCTTCTGGTGAGGTTGTCTCCTTGATGATGTTACTATTTGAGTTCACTCTTAGCGATCAATACTGAGTAAGGAGTGTGTCAGAATTATTGACAATTTTGCATGTCGTATCCAGGTGTGCTTGCAAGGCAGAGGTGCACATTTGTAGCATATCATGGAACAGAGATAAAACAAAGACTGTTGGAAATTCATGGCTGAAACTTGGTGGACACGTCAAGCATAGACTTAAGTTCATTTGTACCAAGTATGGTTGGATTGCAGAAAGGATTGTGAATTTCATTAATGATTTCATGGGTAGCATTTTTTTTGGGGGGGGGGGGGTCGTCCTGTACTTGTAATTGTATTTTTAGGTCAATTTTATCCTTCTTCACCATGACATCATCATCATCATCATCATCACCACCACCACATTATCACCATTTTCATTATAGTCATCATCACCATCATCATCATCATCACCTCCATCATCATCGTTTTTATTATCATCGTCATCCTCATCATAGTAATCATCATTTTCTGTTTTCAGGAAAATATACGTGACGACAGCCGTTGATCGTATGAGGATTGACGGACTACAAACCGTAAAGTACAGCGTCCGTGGAGTTGAAGAGCGCCCCCTATATACATGGATAGGAATCCAGACCAATCAAACTGATTCTCACTCTCATCGATACAAACCGCGCTTCAGCGACTGGCTGAGCCAAGTTCATGTTCATTTTACCGGCTGATCAACTTATTACCGTGAACAAGGACAGTATTCGACAACCATTTTTATTGCATTTTAGTGTAATTCTAGATTTAGAAAGTAACACGGTGTTTCATTGGCTGAATCATCTCGTTTAGCCAATCAGAAGTTATTTTACTTAGAAATTAAAAAAATCGTGAGCATTACACTAAACGTGCAATTCAAAATGGTTGGTGGGCCAAAGGACTCGTTGTTTTTGGAGAAAAATTCAGGCGACGACTTTGAATAACATCGTAGTAGAATGCTGATAACGATCATGGAAATATTAATTTATACATAAATACACTTGCACTGTGGCAATAGGTGAACTTGCTCGAAACGAGCAATTTCTCCTTTGCCAGAATGTTTCCAAAAGATGCCGTATCATTTGAAAAATGAGTGAGGGATATGTCTGAATCATAAAAATGAGAATTTATATGGGCCAAGCTCTGTGAAAGGAGGGGTATGATGCATCTGCCTTAGTATCGATTTCTGTCAGTCTGCACAGTCCACGCAGGCTAACATGAGTCGAACCTGTTTGCTTTTAGTAAAGGATTCAGCTGCTTTTTAAACAAGATAGATTTTTACGGATCCGTAATCATGTGATGATTTGCTTGGTATAATGCATCACTGAGTTGTATTAAACTCCTTTTGCCAGAGCTTGGCACTTCTATGACTACATAATTATGGAAACAATGTGGCAAAAGAAGAAATTGCTCGTAACGAGAAAGAAATATGTTTTTCCCACAATGTTTCCTGATACATTGCTTGAACAGCGAAAGGGGAATATACCGTTGCTTTCTTTTCTGGTCTGTTGATTTATTTGGCCGCTCAAAATTTGTCCCCCATACCAACTAAGTGAATGGAACTGACAGGTTTTTAAGTGCATACCAGACCCAAATATTGTGATAACATTGACATTCCACTTGAACTTTAACCCATTAACAGACATGTTAGAAATTATATTTCCGAAATTTTTTTTTCTGGACCAAATTTAGTCACTAAATTCGCAATTTGTCGACATGAGTCGTAAAAATGCGGGGGAAAAAAAGAAACCCCAAAGTGACACCAATCTCAATGCTCCGTCTTCATCAACCACATGGTTCAGCCAATCAGAAATTACTTTACTTTAACCCTTTCGGCGCCATAGGCGAAAACAGTGACTTTTGCGGACGGCATAGATCAAGATCAGACTGCACAGAACGTGCAGTCTGATCTTTGATCTATACCGTCCGCGTGTGTAGTCAAGCCTATACAATCAAAATCTTTGTAAGTTTTAATGGATTGTATTTAGAGCCGTGGAAAGAGGTCGAGTTTATTTATTTGGCGCTGCAAGAGTAAATAAATTTACAATTAGAAGGAGAAAGATTAATTAGTTTGTAAAGACGAACTGAGGTATTACCCTTCATTCTGCTACATGTCTGCTGTCTAATATATGCTCTGTAAAAAGGGGGTTTAATGCATCTGCAAAAACGTATCGAACCAGATCACCATGCACTGTTCCCACAGGCTGACCTTAGTCGACACATTTTGCTTTAAGTAAATTTTCTGCATGTCCAAGGACCAGTCCGCGCAGGCTGACCTGAATCGAGACTTGCCTGCTCTTGGTAAATTTTCTGCTTGTGCAAGGACGACCTACTTCATGATTCAGTCGTTTGTAGGACAAGATAGATTTTATACGGATGAATAATTCTGTGATGATTTGCCTGGTATAATGGGCCACGGAGATGGAGAGCTTCCTTTTCACAGTACATGTCTCGTATATAATGATCAAAAAGTTTTGTTAACTATGGAATAAAAAGAAAAGTTAAGGCTTAATCAGATCTGAAGTATATGAGTCATGCTCTGTGAAAAAGGGGCTAAATGCATCTGCAAACAGTATCAACCCATTTCAGCCTGCGCAGTCCGCGCAGGCTGACATGGGTTGAAACATTTTGCCATTTTCACATTTTCTACCTGTTCAAGGACCATGATTCAGTCATTTTTTTGACAAACTGGATTTCATGGATCCATATATAATTATGTGATGAATGTCTTAGTATAATGCATCACGGAGCTGCATTAAGCCCCCTTTTCACAGAGCATGGCTCATATAAAATTGATTACATGAATTTATTCAGTGAAACATCCATTTTGACACTCTCACTTAACCCTTAGGCTGCTAAGGGCAACTCACTGACCTTTTGCGGACAGTGTAGATTAAGATCAGACTGCACAGAACGTGCAGTCTGATCTTGGATCAACACTATCCGATAAGGATATACCCCCCCCCCCAAAAAAAAAAAAAAAATGTTATGAAATAGCATTATTCGGTTTCTTTACTATCGGCTTGAAAGTTTCAATGAAGTTATTCGGCAGGAAAAGGGTCTACCCTGCAGTGGAGTAATGCTTGTACATTCTTTACCTATGTAACAAAGTAAAACAACTTTCGTGGATACACAAACCTATTGTTACCTATTTCTGTTCTCGAACATGCTTTCAACAAAGACATCATTACGCAAAAGTAGACACTAGTTCAATGTGTTACACTAGAGTTATGGCCTAATTGTCATATTATATCGTCCACATTAATATTTCAGACAGTATGTGTGTAAAACGTCGGCACATTCCAAACAGATCTATAATGTTGGTTTTCCGTGTATCAACTGGCACTTCCTGAGGCATCTCCGGTTAGTCTCGTTGCATTCCTCAAAGCAGTCAGCCCGAGCAATCACACATCGGGAAATGGATCTTGGTATTTTCTTTAGACATACAGAAAAGTTACTAGAGCAGCTAGAATCGCAGTCTTTTTCTTTTACTGCAACCAGGCATTTGCAAAAACATTGTTGCTTTTTGTTCCCTGACTTACATCCGGTCACATGACAAACTAGGAACAAAACAGCCAAAACGACGTATACGGTGTGTTTCATTCTTTGTATTTGCCTAGGATAAAAGAGAAAAAAAGTAAGCACTTAGCTAACATACATACATACATACATACATAACATCTTTTTAATTCTTAAAAAAGCCACCAATTTGTTTAACCAGTTTCCCTAGCATTTTGTATGTGTGTGTGTCTTTCTTTCTTTTTTTCAATTCTAGGCTTAATTCGAAGTACCGCAGCATTCCAAAAATATCGTATACCAAATGCTGATTGCCGTTAACGAATATAAAAAAGTTAGAAATTCTTTGACGTGAAAAAGCTTCACACTTACAAAATTTTTTTAAGGTTACATCAAAAGTGTCCCAATGGAAATCATAAATTTACGAAATAAACAGAATTTTTCGTGGCATTTTCAAGGCGGTTTCTGTCAAAGTGCCAAATATTGGACTGTGTGTATATAGCGTATATCAGACTGTGCGTTCTTTGGTTTCTGAGGGGTTGTGCGTGGCTCAGACGTGAAGGCATGGAATTCGTAATTTGATACATGGATGCTCGATGCTCACTCGATTAGCTTTTTTTTGTGGGAGTTTCCTTTGGCAAGACAATTCAGAGCTCTGGCTTGCTGAAACCTAGGACACATATGAATGCTGCCGTTAAATAATGTAAAAAAAAAAAACGGCGTACACTATAAATCAATAAATAAATCGATCGATCGAGCGAGGGAGCGAGCGAGCGAGCGAGCGACCGATCAATCCATCCATCCATCTTTGTTGACCTACAGTGTACCACCCTATGCACAAAAGTAGCTCACCACATGACAAGCACAATGTTTCCCACCCTTTCAGTAACAAATAACAACATTGGAGCCATGTTTAATTTTTCGTCTGCAAATGCTTTCAACCAGGACAAATCTGACTTTTTCATCGTCTGATACAGAGTTAGCCACATAATCACCGAGATTTCCTTAGAAAAGACTCTCGTTTTTACCCTTAAGCTGTTAAACAGGCTAAATGAAACGAAAATTTCCACACAATAGAAAAAACCCAAAATATTGCGATTTCAAAGTTGATTTCACCGGAAAGAAATACCGTATCGGACAGTGTAGATCCAAGATCAGACTGCACGTTTTGTGCAGTCTGATCTTGTTCTACACTGTCCGCAAAAGCGCCCCGAGTCGCACTTAGCAGCGTAAGGGTTAAAAAACTACTTAATCAGCCAAAATTCAAAATAGGAGAGAAAAAGTACTCACAATCTCAGCTAATAGTAGACTTTTCAAATATTGTAGATGAAAACAGTGTCTATGCTCGTGCTGTTCATCAGGTTTATTTATAGTAACCAGCGTTCCTGGTACAGGGTTCCCTCCGCTTTGATTGATGGGTAACTCTTTATCAAACGACAAAGTTATAGACATGTCCAAAATTGATAGCACTTGCAGACGACAAAGTAAATGTTACTCAAATTATTGAATTTGACTTTGATAGTGAAGAAAACATTGTGGGAAAAGGAGAAAATGCTGGTACCAGCGTTTTCTTCTTTTCCCACAATGTTTTCAAAAGGCGTCTCACTCTGTCGTTAAATGTTGGGATTGTGTGGTACATGTATAAGGTTCTGACCAACGCCTCATTTCTTAACTCAATCTTATCGAAGGAAAGCATGCAATCCACTGTAAATAAAGATTCACTTTTTAACCCTTTACCAAACAATCCCTGGTTTTTACGACCCAGAGAAAGAAGCCTTCTGAAAACATTGTGGGAAAAGGAGAAAATGCTGGTAACCAGCATTTTCTCCTTTTCCCACAATGTTTTGTACTCTTCTGAATTCAAGTTTCAATATTTGAGTAACGTTTATTTTGTCGTCTGCAAATGCTTTCAATTTGGACAAGTCTAAAATTTTGTCGTTTGGTAAAGGGTTAAAGGCATTTTAAACAAGCGGATGGTAGAGATACGCTTTGTACAGTCTGATCTTGACTATGCAGTCCTCAAAGGCCTTTGTTTTGGTTATGGCGCTGAAAAGGTGAAAACCGGATGTTTGTACGCATTGTTGTACAGTTCAGTTGCGAAACGTCCTTTACTCGCTTCCCTTTGTCCAGCATTATTATTGTTAATTCGTCAGTCTCGACATATGTGTTTTTATGAGCCTGAGGCATGTAGAAAGCATTTTAACATATCGTGGAAAAAGGAGAAAAGCCTGGTTTCTTTCCTATAAAAAATTAACCCCATCATTTTAGCCACATTCAACTTGTCGTAAGCAATTTTTAAAAACTCTTTACCAAAAGACAAAAATATAGTCTTGTCCAAACTGAAAGCATTTGCAGGCGACAACTCAAACATGGTTCAAGTAATAGAACTTATCTTTGATAGGGTAGAAAACATAGTGGGAAAAGGAGGAAATGCTCGTTACCAGCATTTTCTTCTTTTCCTATCATGTTTTCAAAATTGACGGCTGTTTGGACGTCAAGGTCGAAGGCTTACTTGTATTGTAGTATCATTATTCTTTATTAAATCACGACTTCTGTGGGTAAATACATTAAGTATGAACGCCGAGTATTACAGACATCCAAATGGGCGCATTAGTCGCAAAATTACAAGAATAAATTTTTAAGCTGTAAAAGAACAGTATATAGTCTTTTATCGGGGTCTCGATCAAATTAGTCAATTACATGTACATAGTTAACTGTAGCGTAGACAGGCATACGCACGTATGCAAATGAGTAACATCGAAATTCCAGTGCATGCTTTCTATTAAAAAAAAAAAGGATTAACAAAATTGTAGAACTCATTAACACACACACACTAGACACACACACATAAAAAAAGCCGATTTTATTTCTTGTAAAAGATTAAAATTATATACCCGCAAAGCCAATTTTTGAAGGTCAAGAATGCCTATTTCAATTCGTTCTCTTTCCGGGTGGTGAGGCAGGGATCGTATATACACATAATATAAGATCCCTGGGTGAGGGGAGGGCTTGGAGCCCCCGACTCTCCTTCCATATCTGCGTAAGTTAAAAAATGGCCAAGCTACGCCCCTGGATATAAGTAAGAAGAAAGATTCAGACGTAGAAACAGCCGTGAAAAAAAAACGTAAAAGGTAAACGGATGTTGCGGTCAACCGCAAGTTACGAAATCAAATCGTGATAGAACAAAGATTATGCCGAGTGATTGGCAACGACATTCCCGCTCGTCGAAACTCGGCAGACTCCGTAATTAGATCTAACTCAACCCTTTACTACAGTTATATCTCGACTTTTAGCGCCTGAGAAAGAAAGATTTTGAAAACTGTGGGAAAAGGAGGAATGCTGCTAACCAGCATTTTCTCCTATTCTAACAATGATTCTACTCGTACAAAACCACATTTCCATTATTGAGTCACGTTTATTTTGTCGTCTATAAATGCTTTCAATTTGGGAGAGTCTAAAACGGTGTCGTGCGCTAAGAGTCCTGTCAGGTTGACGCGTTTGCTTGTCAGTCTGCTGGACCAATTAACAATACATGGATCCGTGGAAATCGATATTTGACCAATCAGGTCATCGCATTTATTTTACCCGATGTGCAGCCTCATTGTCTGTTATTTCGGCTCCCAAACAAATAACATGCAGTTTAATCTTTAATTAAAACTATCTGCTATTTACAATAAGCATATTAACATGTATTCCTCACTACATATTCCTCACTAAAAGTAGAATTCAGTTTTGAAATTAAGTCTAACTCTATTCTGTACCGGTGGAAGTTCAGTTAAAAAGGCAACTTATGTTAATTAAATAAACTTTTTACTTATTCGTATTAAAGTGGATTAGCGCATCTGCCATTCCAAAGGAAGATAGGTAAAGTTAGCTACTAGTAGCCAGCTACTAGTAGCCAGCTACTTGTTCAGGTAAAGTTAGCTACTAGTAGCCAGCTACTTGTTCAGGTAAAGTTAGCTACTAGTAGCCAGCTACTAGTAGCCAGCTACTTGTTCAGGTAAAGTTAGCTTCTAGTAGCCAGCTACTAGTAGCCAGCTACTTGAGCTGGTAAAATTGGTTATTTGTAGCCAGCTACTGGTAGCCACCTTCTAGTAAGCAGTCACTTATAAAAGGAAAATCTGGCAATTCGTACCCAGCGACCAATGTATAAGTAATTAAAATGGAGGTTTTTTAGTAGTTTCCTAAAGGTACAAGTAGCTGACGAACTAATTGTCGACGCCTTAAACGAAATGTTTTTCTTCCATCCAGAATACTACATAAATGCATCAGAAAAATCAAAATCAAATAATTTCCTGTATTAAAGGGTCAAGCTACGAGATCCGTCAATAGATTTTCTTTTACATTTGTTTTTAATTAGGGATTTAAAATACACAAGTAGCGGACGAGATTAAGACAGACATTTCAAAATATTTCAAAGAATCACATTCACTGTACTACGAAGAAATGGAAAATATCATTTTAAATTCATTTTTAATTATAAAAGGGGCCAGCTGCTCGTCATGAAAATTGGGACATTTTTCAATTTCACTTAGAGAGGAATTCAAAAGTACAAGTAGCTGGGGAGTCTAAGAGCTATTTTTGTAATTAAGTGCTTGTTTTGAATAAAGTAGACAATAAATGCGTCAGAAAACTCAAAATTGAAGCATTTCCAGTAATTAAAGGGGCCAGCTACTTAATATAAATCGGACAATTTTGCACTTTTGCAGCTCGCTAGATTTAGAGAGATTTTTCAAAATATCTCAACGAATCATATTGAGGATATGTAGGGGAAATTAAAGATTTTAAAAATTAGTCCATTCTTATCATTAAAAGGGCCCAGGTACTCGTCATGAAAATGCGGATATTTTTCAACTTAGATTAAAATCAAAAGGTACAAGTAGCTGGCGAGCCTAAGAGCGAATTTTGAAATTAAATGCTTGTTTTGAATAACAGATATTATGAATGTATAAGAAAACTCAAAATTGAATCATTTCCGGTTATTAAAGGGGCCAGCTACTTGATCAGAAAATTGGACAATTTGGCACTTTTGCAAAATCATGATTTAAAATGTACAAGTAGCTGGCGAGATTAAAAGAGATTTTTCAAAATATTTCAACAAATCATATTCAGGATACGTAGGGAAAATTAAAAATATCAAAATCAATCCATTCTTATCCATTTTAGGGGCCAGCTACTCGTCATGAAAATGTGGATATTTTTCAATTTTACTTAGAGTGAAATCAAAAGGTACAAGTAGCTGGCGAGCCTAAGAGCGAATTTTGAAATTAAATGCTTGTTTTGAATAACAGATACTATGAATGTGTAAGAAAACTCAAAATTGAATCATTTACAGTTATTAAAGGGGCCAGCTACTTGATTTGAAAACTGGACAATTTTGCTGTTTTTCGAAGTAATGATTTCAAATGTACAAGTAGCTGGCGAGATTAAAAGAGATTTTTCAAAATATTTCAACAAATCATATTCAGGATACATAGGGAAAATTAAAAATATCAAAATCAATCCATTCTTATCCATTTTAGGGGCCAGCTACTTGTCATGAAAATGCGGATATTTTTCAATTTTACTTAGAGTGAAATCAAAAGGTACAAGTAGCTGGCGAGCCTAAGAGCGAATTTTGAAATTAAAAGCTTGTTTTGAATAACAGATACTATGAATATATAAGAAAACTCAAAATTGAATGTTTTCCAGTTATTAAAGGGGCCAGCTACTTGATCTAAAAATGGGACAATTTGGCACTTTTGCAAAATCATGATTTCAAATGTACAAGTAGCTGGCGAGATTAAAAGAGATTTTTCAAAATATTTCAATAAATCATATTCGGGATACGTAGGGAAAATTAAAAATATCAAAATCAATCCATTCTTATCCATTTTAGGGGCCAGCTACTCGTCATGAAAATGCGGATATTTTTCAATTTTACTTAGAGTGAAATAAAAAGATACAAGTAGCTGGCGAGCCTAAGAGCGAATTTTGAAATTAAAAGCTTGTTTTGAATAACAGATACTATGAATGTGTAAGAAAACTCAAAATTGAATCATTTCCAGTTATTAAAGGGGCCAGCTACTTGATTTGAAAACTGGACAATTTTGCTGTTTTTCGAAGTAATGATTTCAAATGTACAAGTACCTGGCGAGATTAAAAGAGATTTTTCAAAATATTTCAACAAATCATATTCAGGATACATAGGGAAAATTAAAAATATCAAAATCAATCCATTCTTATCCATTTTAGGGGCCAGCTACTTGTCATGAAAATGCGGATATTTTTCAATTTTACTTAGAGTGAAATCAAAAGGTACAAGTAGCTGGCGAGCCTAAGAGCGAATTTTGAAATTAAAAGCTTGTTTTGAATAACAGATACTATGAATATAAAAGAAAACTCAAAATTGAATTATTTCCAGTTATTAAAGGGGCCAGATACTTGATCTAAAAATGGGACAATTTGGCACTTTTGCAAAATCATGATTTCAAATGTACAAGTAGCTGGCGAGATTAAAAGAGATTTTTCACAATATTTCAAAAAATCATATTCGGGATACGTAGGGAAAATTAAAAATATCAAAATCAATCCATTCTTATCCATTTTAGGGGCCAGCTACTCGTCATGAAAATGCGGATATTTTTCAATTTTACTTAGAGTGAAATAAAAAGATACAAGTAGCTGGCGAGCCTAAGAGCGAATTTTGAAATTAAAAGCTTGTTTTGAATAACAGATACTATGAATGTATAAGAAAACTCAAAATTGAATCATTTCCAGTTATTAAAGGGGCCAGCTACTTGATCTAAAAATGGGACAATTTGGCACTTTTGCAAAATCATGATTTCAAATGTACAAATAGCTGGCGAGATTAAAAGAGATTTTTCAAAATATTTCAACAAATCATATTCAGGATACGTAGGGAAAATTAAAAAAAATCTAAATCAATCCATTCTTATCCATTTTAGGGGCCAGCTACTCGCCATGAAAATGCGGATATTTTTCAATTTTACTTAGAGTGAAATCAAAAGGTACAAGTAGCTGGCGAGCCTAAGAGCGAATTTTGAAATTAAATGCTTGTTTTGAATAACAGATATTATGAATGTATAAGAAAACTCAAAATTGAATCATTTCCGGTTATTAAAGGGGCCAGCTACTTGATTTGAAAACTGGACGACTTTGTTGTTTTTCGAAGTAATGATTTCAAGTGGACAAGTAGCTGGCGAGATTAAAAGAGATTTTTCAAAATATTTCAACAAATCTTTTTGGGGACACTTAGGAGAAATCAAAAATATCAAAATCAATCCATTCTCATCCATTTAAGGGGCCAGCTACTCGTCATGAAAATGCGGATATTTTTCAATTTTACTTAGAGTGAAATCAAAAGGTACAAGTAGCTGGCGAGCCTAAGAGCGAATTTTGAAATTAAAAGCTTGTTTTGAATAACAGATACTATGAATGTATAAGAAAACTCAAAATTGAATCATTTCCGGTTATTAAAGGGGCCAGCTACTTGATCTAAAAATGGGACAATTTGGCACTTTTGCAAAATCATGATTTCAAATGTACAAGTAGCTGGCGAGATTAAAAGAGATTTTTCAAAATATTTCAACTAATCATATTCAGGATACGTAGGGAAAATTAAAAATATCAAAATCAATTAATTCTTATCCATTTAAAGGGCCAGCTACTCGTCATGAAAATGCGGATATTTTTCAATTTTACTTAGAGTGAAATCAAAAGGTACAAGTAGCCGGCCAGCCTAAGAGCGAATTTTGAAATTAAATGCTTGTTTTGAATAACAGATATTATGAATGTATAAGAAAACTCAAAATTGAATCATTTCCGGTTATTAAAGGGGCCAGCTACTTGACTTGAAAACTGGACGACTTTGTTGTTTTTCGAAGTAATGATTTCAAATGTACAAGTAGCTGGCGAGATTAAAAGAGATTTTTCAAAATATTTCAACAAATCTTTTTGGGGACACTTAGGAGAAATCAAAAATATCAAAATCAATCCATTCTCATCCATTTAAGGGGCCAGCTACTCGTCATGAAAATGCCGATATTTTTCAATTTTACTTAGAGTGAAATCAAAAGGTACATGTAGCTGGCGAGCCTAAGAGCGAATTTTGAAATTAAATGCTTGTTTTGAATAACAGATACTATGAATGTATAAGAAAACTCAAAACTGAGTCATTTCCGGTTATTAAAGGGGCCAGCTACTTGACTTGAAAACTGGACGACTTTGTTGTTTTTCGAAGTAATCATTTCAAATGTATAAGTAGCAAGCAAGATTAAAAGAGATTTTTCAAAATATTTCAACAAATCATATTCAGGATACGTAGGGAAAATTAAAAATATCAAAATCAATCCATTCTTATCCATTTTAGGGGCCAGCTACTCGCCATGAAAATGCTGATATTTTTCAATTTTACCTAGAGTGAAATCAAAAGGTACAAGTAGCTGGCGAGCCTAAGAGCGAATTTTAAAATTAAATGCTTGTTTTGAATAACAGATACTATGAATGTATAAGAAAACTCAAAATTGAGTCATTTCCGGTTATTAAAGGGGCTAGCTACTTCACTTGAAAACTGGACGACTTTGTTGTTTTTCGAAGTAATGATTTCAAATGTACAAGTAGCTGGCGAGATTAAAAGAGATTTTTCAAAATGTTTCAACAAATCATATTCAGGATACGTAGGGAAAATTAAAAATATCTAAATCAATCCATTCTTATCCATTTTAGGGGCCAGCTACTCGCCATGAAAATGCAGATATTTTTCAATTTTACCTAGAGTGAAATCAAAAGCTACAAGTAGCTGGCGAGCCTAAGAGCGAATTTTAAAATTAAATGCTTGTTTTGAATAACAAATACTATGAATGTATAAGAAAACTCAAAATTGAATCATTTCCGGTTATTTAAGGGGCCAGCTACCTGATTTGAAAACTGGACGACTTTGCTGCTTTTCGAAGTAATGATTTCAAATGTAGAAGTAGCTGGCGAGATTAAAAGAGATTTTTCAAAATATTTCAACAAATCTTTTTGGGGACACTTAGGAGACATTAAAAATATCAAAATCAATCCATTCTTATCCATTTAAGGGGCCAACTACTCGTCATGAAAATGCGGATATTTTTCAATTTTACTTAGAGTGAAATTAAAAGGTACAAGTAGCTGGCGAGCCTAAGAGCGAATTTTGAAATTAAATGCTTGTTTTGAATAACAGATACTATGAATGTATAAGAAAACTCAAAACTGAGTCATTTCCGGTTATTAAAGGGGCCAGCTACTTGATTTGAAAACTGGACGACTTTGCTGTTTTTCGAAGTAATGATTTCAAATGTACAAGTAGCTGGCGAGATTAAAAGAGATTTTTCAAAATATTTCAACAAATCTTTTTGGGGACACTTAGGAGAAATCAAAAATATCAAAATGAATCCATTCTTATCCATTTTAGGGGCCAGCTACTCGTCATGAAAATGCGGATATTTTTCAATTTTACTTAGAGTGAAATCAAAAGGTACAAGTAGCTGGCGAGCCTAAGAGGGAATTTTGAAATTAAATGCTTGTTTTGAATAACAGATATTATGAATGTATAAGAAAACTCAAAATTGAATGATTTCCGGTTATTAAAGGGGCCAGCTACTTGATCTGAAAATTGGACAATTTGGCACTTTTCCAAAATCATGATTTAAAATGTACAAGTAGCTGGCGAGATTAAAAGAGATTTTTCAAAATATTTCAACTAATCATATTCAGGATACGTAGGGAAAATTAAAAATATCAAAATCAATTAATTCTTATCCATTTAAAGGGCCAGCTACTCGTCATGAAAATGCGGATATTTTTCAATTTTACTTAGAGTAAAATCAAAAGGTACAAGTAGCTGGCCAGCCTAAGAGCGAATTTTGAAATTAAATGCTTGTTTTGAATAACAGGGACTGTGAATGTATAAGAAAACTCAAAATTGAATCATTTCCAGTCATTGAAGGGGCCAGCTACTTGATCAGAAAATGGGACAATTTCACACGTTTTTCAAGTAATGATTTCAAATGTACAAGTAGCTGGCGAGGTTAAAAGAGATTTTTCAAAATATTTCAACAAATCATATTGAGGACACGAAGGAGAAATTAAAAAAATCAAAATCAATCCATTCTCATCCGTTTTAAGGGCCAGCTACTCGTCATGAAAATGCGGATAGTTTTCAATTTTACTTAGAGTGAAATCAAAAGGTACAAGTAGCTAGCCAGTCTAAGAGCGAATTTTGAAATTAAATGCTTGTTTTGAATAACAGATACTGTAAATGTATAAGAAAACTCA
The DNA here is from genome assembly GCA_946811185.2 of Hippopus hippopus. Taxonomy (NCBI): domain Eukaryota; kingdom Metazoa; phylum Mollusca; class Bivalvia; order Cardiida; family Cardiidae; genus Hippopus; species Hippopus hippopus. The sequence continues at coordinate 43,023,986 of OX328105.1, read as the reverse complement.
AAATTGAATTATTTCCCGTTATTAAGGGGCCAGCTACTTGACTTGAAAACTGGACAACTTTGCTGTTTTTCAAAGTAATGATTTAAAATGTACAAGTAGCTGGCGAGATTAAAAGAGATTTTTCAAAATATTTCAACAAATCTTTTTGGGGACACTTAGGAGAAATCAAAAATATCAAAATCAATCCATTCTCATCCATTTAAGGGGCCAGCTACTCGTCATGAAAATGCCGATATTTTTCAATTTTACTTAGAGTGAAATCAAAAGGTACATGTAGCTGGCGAGCCTAAGAGCGAATTTTGAAATTAAATGCTTGTTTTGAATAACAGATACTATGAATGTATAAGAAAACTCAAAACTGAGTCATTTCCGGTTATTAAAGGGGCCAGCTACTTGACTTGAAAACTGGACGACTTTGTTGTTTTTCGAAGTAATGATTTCAAATGTATAAGTAGCTAGCGAGATTAAAAGAGATTTTTCAAAATATTTCAACAAATCATATTCAGGATACGTAGGGAAAATTAAAAATATCAAAATCAATCCATTCTTATCCATTTTAGGGGCCAGCTACTCGTCATGAAAATGCGGATATTTTTCAATTTTACTTAGAGTGAAATCAAAAGGTACAAGTAGCTGGCGAGCCTAAGAGCGAATTTTGAAATTAAATGCTTGTTTTGAATAAAAGAGAGTATAAATGTGTCAGAAAATTCCAAATTGAAGAGTTTCTGGTTATAAAAGGGGCCAGCTACTTGATCACAAAATGTGCCAGTTTCGTACTTTTGCGAAATCATGATTTAAAATGTACAAGTAGCTGGCGAGGTTTAGAGAGATTTTTCAAAATATTTCAACAAATCATATTGAGGACAGGTAGGAGAAATTAAAAATATCAAAATTAATCAATTCTTATTCATTTTAGGAGCCAGCTACTCGTCATGAAAATGCAGATAGTTATCAATTTTACCAAGAGTGAAATCAAAAGCTACAAGTAGCTGGCGAGTCTAAGAGCGAATTTTGAAATTAAATACTTGTTTTGAATAACAGATATTATGAATGTATAAGAAAACTCAAAATTGAATCATTTCCGGTTATTAAAGGGACCAGCTACTTGATTTGAAAACTGGACAACTTTGCTATTTTTCGAAGTAATGATTTCAAATGTACAAGTAGCTGGCGAGATTAAAAGAGATTCAAAACAAGCATTTATTTCAAAATTCGCTCTTAGGCTCGCCAGCTACTTGTACCTTTTGATTTCACTCTAAGTAAAATTGAAAAATATCCGCATTTTCATGACGAGTAGCTGGCCCCTTAAACGGATGAGAATGGATTGATTTTGATATTTTTAATTTTCCCTACGTATCCTGAATATGATTTGTTGAAATATTTTGAAAAATCTCTTTTAATCTCGCCAGCTACTTGTACATTTGAAATCATTACTTCGAAAAACAACAAAGTCGTCCAGTTTTCAAGTGAAGTAGCTGGCCCCTTTAATAACCGGAAATGACTCAATTTTGAGTTTTCTTATATATTCATAGTATCTGTTATTCAAAACAAGCTTTTAATTTCAAAATTCGCTCTTAGGCTCGCCAGCTACTTGTAACTTTTGATTTCACTCTAAGTAAAATTGAAAAATATCGGCATTTTCATGACGAGTAGCTGGCCCCTTAAACGGATGAGAATGGATTGATTTTGATTTTTCTAATTTCTCCTAAATGTCTCCAAAAAGATTTGTTGAAATATTTTGAAAAATCTCTTTTAATCTCGCCAGCTACTTGTACATTTGAAATCATTACTTCGAAAAACAGCAAAGTCGTCCAGTTTTCAAGTCAAGTAGCTGGCACCTTTAGTAACTGGAAATGACTCAATTTTGAGTTTTCTTATACATTTATAGTATCTGTTATTCAAAACAAGCTTTTAATTTCAAAATTCGCTCTTAGGCTCGCCAGTTTCTTGTACCTTTTGATTTCACTCTAAATAAAATTGAAAAATATCCACATTTTCATGACGAGTAGCTGGCCCCTAAAATGGATGAGAATGGATTGATTTTGATATTTTTAATTTCTCCTAAGTGTCCCCAAAAAGATTTGTTGAAATATTTTGAAAAATCTCTTTTAATCTCGCCAGCTACTTGTACATTTGAAATCATTACTTCGAAAAACAGCAAAGTTGTCTAGTTTTTATATCAAGTAGCTGGCCCCTTTAATAACCGGAAATGCTTCAATTTTGAGTTTTCTGACGCATTTATAGTCTACTTTATTCAAAACAAGTACTTAATTACAAAAACAGCTCTTAGACTCGCCGGCTACTTGTACCTTTCAATTCCTTTCTAAGTGAAATTGAAAAATGTCCCAATTTTCATGACGAGTCGCTCGCCCCTTTAATAATTAAAAATGAATTGAAAATGATATTTTCCATTTCTCTGTAGTACAGTGAATGTGATTCTTTGAAATATTTTGAAATGTCTGTCTTAATGTCGTCAGCTACTTGTACATTATGGATCCTTAATTAAAAACAAATGTGAAAAAAAATTCCTAGTGACAGATCTCGCAGCTTGACCCTTTAATACAGGAAATTATTTGATTTTGATTTTTCTGATGCATTTATATAGTATTCTGGATGGAAGAAAAACATTTCGTTTAAAGCGTCGACATTTGGTTTTTCAGCTACTTGTATCTTTAGGGAAATAATAAAAACCTCCATTTTAATAACCTATATATTGGTCGCTTGGTACGAATTGCCAGATTTTCCTTTACAAGTGACTGCTTTCTAGAAGGTGGCTACCAGTAGCTGGCTACAAATAACCAATTTTACCAGCTCAAGTAGCTGGCTACTAGTAGCTGGCTACTAGAAGCTAACTTTACCTGAACAAGTAGCTGGCTACTAGTAGCTAACTTTACCTGAACAAGTAGCTGGCTACTAGTAGCTGGCTACTAGTAGCTAACTTTACCTATCTTCCAAAGGATGTGTTGGTAAACTGATAGCTGATAAGTGTGTTTGGTTGCAAACCAGTTTGCCGCTCTAATCAACTTGACCACCCGTTGTCTTCAGTATATCATAAGATAAACTACCGTCACTGATTTTAACAAGTTTGTTAATTGACAGCACACTTAACACATTTTGAAATCATAAGACAACCCTTTTTCCCTTAACCTGAAATTGAATTTTTTCATAGTCAAGTCATAGTCAATTTTTCCACAAACTTACACCTCTCTGTAGAATCAGACAATCTATAATGTTTTCGAAATGCTTGTAATTCAGTGTTGTTTAATTTGGTATGATGTTGAGACGACTTTACTAGCCTTACGATAACAATAAGTATCTTTAATTCTATTTAAATGTGGCAAAACAGAGTTTTGTTGAGGTGTTTTATTCTTTTTTCATATTGAAGTTCAAAACTTTGCTAAAACAAGTAGATCTTTAACATTGTCCGTAGCCCCCGTAAATCACCCTTTTTGTACATGTCTTTATGTAAATTAGTTCAAGCATCTTTAAATTTCTTACCGAGAATTCATCAACGCCAGAGACATAATTATGGCAGAAATATTTTTTTTCGGAATTTTATCTAGAGAAACAGTCATGACAGCACGATTTAAGTAGCCTATCTGCTATACTGTATATGTACTTACTGTGGTTGTTTGTGAGCCCTTGGCAACAGTAACCAAAGAAGTCGGTTTATCTTATCACCACGGATCCAAGTATTCAATAGAGCACCATCATAAACGATAGAATCACAGTAAGCCTGCGAGAATCTTCAACTCTAATTTTTCTTTTCCGCCGCTTTTGTCATCTAGTTACATGTAGATCTACTAATTATTTAATGAAAAAATTCGTTTCATTTGATCTAAGGTTTATTTTCAATTCCTCCATATACTAGTAATTGCCCCTCGTATCCGCTTTTCAGGACCCTAAGTACTTTGAATTTGGCAAAAAAACGGGGGTGGGGTGGAGGGGTTTGCGCAAGAAGCTGTCCGCTGTGTCTCAGAACTTAAAGTCCCGGTAGCAACCAAAAGTAAACCATAGAGTGTTGAAATGCATCTAAATTCTAAGTATAAATACCACTTAAAAGTATGGAAATTATTGTGAGGATGACAATCTGTGATTGGACAATCGGTCCTTGCGTTAGTCACAGGCAGGAAAATGAATATTAAAACCTGCTAAAACGTGAACAAAAGATAGAGCGACCTGGAAACTTTTGACCTAGTTTTAAAGTCCATTTCCTTGCCGGTGACTAACTCTTGGACAGATCGTACAATAACAGATTGCCATCTTCATAATAATTTCCATACCTTAAAATGGTATGATTTAAAATCAAACGCATTTTACCACTCCCCTGGTTTACATTTGGCAGATGGATATATATATTGATTTTGTTATCATCCAGTCATTGTTCGATCTCCGCGAGCTTAGTACGTCAGAGGGTTCTTCTGCAATCACTATGGCAAAGCTAAGACTCGTACGCCATTCGACAAATCTCGGGTGATCCGTAGATCAAAGACGTAGTTACGGGATCGGCCGAGTTGTGACGAGGGACTATTCCGCGTCGCAACTGTGCGAAATACCGCGATTCCGTCCAACACATTTGTGGATGACCGCCAACAATTTGAACTTGAGTTTGCCCTTTACCAAAGATATCGTGTTTAAACTACCCTTCGGAAAGAAGCTTTCGAAAACATTGTGGAATCAGGAGAAAATGCTGGTAACCGGTTATACCCAACTTTTCCACCCTTTCAAACACAAATTCAATCACCTTTGTCGCATATATTCTTAGTTATTTGTATTACGTTCAGCAAATTCTTTTAATTCGGACAACCCTAAATCTTTGTTGTCGAGTAGAGAGTAAAGGTTGTGTCAAAACGCCATTGTCGTACACATAGCTTTGCACGAGCGATAGAAATTTTCACGTGCACAGATACATCATGATGAACGAGAATTGTAACATATAAGAATTGAGTGTTGCCATGAAATTAAGATTGGTAGATTGATTATAGCTTTGGCGCACGACATGTATTCTGCTTGTTTGGTATTTTGCGTTGTAGCGCTTGCCGTCGCATCTGTATCGTCACAAGATGTGCTAGAATACGGTAAGTTTTCGCTTTTAGTTTCTTGATAACTTTGTCTTGTTCTAAGCTGTATACTGGTACCACTTGTATGGGCATAACACAGGAATTTGACATTCTATAATGAAAATATATGATTAAATATGAAAAAAATACTCCCCTATATATGTGTTTCTTTATATATAGGGGAGTATTTTTTTCATATTTAATCATATATTTTCATTATAGAATGTCAAATTCCTGTGGGGCATAATACTGGGAAATGCCCCGATGGATTTTGCTTTGCACTTTTAGCGGACAGCTCAAGAAACTTTAGGAATGAATGTTGAGACGATGAATACATTGGGGCTGCGTATTCACCGTATCAACATTCGTCCCGCACATTTTTTGCTTCATTCCCCCAAAATATAAAGCAAATTCCAATCAGAACGGGTGAGAGTTCTACTTCTTCCTGCTTTACAATCATTAAAGATTGTTACAAGCGGGCGCGTCGTCTTGGAACAGTTGTTGAAAAATATATATGCAATGAATAGATTAGTAAAATTATTTTCCAAGAAAGAGAAAGTAGTACGGCTAGAAAGTTTAAAAACACATTCGTTATCAGAATTTTCTGCAATGGTCAAGCCCCTCTCAATGTTGACTGCTAGACTGGGGCTAGACTGGATGCAGCATGGGAGACTAATCAAAGGCGAATGCTTTTATGGCCATTTTCTGATACACGTTACCTCGGTCATTATGGGAGTTATTTTTTTTATATTCAGGCTAGTTGTTAAGTCTTTATCAAATGAAAGAAAGTTAGGCTGGCCCAAATTCAACATATTTACAGAAGATAAACATGTCTCAAATGAAAGAATTTTTCAGTATTTTTTCTTGGGTTAACCAGGGATCTTACATCCCTAGGTTAACCATCAAAAAATTAAAGACCTGTCTTACAGTAATCGCTTAAAGGGCAAATCAACAAGTTTCAGATATGGTTAATTTTCAAATCTATACTTATCAAATTGTAACCTGGTAATGTTGTAATTAGAAAAAAAAAAAATTAGTAAAAGTACTTTTTTTCAATTCATATTTCTGCTTATTAATTTTTATTGCATCGCTTATCTCCCTTACTTATTGTTGCGTCTCTTGATTTGTGACGTCATAGGAGAGCTTGTTTCAATATGGACGTTGTTTACGATAGTGAACTGAGCGATATTGAAGACGAAGAAATAGACGATTCTGGGCCGGTAAGGCCGTACATGTACGAGCCAATTTTTAAAGAAACTTATTAAGTTTCTGATGATGAGGATAAAAGTAACTTTTCGCCCACTGATGACGAAAATGACGATGTTGTGCCGGACTTTTCAACGTGTTGAGTATTGCGCGCTATTGAAATACGTCTATTACGGGGCGAACATCGCTTACAGAAATATTCTTCTATACATGATAAAATTAAGTGTATGGCATAAACTTTGTTTCACGTGAAGCATTTTCAGTAGATTAACGGGCGGAATTAAACAACAACAAAAAAATACGGTTTCAAGACAGTTCCACGACAAGACAGTTCCCCGACACTTTTGAAGACATTTCCCTGACACTTTAGTTTCATGTCAAATAACCCTTTTCTTGACTTTTACGATTGATAATCGTGAGATGTTAGTTCTAACTATTTGTTGATGGGTTCTTGTTCATATTTGTACCTTGTAAAGAATTCTGTAAACATTGACGGGTACAAGTTTATTCTCTCGTGGGTGAAGGGTTACACAATAAATCACGATTTTCATGAGAATAAGAATATTTTGAAATGCTGTTAACCAGCTTGAAATTTGATAAAAGAATATGTTCCGAGATTATTAAGACTTAATTCTCAAAATTATTTTGAAAATTATTTTAGTTGTTTTTCTTACCATACAGAAATACATGAACATCAGAGAGAGGGAGAGGGGATCTACCTGTGTGAAATACTTTTTTGCTGTTTACCTTGTCCACATGATCCATTCAATGCAAAAATTTATCATACATGTATAGCTATTGTATGTTCCATATAGAGCTTCTCTGTGAAAGTCTTAAACTCTGAATTGTAATTTGTTCAGTTCTTGTTTGTCTTATGCAAATTGTTTCAATTTGGGCAAGTCTCAAATTGGTCTACCGTTTACTAGGGACTGAGCGGTTAATACTGACATTCCGGTCAAATTGCAGTATAGACGACTTCAGATTCATTGTAAAAACATAGAAAGAGCTGGTAACTATCAATTGGTCCTTTATCCACAATATTTTCTATTTTTAACTCTTTACCAAACGACAAAATATTAAACAGGTCCAAACTGAAATCACTTGCAGACGACAAAATAAAGTTAAATATTTCAAAAATTGAAATTTGTTTCCAGCAGAGTAGAAAACATTGTGGTTAAAGGAGAAAATGCTAGCTAACAGCATTATCTCCTTTTCCTACAATGTTTTTAAAAGGCTTCTGTCTCAGGGTCGTAAAAACTAGGGATTGATTGGTAAAGGGTTCAATATAAATCCCACACATTGGGCACGAGTTTTGTTTTGGTTCCCAGGAAGCAGTATCCGAAGAGATTAGTACGAGTTGTATGAACTTGTTTCTCAACAGGTGTAAAATACAAGTTTAAATTGTTACCAAACATCAAATTTATTGTCTCAACCGAATTGAAAGCATTTGGAGTCAACAAATTAAATTTTACTCACATGTTTGGACTTGTCTTTGATGGGGTAGAAAACATTGTAGAAAAAGGAGAAAATACTGGTTACCATCATTTTCTCCTTTACCTACAATGTTTTCAAAAGGTTTTTCTTTCTTCACAAGGGTCGTTAAAACAAAGGATTGTTTGGTAAAGGGTTAAACTTAAGTTAAACTAAATTCCAATAAACAATCACATTTTATCGGTCATATTTAAATGATGTGGATTTGAAATATTCTAATTTTTTATCATTTGGGTAAGGGTTAGGCTAACAAAATTATAGATTCATCCAAATTCATAACATAAATTTTGCAAATAACATAGTCGACATTGTTCAAATGATGTAAACTTTCAAGGGATAATAATCATTCTTTGAACAGCAAACATCATTTTCTTCCCACACTGTTTTTCAAACACTCTTTCTTTGGGTATTGGAAACTAGATCTAGGGTTTGTATGGTAAAAGGTGAAATCAGTATCTGGCTACCCCTAATCATGGTCATAAATGTAAATCCATCACCGACCAGTTGAAACAATACAGGAAATGGTTACATAACATTTGCATATCTCACCCCTTTACACTGTAATGTTTGTTGGTGACAGTAAACCCATGTTACAGCTTTTATCCCATACACTACTTCTCTTTGACATTTCACTCTTAAAAATGATTTGACAACTTACATGCATTTTGAACAAATTTTGAATTATATCTATACAATTTTGATTTGTGGATATTTCCTTTTCCTATCCATATTATGTCTTCTAGACAGGCTACTGAGAAAAATGTTTTGAACATGTCAGTATGAAAATTTTGAAAATGCATATAATTTGACACAAGTCATTTTCTCTGATAATCAGACAAAAGTGAGAAAATTTAAATAACACATTTTTTTTTTAAATTAAGAAACAGAATGTTTTTGACCAGGCTCACACACCAATTCTTTTACCTTTTATCTCAAAATTCTGATCTTCAACCACTCTAATGGAGAAGGCTTTTGAGGACAGGGTGAAAAAAGGAATAAGTCCTGATTCCCAGAGTTATCTTCTTTTCCTACAATATTTTCTACCCTCAAACCTATTGTCAAGGCCACATTTGATCTGTGATCTGCAAATACTTTCGGTATTCCAATTTCAAGAAAAAAGAAATTACCTACTTCATGTTGGATTTTCTTTTTGGAAATTGCCGTTGCGGAATGTCTGTCTTTCGGAGTTTCGGTTTAAGGCCTATCTCCTTTCGACTCGGAGTTTCGAATAATGTCGGCACAGCGTCAGGTTTTAACCGCAGCCTAAAATTCCTATAACCAACTTCTTTTGCGAGTTTTGGACTTGTTAAGAACTGACTGTCATCGAAGTATTTCAGACACAATTTCGAATGAACCGATGGCAAAAAATCCGTCGCTACTGTCCGGCCCCGGTTTAAACGTTGAATCCATAGTTTCCTCCTTTTTAATTCCTTCGGAAATTTGAAAATACTACTTCTTTGAGTTCCCGAATCGACGTTGCAGCCATAGGCTGCACAATTTACCATTTTTTCAGCTCAATTCTCAGTTAATACTCAGATATCTGCATACAATCATCCGCGTTCCTACTTAATGTCTACTGACGGTATACACAGAGTGACTCGACAATGACGTCACACATGCACGGGAGATAAGCGAATCAGGGGAAGTAAGCCATGTACCATTTTTAGGGCCGTGTATCAGCGTGACAATTCGGCCGTGGTTTATGGCATGTTACAGGGTGGTATTTATGAAAAATCACGGACACATGTTTAACTGACATCATTTGCAGCTGATTAAAGGAAAAAGACAGTCTGGTCAAAATATTTTAGGATTTGCCCTTTAAGGACCCTTGGATTACCAACATTGGAGTATAGGAGGAGAAGAACTGACATTATCGAAGTTTACAAGATTCATCAGGGGTTTGAGAAAAGTTGATAAACTGTTTCCAAAGAACGAGAACCAACAATACAATACCAGAGGACACAACCAAAGAATTTTCAAAAAGTATAGCCATACAAATGTAAAAAAGAATTCATTTTCTCAAAGAATTGTTGATGATTGGAATAGGCTGCCTGAGGACTTAATTTTATGTAAAACTGTAAATAGTTTTAAACGTAATTGGAGAGGTCATCAGACCTCTCCAATAGGTGAGTTTAAAAGGCAGACTGTCACAGAATTTGCTGTCTAAATCCATTTTTCTTGCGAAATTGTTCTGATACACAGTCTGTTTCGTCATGGTTTTGTAAATAAAGCGAAATCAAAAAACCGAAACAGGAAATAGACGTGGTTTATTTTTATATCACGAATTTCAGAAAAGATTTGTTATATTTATTTGCCATGTTTGCAAATGACCTCTCAAATAATTGTAATTTTTCATTAAGCAAATAAATCTAAGCAGAAGAAAAAATAAGAAAAAATTCGTTAAAAAAGAGAAAGAAGACCGCTGGACAAGATCATGCGACTTGAAAACGCGGGAAGAAAGTCAAATGACCGTCATGTAAAGCATATAAGAGGTTTCTACGCGGCGGCTTTTTTTACTTGTTTGTTTACATGTACCAAAATATATTGAAATTAAAAGCCAATAAACCATTTGAAAACATGGATGCTGACCTCTCCTGGTTTCTTTTGTAAAGAAGCCAACTTGTTTAAATGAAGTTTGGAAACACCTACCAGTCAAGTTCGAAGCTGAGTGCTACAGACCGGAACCACAATCGGTAAAGGAAAAACCCTATCAAAACGGATCCCAGAGGCCAAGGCCTAGATACATCCAACAACAGAGTAAACAGAGTAAAAGGGAGTCCCGTAGTAAATGAGCCTGCAACCTTTCACATGTAACAAAATTTTAGACTGAGTCAACTCAGAAGCATTTGCAGACGACAAGTTTGGCTCAGATTATTTGATTTGTCTGTGAAAGGGTCAGTAACATTGTGGGAAAAGGAGAAAATGCTGGCTACCAGCATAGTATTAGAGCATTTCAGTCACTTAACACTATACCACACAATCACGACTTTTAACAACTCTGAGAAAGAAGCCTTTGAAAACATTGTGGGAACAGGAGAAAATGCTGGTAACCAGCATTTTCTCCTTTTCCTACAATGTTTTCACAATGTTTTTTATCCTTCCCAATACAAGTTTCAATTTCTGAGTTGTATTCATTTCTTCATCTGCAAATGCTTTCAATTTGGACTTGTCTAAAATTTACTCATTTGGGAAAGGGTTAAATGTGGCTTGTGGACTTTTCATGCCTTCCTGGCATTTCCTAACAAGCTAGCCACGGTGGGTGTGCACACACCTGTGCACCATAATCTTTTTCATCCATTCATGACTATATTCCAGAATGTTCCAACACTGGCATAATATCTGTCACCAATCCAGACCCAAGCACATATATCTGGGCACAAGTGAATGCATCAACTTACATATGTAACTCATCGTTATTGTCGGACAAGATATTCATCTATGATTGTTTTGTAAGTACCATAAACTTTGCTATACTTGTACATGCTGCAAGTTGTTCACTGATATAAGTGGACAAGTGGAATTTTCTTTTAAGTGATGGGAAACATTCTGGGAAATGGAGAAAATGCTGGTTACCAGCATTTTCTCCTTTTCCCACAATGTTTTCATAAGCATTCTTTTTCAGTCATTAAAACTCGGTATTAAGTGGTAAAAGGTCTCTGTAACGCTTTATTTATGCCAGACTGCCAGGCAAGTCATCATATAACTATGGAACCATACAATCTGTTATTATCCAACAACCATCTCGAGCTTGGGGTAGAATTGTCCTTTAACAAATAGCAAAAAATTTCAAACCGTGTCAGCCTTAGCCGACTCCGCAGGCTCGACATGGGACGATACATTTTGCAGATGCATTAAGCCACCTTTTCACAAAGCATGGCTAACTTATTTATGACTGTTTTGTAAATACCATGTGTTTAAGTGCACTGGTATGGGCTACAAATTGTACTCCATAGATCTAAAGTTACCTCTCTCTTACAAAAAAAAAAATTCAACTTTTCCAAATTGAAAGCATTTGAAGACTATAAATCAAATGCAGTCCAAATAATGGGATTTGTCTTTGTGGTGGGTTAAAAACATTTACAGTGGAAAATGGAGAAATTGCTGGTTATCAGCTTTTTCTCCTTTTCACACTGGTTTCAAAATCCTTTTTTCCTAGGGGTCTTTAAAACATGGGATTGTATGGTAAAAGTTATGAGTATTGGATTGACACCAAAAAGTTACATGTTTGATCCCGGCTGGCCACACTGCTCCATTAATGTGTCCTTTGGCAAGACACTGCAGGACTCTCCAGCGTCATACTGATGGTAACCTTGCAGAATTTACCTGTCACTGTAATAGAGTAAAAATACTGGTGGTTGAAATCAGTATATAAGACCATTTACTGGTAAACAAATAAATCTACGCCAGCACATGTTCTTGGTCCTGCTGCTGCCACTGCTACTCCTCGAACATCATCATCATCATCATCATCATCATCATCCTAATTACCTTTTTTGGGTTGAGGTAGGGATGGAGGATTTTGGTAGGGGGCCTAGTGGTGGCTCAGTAATGAAGATATATGTAATCCAGGTGTTCTTGTGCCCTGCCTACCATAACTCTTTACCAAACAACAAAACGTTGGGGACTCCACCAGATTGAAAGCATTTGCAGACAACAAACTAAATGCAGCACAGATGATGATTCTGTCTTTGATAGGACAGAACAAATCAGATTTTTGCCACACCCCGTAATCAACAGATAGAAGTAATGTCACTATTTTGTCCCAGTCCCAACTTGAATTGTCGTAATTCTATGGCATTGTAGAGAAATCACAGTAAGCCTTTACAAAACAATCCTGAGTTTTAGGACCTGTGGGAAGAAATCTTTTGCTACAATGTTTTTTCCCTATCAGAGATGAATAATGTACTTAGAACTATGTTTAGTTTGTCATCTGCAAACTCTTAAATCCTTTATCAAACGACAAAATTTTAGACGAGACTAAATTCAAAGCATTTGCAGACAGCAAAGCTAATGTAACCCAATCGATGATTGTAAGAAAAGGAGAAAATAGTGTTTAGCAGCATTTTCTCCTTTTTTACATTGTTTTCAAAACCATTTTTCTTCATGGTCATTAAAACACGGGATTGTATGGAAAAGGGTTAAATATGGACAAATCTGAAATTTTGTTGTTAAACCTTTACCACACAATGCCGACTTTTAATGACCCGGGGAAAGAAGCCTTTTTAAAACATTGAGGGAAAAGGAGAAAATGCTGGTAACCAGCATTTTCTCCTTTTCCCACAATGTTTTCTACTGTATCAAAGGATAATTGCACCATTTGAGCCACAGTGAAATTGTCGTCTGCAAATGCTTTCAAATTGGACAATGCTAAAATTTTGTCGTCTGGTAAGGGTTAATAAAGGGTTAAATGCAATGTATCAAAGGCTTTATATACTGTTGTCTTTTTTAGAATGAATCCCTGACAATGTTACTTAGCAATGAGAACCAATTGCCGGTGATCATTACCTCAATTATCAAGTCCTACAGACTCTCATGCAGTGCCATACCCCCTGAGGGAATCACAAGGACCGTTTTGGACGAAACCCATATCATACATCAGTAAGTAATATACATGTATTTATTAGTAAAGCATCGATAGGTGCACTGGCTGCCGAGAAAAAGTTGAAAATGGAATTAACCCCTCACCAAAATATGAGGAAATTTTAGACTGGTCCAGAAAGAAGTTGCAGATGACAAATTAATTCTTGCTCAAATGATGAGATTTGTCTTTGTCAGTTTAGAAAACATTGTTGAAAAAGGAGAAAATGCTGGTAATCAGCATTTTCTCCTTTTCCCACAATGCTTTCAGAAAGCTTCTGTCTCAGAGTTGATAAAACATGGGATTGTTTAGTAAAGGATTAAACACCATGCAAACAAAGAAACAAACAATGTATACTGTGGCCTAACATGGCAGCTCAATCAGCAACAAACAGGACTTGAAACAAGAAGATTGTCAGCTTGAATCCCCAGCTTGGCCAGTTTCTTTCCAAGGTTTGGGGCAGAATTCATTCCTCCCACACGGATGATCAGTGTTTTCTGTATCATCAAAGACAAATCTCAACATTTGAGCCACCTTTATTTTATCGTCTAAAAATGCTTTCAATTTGGACAAGACTAAATATTTGTTTCTTTGGCAAAGAGTTAAAGGATAAATCAATTTTGTTTCTGATTTTCAGAGTAAGTACCGCAATACCACCCACGGTGCTTCCCGAGATTGTCATCAACACGACCCTGGTCGATGCTGAAACTGGCCAAGTTAAGTCAATTGCCATGATAGGAGAACATTTTAGGTGGTATATTTGGGGACCCGGTATGTTTCTTTCTTATAATTTTCCTTAATCGATTGCATACAGTGTTTAAGGTCCCTGCAGGAAACAGCTTTAGGAAACATTGTAGGGAAAGGAGCTTTTGCTTGCAGCAACCAATTGCTTCTTTTCTCACACTGTTTTCCAGAGAGTTCAATCATTACTTGGTGGGGAATTATGCTGATGTATTTCTGTGTGATAGATGTTTATGTATCACTTTTTGGTTTAAAATATATAAATGAGATGTGCTCCAGCAAAAGGGGGCTTAATGCATCTCCGTGATCCATTTCACCATTGGGGACATCCAGTGTTCAATCTAGCTTTGCTTGTAAGGGGGCCCATCGGGCCCACAGACATCGAAATAGGGGGCCATTTTGGAAAACTGGGGCCCACACATAAAGAATCATACTTTATTACTGAAATGTTGACCTTTTTTATTTTTAACAAGTGTTGCCTTTTTATTCAACAAGTATATTCTCGTTCACGTATCTACGCCAGTAAAACTGCAACACTGCAGAAATTATCATTGCTATTGATGCATCCTTTCCTTCACCAATCTCGTCGACAGTTATGTGGGAAAGCAGCCAGTGGCTTGGAAAGAAAATTGTGCGGAGTACTGGTAAAAGAGTCTCCAGGAAAGCATGGATAGGTGCACTGGCCGCTGTGATATAACTGAAATAATGTTGAAAACGGCGTTAAACACCATACAGTTAATCAATCATTTTCTCCACCAATAATTTAATACTAAAAAAGAAAGAAAATGACGAAATATGTGTGTAAATGGTAAATTTTCGAAAACTCTGATATACCGTCACAGAGAATTTAATTTTCCGGTCGATCGCTTGAACTAGAGTTTGATTTTCTCAACATAAATTGACTAACTTTTGAACCGATGGCCTGGGAGCCATTTTGCTTGAAACTTGTGTTTCGGTTGGGTTCTATTATCGTCGCTTGAACTAAGGGTAGGTACTAGCCCCATAATACTTTCAACAACAGTAATATTTTCAACAGCTTTTGCCTTTTTTTTGCCCAGTTAACTCTTTACCACACAATCCCGATTTTTAACGACCCTGAGAAAGAAGTCTTTAGAAAACATTGTGGGAAAAGGAGAAAATGCTGGTGACCAGCATTTTCTCCTTTTCCCACAATGTTTTCTACCTTTCACAAAACAAATTTCAAATTTTCAGTCACTTTTATTTTGTCATCTGCAAGTGCTTTCAATTTGGACCAGTCTAAAATTTTGTCGTTTGGTAAAGAGTTAAGGCTTCCAAAATACTCAGACACTCGCCTTCATTGCCATGTTAAATGATCAGAACTGTTATTTCTGGTACCTGTTTTTCTTGCGAAACCGTCTGATACGAAGATCGATAACAGGCTATCATTGTACCTTAACCATAACATCTATCGGGTTATCTATAAATTCTCACTAGAAAGCTCGACATTATGTTTATTGAGCAGAAAAAACAGAAACAGGTGAAAAGGACCCAAATTCTTGGAGTGGCGCTTTTAAGATCGAGTGCACCCGACAGGCCTGAGGTTGGTTAAGAATTGCACCATCTGAGACTTTAGGGGGCCTATGGCGCAATGGTGCGCTCTAGATTGAGCACTGGACATCACATAATTATGGATCCATAAAAATGAATTTTGTCTAACGTATGACTGAATCATGAGGTAGACTGGTCCTTTGACATACAGAAAATTGATCAATAGCAAAGTTTTGGCCAAGGGCAGACCACGCAGGCTGACCTTGGCCAATATTTTTCATGGATGTACGAAGTCCTTTTTTCAAAGAGTATGGTTCAAATAAAAGTTCTTGCAAGTGTAGGTGAAAAAAAAGCTAGTAAAAATGTAAAATTCCTGACATTCCTGAACAATCTGTTTTAAGCTTGCCTGGACAGAGTCCAGGTGAAGTTATTGGGCTACCTGCAGTGTTAGCGTTGACATCAGCCTTGGAGTCGGCGTCCACATTTATGTTAAAATTTTTAAGAGCTCACATTTTCCTATCCATGTGATAGATTTGGTTCATATTTGGTATGATGACAGATACTGTATATGACCAAATTTTCTTCTAGCAATGCCCACACCCATGATGTTAAGGTCAAGGTCCTAGACTTGGATGTTTTACATCAAAGTTTTACAAGTAGTTTTTTCAGAGCTCACATTTTCCAAGCTAATACTTTAGCAAAAAATAAAATCCACAGTTTCAACAATCCTGGGAAAGGAGACTATTAAAACATTGTAGGACAGGGACAATATTTTCTATTTCTTACTGTCCAAAGATAAACCGGGAGATTTGAGATCCATTAATTTTCTTTGTCATCTGCAAAGGCCTTCAATACTTCTTTCCATGAGTGGAACTCTTCAAGTTAACTGTTTACCTAAAGACAAAATTTTAGACTAGTCCAAATTGGAAGCATTTGCAGACAACAAAATTAATGTGACTCAAAAATTAAATTTGTTTTGGGAAGGGTAGAAAGCATTGTGGGAAAAGGAGAAAATGCTGGTACCCAAAAGGCTCTCAAAAGGCTTTTTCCTCAGGGTTGTTAAAACTCGGAGTTGTGCAGTGAAGGGTTAAAGGCATGATTGGACCAACTACCAGGACCACATGTAAACCAAGATCAATGGCATCATGAATGAAGTATAATTAAATGCAGCTATCTGAGGATGGACAGTTGCCCACCTGTTCATATGCCCACTAGGACAATTGCCACCTGGACAATTACCACCTTGACAAAAGCCCACCCACAGTAGTAGCAACAAGTACATTTGCGCACCCACCTTTTTCTGTTTGTTATCACAAATTTTTATCACTATTTCTATCACTTCCACAGATCATTTGGATCATCAAGGGATTAAACCATATCAAAAATGAAGAAAATCCAGTAATCAGTATAGGAAAAGCAGCTATTTGATGACTTAGTATTGTTTACTCAACACAGTCCACATAATTAGTCAGATTTCTTTGAAGCTTGCTGGGAGTGTTTAAAGCAAGGAGTTCTTAATCCCTATCAAATTTGGCTGGATTCCAGTTAATTGGTTTTGATTGTACTTTATTTTTTTTACTATTAAATTTTGTTCAATTCGCTATGCCTACTTATACTGTCTTAATGGGTTCAAGCCTAGTTCAAGCCCCCCCCCCCCCCCCCCCAATTTTACATGCATGTTTGTCTTTTCCCTTTTTGCATCATGACTTAAATGATATATGATAGAAAATAAGCAAAATAAAATCACTGCTAGTGTAACCTCAAAGGCCTCTAGTTTCATATTAAAATGGTCATAAAGATATTAAAATCCTCTTTCCCCGATCCCCCCCCCCCCCCCCCCCCAAAAAAAAAATAAAACAGACAAACAAACCAAAAAAAACCCCACCCACACAAAAACAGGAATTGAAGTTCTTGCCAGTCATTTTAATCTCACCTAGGTGAGCACAAAGTGCTCAAGTTGAGCTTTTGTGATCATGCTGTGTCTGACATATAGTGTCAACTTTTACCTTGTGTATGCTCCAGAGTCTTTCCTTCAGTCTGATACTCATGAAACTTGGCCAGAATGTTTGTTATTATAATATCTCATACAACTTTGAAAATTGGTCACATTGGGTCAAAATTCAAGGTCACCAGGTGAAAACTAAGAAAAACCATGTGTATGCCCTAGAAGCCACATTTTTGGTTCAGCACTCTTCAACAATTGTCAGAATATTTGTTTTGATGATACCTCTAATGACTTTGAAAATGGGTCATGTTGGATCAAAAACTAGGTTACCAGGTCAAATTTGGGAAAAACCTAATCTACACTCTAGAGGCCACATTTAAGTCCGATACTCATGAAACTTAGTCAGAATGTTTGTCCTGATTAAACCTTGGACAAGTATAAAAAGTATATCTCTAATGACTTTGAAAATAGGTCACATAAGGTCAAAAACTAGGTCAGTTTGTCAAATCTTAAAAAATGTTGTTTACATCCTAGAGGTCACATTTTCAGTCCAATATTCTTTATACTTGGTGAGAATTTTTGTCTTGATGATAACTCAAAGAAGTTTGAAAAGGGGTCATGTCTTTTCAAAAACTAGGTCACTGGGTCCAATCTTTGAAAAACCTTGTGAACACTATAGAGGCCCCATTTCAGTCAAATACTCTTAAGCTACTCAAAATACTCATAAACTTGGTCAGAAGGTTTGTCTTGATATATCAGTTGAACTTGAAAATGGCCCAGCCGGATGGCTCAGTGGTTAGCATATCTGACTCGTGACCTGGAAGTTGCTGGTTCGATACCCGGTTGCGGCGAACCTTCTTTCCGGCGATTTTTCGCCCCTCACCTCTGATGCATGTGAGAAAAGTAGTCAGTGGCTTTGGAAAGAAAGCTGTGTCAGTACTGGTGTGAGAAAGCCAGGAAACACATGGGTGCGTCACTGACCACCATGATATGACCTAAGCTGTTAAAATGGCGTTAAACTCCAATACAAACCAAACAAACCAAACTTGAAAATGGGTCATGAGGGATGAAAAACTAGGTCACCGGGTCAAATCTCAGAAAAAAAGCTTGTGTACACTCTAGAGGTCACATTTTCCGTCCAATACTCTTGAATCTTGGTTGAAAGTTGTTTAGAATCTTTGTCTTGATGATAACTGGGACATGGTCAAAAATCGGTCATGTGGGGTCAGAAACTAGATCACTAGGAAATATCTTGGAAAAACCTTTTGTACACTCTAGAGGCCACATTTTTAGTCAATGATTGTGAAATATGCTTAAAAAATTTGTCTTAATGTTTTATCGGATGAGTATGAAAATGGATATCTTTGTTTTGATGATAACTCAGATGAGATTGTAAATAGGTCAAAGAAAGTCTTGATATCTTGGATGATTTAGAAAATAGGTTTATTAGGATCAAAACCTAAGTTGCCAGGTCAAGTCTTAGAAAAGGCCACAATTTCAGTCCAATACTCATGAAAGTTGATCAGAATGTTTGTATTGATGATAACTCTGATGAGATTGTAAGTGGGTCATATTGGATCAAAAACTAAGTGACCAGTCAGATTTTGGAAAAAACCTTGTATACAATCTAAAGGTCATATTTTTGATCCAATACCTTGAAAGGTGGTCAGAATGGTTTTGATATCTTCAATAGGTCGGGAATGGGCTATGTTGGGCTAAAAAGTAGGTCACTGAAGCAAATTCTAGAAAAAGCTTATTTACACTTTAGAGGCCATTTTGTTAGACTGTTAGTCATAATATCTCAGATGAGATTGGAAGTGGGTAATGTTTGGTCAGAAGGCTGAAGTGAGCGACCTTAGAGCCACCACCATGCCCTCTTGTTCTTTTTTGAGACCTTGCCTAAATGTTTACTTTCCGTTTATTTTCATCACCATCAGTTTGACCACATGGGCTATGCCCCCAAGAAGGCTGTCACATTCAAAATCAGTAAATTTGGCTTTTCGTCTTTTCTCTGTCACAGGTTTTTTTTCTTGATTTATTTGAAAAGTAATTGTACTGTAAAAACAGCAAGTGGTAAAATGACCCCATTCATGTTTTCTATTGGAGTTGAGGTTAATAGATGTTAAACTAAAGTTAAATATTTATTGACATTACTTTCATTTTTTATCATTTTCTAGCATGAATTTGCTCTTTTAACTGATTTTGAATGGTCAGTCATTTTAGTTGGTGATAGAGCAAAATACAGGATGAAACTAACCATAAGTTACTCATGATTCTTTTGTCACGGAAAGAGTTAGATATATAAGCACTTGAAACCTGCCTTGCTGTTGAGCTAGCTTTTACAGCGATGTGGTTTGGTGCAGTTCTCTCCGTGCAAGTTAAGCAATGTGGTTATAGTTAGTGCCTGGATGGGTGACCAGGTCATTGCACGTTACATTTGGTGGCAGCGGTGGGATTATGACAACTGCCGGACTGGAGTTGCCTTACCCATGTATATTCCCCTGGTTTATTTATATATACATGTTTGTATATAAGTCTCGAGGTCGAGACTTGTCGAAGGGAGAAGTAATGTCACAGAGAGAGTTAGATATATAAGCACTTGAAACCTGCCTTGCTGTTGAGCTAGCTTTTACAGCGATGTGGTTTGGTGTATTTCTCTCCGTGATAGTTAAGCAACGTGCTCTAGGTTAGTACCTGGGTGGGTGACCAGGTCGTTGCACGTTACACTTTAATTAACTCTTTACCAAACAATCCCTGGTTTTCACGACTGTGAAAAAAGCCTTTTGAAAACATGGTAGGAAAAGGAGAAAATGCTGGTAACCAGCATTTTCTCCTTTTCCCACAATGTTTTCTACCTTTCCCAAAACAAATTTTGTTTTTGAGTCACTTTAATTTTGTTGTCTGCTAATGCTTACAATTTGGAACAGTCTAAAATTTTGTCATCTGGTAAAGAGTTAGTTAACATGCTCAGTTTATGGTATAGTCGCACGTGACCTGGGTTTAAAGTCTCATCCAAAAGACAATTAGCAATTTTAAATGGCCAACCGTAGGAACCGAACCACACCCTCAAGTATCCCTAGATTACATCATCCATTAGTGAACTACTTGAGCTGATCTGGCTGACAGAAATCTTTTATCTTACAGCTGACTATATTATAGAACCAGAATATTGCACAGCCTATTCCGAGGAACTAGCAGACACAACTAGATATTCCATAGATACCCACATCAATGCGTAAGTATGTTTGAATCACTCGCTTTAGCAGATGATATTTTTTTTATCCCTTAAAGTGCCGAATAAACCCGATGGACGTTTACATGCTGAGATGATACCAAGATAATTGCAATTTTGTGGCTGCCTTTAGTCTGTACTGTTTCAGCAGTCTTATCTTGATCTATACTGGCTGCAAAGGCAACTTTCTTTTCCAAGTCACTGACTACTTTGCTCACATGCATAAGGGGTGAGAAGCGAAAAATCGTCAGAAAGAAAGCTTGCCTCAACCGTGTATAGAACTCACAACCACCAGGTCATGGGTCTGATAATCACTGAGCTTGATTTACGGCCTGGCGGGATAGATAGTGGTAAGTGGTTGAGGCAAGCTATTTTTAAGCTCTCATCAATATTTAAAGTATTTTCCCATCTTAATCCATGTAGAGAACATACAACTAGTTGTAGTACCATAGCTTTCATTAAATCTCATTTATACAGATATGCAATACTTCAAAACATACTAAACACGTTTATTGAAACAAAACCTCAGCTTTTGCAGATGGCATAGATCAAGATTAGATTGCACAAAATAAATATTATTGTCAGCTAGCATATTTTCTATTTCCCATAAATGTTTTCTTCACAGTCAAGGATAAATCCTACATTTAAATGGAAGTATTGTTTGCAAATACTATAAAGATGGACAGGTTTTAAATTTTGTCATCTGATTTATATTCTAGGTGTACTCTCGAAGAATCTCTAGTCAGTGATTTCGGACATTTCAATGCCTCCCTGAACCTAGTGGTGGCTGATGTCTATGCTTTCCGGTTCCCGAACGGCGACCAGTTACATTTGTATTGTAGTGTTAGAGGTTGTCCCCCCACCTCGTCAAACTGTGACTTTGTAAGTATTGCTGTGTATTCATACCCTCCTTCAAATCTTGTGGAAAAAGGAGAATATGCTGGTAACAAATTGAAAATGTAAGTATTTGTCGATGAAAAAATAAATTGCTCAAATTATGATTCCTTTTCACTGTGAGAGAGAGTAGAAAACATTTTGGAAAAAGGAGAAAATGGCTGTAAATACAATCTACTGAAAGACAGTATTTTTTTTTTTAATCATACAAGTATTATAGGCTTGACTGAACAAGCAGACTCTGTCAATTCAAGATCAGTGTTCAAGTTTTGTGCAGTCAGATCTTGATCTATGCCTATCTGTGCCTGTGGTGCTGAAATGGTTTAATTCTGATTCATCGGCTGGTTATGTTGTTGTTCTCAAGAAACACACTGCAGAACCCAATATCTGGCACTGTTGAAATACAGGAAAACATCGACAGATTGAGCCGGCACTGTCATATGCCTTAACCCTTTACCACGTAGTCACGAGTTTTAATGATCCTGAGAGAGTAAACTTTTGAAAACAAATGTAGGAAAAGGAGAAAATCCTGGTAACCAGCATTTTCTCCTTTTCCCACAATGTTTTCTACCCCTATAGAAAAAAAAATTCTATTTTAGAGTCACGTGTATCTTGTTGTCTGCAAATGCTTTCAATTTGGACAGGTCTAAACTATTGTTGTGTGGTAAAGAGTTAATAACTGTTGAAAATGCCATACGAAATTGTCCAAATAAACAAATAAAGCAAATATGCATCTTGACTTTGTCAAGGACTGCGCATCACAGAGAAAAAGACGTGATGAGGACGAGGACCTGACGGCCGAGGACATGGTTTCCAGGAAATATAGTCCCAGTACACCGAAAGTTATAAGTACCACTGAGACCCCTAGTTCAACACCCTCAATGAAACAAAAGAGAAGTGCACTTCGACATGGCAGAGTGTATGCGTCCCTGCAGGTTGTAGGGAAATCAAATATCATCATTGATGAATTGTTGATAGGTAGGTACGAATTTGACTGTATTCACTTGTGCTTGCTTTTTAGCTTTGCTGTTTTTCAAAGAAAATGTTGAGTTATTGTCATGGCCTTGGGGTCTTCTGTGTTGTCGTCTTGCAAAAACTTTATCATTTTATTTTATCTCTGTCATTACTGAAGTTATTGACTTCAAAATTGGACTAGTTGTTAACGATCAAAAGGGCAACACATACAGTAGGGGCAGGTGTCCGTCAAAATATATAAACACAGTTATGCCCATTTTATGACCTTTTACTAAACTTTACTACAATTTTTACTAAAATCAATAGCAGCTGAGTGTTGGCACGTGCATGCGGTGCTATTGTTAACTCGGCTGTCTTCAAAGATACCATCGAGGTATTGTTGTGGCCTTGTATTGTCTGGTTTGTTGTTGTTGTCATCATCTTTAGCGTTGTTATGCGAAAACTTTACATTTTGTAATATCTCTGTAATTCCTAAAAACATTTGATTCAGTCTTGGACAAGTTGTTCACTATCAAAAGGGGAACCAATACAACATGGGCAGGTAATCGTCATCCTAATTTTAGCTAACCTCAGCACAAAGTGCTGATGGTGAGCTTTTGTGATTGAGCCGTGTCCATTGTCCAGTGTGTGTTGTGTGTCACCAAATTTTACTTTGTGTACGATCAAGAGGCTACTTATTTTGTCCAATACTCGTGAAACTTGGTCAGATTGTTTGTCTTGATGATATCTTGAACGAGTTAGAAAATGGGTCATGTTGGGTATAAAACTAAGTCGCTAGGCCAAATCTTAGAAAAACCTTGTGTACACTCCAGAGGTCACATTTTCACCCCAATACTCTTGAAAGTTTGTTGGAATGTTTGTCTTGATAATATCTCAAACGAGTTTGAAAATGGGTCATGTCAGGTCAAAAACTAGGTCACTAGGTCAAATCTTAGACGAACCTTGTTTATGCTCCAGATGCCACATTTTGAGTCCAATATTCATGAAACTTTGTGAAAATGTTTGTCTTGATAATATCCCAAACAAGTTTGAAAATGGGTCATGGTGGGTCAAAAAGTAGGTCACAAGGTTAAATCTTAGAAAAACTTTGTGTACACTCTAGAGGCCACATTTTGAGTCCAATACTTTTGAAAATTGGTCAGAATGTTTGTCTTTATGACATCTTTGATGAGTTAGAAATGGGTCATGTCTGGTCAAAAACTAGGTCACCAGGTCAAATCTTTGAAAAAAAAAAAAAAATCTCTACACTCTTTAAGGCACATTTTCAGTCCAATACCCCTAAAAGTTGGTCAGAATCACTGTATTATAGAAACTTTGGAAGAGTTTGAAAATGGGTCATGTCGGGTCAAATACTAGGTCACTAGGTCAAATTTTAGAAAAACTTGTGTACACTGTAGAGGCCTCATTTTAAGTCCAATACTAATGAAAATTGGTCCAAATGTTCGTCTTGATAATGTCTCGATCCAGTTTGAAAATGGGTCACATTTGGTAAAAACTAGGTCACCAGGTCAAATCTTTTAAATACCTGGTGTATCCTTTATAATGTTTGTCATAATATCTCTGAAAAGATTGGAAATGGGTCGTGCATGGTCAAATGGCTCAGGTGAGCGACTTCAGGGCTATCATGGTTCCTTGTTAATTCAGTTATGCACCCTTTTGACTTGAAATTTTCATTGAAAATGGCTCTGTTTCTAAAATCAGCCAAGTCTTGGCACCTGCTTGCAATGGTCTTTCTTTTTATTGGTATTGTCAACATTATTTTGTTATGTTGCAGCTGCCAGTGCCCTTATCCATACTTTGCCACGGTTTCTTTCACCAGTACCTCGCAAGATAATTCCCTAGCCACTTCATGCTTCCTCTTGTAAACATCCTCAAGGCAATGTTCAGTGGTGAGAGAGGAATGAATCTTGTCACAGTAACTATCATCAATCCTTGGAAACAATTTGGTCAAGCTGGGTAATTGAACCAGTGACCCTGGTTTCAAGCTCTGTGCATAAACAACCAAGCTACAAGGCTTAGTCGATAATGGGAGAAAATAAAAACAAAATGGAATGTGAAACACCTGGTCTGCATTTGTTTTCCCTGTAGTCAGTTAGCCCATTTACCACATAATCCAGAGTTTTGACGACCAAAAAAAAGTAAGACTTTTCAAAAAATTGTGAGAAAAGGAGAAAATGCTGGTAACCAGCGTTTTCTTTTTTTCCCACAATGTTTTCTTCGCTACCAAAACAAATTTAAATAAATGAGTCCAATTGGTTTGTCTTATGCAAATGCTTTCAATTTTGTCTTTCGATAAAAAGTAAACCATGTACCAAGCAATCTCATTTTTTAACAACCTTATTTCAACACCTAATAAACAAACAAATTTTCCTATTTTTCGCACATTTCAGGTGATGCTTCCACATTGAACAGATACTGTGTTTCATGGTCAACATTAGTATTGCTGGCAGTAAGTCTCCTTCTGTCGTACTAAAGGAGATGGTATAGCGGCTCCTTGTCAGCCGAATGACTGTACTGTATAGAAGAAGATTTCCTATTTCACCATTATGTTAATACTAAATTAATATTGATTTTGAAGAGATCTCTGATCTAACCCTTCATCACACAATTCCAACCCTGGAGAACAAATCTTTTCAAAACATTGTGGGAAAAGAAGAAAATGCTGATAACCAGCATTTTCTTCATTTCCCGCAATGTTTTCTGTCCTTGTAAAGTCAGGTTTCATCAACTGAGCCACATTTATTTGTCGTCTGCAATAGCTTTGAATTTGGACGACTGTAAAATTTTGTTATTTGGTAAGGAGTTAAGTTTTACGTTATTGATATAGAAGAATGGAAGAGATCGCTGTTGTATATATCCAACTTGATATTTGATGATGCAAGATCATGTAAAGTTTGATTTTGCTCTTTATTTTTCCTTCTCCATTTGCATTCTGACACCTATAAATACACTGCAATGAATACAACATTTTTTCCAACATTTTTAGATCTGCTGTTTTCGAAAAAAACGTCAAGGAATTGTCATAGACCTGTTGTTGAAGTCGTCGTGCAAAAATTTTGACATTTTGTAATATCTCTTTTATTACTGAAGGCATTTACTTCAAACTTACACAAGTTGGTAACCCTTAGAGCGCCAAATAAACCCATCAGACATTTGCATCTGAGAAATATGACCCAAATAATTGCAATTTCATTGTTGACTTCATGCTTTAGGCGACCTCATTTTGATCTACACTGGCTGCAAAGGCAACTATAGTCGTGAAGGGCACTTTTTTTGTGGGTTAACTGTCTAAAAGATAACCTATACAACAGGGGTAGATGACCGTAAAATATTTTTCGCACATTTTTCGAATTAAAATTCTCACTGAAAAATCAAGTACTTGCAGCCGAGCTTTGGCATCGGCATGTGGTGCTCTTGTTTTTTTCAACTCTTTCAAAGACAAAAAATGGTTTTTCAGCTCTAATGAATTTGTCATCTGAAAATGCCTTTAATTTTGTCAAGTCTACAATTTTGTCCTCTAGTAAAGATTTAAAAATGTGACGTCAGATTTGCCTGCGTCATAGTTTGACTAACCTTGGTCCTGGCGGTAATAATTTTCAAATCTCCTTTTTGTGGTCATTTCTCATGGTCTGAACAGATCTGTGGCAAAACTGTTTATTGCCTTCATAGTTATTTGAAGAACTAATGCAAGAATGTATGAAAGGAAAAAAAAATGATCTGACTCAGAGACCCAGATTAATGTTTGACGCTACCTTATGAATACCGTAGATCTTGGAGCTTTAGAGCGAAACAACAGACAACACCTACGAGTGTACCAGCAATGAAATGAACTCTTCACCCGATGACTAATATTTAGACTCGTCTAAATATAAAAAGCATTTCCGGTCATAAATCAATCAATTTCTTACTTTCTTGTATTTTGTCATGAAACAAAGTCAACTACAGTCAATTATCCTGACTAGCTCAGTTTTGAAGTTACTCAAAGTACTGAGGTTTTTTAGAGGAAGTTCTTGGGCAAGACACTTGAGTACCCTAGCGTAGTACCAATGAAACAGGACATTCATAAACAAGTGAGCTATCGCTGTAATGACTGAAAAAATGTTGAAAGTTGTGTTAAAAACATTCAATCAATCAGTCAGTCAGTCAGTCTGTCAGTTAGTCAGACCTGGTTACATAAAGGACACTCACTTTGTGTAGCCCTTTTAATTTAGTCGGTCACGTACACGGCAAGAGGGTTCGAATCTCAACTTGGCCACCTGCATTTTCTTCTTTTCCCACAATGTTTTCAAAAACCTTCTCCTCCAGGGTCAAGATTGTTGGATAAATGGTAGTTATGGCGACAGGATTCATATAGCTCTTCATACTGAACATTGTTTCCACCATGCAGACGGCGTGGAAAAGCGCTAAGTGACCTAGAAAGTGCATCAAGCTCAGCGCTAGAAACAGAAAAGACTACACTTGACGCAGGGTCATGACTGAATTATGTTGAAAGCCGCGTAAAAGACCAAACAGAGAAGCCCGACCAGGAAGCTCAGTGGTTAGCATATCTGACTCGTGATCTGGTGGTACTGCGGCAAGCTAGATAGCCGGTTGAGGCAAACTTTCATTCCGGCGATTTTTTGCCTGTCACCTCTGATGCATGTGAGAAAAGCAGTCAGTGACATGGAAAGAAAGTTGTATCAGTACTGGTGTGAGAAAGCAAGGAAACACATGCCTAGGTGCACTGACTGCCATGATATGACCAAGCTCTTTGAAACGGCAATAAACTCCAACAAACAAACCAAACAGAGAAACGGGCTTGCAAACAAGCAACAAAGGCGATTTTGGTTACCTATTTAGGCAATGCCATTCAAGTTTAGTCTGCACAGAACGTGCGGTATGTATTTATGTATGTATTTAAAAATTCTTTGTCAAATTCTCAAGAATTTTCTAGATTTGAAAGTAACACAACCTCTGATTGGCTAAACGAAATGGTTTAGCCAATCAGGAGTTGTGTTATTCTCAAACTTAGAAAGTTCTTGGGAATTAGACAAAGAATATTCTTAACCCTTAGGCTGCTAAGCATGACTCACTGAGCTTTTGCGGACAGTGTAGATCATGATCAGACTGCACAGAACGTGCAGTCTGATCTTGGATCTACACTGTCCGATAAGGAGATATTATTCCCCTAAACATAACTTTGAAATTGCAATATTTGAGTTTTTAATATCGAAATAAAAATTTCGTTTAAGTTATTTAGGAAAAGGATTAAGAATGATTGATGATCTAGGATTTACACTTCGATCATTGTGATATGGCTTGCAACACGCGAAAAGGGGCATTCGGACATTTGCGTAAAGTGTCGTCTCGCAGTCTGCGAAGGCTAATCCGAGACAGCACTTTATGACTACATTACATTTTGTCCTAAAGTAGACTTGCGCAAAACAGAAAATTACATAAAAACGGAAAGTGCGGACTGCGCAGGCTGATCCAAGACGACACTTTACGCAAATGTCTGAATGCCCCTTTTCGCGTGTTGCAGGCCAATTATATTCTGACAAAGGCGACCTTAACTCTTTTACTGCTAGCGTCACCTTGGATAGCTTTTGCAGACAGCGTAGATCAAAATCAGACTGGACAAAACATGCAGCCTGATCTTTGATCTGCACAGTGTGCTACCTGATGTTAATATTTGACTAGACTGACCCAGTATCCGTCCGTTAAATAAAGCATTTTCATTTGTAAAAAAATCATAAAATTAAACTGCAACACAAATACACTAACATAATGCTATCAATGTCTGATTTAAAGTGTTTTAGATTAAGGGCAAATATCCCCATGGGGTCCCGGGTTTTTTTAAATTTATAGAATAGGACCTCGGCCTTTCTCTATGGCATGTCGTAGAAGGTGACTAAAATTAGAGACAAACGGCTGCTTTCCTCGTAATTCGTAGGATTGCAGCAGGCTGGGTAGTTCTTATTCCAAATCCTGTATTCTTTTCTTGATGTAAATAGGGTTTGGAATGGGAATCAATTGGCCTGTGGGACCCTGTGTGGTTTAATCGGGGGTATAAGAATAAACCACTGCAGTCCCGCGATCGTCACATCTGCCATTTCATCTGGCGGAACAAAAGTGACAGCATGCATGTCGTAAAAGGCAACAAAAGGGGCATCATTTTGTGTTTCGTCCATTCCTCATTTATCATGTTTGTCTTATGTTGTTGCACATGTATGTTATTTTCACCTCGCATTATTGTTTACTAAGTAAGTGTGCCCAATATGACTTAAGTTGTCGAGGGCCTTAAAACACTATTCATCATCATAAGGGCAAATAACAACAACTATTTCATGCTTTTCGGTCTTTTATTGAGAAATAATGGTGGATTATAGTTTCATTTCTCATGGTTACGACCAGTGAAAAATACCGATTATGTAACTCTTCAATTGAAGGCGGAAACAGTAGTTCCCGCGCTCTAGTTACCTAGGGCTCAGGTAGCTCATTCGGTAGCGTGCAGTACTTGAGAACAAGGGGTCGTGGGTTCGATCCCTGGCTTGGCCAAATTCTTTCTGAGGATTGATGATAGGCATTGCAACAGGATTTATTCCTCTCCCACTGCTGACCACTGTTTCGATGATGGTTATGTGGGAAAGCAGCAGAGTGGCTTGGAAAGAAAATTGTGCGGAGTACTGGTAAAAGAGATTCCAGGAAAGCGTGGATAGGTGCACTGGCTGCCGCGATATAACTGAAATAATGTTGAAAACGGTGATAAACACCATACAATCAATCAATCAATCAATCTAGGTATCTAGGAAAACAGCAGTATGCTATTCAACCAGAGGGAAATATGACTTAAATTACGTGCATTTACCCTATATTTCTCCGGCTTTACTTAAGGATCAATTATTTCAATGAATAATTTCAGGTGTCCATATTGATGACCAGAGAGTCTTGCTGCTGGAAACTTGCATTGGTGGAGATGCTGTACAAATGTTTGGTTTAGTAAAACACAAGTTCTATGTTTTTGTCCAGTTAACAAGTAAGTGGTTTGTCTTGTAAGTAATATGAATTTATTTCCTGATCGTAAAATTCATTGTATTTTGTCCCAAAAATTGTTTTACTCTTCACCCAAAAAACCCTAATGTTAGAATATCCAATTTAAAGCATTTCCAGAGGATCATTTTTAGTCTTTACCACACAATCCTGAGTTATAGCTGAAAGATTTAGCTTTTGAAAACATTGTGGGAAAGAAACATTTTCTTAATTTCAATAAGGCTTTCTACCGCATTGAAGACGGAAATCGCCATTTCAGCTACATGCAATTTGTTGCTGGAAAAT
This sequence comes from Hippopus hippopus, assembly GCA_946811185.2. NCBI lineage: Eukaryota > Metazoa > Mollusca > Bivalvia > Cardiida > Cardiidae > Hippopus > Hippopus hippopus. Next base: position 42,994,041 of record OX328105.1, on the reverse strand, counting down.
CTTTTCAGTTTGATCTAGTGAAAATTTAGTCATTTGGTAAAGATTTTGAATTTCGGTAAAACTGAAATGAATATTAATAAATAATTTAAATCAGACATGGTACTTATGTACCAGTCTGTCAACTTTAGTACTGCTTTTGGAGTTATGTTGATGTCATTTCAGAGACTTGCCCTGTATTTCATCACTGGGGAGTACCTGAAAGAAAATCTAAATACAGCAAGACTTTCATTTACATGTACCTAAAAGGCCAATATCCTGTTGTACTGCCTTGAAAGGTGTCCATACAGGTGATAAAGAGATGCACTGAAGCATTTTCTGATGGCTGGTGATGCTGTTAAAGACATAAGAATTCTCTAACCTGTAAAATAAAGAAGCCAAAAGCAGTATCAAAAAAATATTTACAATCTCTTAATTTATCGGCTACAAATTTCCTAAAAAATATAGGAATATTTTTTAAAAAATGGGAAAATATAGGAAATATAGGAGGTTCTTCAAAATATAGGATTTTGAACTAAAATATAGGAAAATATAGGAATATAGGAATCGGTTGACAGCCTGCATTATGGGAAAAGGAGAAAAGGCTGGTTACCAGCATTTTCCCGTTTTTACCACAATGTTTTCCACCCTATTAAAGAACAAGCATTCTAATACCGAGTCCCCTACTGGCCGTGTATATTGCTGGCATGTATAGTTTGTGAAACTCTGTGGAAGAGAAAGAACATATTTGACCCCCCCTTACAGAATTATAAGCATCATGTCCGTCTTTGTATGCAATATGAAGTGGACATTCTTAGTCAGTAGTTACTCTTTACCGCAAACAACAACATTTTAGACGATCCAAATTCAAAGAATTTGCAGAAGACAAAATGAATGTGACTCAAAACTTGAAATTTGTTTTGGAAAAGGTATCTCCATTAAATAAATTCAATTGCCATCAGGATTTTTCAGAGACTTTCTTACGTACTGAGGGGACCATATGTGCTCTTCCAAACTGGAATTGAAGGACATTAGCAGACTGTGACCCCCAGGAGCCAGCCATGAAGAATATGAGGTCAGAAGAAAAGACTAAACCTTCATCTAGTACTAAGCATTAAACACAAAGTTCTACTTACTAAAACAATAGGGGTTAGGTGCATCAGTGTTGCTGTAAAATGTGCATTGTGACAGAACTGTACTAGGACTGTGTTACTTCATGTTTCCAGAAGAAATATCTAAAGACTGTGATGTTTAAAAGCCATATGTGAAGTGTTACACATATTGTGATTGAACTTTTGTGATCTCAAATTTTAAGCTCTACTGGCCAAAGGCCGGGTGCTTATGTCATAGCCTGGTGTCCGTTGTGCATTTGTGCTTCTGTCTGTGCGTGCGTTAACTTTTTTTTCAAACATCTTCTTCTCTGAAACTACCAATCCAATTTTGATGTAACTTGACAGAAATGATCCTGCCATGGTCTCGTTTCGATTTCTAAAAGGAATTTGATTCCTTCAAAAACTCTGGTTGCCATGGCAACAAAACTGAAAAATATTGAAAATCTTTGAAAATCTTCTTGTCTGAAACCATAAGGCCTAGGGCTACCAAATTTGGCATGTACCTTTATCTAGTAGACCTCTACCAAGTTTCTTCAAATTATAGCCCTGGGGTCAAATTTGGCCTCGCCCCGGGGGTCACAAGTTTTACATGGGCTTATATAGTGAAAACTTCAGAAATCTTCCTGTACCTAGCCATAGGGCCTAGGGCTACCAAATTTTGCATGTAGCTTTTACTAGTGAGCCTCTACCAAGAATGTCAAAATTGTAGCCCTGGAGTCAAATTTGGCCTCGCCTCGGGGATCACAAATTTTACATGGGCTTATATAGGGAAGACTTTGAAAATCTTCTCGTACCTAGCCATAGGGCATGAAGCTTTATCTAATTGTCCCGAGGTCAAGTTTTGCCCCACCCTAGGGGTCAGAAGTTTTACATGGGCTTATATAGTGAAAACTTTAGAAATCTTCTTGTTACTATTCATAAGACCTAGGGCTACCAAATCTAGCCATGTCTCAGGGGTCTCATGTTTTTATTGAGGGTCACATGTTTTTATTGAGGGTCACATGTTTTTATTGAGGAAACTTTGAAAATCTTCTTGTTTATAACCACATATTCTAGATCTGCAATATTTGGTATAGGGCTTTATCTTGTAGACCTCTACCAGGATTCAAGTAATCATAGCTCTTTGATCAAAAATGGCTTTGCCCTGGGGTCATAAATTTCTTGTAGGATTTTATAGAAAAATTTCTGTATGTCTTCTAGTTCGAAACTAGTTTGTCAAGTATTGTAATATTTGGCTTGTAGGGTGTTACTTATTAGCCAATGAAGCGATACAGGGCCATCTTGGCCCTCTTGTCTGTCATAAGCCATACAGGAAATGTGACTTGTATTCTGTAGACATATTTTACAATTTTCAGAATGCTATGTTTCTGTCATGTATCTAGTCAGTTTCTGTATTCATATTGTTACCTTTTCAATTTTTCAAGTAACTGATTTTGTTGTGTTAAGAATCATTGCAGTCTAAGTCATCTTGACCAACACATGAAAATGTTGCTGAGTTTCTTTGTACTTATTATATACACGTATACATGTATAATAAGTTTCATATTTAGTAGTTTTCATTGGATTCTTGCTTTATGATTTTGTTCTTAATCATCCTGCTTCTTTTCAAAGCTAGTTGATGATTATTAAACAGAAGCAGTATGGTGATTATTAAATAGAAGGGACAGATGCTCTGGACTAAATGGGTGAATAATGCTGCTAGCTCTTAAGTTTCGATGAAGATTTATCTAAAGTAAAGATACCATTTCTTACTCATTTCATATTGTATTCTTGTTAACATTCTGTTATGTATTAATCCATTGTTATTATTTGTTGTTATGTGAACCTCATTTGAAATAAAAAAATACATTCCAGGTGCCCATTCAGATGATGATAATGATGTGCTATGCAGCAGCTCTCTGCCTGGATTGTGATGCTGTTGAAGTGAATGGTTACTTTAAGGTAGATTTTAATCATTGATTAATGTAGAAACAGTAAGTGAAGGTAAGAATTGTTAGTATAAATGCCTTTGAATAAATGATTATCGTTTGGAAAACTCCTATATTTTGCCTCAAAACTAGCAAAAAACTCCCATATTTGTTGAAAAAATATTCCAATATTCTTCCTGTATTTTGAAGAAGACTTGGCTGACAGCCTGCATAATGTTTTCTAAAGGCTTCTTTCCAAGGGTCATTCAAAGTCGGCATTATGTGGTAAAGGGTTAAGATAGCCCATTTTGTTTATTTGATGCTTTGATGGTTAATGCTGAAGCCCAGGCTTCAGGGCTTCTACCTGGCTATGCATCTGACATCAGTCTGTACTCACTCAGCACAATTAACTCTTTACCACATGACAAAATTTTAGACTTGTTGAAATTCAAAGCATTTGCAGATGACAATTTAAATGTGCCTCAAATGATAGGATTTTATGCGTCTTAGGAAAGAAAGAAAACAATGGTTACCAACATTTTCTCAATGATTTCTAAAACCTTTTTCATCAGGGTCATTCAAAATGGGGTTGGTTTGGCAAACACTGAAGCATCAGACAACAAAATTTTAACTTGTTCAAATTGAAATTGTTGCTTGCTTGATTGATTGAATGGTGCTTTACACCGCTTTCACCATTATTTCAGTGTTATCATAGAAAAAGCTCACTAATTCATATATTTCCTGGGTTTTACCAGTACTAGTCTAGGGCTTTGAAGTATCTAGCCCAAGGACACTCTCTTGAAAAGCTCAGTAGATCCAGTGAGGCTCAAACCAGGGGCCCCCAGGTCACGAGTCCTACACTTTAGCCATATAGCCTCACATGACGCTGGACCCGGAAATCATTTGCAGACTACAATTCTGTAAAAAATCTACTAATTGGCTAAACTCTTCATGGAATTTGTCTTTGAAAGGGTAGAAATCATTGTGGGAAAGGGAGAAGCTGCTGGTATCCAGCATATCCTTTTCTCCACTATTTTTTCAAAAGCCTTCTTCCTCAGGGTCATGACATTGTGGGATTGTTTGGTAAGAGGTTAACTGTTAGTGGTTCAAATAGGGAAAGTTGTCTAAGACAGGATAGAAAATATTGTGGGAAGAAAAGAAAATTTTTGAATTATATGGCTTAGGATTAAGCCTTTACCAAACAATCTTGTGTTTTAATGACCCTCAAAAAGAGGAATGCTAAAAACATTGTGGGAAAAGGAGAAAATGCTGGTAACCAGCATTTTCTCCTTTTCCCTCAGTGCTTTCTATCCTTTCAGAGACAAATTTCATCATTTAGCCCTTGACCAGGTGAGAAAATTTTAGACTTGTCCAATTTGAAAGCACTTGATGACGACAAATTTTTATACCCCCGCAAAACGAATGTTTTCGGGGGTATACTGGAATCAGCCTGTCTGTCCGTCTGTGTGTCCGTCTGTGTCAGTCCGTGTGTCCGTCCGATTGTCTGTCTGTGTACAAAATACTAATAATTTTGTGTCGCAAACTCCTCCTACAGTTTTCCTTCAATTGTATTGAAACTTTGCACATATATTGATCATATATTGAAGGTTTGCAAGATGCAATTTTCAAGTGTCAACTCCTCCTGGTTGAGGAATTATCTCCCCTTGAACTTGACACTTTTTTTTTTCTTAACATCCATCTGTCTATAAAATACTAGTAATTTTGTGTTGCAAACTTCTACAGTTTTCCTTCAATTGTATTGAAACTTTGCACATATATTGATCATATATTGAAGGTTTGCAAGACGCAATTTTCAAGTGTCAACTCCTCCTGGTTTAGGAAACTTCACACTTTTTTTTTCTTAACATCCATCTGTCTATAGAATACTAGTAATTTTGTGTCGCGTACTCCTACAGTTTTCTTCAATTGTATTGAAACTTTCCACATATATTGATCATATATTGAAGTTGTGCAAGATGCAGTTTTCAATCATCTACTCCCTATGATTCAAGGGTAATCTCCCCTTGGACTTAGAAAATCTTTTGTTAAATTGCCTGTTTCTGTCAAAGCGCTGGCGGGGGTATTTAGTCACATTCAGTGACAGCTCTAGTTTCAATGTGGTTCAAATGATGAGTTTGACTCTAGAAGTGTAGAAAACAATTTGGCAAAAGGAGAAAATACTTGTTACCAGCATTTTCTCCTTTTCCCAAATTGTTTTCAAAAGCCCTTTTCTTCAGGATTGTTCATACATGGGATAGATTGGTAAAGGGTTAACCCTTTCCCAAACAATCCCCGGTTTTCATGACTCTGATAAAGGAGCCTTTTAAAAACATTGTGGGAAAGGGCAGCATTTTCTCCTTTTTCAACACTGTTCTCTACAAATTTCCCCCCAAAAATTTCAATTTTTGAGTCCTATTTATGTTGTCGTCTGCAAGTGCTTTCAATTTGGACAAGTCTAGAATTTTGCCGTTTGGGTTAACTCTTTACCAAACGACAGAATTTTAGACTTGTCCAAATTGAAAGCATTTGCAGACGACAAAATAAATGTGACTTAGAAGTTGAAATTTGTTATGGGAAGGGTAGAAAACATTGTGGGAAAAGTAGAAAACGCTGGTTACCAGCATTTTCTCCTTTTCCCACAATGTTTTCAAAAGCCTTCTCTTCCAGGGTCGTTAAAACTCGGGATTATGTGGTAAAGAGTTAAGCCACATTTAATTGGTCATCTTTTAAAAATTTGGACCAGTCAAAAATTTTCATGTGTGGTTAAGAGTTTACCCTTTACCAGACGACAAAATTTTAGTCTTGTCCACATTGAAAGCATTTTGCAGACGACGATTTCAATGTGGGTCAAATGGTGCAAATTTTCTCTGAAAGGTAAGAAAACATTGTGGAAAAAGGAGAAAATACTGGTTACCAGCATTTTCTCCTTTTCTCACAATGTTTTCAAAAGGCTTCTTTCCCAGGGTCATTAAAAGTCTGCATTGTGCGGTAAAGGGTTAAAGGAATATACATCTGTTTTTGTTCATACAGTTATGTGAGGAGAAAAGGGAAGATTACTGCCTTATATGGAAATGCAGCACTATCTACATGTCTGATAAAAAACTATCTGCTGGTTGTTTTACATATCAAAGTACTAGAGTGGTTTACATGGATTGGGACCGGAGCAGTCTGTGAAAAGTGACTAGGTTTGGATGTATTTTATTTGATAGGATTGATTGATTGATTGATTGTATAGTGTTTAATGCTTTTTCAACATTATTTCAGTTATGTTGTGGCAGCCAGTGCACCTATCCATGCTTTCCTGGAGTTTCTATTTCTTTCCAAGCAACTGGCTGCTTTCTCACAAGATCATTGAAACAACGGTCAGCAGTGGGAGAAGAATTAATCCTGTGGTTATTGCAATCATCAAACCCCAGAGAGAAATTGGCCGAGCAGGGGTTTGAACCAGCAACCCCGTTCTCAAGTCCTGTATGCGACCTACTGAGCTACCGGGGCTGGGCTTATTCCATAGGATAATGAGCCCAACTTAACCCTTCACCCCGCAACAAAATTTTGGACTCATCCATAGTGACAGCATTTTACAATTTTTATAGGAGTTCAGCTCTTTACCACTATATCTGAACTTTTAACGACTGAGGGAAAAGGCCTTTGAAAACACTGTTGCAAAAGTAGAAATTGCTGGTAACCAGTATTTCTCTTTTTCCCTCAATGTTTTCTGCTCTTCCCGAAACAAATTTCACCTTTTGAATCACAGTTATTTTGTTGTCTGCAAATGCTTCTGATTTGGATAGGTCTAAAATTTTGTTGTTTGGTTATGAGTTAAGCTATTGGCAGAGCCATGACTCATATTTGGAGATCTGTGTTTGCCAGTAGTGGTCAAGTCTGTTCGTAAAATTTGCTGTCAGACCACAAAGTAATTGTGGCTTAACGCTTTCCCTAATGGCAAATTTTGAGCTCTTCCAAATTCAAATAATATCTGCAGATGACAACTTAAAAATTGGTATAAATGAGCCAAGTCCTATAATAGGGAAGAAAACATTGTGGGAAAAGGGGGAAAATGCTGGTCATCAGCATTTTCTCCTTTTCCTACAATGTTTACAAGAAACTTTCTGCTCAGGGTTGTTAAAACCTGCAAATGTATGGTACAGTGTTAAACGGTTAGTTATAATTTTCGAAGATTTAGAAAGATGGTGGATATCCTTTTCCCACAGTGTTTTCAAAGGGCTTCTCCATCAGGGTCGTTAAATCATGTGATTGTTTGGTTAAAGGCTATGTTGCTTTTACAAACTATTTGGATCAAAATTGGATTACAGAGGATCTGCAGTCTGATCTTTGATCTATATTTTCTGACACTTTTGTTAGATTTTTGTACAAAAAGAGCCTTGCAGTTCAAATTTCTTGTATTTTTTTTTCAATCAAGTGGCAATGTCTCAGGTACCGGTAATCCACATGCTGCTGAGCCCAAGTAGCTCAGTTGGTAGTGTACAGGACTTGAGAACAGGGGGTCACTGTTTCTACCCCTGGCTCAGCCAATTTCTAAACGAGGATTGGTGTTAGTTATTGCGACAGGATTCATTCCTCTCTAACTGCTGACCATTGTCTCAACAATGGTTCCATAGGACAGCAGCCAGTGGCTTGGAAAGATGAACTCCAGGAAAGCATGGATAGGTGCACTGGCAGCCACGATGTAACTGAAATAATATTGAAATTGGCGCAAACACCATACAAAACATCTCAATACCTTTCTGTTTACCTCTTTGCAGAACATATCAAACCTTAGAGGATCTTTTATCTCTTTATCAAACAAAAAAAATGTAGACCTGTCCAGATTGAAAGCAGTTCCGGAGGACAATTTAAATGTAGCTAAAATGATGGAACTTATCTGTAAAAGGGTAGAAAACATTGTGGGAAAAGGAGAAAATGCTGGTTATTAGCATTTTCTCCTATTCCCACAATGTTTTCAAAAGGCTTCTTCATCAAGGTTGTCAAAACTCTGCATCATGTGATAAAAGGGTTAAATTCAGATTATCAGGCAAATAATTCCAAGTTAAAGATTTTTTTTAGCCAGTTCACTTGACAAAGTAGCAGGCAGTATAAATTCATGAATAGGTTGCATTTCCTGTGCAGTCTGATCTAGACCCAGCTGTGTTGCAATTCAAATTTATTTTCTTATTCACTTCAGTGACAATTCAGTGGTCTCAGTTCATTCCATTGTCTATCAGTCTGTCCTTCTCTTTGCAGAACAAATTAACTTTTTATGTAATGACAAAATTTCAGATTTGCCTAATTTGAAACCTTTCGCAGAGGACAAAATAACTGTGACTCAAAAAAAGACATTCACTTCTGTAAGGGTAAAAATATTGTGGGAAAAAGAGAAAATGCAGGGTACCAGCATTTTCTCCTTTTCCCACAATGTTTTCTAAAGGCTTCTTCATCAAGGTAGTTAAAACTTGGGATTGTGTTGTAAATTATTTATTGGGATAAACAGTCAAATAGTTTCAGTTAATATAGCCAGATTGTCTGACAAGGTAGCAGATGTGTTCGACGAATCACCTAAATACAGAAATACCACCGAAACACTGTTTTATTGAAATCAGATAACAGAAGTTAATAGTTTTTGGTACAAATTGTAATCATATTGATGAAGAGGGGTTAGTTTAATACCTAGTGTCAAAATAACAACCTGCCATTGAGTCCTGCCATGAAGAATGTGCACCGGAATAGCCTACCCTAGTTGTAAATGTCCACCGAAATACCCGTAGTAAAATAGGTTACCACAGGGATCCACCTCTGCAATATATCTACAGTAGCTTTTGTGCAAGGTTGGTGTGCCTGATCTTTATCCATAAGTATGCTAGAAAAGATAGTTTTTCTTTTTTATAGTGGGAATATGAAATTAAACAATCACCAAAGTAGAAGCTGGCAGCCATTTTGAATCCATAGTTAACACATTACCAGACATAAACTGATAAGACAATTATAATTCCACAGATAATATTATAAATAATCGTATCACTTTAAAAATTAGAATGAAAAAAAAAATACACATTAGACAAGTTTGATAATGTCAGCCGAACACTTTCAATTATGATTGCTTCACTTTACCTAAACAGAAAAGAACAGAACGTGCCAAGATACTTGTGCGCTTCAACGGATCAGAGACCTACATTATACAATGTCTGATTTGGATCTAGATCTACTTCTTTCGCAAATGAAGTGGGTTAGTGCTCTCTTGTGTGTGTTTATCATTCAAAGAATTAATAAATACAGAGTGATAATGTCATATTGATAACTCTTCAGCCTAGATTGGCGTCGGGTATTTCAGTGTGTAACAGGCCAGACATGCTGGGGTTTTGGTGATTCCACCTGATTCAATGATCAACGTACGAAGGCTGTACGATATGTAATGTGTATTGTACCACAGCGCGATAACACTGTGCATGATTTCGTGGATGATGATACGCTTGAATAGCTCTATTCAATACCTTTCCAATGGTATAAACACGAGCCTTCAGCTCCACATAGTTTTAAACTTATAGTCATTTCAATAGAGCTAGTTGTTGACCACTGTTGTAAAAATGGTTGGGAAACGGATTAGGAATATTGAAGAAATTAGTGCTTATGTAAAAGTTCGCACAAAACTCGGTCATTCAGTAATGCAGATTGTTACTGAATTGGGGGAAGTTTACGGGTCTGATAAGGTATCTTATGAGACAGTTCGTAGTTGGAGAAAGAAATTTCTGACTGGCACAGAGTCTGTCAAAGATGCAGCAAAATCTGGCCGACCTGTGACTTTAACAGGCAAGGCAAATGTCTCAAAAGTCAGGGAAATAATTGAAAGTGATGGCAGATACACGATTCGTGATATTGCCGACGCTGTTAGCATATCGCTATCGCGGGTGCATTTCATTTTAAAGCGTATTTTGAAAGTACAAAAGATTTCTGCCAGATAGATACCTCATATATTGACAGATGACCAAAAATGGGTACAAGTACAAACCGCTAAGCAATTGCTCAAAATAGTTGCCAAAAGAAGCACAAGCACAAAGAAAGTTCTTTATTGCATATTCTTCTCATGTGATAGAATAGCATTACAAATTCCGGTGCCGAAGGGCAAAAGTGTTACAGGTCGGTATTACCGAGATGTTATACTAAAAAAGCTCAAGAAATATTATCTTAAACGACGCCCTGTGTCAGGAGGTCTACCTAAATCAGCGTACCGTGACGCATTTCAGAAATGGATTCAGAGATTGAAATTATGTATTTCAAACCGCGGAGAATATTTTATTTATGGTACGCTGATTTAGGTAGACCTCTGAGGCACTGACTGATGGCTGAGCCAAGGGCTTGTCGGGACTTGTAACGACGACCAGATAAGAACTTTTTAAGTTTTGGAAAAAGGAAAAAGTCGCATGGGGCTAGATCTGGAGAGTATGGTGGGTGTGGGAAGACAGTAACCTTCTCCGACTTCAAAAATTGCTTCACAAGCTCAGATGTATGTGATGGAGCATTATCATGAAGTAGACGAACATGCCTAAATCCTGACACAGGGCGTTGTTTAAGATAATATTTCTTGAGCTTTTTTAGTATAACATCTCGGTAATACCGACCTGTAACAATTTTGGCCTTCGGCACTGGAATTTGTAATGCTATACCATCACATGAGAAGAATATGCAATAAAGAACCCTCTTTGTGCTTATGCTTCTTTTGGCAAATACAGGCCTTCTACCGTGTTTAGTTAGCCATATTTTGTTTCCAATTTTTCTTACTGGTTCGAAATAGTGAACCCATGTTTCGTCACCAGTAACAATGTTTGCAAATTGTCTTTGATTGAATTTGGGAAACATTTTGAGCAATTGCTTAGCAGTTTGTACTCGTACCCATTTTTGGTCATCTGTCAATATATGCGGTATCCATCTGGCAGAAATCTTTCGTACTTTCAAAATACACTTCAAAATGAAATGCACCCGCGATAGCGATATGCCAACAGCGTTGGCAATGTCACGAATTGTGTATCTGTCATCACTTTCAATTATTTCCCTGACTTTTGAGACATTTGCCTTGCCTGTTACAGTCACAGGTCGGCCAGATTTTGCTGCATCTTTGACGGACTCTGTGCCAGTCAGAAATTTCTTTATCCACCTACGAACTGTCTCATAAGATACCTTATCAGACCCATAAACTTCCCCCAATTCAGTAAAAATCTGCATTACCGAATGACCGAGTTTTCTGTGAACTTTTATATAAGCTCTAATTTCTTCAATATTCTTAATCCGTTTCCCAACCATTTTTACAACAGTGGTCAACGACTAACTCTAATGAAATGACTATAAGTTTAAAACTATGTGGAGCTAAAGGCTCGTGTTTATACCGTTGGAAAGGTATTGAATAGAGCTATTCAAGCATATCATCATCCACGAAATCGTTGAAAGCGTTATCGTGCTGTGGTACAATACACATTACATATCGAACAGCCCTCGTATTGGATTTAACATGCCTTTCTTTAATAGTCAGATAGATACACACTTTCTAACAGACAGATTTTTCTGAAAATTTCCACACTTATAGTATTTATAATTTTAAACAATAAGAAAATATAAAAATGGTACCCATACATGCTTATTTTGCCAGAAAACAAGGCTGAAGGTCACTGTGGAAGTTATTTTTTTTTTCAAGGAAAAAAAGGATAAAAGCTCAGCAAACATACTTGGAAAAGTAGAAAATGCACATAAGGAGTGATTTCCCCTTTTCCAACAATAATTTTCAAAGTAGAAACAGCTATGTTTCCACAGCTTTTAAATTTCCTGCATTTGTTTGCTTAATTGGTGTGTAAAATTGTGTCAACAGTATTTTAATTATTTCATGGTGACAGTTCAGAGATCCATTTTTTTTCTCTTTGCTAATACTACCTGAAGAAAGTGCTATTTGTTTCCCTGCACCAATAGTGTTACCATTATGTGCAAAAAATACATGGGTGCACTTCTCATTCCTTATCCATGAAAAAAGTATATGCGCAGTAGGTTGCGGGGGAACATTTGTTATATACGTCTTAACAGACTGCATGTTTTGTTAGTTTGATTTTGACCCACATGGTCCTCAAATGCAACAAAAGTTGTGCTAAGCATTGTGTGGGTTTGGGGTTTGAATCCTGGTATGAGCAGGGTCAAACTTTGGAGCTACTGTTAGTTACTTTTCTCCATTATTATGTTTAAATTTAGTTTTTAATTGGTCGGCATGAGCCGGACGATTAGAGAGACCACAACTTTCGGAAATCCGTCTGCTGAGGGCAAACTGATCTAACTGCAACTTGTGACAGCTTTTTCCTACAGTCTAATAACACTAATACTAACTGTTGTGACCTTATTATGTTGAACTTTTAACCCAAATATGCCATAAGGAATGGTGTCTGTGATAAAGCAACAACTTATGAATGAAACAAGAGCGAATCCAGGAGTATCTGGATTATGTTACGAGCACACCTCGTGTTGAAAAGATGATAGGTCATTTGGCCTGGAGCAAGGATAAACTTGCAGTGAAACAGAATTTGTAAGGAAACATTGCTTTAAAAGAATTTGAAAATTTAGATTGTCTTGCCTTGGAGCAAACTGATGTACATGCTGGTGGTGAAAGCTGTTTAAAAAAGTAATCTGCCGTTGGTAGTTTAATGTAAGCAAGGTGAAGCGTGTGAAGCAGTGTGGGACAGAGGATGTAGAGTTGTTTAAGAGTTATTACCCTAGTGGAGAAGCCATTACATAAACATTTTCAGAATGGTCTGGTTATCCCATGCTTTCAACCTTAGAAACCAGACTGTCCATTCACTATACTGACCAGCATATATTTGATTATGCATCTTTCAGCATAGGATGTATTAAACCTTGGGCTACTAAGCGCGAATTTATGACCTTCTCCGGACATTGTAGATCAAGATCAGACTGCATACTACATGCTGTCTGATTTTGTATCTATAATGTCCGACAAGAAGATATTTTTTCCAAAACAAAAATACCTTTGAAATAGTAAAGAACTGGGTTTTTACTGTCAGCTTGAAAGTTTCATTTCACTTATTTAGCAGGTTAAAGGTTAAATTGTTTTCATAACCCCTATTCCTCTCCTTCCAACCACGGCTCTACCATTTTACACGCTCACTAACATATTTCTTTTTTATGACATTCTTAAGACTGGAATCAGTCTATTAACCGTTGGCCACACAATCTTGTCGGGCTTTAAAAATGTAGTGGGAAAAACAGCATACATGTATTAAGCATGTTCTCTTTTTCCTCACAGCGTTTTTTCATCATTTGAAAGATTTTCAACATTTTGTCATTTGGTAGAGTTAAACAGATCATTTTCATAGATGGAAAAAACCCTGAATCTGCAACACAAAAAACTCACTTAACGTCATATTCTCCATGTCTGAATCAACTGACCAGGGAAAAAGCCTCTTCGGAGAGCACAGATTCAGACCAGATTCAGACCAGACTGCACAAAACATGCAGTCACTCAAATTTTGGATCTGCTATTCCTATTACTTGAGATATCATAGTCAAGACAGCAATGACCCTGCAATAATTAGGTTGCTTTTCCACGCTTATCAGATCTATTTCATTAATTGAGCGCTTTAGTGTAAAACTCTCAGTAACATGTTTGTCTCATCAGCATTCTGGTTGACTCTCATCCTCTCCATATTCCAGATTAAAAGCACAAGGTTTACTCTAGTGATGCTCTTGCTCATTACAATGATTCAATACAATGGCCCATGTTCTCCAGTGACATATATATAGTCGCCTTTGAAGACAATAAAAGATCAAGATCAGACTGTCCTTTGAATGCAATGCAGATCAGTATCGCAGACATACATATTGAATATCTTAATTGTCTGTTTATGAATAATTCATATGGAAAAAAAACTCGACACTGAAATTGTAATGTTTGGATATTGTTTTTCTGACTATAAAAGGCCAAAACTGAGTGTTTTAACCAATCTTTCCAGATTCTGATGACCCCGAGGAAGAAGGCTGTTAAAAACATCGTGGAAAAATGCAAATAACTGTCGTTTTCTCCTTTTCTCAATGTTTTTTTTTTACCATTTCAAAGATTCAAATCATCATTAATTTGGTCTACATTTCATTCGTCGTGTGCAAATGCTTTCGTTTTGGACAAGTCTAAAATTACATCATTTGGTAAAGGGTTGAGGGTTTGGTAGATACTACATGCTTTGAAAGTAATGAGGGAGAAATTGGCCAGCCGATGTTTTGAACAGAACAATCTTGCCAAGGACAATTTAGCCAGCCGAAAAACGTATGGTAGGACAATTTGTCAAGATAAACGTGAGCAGCCAAAAGTAATCACTTTGATAGCCATAATACAGGCACATTCTATACGACATATTCATCATGTCCATCATTCAATATGGATATTATTGATAATATCTGACAATATGTTACAGTATAGTTTCAAAAGTTGCAAAAGTTACAGAAAATAATGCATGTATTTATATTTTCTTAATCTTTTATAAAGGGTTGGTAGGTACTGTTATTCATGATGAGTGATATCTAAAGCTTGAAAATCGGTATTTCTGGTCAGAATAGTCACTTACATTCTACGTTTTATTGCCGTCGACTGGCAGACATACATCTTTAGCATTCCGTTAAACTACATGTACTAATTTGTAAGGGACAGAGAGTTTCTACGTGACTCAGTTATAAAATGTCTATCCCATACATAGTTCAAACAACTGCCATTTGATTTGTGATTTCAAACCATTGTAGTTATTCAGTGTCGACCGATTACAGTGCTGACAGCACTTCGATTTATCACCGATATTGTCCTTAACTGTATATATTCAATACTCTATGATTGTATTGCCTACTTTTTTTCACCTGACCCAGGTCAACATCATTTACATAAATCTAAATTCTATTTTTACCCTCAGCATTGCACGGGGCAGCCTTTGGCATATGTCCCAAATGGTCACGGAAATATTTCGCATGGTATGCGCGAATTATATTCTTTACCTTTACCTTCCCGTGTATATTTAACTTCCTGAATACTGGTTGAAGTTCTATTTATATACCTACTTATATATTCAGGATAAAGGTCAGGATCAAGTTAACCCATTACCACACAATCCCTACTTTTGACGACCCTGAGAAAGAAGCCTTTAGAAAACATTGCGGGAAAAGGAGAAAATGCTGATAACCAGCATTTTCTCCTTTTCCCACAATGTTTTCTACCCTTCACAAAACAAATTTCAAATTTTCAGTCACTTTTATTTTGTCGTCTGCAAATGCTTTCGATTTGGACAAACCTAAAATTTTGTCGTTTGGTAATGAATTAAATGAAGTATGTAATAAGACATAGAGATGGATATGTAACTCTTTGATCCTCAAAGGGGTCAATTAACTCTTTACCAAATGACAAAATTTTAGACTTGTCCGAATTGAAAGTGTTTGCAGACGACAAATAAAACGTGACTCAAAAATTGAAACTTGACTATAGAAGAGTAGAAAACATTGTTGGAAAAGATGAAAATGCTGGTTACCAGCATTTTCTTTTCCCACAATGTTTTCAGAAGGCTTCTTCCTCTGGGTCGTAAAAACCAGGGATTGTTTGGTAAAGGGTTGAACCTTGCAAAAAAAAGACCTTTGGAACTACCCACATCACAGTGTGAGTACATGTACTGGTTAAGGTTTCCAAGCATCAAACATTGAGAGTGATTAATGCAAGTTGTAAAACTTATTTAACAATCCAGTGCAAAATAAATATTATAAATCTAGGGATTACCTAGTTATCAACTGAAATTTTACTCATTTATTTATACAGCAAGGGACTTTAACTCTTCCACTACTGAATAAATAAATAGCATTTTCTCAAAGGCTAAAAAGACATTTCCACTGCAAGATCAAGAGACAGTTCGATCAAAATCTAGAACACAGCGCTGGACAATATAGATCAAAGATCAGACTGCATGTTCTGTGCAGTCTGATCTTGATCTACACTGTCCAGATAAGCTTCTTGTGTTGTCTATGGTATGGAAAGAGTTAACTCTTTACCAAACTACAAAGATTAACCCTTTCCCAAACAATCCCTGGTTTCTACAACCCTGAGATAGAAGCCTTTTGAAAACTGTGGGAAAAGGAGAAAATGCTGGTAACCAGCATTTTCTCCTTTTCCCACAATCTTTTCTACCCTGCTGGAAACAAATTTCAGTTTTTGAGTTACGTTTATTTTGTCATCTGCAAGTGCTTTCAATTTGGACCAGTCTAAAATTTTGTCGTTTGGTAAAGAGTTAAGACATGCCCAAAGTGAACGCATTTGCAGACATAAATTAAAGACGGCTTAAATGATGGAGTTTGTCTTTGGTTGCATTTCCTCTTTTTCCCACAATGTTTTTGAAAGGTGTCTTCCTCTCAGTTCTTAAAACTCAGGATTGTATGGAAAAGGGTTAACAGTCTGGACTTTAACAACCCTGAAAGAGAAGGCTTTTGAAAATGCAGAAGTTTGGGAAAATGCAGAAGTTTGCGAAAAGGAGAAAATGCTGATGACCAGCATTTTCTCCTTTTCCCATATTATTTTCTACCCTTTTAAAGACAGAAATCATCATCGTAACCAGCCAGTGGCTTGGAAAGAAAATTGTGCGGAGTACTGGTAAAAGAGACTCCTGGAAAGCATGGATAGGCGCACTAGCCGCTGTGATTTAACTGGAATAAGTTGAAAATGGCATTAAACACCCTACAATCAATCATCATTGTAGCAAAATTTAATGTTGTCAGTATATGCTTTCAAATTGGACCAGTCTATAATTTTGTTGTTTGGTAAAGGGTTCACTCATTTCCAAGCAGAACTCTATTTGTTTTCAGCCAAAGATTCAACATTCGCTCATGGACTCTGACCCTATAGAAGAAAAGATTGACGATGGTGAGTTTGACTTTTGATTATCAGTATTTTTTCCTAACCCTTTCACAACGTCTTTCACAACCATAGTTACCTTGCGGTCAGTGTCGATCAAGATCTGGCTGCACTGATCTACACTGTCGGCTTTGCTGCAGTACTGTAAACAAGAGAAACCATGAAATTGCAGTTATTGGGGTCATATTTCTTGGATGAACATCTGTTTGTTTTATTTGGCATTCTAAGAATTAACTTTGCATCTCATAATGTTTATCTTGCTTGAAAATGCAGTTTTAAAGTTAGGCTGTTGCATTAGCCTATTGCATTGTTTCACTTGTGTGTTTACAATGATATTGAACGGGCCCATAGGAAGATTTTCTGGATGGGGGCTACAGAAAAACATTTGGTTGCAATATCAATCTCATAAATATGGTGGCATATTTCTGCCACGAGATACGAGATAGCTATTATGATAATTTTAGAAAACTATCGCGATAACTTAAAGTTTCCTGAAAATTTTATCGAGATAGTGAAAAGTTTCCTGAAAAAAATATCACGATAAACTTAATATTTTAACTCAAAATTTCTCAATGGTGCACGAAGCTGACATTCGAGATGAAATTATCGTGATAGTTCTATCCGTTTCTCGATATCTATAAATAGAAAATTCACCATTTGGATGAGCTCGGTAGTTTTTTATTTCACAAGATTGCGTAAGTAGAAATTCGAATTATCATCAGTTGTAGCTTAATTAGTAAATTTTTACAAGACCCGAAATAAACAGAAGTCTGTTAAATCACAAAGACAACTCGAAATGCCTCCTACAAACAACTTTAAAACCATTCAGGGAAAAGGCAAATTCATAACGTTGTAGAAGATGTTCCGAAACCGTATATAATTATAGATACCGTGAATGTCAGTTATGGGCACGAAAGCAAAAAAAATCATGATAACAGTTAGAATTATCGCGATATTTTTATCGTGAAAATTTTTATTATCTAGATAATATTTCCAGGAAATTTTGTTTTATCATGATAGTTCTCTTTAATTATCGCAATAGCTATCTCGTATCTCGCGGCAGAAATATGCCACCATACATAAACATGTATCATGAAGCCCCTCTACTTTATCTTTGGCTTGAGATCAAGATTAGTAGGAACATAGGTTAGACATGCAGGTTTAGTTTCTGCTATGTATTTCTTTATCTTAAAAATAGTTTTTGCTATGTATTTCTTTATCTTAAAAATGTGGGTTGGTCATCTTATTATTAAGGAGATTTATTTAAGCTTTTATTTACCAAAATATTTCAAACTGCCCACTCTTTCCCTGCCCCCTCCCCTCCCTCCCCTGTGCCTATGACCCTGCATAGGGTTGTTAATTAGCATCCAAATCAAGTAAGTTGTGCTAATTGCATGACAATTGCATGGCAACTATTTCAAAATTTACCTAAGTGAAAAAGAGAACAGGAAACTGTGTGTGAGTTACATCGTATTTTCCCCTTCATGTGCAATAAATAGTTTTAGGAAAGAAATAAGTTCATCACATAAAATTGCCATAAATGTGTTAAAGATGCACCCTAACAGCCTGAGAGTAAACAAACGCTGTTACAACTTTACAGTGTGTGGAATCTAGATAGCTGTGTAAACATAGATTAAAAAGCGATATAAGGTGTATGTGATAAAGAGACGCCAGGGATTTGTCTTCAATTTAAACCGGAAACTGTGGTTGTTATGTCTATGGCTAGCCGCAATAGAATGAAATGCATTTTCTAGAATCCGTTGTAATCTGTGCAACCTTGCAACCGTCAGGGGCAACATTTGGCACGAAGGTACAAGAATGATCATAATTTCATAAAATACAGATAAAATTGGTTATAAAAGTGGATAAAAACAAGTAAAGATGCATCCTTAAACTGAGGTATTATTCACCTTGAAAATACATTAACTTTGCATCAAACAATTGCCATTCTGTTAGTGATACGATCTGAAAATAGCACAAGACTTATTTTTCTTGTAACACACTTTAAATACTTGAAGGAAAAGCACAAACATTTTACTTTCAAATATATTGTTATGCTGAAAACCATTATTTTTATTGATTACTTTAAGATGGTATCACATAATCCAGTTTACAAAGAAATAGAAAATAAATCATGGGTGATATTTTTTTGAAAGTTTACTACCTAGAACTCAAGTACAAAGTTAAGAACAAACACTGGTGGTCTTTTGAGGCCAAATACTAGATGGATTGATCAGATATAATTATGTTTTGGATCCAGAGGCCAGTTTTCCTCCATGAAACATCAAATTTGTCAAAATATTTCCTCTTATAATATTCATCCCTTTACCAAACCATCCAGTGTCTTCACTACCCTGAGGAGAAAGTATTTGAAAACATTGTTGGAAAATGAGAAAATCCTGGTAACCAGCATTCTTTCCTTTTCCAACAATGTTTTTTGCCATTTCAATGACAAATTTCATCATCTGAACCACATTTAATTTGTGATCTTCAAGAGCTTTGATTTGGACAAGTCTAAAACATCTTTGTGTGGTGAAGGGTTAATCCTTTACCAGACGACAAAATTTTAGACCTGTCCAAATTGAAAGCATTTGCAGACGACAATGTAAATGTGGCTCAAATGATGCGATTTTTGTTTGATAGGGTAGAAAACATTGTGGTAAAAGGAGAAAATGAGCATTTTCTCCATATCCCACAATGTTTTCCAAAAGGCTTCTTCCACCAGGTCGTTAAAGGTCGGCATTGTGTGGTGAAGGGTTAAATCAAGTCTGATCCTTGGTCATATGCAATCAGAAGTTAAATCCTTTACCACGCAGTCAAATGTTTTGAGAACCCTGATGAAAAAGGCTTTTGTAAATGATTGGTAAAATGGCGGTTATCAGCATTTTTTCCTTATATTGTTTTCAAAAGCATTCTTGATTAGGGTCATTAAAACTTTGGTTTATTTGGTGAAGGGATAAAAAACCCAAAGCTATACACAAGAAAAGAGAAATTATCAATTTTCTTACTCTACCAGGGGTCCTACACAGCTCAGTGGTAAAGTGTGGGACTCGTAACCTGTAGGCTCTGATTTCCAGCCTGACTGGAAGCACTCAGCTTTTGTGGTTGTGTCCTTTGGCAAGACACTTCAGGGCTGTAGTGTAGTGCTAATGAAACTTAAGAAATGCATGATTATGTGAGCTGTCATAGTGATATGACTGAAATAATATTGAAAACGGAGTAAGACGTCATTCAATCAATGAGTCATTCTGCCATTTTGTTTTTGTTATGTTTTGTACAAAGTGAAGGGCCCAAGTATACACTATATACATTGGACCTTTTTGGATGATAACCTAATTTCGTCCACATTGTTATCTTCAAACAGTCCCTTTTGAATTCTTTAACCCTTTACCAAACAATATCGTATTTTAAGGACCCTGACGAAGACTCATTTTGAAAACATTATGGAAAAAGGAGAAAATGCTAGTATTCACTGTTGACTTTGGACCTTTTTAGATGATAGACCTATAATCATCCACATTGTTATCTTCAAACAGTCCCTTGTGAATTCTTAAACCCTTGTCCAAGCAAATCTGTATTTCAACAATCCTGACAAAGACTCCTTTTGAAAACTTTACGGAAAAAGGAAAAAAATTCTAGCATTAACCGTTGACATGTGAGCTTTTAGGATGAAAACCTTTTATCATGCACATTGTTATCTTCAAGCAGTCTGCATGAATTCTTTAACCCTTTACCACATGGCAAAAGTAGACCTATCCAAATTGAAAGCATTTGCAGACAACAATTTTATAGTGGTTCAAATGACACAACTTTTTTTGAAAGGGTAGAAAACTCTGTGGGAAAAGGAGAAAATGCTGGTTACCAGAATTTTCTCCTTTTCCCACAATGTTTTCAAAAGGCTTCTTCCTCGGGGTCGTTAAAAGTCATCATTGTCTGTTAAAAGGTTAAATTTTTACCACACAATCCCAAGTTTGATAAACCCAGAGGATATAGCCTTCTGAAAACCTTGTGGAAATAGAAGAAAATGCTGGTAACCAGCATTTTCTCTTTTAACCACAATGTTTGCTAACCTTTCAGAAAGAAGTCTTGGGTCATTCTATATTTTTTTACAATGAGCTTTTCTTTTTAAGATAATTTATCACTTGCCTTTTTACTTGATATTATGTATCCCAATAAAACTTTATACACCGCTGTGTACATTTCACAAACAAGCAGAGCTGTTTTAGCTTGTACACATTTTATAACATCAACAAAATTCATGCACCGTCTCGTTCACGTCATTACCGAAACGGCTATTTTCAAGCACATTTTTTATCTTATTTGAAGGATTTCTTAATAATTTACAACGAGGTAGAGTATAAACCAGTTATTATATGTTATTGAACAAAAACCCAAAATTTTAAGGTTTTATTACTGTCTATAATAAAAATACTAAACACCTCAGATTTTTATCATCAGCGTCGCGTTACAACTTTCGATAGCTACTCAAATTCGTGCAATATTTTTATTTTTCATTGTGAATCCTACGGCATTCTTTTACAGCAACAAATTAAACTTGTCATAGTATAGTATTAAAACACAGCTATCCTAGAATCATTGTTTTTATTTGTTGTTTCGGTAATGACATGACGATGCGGTAATGACACGTTACGGGGATGACCTCCCATAGCTGGACTCAATAATTTCAACAGTTCAAACCGATAATTCTTTATTATGCAATGAAACAGATTCATTTTCAAAATAAAGATGGTCTTATTTCAAACCAATTTTCAGTCCTCAAAAATATAGCAGTAGTTCATGGTGGATTTCCGCTATCATAAATTTGCACCAACTCTATTCATGACTTTGACTTCGAGTTCTTCGTCGTCGACATCCAGAACTATCCCTGGGTAGGGAAGCCTATCATATTCTGCTACAACATACCGGCCCACTTAGGTCTCTTCAACAATGGTAACTGCCGTAAGCAAAGTTGTTTGAAAAACATGCAAGGCATATTGAGAGTTGCAATTTGCACGGTGGATCCCCAAAGACTTCTGCTTAAAGCAACGCCACAGATAAATCTCCACAACTCGCGCAGGCTTATATGAACCATTGCTTTAGGCAATCAGTATATTTCGTCGTCATTGGGTCTGATTTACACAGGAAATGCATGAACTGCCAAACTTGAAGAAATCGATCAGACACTTTGTTTTCCATAGGTAAATGAGAACTAAATACACGGATTCATTGGGACACATTTTGGCGGGGAGTGTCGCAAACAATAAAGATTCACCATGCCCTACAATTAAAGTTTTACCAAATATTCTGTATTTTAACATATCTGATACAAATGCAATTCGAAAATATTGTGAGATAAGAATCGATTAGAGGCAACAGGCACTCTTTTCTTTTGATATTTCTGAAGTGTTGGGTAGATATTTCTGAAATGTGTGGTAAAGGAAATTAGAATATTGTTTTCTCATTATGTCTCATAAATAATAATTTATATGTTTAGTGTTTCATCTGCATTCATTTTGGAAAAGATCGATTGATTGAATGGTGTTTTACGCCACTTTCAACATTACTTCAGTCATATCACGGCGACAACTATAACATATTCATATATTTCCTGTTTTTTTTTTTTGAAAAGTCTACAATGCATCATTTGTTAATGAGCTACATTAGCGCTGATGCAGTTTTCTTTCGGATCCATTTTGGAATTTAACACCATCCACCAAGATATTGTCTTGCCTCCCTGCATTGACTGTCAAAACGGTTTATAAATGGGTACATTTCCACACAGTGTTAAACCCTTTACTTCTAGTAGAGTCGTCAATGGCTTGAGCTTATAAGCGCTGGATTTTACTCCAATGGTCCCGTGTTCAAATTCCAAGGGCGGCACTGGACACGTTAGAATGTTCATGGGTAAGATACTTCAGATGCCAAGCTGAGTACTGGTGGAACCCAGGAAATACATAAAAAGTTAACTTTGGAGCACTGGTGCACTTATTAGGAAAAAGAAGTAAGCAAGATGATTTCAACATGTAAGAACTACACGTGTACACACTACTTTGTGAATCCACGCTAAAAAGTAACTCTTGTAATTTTTTTCAAGTACAAATTTTAATGAGATGGAGAACGTTCAGGCGCACAGGACATATTGTTTAATAGAATTACTGAATTCAAATGTCTGATCCTGGGGGAAAATATCGAAGTTGAGGTTTAACTAGCGTCTTTATTAGGTATGATTTCCTTTGAGAATGATGAAATGTCATTTACTTTTGGCCATATTCTGTTTATCTTTAATTATTATTAAGCTATGAACAGTGGCTGTGAAAGTGCAGAAAAATATAGAATGACCCTCAGACTATTATTTCAGTCAGACTTAATTTGTGGTCTGCAAAGGCTTCCAGTTTAGATAAGACTGAAACATTGTCATCTGGTAGGGTCAACTTTTTCAGTGTCAAATGTACCATTACTTCCCTGAACGAATTTCCGGCAGATGACTTTGAAACCTAGATTATCAATGTAGTATACTGGTCTATGCTACAGATAGATATAAATGAGCCATGCTCTGTGAAAAGGGGGCTTAATGCATCTTCAAAAAGTACCGGCCCAGGTCAGCCTGTGCATGCTGCGCAGGCTAACCTGGGCCTAAACTTTTTGCTGTTGATCAATTTCTGCATGTCAAAGGACAAATCTACCTCATAATTAAGTTAGTTATTAGACAAAATGGATTTTATGGATCTATTGTCATATGATGACATGCTTGGTATGATGCATTATGGAGATGCATTAAGCCCCCTTTTTCCAGAGCATGGCTCATTGTATAGTTTGTGTTTGTGTAACGGGACACTTATACTGCCTTGCTATAAAGCTAGCTGTTGTAGCAACGTGGTTGAGTGTTCGCCTTGGGAACTGGAGGTCCAGGGTTCAATACTTGTCTTGTTTGTAGTATACTGGTCTATCCAACAGATAGATATAAATGTGTAGCTTGTGTTTGTATAAGGGGACACTTACACTGCCTTGCTATAGAGCTAGCTTTTGTAGCGATGTGGTAGAGTGTTCACCTTGGGTTCTGGAGGTCCTGGGTTCAGTCCCTGCCTTGGGACGTCATTGGTCAGAACTGTTGCATCAACATGAAAGAAGAGTTGATTATATATGAGCCATGCTCTCTGAAAAGGGGTCTGAACTCTTTACCACATGACAATATTATAGACTGGTCCAATCAAAAAACATTTGCAGACGACCAATTTGATGTGGCTCATATAATTGGAAATCTTTATGAGACGTAAAAAAAATATTGTGGGAAATGGAGAAAATGCTGGTAACAGCATTTTCTCCTTTTCCCACAGTGTTTTCAAAAGTCTTATTTCCCAGAGCCGATAAAGTTTGTGACCTGACCTGGGTCAATACTTTTTGCTTTTGGTCCAGTCGGTTGTTATACAAAATAGACTTTATAGATCCATAATACTCTGATGACTTGCTTGGTGTAGTGCTTCACCCAGATACATTAAATCCCCTTTTGCCAGAGCATGGCTCACTTTCTCTTTGCTGAGTTTATAGGTAACTGTGATATATTGTTACTTGTATTTTTGTTTGTAGATAAAGGTATGGTGATTGTCTGTTTGCTGGTTGGTGGCTTCATTGGGTTCCTGGCTATGGTACTTACTGTATGGGGTATTAAAAGAAGACTTCAAACAGCCGGAGACCAACGCAATCATGTGGAGACAGGTGTGGAGGCAGACAGAATGCTTAGTAGTTGATAAAACCATCCAGACATTGAATCTTAACTTGGAATTGAGTTTCCTATCACAACTTCATAAAGAACATTTAGCCCCTGTACCACAGAACCCAGGTATTAACAACCCCTAGACAGAAAAACTTTTGAAAACATTGTGGGAAAAGGTTAAAATGCTGGTAACCAGCATTTTCACCTTTTCCTACAATTTTTTCTACCCTTTCAAAGACAAATTTCAATGTTTGGGTCCTGTTATTTTGTTGTATGGAAATGCTTTCAATCTGGACAAGTCTAAAATTTTTTTTGTTTGGTAAAGATCACTTCAAAGTGATTGCTTTGCCTGGTTTTCATACAGTGAATGGAAGAGCAGAGATACAAGAACAGAGAGATGTCATTTTCATAAAAGAATATCTGTAAATCTCATTGTGACATACGCAATTTACAATATTTAGATAAAGATCAGCATACACATACATGATGTAATATGCAGTCAGATCGAGACATATATTTTCCACCTCTCTTTTGCATCTTATGGTTTCAGTCACATGATTCGAGTTAAATACCAGTAAACTTACTGAATCCTATTTTGACGTACTTAAATTCGGATAGGATTAAAGATACATTCTATACTCATTTTCAGGCAATTTTCAGGCAATTTTTAACCCAATTAATCCTTATTTTATGAAACTGTAATCATTCAGATTGTATCTTAATACCAAATGTTGCCCCTGATGATTGTTAGATTGCACAGATTAGACAGATGGAAAATGCATTTCATATTTTGGAGGTCTTGAAAGCAATCACTGTCGCCATTTCTGGTTTTTAAATGAGGACATATCCAATGTGTTTTCAACCCCACACACCATGTATATTGGTAATTTATCTGTTTACACAGCTGAGCCATTCTACACATTTTTGAGTTTTAATAGTGTTTTTTTTTTTTCCTCTAGTTGTAAGGATGTATCTTCAAACCTTGGCCAAATTGTTGAAACAATCCCATGTTTCAGTGACCTTGAGGAAGAAGCCTTTTAAAAACATTATGAGAAAATGAGAAAATGCTGGTGACTTGCTTTGTTATATAAATCCCTCCACTAGGCTGGAGTACCACTTTTCAGTGTTGGTTGTTAATCTCATTTTTTGAGACATTTCTGTACAGGTTTAGTGAGTTAGTCAATTAACTTTCAAACTTAATTTTCAAACTTTCGTGTGACATTTAGGTACATGTGCTTGTTATTATATACACATATCTGACGGGCGCAGATCGGAGTAGAGAGAAAGAGTTGGATACAAGGAAATCCATTGTTTTCTCCTTTTTTTTCCACAGTGTTCTCTACCCATTTATAGCTACAATTCATCATTTCAGCAACAATTTGTCTAAGAACTGCAAACACCTTTAACCATTTAGCACACAATCCTGAGTTTTAATGACCCTGTCATCTGCTGGTAACCAGAATTTCCTCCTTTTCCCAAAAGGATTTTTACAATTTCAGCCACATTTAATTTGTCGTCTGCACATGCTTTGAATTTGGATGAGTCTGAAATTTTGTTGCATGGTAAAGAGTTAATATGTATGAGATGAACATTTTTTTTGTCTGTGTCTGTATTCACCATCCATTCTTAATTTCATTCAAAGTCTAACTTGAGATATAGAAAGTAACACAACCTCTGACTGGCTAAACCATTTGGTTTAGCCAATCAGAAGCTTTGTTACTTTCAAAGTTAGAAAAAATTCTTGAGAATGTTCTTAAGAATGTTTGATGAATTTAGACCCAGGTTATAAAAGGGTTGGCCAAACAGGCCATGTGACTTGTAACTGGAGAATGTATGCCAGTAACCAAAGTCCATTATATTGCAACATACCGTATTTCTCCTAATAAAAGCGCCCTCCCTAATATTAGCTCCCCCCTCCCCAAAAAAACCCTTAAGTCATGATAACCTGATGTACATTAGTTGATTAAAATGACAATACTTGAAGAATTTGATGAATATTTCCTCAAATTTGATTAATATTTCCTCTTAACAATCACTGAAAAACAAAGAAATACAAAATAGGACAGACTTTTTGCTTTGCAAATTGGGTACAAAATACAGGCTCCTTATCTATGTTTTGCATAGCTCCCAGGAGCTTTTATTAGGAAGTATATGGTACATAGATTCAGTATAATGATTCATCTGTTAGGTACAAAGACTATTAATCCTTTACCATACAATTCTGACTTTGAACACCCCTGAAAACGGCTTTTGAGAACATTATGGGAAAAGGAGAAAATGCTGGTAACTAGCATTTCCCCCCTTTTTACAATGTTTTCTATCCTTTCAGAGAATTCATTTGAAGCAATTTTGAGATTGTTATATTCAGATTTATTTGCATATGGAAGAGTCTAAAATTTGTCTCATAGGAAAGGATTTAAAAAAATTATGTATAATGGCTTTCAATCAATGAAATGCCAAATGTGTTTAATAACAATTTCTTCAAGAGTTATGGGACTTTGAAACCCTGAATCCTGCCAGTGGGAAATTCTTTGTTTTCCTCAAGTGGCCTAAATATTTATCAGCAGACTTTCACCAATTTCATGTCATGCTTTATTTGAATGAGATTTTTCATCTGATTTACATGTTGTTAACTCTTTACCAGATGACAAAATTCTAGCCTATTCCAATTGAAAGGATTTACAGATGACAAAAAAATGTGACTCAAAAACTGAAATTTGTTTTTGGAAAGGTAGAAAACATTGTGGGTAAAGGAGAAAATGCTGGTTACCAGCATTTTCTCCTTTTCCCATGATGTTTTCAAAAGCCTTCCATGTCAGGGTTGTTAAAACTTGGGACTATGTGGTAAAGAGTTAAACAGTAATATCTTGACATATTTATATTAGTATGGTGTTAAAGGCCTTAACTCTTTACCACACGAACCCGACTTTTAACGACCCTGAAAGAGAAGGCTTTTGAAAACATTTTGGGAAATGGAGAAAATGCTGGTAAACAGCATTTTCTCCTTTTCCCACAATGTTTTCTACCTATCAAAGACATAAATCATCATTTCAGTAACATCTAATTTGTTGTCTGTAAATGCTTTCAATTGTGTCCAGTCAAAAATTTTGTCATTTGGTAAAGAGTTAACCAGTTACAATACTATCCAAAGTTTTAACAAGCCTGAGGAAGAAGTCTTATGAAAACATTATGGGAAAAGAAAGAAATGCCTGTAAGCAGCATATTCTCCTTTTCCCACAATGTTTTCTACTCTATCATAGACAAGTTCCATCAGATAGTTCCATTGAAATTGTCTGCAAATACTTTGAATTTGGGCCAATTTAAATTCAGTTGTTCAATAAGGAGTCAATGGGCATTTTGTTTGCTCTGTCTTGATTTCACAGCATCATGTTATTGGATAGCTACATGTATACAATATTAACATTGTAAACAATCGTTGCTTTTCCATATTAAAATCTATACTTTTGTTTTTCATGCATTTTACCCTTTCCTTTTTCCACTGAACTCTTTTTTTTAGTTAACCCTTTACCACATGGCAAAATTTAAGAGCTATCCAAATTGAAAGCATTTGCAGACGACAATTTCATAGTGGCTCAAATGACGCAACTTTTCTTTGATAGGGTAGAAAACTTTGTGGGAAAAGAAGAAAATGCTGGTTACCAGCATTTTCTCCTTTTCTCACAATGTTTTCAAAAGGCCTCTTCTTCAGGGGCGTTAAAACTCAGGATTGTGTGGTAAAGGGTTAAATGACAAAAGCTTGGAACAGGCAAAATTAATTGCTTTTGCAGATAATATACTTAATGTGTTGTCTGCGCATGTCACATTCTTCGATGATTGACCTGTCTGCTTTGATGCATTACTATCCTGTACAGGATAAATAGTAATAAAACCAATCCAGTTTTTTTCCCCAAATTTCTTCAAAAATATAATAATTTCAAACAAGAAAAATAATTTTAAAAATACCATAGTTTACTTCAAATCTTTGTATAGTTTTTAGATACAGAAAATGGGGGAAAACCTAAAGATTTGTACAGAGTTTTTCACAAACTTTGATGACAAAAACTAGAGGCCCTTGAGGGCCTGAATTGCTATATTGGAAGTGATTTTGCTTTTTTATCCTCAGCCGAAAAGGCGGCAGGGGATACGGTAATAGTAGCCGTCTGTCCATCCTTCCGTCCGTCCGTCCCACTTTTTTGTCCAGAGTGTAACTCAAAAACTATAAGAGGTGTAAACATGAAACTTCACGGGTGGATAGATCTCATCAAGGAGAAGTGCAATGTGCCAAAACCATAACTCTTGATTGTATAATTTAGGAGTTATTGCCCTTTGTTATATTTCTTACGTAAATTTTGACCAAAGCATAACTTGAAAACTACATGAGATATAAACACGAAAATTCACAAGTTGATAGATCTTATCAAGGAGAAGTTCAGTGCACAAGAACCATAACTCTTGATTGCATAATTTATGGGTTATTGCCCATTGTTAGTTTTCTTACTTAAATTTTGTCCAGAGCTTATCTTGAAAACTACATGAGATATAAACATGAAACTTCACAGGTTGATAGATCTTATCAAGGAGAAGTGCAGTGCACAAGAACCATAACTCTTGAGTGCATAACTTAGGAGTTATTGCCTTTTGTTATTTTTCATACTTAAATTTTGTACAGAGCATATCTTGAAAACTAAATGAGATATAAACATGAAACTTCACAGGTTGATAGATGACATGGAGGAGAAGTGCAGTGTACAAGAACCATAACTTTCACTGCCATGCTTTAGGAGTTATTGCCCTTTGTTATTTTTCATACTTAGATTTTGTGCGGGCATAACTCCAAAAGTATTT
This sequence comes from Hippopus hippopus, assembly GCA_946811185.2. Lineage (NCBI taxonomy): Eukaryota > Metazoa > Mollusca > Bivalvia > Cardiida > Cardiidae > Hippopus > Hippopus hippopus. The sequence goes on along the minus strand of OX328105.1, from coordinate 42,964,581 downwards.
AAGGTACAAACATGATACTTCACAGGTGCATAGATCACACTGAGAAAAAGTGCAGTACAGAAGAACCACAACTCTTGGTTACATTGTTTAGGAGTTATTGCCCTTTGTCTTTTTTCTTACTTTAATTTTGTCGAGAAAAACTTGAAAACTACATGAGATAGAAACATGAAACTTCACAGGTTGATAGATCTTATCAAGGAGAAGTGCAGTGCACAAGAACCATAACTTTTGATTACATAATTTAGGAGTTATTGCCCTTTGTTATTTTTCATACTTTCATAATTTTGTCTGGAGCATAGCTTGAAAACCATAAAAGATACCAATGTGAGACTAAGAAAAGTGTATCTTGTTGAAGTTTTTATTGTACTTTGTATTTAGCATTGCCAGAAAATAATTCTTATATCTTGCTGTTATAGCCTTTAAACCAACATACAAGAAGACACGTCTTCTACTGAGCAAGCATTTGGCGGGGATGACCACGTCAACACGGCTCTTATTTTTCTAGCCTACATCATCATGAAGGCAAAGTGAATTGAACAAATAGTGAAATAATTGAAGTACAATTTCTTAAAACCAATTGTTTGGAATCCAGCCAAATTTGATAAGGTTACAGTATTCATTTTATTAAACAATCCCTGCAAGTTTCAAAGAAATATGGCCAATAATGTGGACTGTGTTTTAGCTTACGTCATGTCGTGGTTTTTGTCATCCGTCTGTCCGTCTTTCTGTCTGTTCATTAGTGTTTATCTTGTTTATGTGATAAAGTCTGCATTTGTAGTTTGATTTTCATGAACTTGCACAGTTTGTGCAGTTTCATGAAAAGCTGACCACAAATGTGGACTTTATCGCTTGAACAAGAAATGTAAATTTTCAACTTTAAATGGCTACTTCACCCTTATTGATTTTCAGATTTTTTTTCAAAATCAACAGGGTTCAAGCTGTTGATGAAATAAACAAAGTTGTGGAAGTTTCACCAAAATCTGACCACAAATCGCGTAAACAAAGAAAAAGGTTAACCGACGGACGGACAGACAGACGTACGACGGAAACCATACCATGACATAAGCTCTGCTGACTTTCAGCCAGTAGAGCTAATAATGTTCCTACCAAGCTTATATAAGCTGTGTTAATTTAAGACTGATTTATAGGTTACATCCCTGCTAAATCATACAAGGAAGCATTGTTTTGAGTAGACCTAAACGTAATTTTATTTGAAATTCATTGCATTGTCTTGAAAAGTTGTATGGATCTATACCCAGAATGCCCAAATCAGATAGGTTTGTGATTGAAAAATGGAAGATAATGATAAACTTATTGCACTGCAAATATGATTGGAGTTGTTATTGCTAGGGCAGAAAACACTGAGGGAAAAGAAGAAAATGCTGGAAACCAGGATTTTTTTCCTTTTCTCAGAGTTTTCAATCCTTTCAAAAACAAATCCCATCATTTGAGCAGCATTTAACCCTTTACCAGACGACAAAATTTTAGCCTTGTCCAAATTGAAAGCATTTGCAGATGACAATTTCAGTGTGGCTCAAATGGGACATTTTTTCTTTGATAGGGTAGAAAACATTGTGCGAAAAGGAGAAAATGCTGGTTACCAGCATTTTCTCCTTTTCTCACAATGTTTCCTAAAGGCTTCTTTCCCAGAGGCGTTAAAAGTCGGCATTGTGTGGTAATGGGTTAATGTCATCAGCAAATACTTTGAATTTGGACAAGTCCAAAATTGCATCATTTGCTAAAGAGCTAAATCTATAAAAGGAAAACAATTATCCAAAATTTCTTTCAGCACTTGTAAAAGTCCACTTAACCCTTTACTATAAAGTTTTAATGACCCTGCAGAAGATAGCTTTTGAAAACATTGTGGGAAAAGGAGAAAATGCTGGTCAGCTTTTTCTCCTTTTCTCACAATGTTTTCTATTATTTTGAAAACATTTCTCACATGTAGCTTCATATACATGTAATTTGTCGTCTGCAAATACTCTCAATTTGGACTAGTCTAAAATTTTGTAGTTTGGTAAAGAGTTAACACTTTCCCACTGATAACAACAGTTTGTTCTACTCTTTACCAAATGACAAAATTTTGACTTGCCCAAACTGAAAGCATTTGCAGATGACAAATAAAGTGTTGGTAAAACGGCAAGATTTTCCTCTGAAACGGAAAACATGTGGGAAAAGGAGAAAAATGCTGGTTACCAGCATTTTCTTCTTTTCCAACAATATTTTCAAAAGCCTTCTCACTTCGGGTCATTAAGACTTCGAAAGTGTTAAATGAGCAATACTGACATTGTACAAAAAATTAATGATATAAATTTAAAATTACCATAACATGTTTTCCATCACATTCAGAATTTGTCTGTTGAAGTTTTTAACATTTCTAAGACAGTTATAGACTGTCAGAGACACAGAGCATAGCTGGGTAGCTCAGTTGTTAGGGTACTATCTGACTTGTGACCTGGTGGTTGCGGATTCCATATACCCTGTTGTGGCAAACTTTTCTATACAGCCATTTTTCGCCTCTCACCTCTAATGCATGTGAGAAAGGAGTCAGTAGCTTGGAAAGAAAGTTGTGTCTGTACTGGTGTGAGAAAGCCAGGAAACACATGCATAGGTGCATTGGCTGTTGTGATATGACCTACCCTGTTGACACGTATGTTAAACTCCCAAAAGACCCAAAAAGAGAAACAGAAGTTTGTACTTTGTCTGAATTTTATGGCGACAGGCTATTATTCCTTCAAGAGAGTGTATAGAGATTGTCTCGAACAATAATCTGTAAGTAGATACTCAACAAGTTTCTTCCGGTGAAGTGGTAATTAGATGGCGCAGTTTTTCTTGTCCAACAAAACATGCAGGCAAATACATCATCACTCCATATAGAATGATTTTACACAACATAAACATTCCTTTTCCAATTTTACACAAGTATGCATTCCTTTTCCAATGTTTCTCATAGTTATTGAAAACTGGTCTTTTTGTTTCATTCCAGTATTTTGTCCAATTTTAGCTGGACTGGCTGAGCTTATGTCATGGCGTTATTTCCGTTGTCTGTTCATCTGTTTGATTTTTTTTTTTTGTTTACGCAATAAAGTCCACATTTGCCATTGGATTTTTGTGAAACTTGCACAGTATCTTTATATCACCATTAGCTTGAAAGCCATTGACTTTGAAAAAAATCTGACAGTAAGTTGAAATTTTACATTTCTTGTTTACATGATTACGTCTGCATTTTTGATCCAATCCTTTTGAAATTTGCACAGATTAAGTCTACTGTTGAGGGTTTGAGCGCTACTGAAAATGAAGAAAATCCTGCAATCAGTTTGGGAAAAAAGCAGCCATTTGATGACTTTAATGATGTTCACACAACAAGGTCCACATTTTTGGTCCCATTAATTTTCTTTGAAACTTGCAAGGATCGTGTAAAATAACGAGTACTAAATCCCTCAAATATGGCTGGATTCCAAAGAATTGGTTTTGAGAAATTGCACTTTGTTTATTTCACTATTTGTTCAATTCAACATGCCTACTTATTATGTCGTTTTACTGGGTTCAAACCCAGATGCACGACCCCCCCCTCCAAATTTTTTTTTTTTCCTATTTGCATCATGAATTCATGATCGTGCCAGAAAATAACCAAAACACTGCCAGTAGAGCAATTCAGGCCCTAAAGAATCTCTAGCATAATTTGTAATTTATTTAGTAGACCTGATCATATCTTCTTATAAATTATACTGTAGGGGTTAACTAATATTTACCAGTAATGTTTAAAAGGTGACCAGGTCAGATCTGCACCTTTAACGCTTTTCCACAAAATCTAAACTGTTAATGACCCTGAGAGAGATATCTTTCGAAAACATTATGGGAAAAGGAGAAAATGCTAGTAACCAGCATTTTCTCCTATTTCCACAATGTTTTCTACCCTCTCGGGGAAATACTATCAATTGAGCAACATCAATGTGGACCAGTCTAGAATTTTGTGTTGTGGTAAAGAGTTAATAGGTTAGCTGACTGTATAAGGATTAATGTAATCTTCGGAAAATGTTCATTTCAGGATCGCAGAAGAGACATTTTGTACCGTTACCGCCCCCCCTTTTTTTTTTCTTTTAGGGGAAATAACTCCATATATTTTCTATGACTATTTTAGGAGTTTTCTCCCTTCGTTTATTTACTAGAAAACAAGGTTGCAACCATTGCTTGTAGTAAGCTATGCTAATTCTCGTGTGGTACTTTCTTGAGTTTGTGTTTCTTTGTTGTCTGCAAAATTTTAATGCTTTCAATTTGGACCAGTCTACAATTTTGTCATTTGGTAATGATTTAAGTTATTTGTATTGCTGTTTCATTATGTATCATTGAAATTGTAATTGAATCATATATTTGTGGACAAACTTTTTTCCTCCAGTCTTTTAGCATCAAATATATAACGTCAACTTCTTCCAAAGGCCAAAAAGAATAATCTGCTGGAACTTGGAAAGATTTTTATCATACAAGCAAAACTGTACAAGCTGACAGTATAGATCCAAGATCAGACTGCATGTGTTGTGCAGGCTGATCTTGATCTAAATTGTCTGCAAAAGCCCACATTTTTGCCTATGGCATTGAAAGGGTTAAATGAAATTTTTGCACATTAATGACAAGTATGACATCTTGGACGCAAATCCTGACATCAGGGCTATGACAATTTCTTGCTGTTTTCTTTGAAAATAGAGTTGGGCTAAAAATAAATGAAGCTACTAATACACAGCTTTAACTTTATTGATAACAGATTTTAATTTGTGAACTTTGTACATTAACTGTTGAAAGTAGAGGATCTTATATCATTGTTTATGTACTGTAATTTTTAACAAACAAGTTGACTAGACTTATATGACGCCAGCCTTGGCGAGCATCAAATACATTTTAGTCAACAAGTTTGATAAAAATGATAATACATAAACAAGCATGTAAGATTCTATTTATCACATAAATCAAATGATTGAAAAACATGTCTCTTGCATCATCACCTTTAGCCTATTCACAAGGGTCCATGTTTCCAAATATAGTTGGTTTGAAATGTGTACATATAAGAGAGCTCAGTGACATTTATGTCGAAAGTAGAAGGAGACATTTTATAGAGTGAATAAATCGAAAGATTTTCACAATTTACTTATTTTAAATATCTTTCTCTGCATTTTTTTTGTTGTTATAAAGCATGAAAACCATAAAAATTTCAATGTGTACATGTCTTGACAACAATGATGTCATTTCCTGCAAAATGGTGGAGTACAAATTCTGACATGTGCTGTGGTTTGTTTTGCTGGCTTGACAGGCACATAACTATAATAATTAACCATAACAAAGGCCAAAAAATGATACTACACTAGAGTATTATCAGAAAAAAGTCTCGGGTTGAATACACTGCTGGAGGAGATTTTATGTGATAAAAGCTTTTACCATTTGTGCAACATCATTTTGTTTTGGCATACATGCAACACTTTTTCTGTTATGACAGTTACATAGCCTTTTTTAACAACTCAAAAAAGTAATTCCACTTTTGGTCAGTAATACTTCAACATTAATTGGTAATTACAATGTTGGTAACACTTTACCTAATGGCAAGATTTTCGATGTGTCCAAATTGAATGCATTTACAGACTGCAAGTAAACTTTGGCTCCAATGAGAATTATAGCTTAGTGAGAAAACTCACTGAGAAAATACTGGTTTCCAGAATGTTTTGACTCTTTACCATATGACAAAATTTTAGACTCATCTAACTTGAAAGCAATTACAGAAAACAAATTAAATGTAGCTCAAATGATGATTTCAATCTTTGATAGGATAGAAAACATTATGGGAAAAGGAGAAAATGCTGGTTACCAGCATTTTCTCCTTTTCCCAAAATGTTTTAACAAGCGTTCTTCTTTAGGATAGTTAAAACTCAGGATTGTGTGGTAAAGGGATTAAAGTCTTCTTTCTTAGTCTGTTAGAACATAGGATTGTTTGGTAAATGCTTAACCCTCTACCACATGATTCCAAATTTAACCCCTTACCAAACGCCTACATTTTGTATCGGATCGAATTGAAAACATTTGCAGTCAACAATTTAAATGCTGCTCAAATGATGATTTCTGTCTTTGATAGGGTAGAAAACCTTGTTTTCCCACAATGTTTTCAAAAGCCTTCCTGTCTGGGGGTGTGAAAACCAGGGATTGTTTGGTAAAGGGTTAAACGATCCTGAGAAAGAAAGCTCTTCAAAGCAAATTTGGTAACCAGCATTCTTAGTTTTTATTATATGGACCACATTCAATTTGTCTGATAAAGGGTAATTATGTTTTATAGGTCACAGAACAGTGTAGATCCAAGATCAGACTGCATGATTAGGGTTGATCTTGATCTATCCATTATTACTAGCATAACTATATTTTGCTCTCATTGGCAAATTTAACCCCTGAATCACACAATCCTGACTTTTAAACAATCCGGAGTGAGAAGGCTTTTGAAAATATTGGGGAAAATATTGCTCCTGCTTTTCACAGGATGAAAAAGAAATTGATCAGACACTGAAACAAACATCCTATTTCTTTTATGGAATTCACTGAGAATATTAAAAATCTAATTAACTCTGTCACAAACACCATAATTATAGAATTGTGCAACTTGATAGCATTTGCAGGCACAAAATAAATTCAACTCAAAAATTGAAATTTGTTTTTGGAAGGGTAGAAAACAGTGTGGGAAAAGGACAAAATGCTGGTTACCAGAATTTTTCCTTTTCCTACAATGTTGAAAAGGCTTCTGCTATAGGGTTGTTAAAATTCGGCATTGTGCGGTATAGGGTTAAAACATATTTTTTTTTGAGAATCAGCCATTTGGAAGGGCTAAGAGAAGCTGATGTATCTTGTTCAAAGGAAGTTAATCAAGTTTACTTTTGTAGGGGAGATAAGCAATGCGGTAAAAAGTAGATCCAGCAAGAAAAAGTAATAAAATTCACTGGTGAATTATAGAATTCACCGGTGATTTTATAAGGTTATAATTCACGGTTCAATTTCTATAAACCACTGACAAGCATGAAGAAAAAGGTGTGTTCAGTTTTGTTTGATGAGATACCCAGTCAAAAAATAAAAATGAGCCATGCTCTGGCAAAAGGGGGTTTGGTGCATGGTGCATTATACCAAACATGTCATCATATAATTATGGATCCATAAAATCCATTTTGTCTAAAAACCAACTGAATCATGGGATAGACTGATCCTTTGAAATGCAGGAACAGAGCTACGGATAAGGGGGAGTGATGGTATTCTAAATCCATTATTTCTCTTCCAAACCCTATGTTGTGGGTACTCATTAGAATCGTCTTGATGAGACGATTCTAATGAGTACCCATAACATAGGGTTTAGTGGAGAATAATTGATATTTTCAATTTTGAAATCAAAATCACTCCCTCTATCTGGAGCTCCGCAGGAAATAAACCAATAGCAAAAAGTTCTGACCCGGGTCAGCCTACCCAAATCGCGCAGGCTGACCTGGGTTGATACTTTTTGCAGATGCCTTGAGTCCCCTTTTCAGAGAGCATGGCTCATATACAGTCTGTACAATCAGTCTTTTTTCTTTTCCTCAGAGTTTTTCAATAAATCATCAGCAGTCTTTTTTTTCCACTGTTCATATGTGGTTTCTTTGTAAGATGTATCTTCCATTCTTTTACATGTTTCTGAATTTTTTATTTGTTCTAAAAGGTCTTCAACTGCAAAGAGAGAAAGACAACGAAACTTTAGTCTCAAACCTTACTAGTAGGAAAAGGAGAAAATGCTGGTCACCAGCATTTTCTCCTTTACCCACAATGTTTTCCAAAGCCTTCTTTGCCAAATTGATAACTCATTGATAAAGAGGACTGTAGAACAATATACATGTACTCTCATGCAACTTGAATGATGAAAAATTTTCAAGCACTATCTTTTCACTAATTGTTCAATTTTCAGTCGACTGTGTTGTAAATGATTTATCAGTTCTTGTTTCCAGGATTCTTCTCTTTCAACCTCTCTGTAGGTTTGTCATTGCTTTCATTTTCTTTTAATTTATCTAACAGGTCTTGAACTGAAATGCAAAAATGAAGACAATAAAAGATATTTTCTCTGGGAAATCTTGCTTTTAATTATTGTGCCATTTTTTTGTACCTGAAATTGTAACCTTATAGCACACCTGGAAAAATGGAGAAAATACAAATAACACATTGCTCATAATACTTCTGTCAAAATTATCATTTGGGGGCTGGGGGAACATTTTTGTTTCTAGATTTTAAATCTTTATCATTTTGCCCAGCCATCATCACGGCTGCTTATCTCCTGAATCACAACACTGTGTTGTTAAACAAAAAATATTCAGGGGACATACGGTTGAACTTCAAGGGACTATAAATCAGGCAGATACGAAGATATTATGGTTGTACATGTACTAGCATTTTTTTCTGTTCCAGGGTCAATTATAAAGCATTAGAGAATGCCATGCAACCCTTTATTCACTTTTCCTATAAATTTAGTGATCAAAAGTATGTCAATTTGATGGCATGTGAACAATTTGGATTCACCTGCACAAAAATGATGAGTGCAAGTGGTTCCATCAATCAGCCCATATCTAAAGGTCTTTCAGGTTAGTGTAATGTACATTGTGGGAAAAGGAGGAGATGCTGGCTACCAGTGGATAAGTGCACTGGTCACCTCAGTATAACTGAAATAATGCTAAAAACAGTAAAACACCATACAAATAAAATCTAATTAACCAAAGTAATTTCCTGTTAACCCTTTCTTAAATAACAAACTTTGGACTCTTCCAAATTCAAACATCTGCGGACGACAAATTCAAAAATTGATGCACATGCAATACAGTTCTCCGATAGGGTAAAAAACACTACCAGCTTTTCTTTTCCTACACTGTTTTCAAAAGCCTTTTTCCAACATGTAGTTGAAAATCAAGACTGTGTGGTAAAGGGTTCAACAAATATTAAAGTTGACTGCAGTAAAGTTGCTTCAGAAGGAAAATCTCAAATTAATGTCCGCAATTTATTCTAATCACCACCATCCTTAACCCTGTACCACACGACCAAATTTTAGGCTGGTCCAAATTGAAAGCATTTGCAGACAATAAATTTAACGAAGCTCAAATGATGATTTCTGGCTTTGATAGGGTTGAAAACGGTGTGGAAAAAGGAGAAAATGTTAGTTACCAGCATTTTCTCCTTTTTCCACAATGTTTTCAAAAGCTTTGTTTCTCAGGGTTGCTTAAAGTCTGGATTGTATGAGAAAGGGTAATACCCTTTAACAAACGGTCCTGTGTTTTAACAAACCTGAGGAGGTCAGATTGGAAAAACTTTGTGGGAAAAAGAAGAAAATGCTGGCTACTAGAATTTTCTCCTTTTTCCACCATCCTTTTCACCTTTTTCTCAACTTTTGAAAGACAAAATCTATGGTCTAAAAATACTTTCATTTTGGACAAGTCTAAAATTTAGTACAGGTATTTTGGTGAGAAGTTCAAGTTGACATTTCCCTACTGCAACAAATAAGCCTTACCATGTTCTTTTCCTTTCTGTAAGGCTGCCACAGTTGCTTTGGCAGCTTCTCGTATAGGTTTACTGTCTTGAAGCTGAAAGGGACAGATGCTTGTTTGTTTGTATATTTATTTAAGTTAACACTGTTTAAACAGCCGAGGTCATATCATGGCTGTCAGTATACCTACACATGTGTTTCAAAGCTTTCTCACACTTGTATTGACACAATTTTCTTTTCTAGCCACTGACTACTTTTCTCACATGCAACAGAGGTAAAAAATCGCCAGACAGACTGTTTGCCTCCAGGTCATGTGTCAGATACGCTAACCACTGAGCTACCCAGCTGGGCAGGATGGATGGAATTAACTCTTTAACATGGAATCCCAACTTTTAACGACCCAAAGGAAGAAGACTTTTTTGAAAACATTGTGGGAAAAGGAGAAAATGCTGGTTACCAGCATTTTCTCCTTTTTCCCACGATGTTTTCAATATCCTACCTTTCGAAATACACTGCCCTCTGAAATACTAATTTTATGTTTTGAATAACCATTGCTTTGTTGTCTGGAAATGCTTTCAATTTAAACAAGGGTATAATTTAGTCGTTTGGTAAAGACTTAACCCTATACCACACAATCCTGAGTTTTAATGCACCTAAAAAGGAAGGCTTTTTAAAACATTGTGGGAAAAGGAGAAAATGCTAGTGACCAGCCTATCAAACACAGAAATCATCATTTAAGCTACACTTTGTTTATCTTCTGCAAATGCTTTCAATTTGGACTAGTCTCAAATTGTGTCATTTGATTAAGAGGTAAAAGAAACTTCTGCACAAGGAAGCAGAGCTGATTATTACTCAACTGTCATAAATATACATACAACAATAAATCTATTAACACTTTTGCCTTTCATGACTATAGTTGCCTTTGTGGTGAGTGTTGAGTAAGATGAGACTGCATGAAACAAGTCATGCAGCCTAATCTTTGATCTACACTGTCTGCTTTGCTGAAACACTATAGCAAAAGCAACCATGAAATCACAATTATCTGGGTCTTATTCTAGACCGAAAATATCTGCTGGGTTAAAGTAACAGTAAAGGCCAAATGTAAACAAAGTGGGTGTTTAAATGCATCTGAATTTGTATCATACCATTAATTTTAAAAGTATGGAAATTATTGTGAAAATGACAATCTGTCATTGTACGGTTGGTCCAAGTGTTAGTCGCTGACAGAGAAATTAATTTCAAAACTAGGTTCAAACCTGCCAGGTAGCTGTGTCTTTTGTTTACTTTTTGCCTGATATTAAGATTCTTTTTTCTGCCAGCGACTAACATATGGCCCAACCACACGATAACAGACTGTCACCTCCACAATATTTTCCATACTTTTAAAAGGTATGATTTAAGTTTAAATGTATTATGACACCTGCTTTGATAGTTTGGCCTGTACTGGGCCTTTAGTTCAACATGTTAACTCTTTACCAAACAATCTTGTGTTTTAACAACCCTATAAAAGAAGGCTTTAGAAAACATTATAGGAACAGTAGAAAATGCTGGTAACCAGCATTTCCTTCTTTCTCATGATGCTTTCTATCCTTAAGAGTCCAATTTCATCATTTAAGCCACGTTTAATTTGTTGTCTGCTACAGCTTTCAATTTGGACCAGTCCAAAAATTTCTCATGTGGTGAAGATTTAAGGTGCAGATGGGTTTTAACATGCCTATACACAAAATGAGCATTTCATGCGGGTGCCAACGCTGGGCAATGGATACCTTTAACAGATGACAAAATCTTAGACCCACCCAAATTGAAAGCAGTTGCAGACAAAATAAATGTGACAGAAAAATTGAAACTTGTTTTGGGAAGGGAAGAAAACATTGTTGGAAAAGGAGAATAAGCTGGTAACCAGCATTTTCTCTTTTTCCCCACAATGTTTTCAAAAGTTTCTTCCTTGGGGCCATTTAAAGTCAGAATTGTGTGGTAAAGGACTACGGAAAAAAATCTTAGTTGAAAAAGGAGCATCACAGTGTCAAAATGTCTTACCAGTTACCTACCCTTGTGTTATGGGCGTCCCTTTTGTCACTAGCTAAAGTTTGAAGTAAATATCTTCAGTAATAATAAAGGTATGAGAAAATGTTAAAGATTCCTCATGACAAAGCAGATGACCACAGGGCTATATCACAAAGCATTTTTTGAATCACCAACAAAAACCTTAGTTTTCCATGTAACGAAAATCAATGCTGAGTCCTGTAGCTCAGTTGTTAAAGTACTGAGCTTCAAACCGTGGAATAATTGGTTTGAGTCTCCAGCTCAGCCAATTTCTTTCCATAAATTGATAATAGTCATTGCAACAGGATTCATTTCTCTCTCAATGCTGACCATTATTTTGATGATGGGTATATGGGGGAAAGCAGTCAGTAACTTGAGAAGTTTGTGCTAAGTACTGGAAACAGAAACACCAAGAAAGCACAGATAGATGCACTGGCCGCTGTGATATCACTGACATAATGTTACATATGGCTTTAAATACAGACAAAGATCAATAAAATGAAAAACTGAATCTCTTACCTTCTGTATAATTCTTTCATCATTTAAAAGTTGCCTGAAATAGGAATAATAGAATAAACCTATGACGTCTACATAACTACCAGAATGCATAATTATATACCTTTGAGTTTTTAATTATCTATCAGAGGTAAAAATCAGTGCGGCCTGATGAAATGTCAAAATGTATTTACCTTTGATGTTAAATTAATTATCAGAATTTAACAGCTGTGAGAGAACTAGAGAACTACCAAAGTGCATGAACATGGAGTCTAATTTCGTACCACACAATCCCAAGTTGCAACCATCTTGGAAAGGGCTTCTGAAAACATTGTGGGAAAAGGAGAAAATACAGATAGCAAGCATTTTCTCCTTTTTCTGCAATGTTTTCTATCCTTTCACAAACAAAAACTTTCAATTTTGTAACATTTGTCATATGCATAATTTTTTGAATTTGGACTGTCTAAAACTTTGCTGCAATAAAGAGTTCATTAACAATCAGAATGCAGAAACCTAAAAGGTCTAAATCAGTGATGAACCACCTGGATGCATACACCAGTGGCCTGTAAGGAGAAAACAAGGTGTGCAATTCATAGCTGCATCATGGAAAAAGGGGGCTTCATGTTGTATTTCATTTTTCACCAATATCTCTTTAATTAATACTGGACATATCTCAACGGATTTGGATGAAATTTTCACAGATCATGTGACCTAGCACATATTGTCAGGGTTTTGGAATTTATTACTGTGTCATGGAAAAAGGGGGCTTCATGTCAAAATTAAACTGCGTCGATCCTTACAAAAGTCTGTTTCTTGTGAATGTAACTCCTCCCACATTTCTTGACGGATTTGGATAAAAATGTTCATAGAATGTTTCTCATCATGTGACCTAGTGCAGATTGTCAAGGTTTTGCGATTTATAGTTGCATCATGGAAAAAGGGGGCTTCATGTTATATTTCATTTTTCACCAGTATCTCTTTAATTACTTAACATATCTCAACGGATTTGGATGAAATTTTCACAGATCATGTGACCTAGCGCATATTGTCAGGGTTTTGGAATTTATTGCTGTGTGATGGGAAAAAAATGTTTTTCATCAATGTATCTCCAACTAATGGACATAATTTCATGAAACTTCATATTTTTATTGCTTAATCAAAGCCAATGACCAATGAGTCCGTTGTGCGTCCGTCTGTCCATCTATCAGTCCATGCGTAAAACTTTTAGATCACAAGTAACAGAATATATCTATTGAGCTACCCAGGTAGGTACTAGAAATTCCAACACTTTAGTCTCTAAAGCTAGCTGCTTGAAATAGCAGCCATGTGGCGGCGTATATTGTGATGACGACACTCTTGTTTCACATTATAACTCTGAAGGACAACAAAAGGGGATACTTGTAATTTCAAAGTTGTGTCAAGAATGTATGTTCTAGATAAAAAACAATATGCATAACCTTTGTAAACCCAACTTTTCTACAGATAAAATGTTTACTTTAAATCAGTATAATATATATAGTCCTCTAAAGTGTTCTGGAGGGGGAGCGTATTAAACATAAAAACAAACGAAACATTCTAGTATTTATTCAGTTTATTTAGAAACTTGCAAATAAATGTTTTTCACTTTTTCAGCTGTTTTAGCTCTTTACCACACAATCCACAGTTTTAACAATCCTTAAAAAAAACTTTTGAAAATATTGTGGGAAAATTGAGGGAAAAGGAGAAAATGCTATAAACCCATATTTTCTTTGTTTCCCATGTTTTCTACCCTTCCCAAAACAAATTTCAATTTGTGAGTTACATTTGTTTTGTTGTCAGCAAATACTTTTAATTTGGACAAGTCTAAAAAATTTCAATTCAGAAAAAAGTTAAACAAAAGTGGACAGCATTCAGTGGGGAAAAAAGATGCAAATATAGAAGTATAGTTTAGATAGAATTTGACCATTTACCGCACAATCAGAAAGTTAGTGACAGACTAGAGGTCTTTTGAACACATAATGAGAAAAGGGACTCAGAGCTGGTAGCCACCATTTTCTCTTTTTTTTTTTCCATTTTCGAAAGCAAATACCACCATTTCAAAATGTTTTTTTTTTTGGGGGGGGGGGGGAGTTAAAAAAAAAAAAAAAAAAAATTCGTCCCTACCCTACCTAACATTTTTGGAGACGTTACCCTAAACAAACTATTTTTTTTTAGGCCTTATTAGGAACCGCGAAAACACATTGCACATACAAACTTTTATCATATACAACGTAGTTTTGAAATTCTTGTAAATGTTAAAATGTACCTCAACAGGTTATTAATCGGTGGCATGGCTACTTTCCCTGTGACTTAATGGCTTTGCTGAAAACCCTTTCTGTGAATAGTTCCTAACTTCAACCTCAAGGACATCAGTGTTTTTCCTCGAACCAATGTACAACTTGCCATATTAATCAATATAGTTCAGATTCTTTTTTTGAGAAGAACTGATCATTTTCGTATTAAAGAATAAAGAGTAACATCAAAATCATATTATCAATTGAAATTCTTGAGAGTTAAAATTCAATTTCATTTCAAGTATCATTGAACATCAAGTTATAGATTTATTGGTCATGTGACATCGCCATTTTGTATATTGATCGGGATATCCTCAAATTTCAGGTGAGGAAATAAATAATACCAGAACACTTTCAGTTGCTCAAAATCTGAAAGGTTTGAGAGATTGAGAGATTTTATCATTTCACGGACTTGAAATCTGTTGACAAACAATAGAAAAACTTATGCGTTTGCAAATGCAAGTGCTTGACAGTTTGCGAAAGTAACGCCGGTTAATAGTTCGCCCTTAAAACTACTCCCGATTCGGGGTCTAGCTCCGATGTTATTTTTGTGATTGTTTCTCCGCTAGACTCCCGCAGCAGCCTTCTTTAAAAGTATCTGGAATGAATACGATTTTACCGGCATCTTTTCAAACGGCTCTATGCGACAAAATTTCCAATGACAGCTAATAAAATGGGCATGGATTGTTAGATAAATGATTAATCTTTACAAAAAAACTGATGTTAGTTAATATCTAAATCTAACCTTCGTGCAAATCTGTACTTTTCAACGTAAATAACAGTTAACCTACTTCACCAGAAATCAAAACATGGTGATATCATCAATGCGCATGTCTCGGCAGAAATCGCAGTATCTCTGACACGCTACAGGACGGTTCATTTGGGAATTCTACTGTTGACAAAGGCACCTTATACGAAAATGGTTGTTAGGGTTAGAGAACCAGACTGTACAAAATTCAAATTCCGTTGAGTGCGCATGTCTGTTTAACAGAAGTCGCCATGTAAGTTGTTTACAAATTTCACTGGATTTATTTACATTGAGAAAAAAGGTAAATTTCCATTGATTTAATTGGTATTTTGCAGCACAGCTTGTGTGATAATAAAGATTAATAATTTATCTAACAATCCATGCCCATTTTATTAGCTGTCATTGGAAATTTTGTCGCATAGAGCCGTTTGAAAAGATGCCGGTAAAATCGTATTCATTCCAGATACTTTTAAAGAAGGCTGCTGCGGGAGTCTAGCGGATAAACAATCACAAAAATAACATCGGAGCTAGACCCCGAATCGGGAGTACCTTAAAACATGTTCGTCCGGGTTTCGTTTGTACACAAAGTGGCCTCGTTAGATAAATATTTGAATGCCAACACTGTTTGTATTGGCATGATACCGGCAAACCCCCACCACTCTACAGTTCTATGCATATATGTGTGGCATTGTTTTATGGGTAAAAAGATAAATTGATTAAATTTTCTGCATCATTCCTCTGACCACTTTTGTATACTGTAACTCTTGAGTGTATACGGAATGAATCTGTAAAAAATGCATTTCTTTATGCATAATTCTGATAATCAAGGGTTTTTTGCGATATAGTGGTGGGGAGTTGCCAGCATTTACCCCCGATTCAGGGACCAGTAGTGGTGGGCTGATGATCGACTATAATCGAAAGTCAGTTGGTTTTGGCTTCCGATTGCGATAATCGATTGAGAAATCCCGGAATCGATTGTAGTCGGTTCTGGAACTCGCTTGGTCCTTAAACGTGAATACCCCAGGTTTTTAGCGCTTGGTTTTGTGACTTATTAATCACACGCTCTTTGATTCAACATGGTGTACAATAAGCACAAAAATTGGCCGGAAAATGAGCAAGAAATTTTGTCCATAGTTGTCTTGACAAAACTTGCTAATTCAGAAGGGTTCTCATTTGACCCCGGGTTTGATGCTTGATGCTTGGAAATTTGAAATGACCTGTCTTTGACGCCCTAAAAGATCTTCCTAAACATCAATCTGACGCGTGAAATTATCGTATAAAGCTTCATTTACACTAGCTGGCGTGCATCCGGCAGAAATATGGGCTTTGATGAACACGATCAGTATTAAATGCAAAGGACACACGCGGCTCTGTTTATCACAGCTAGTCATGCTGGCGAGTCATTTATGAAAATGTAATAAAGGTGTTAATCCTCTTATCCAGTGTAAAATGACACATTTTAAGGTTATCTGCTATTCTAAATGACAAATACATGTCAAATCATGCCGTAACATTTCTCCAAAAATTAATAGACATGAAAAATAGATCGCAAAAAACGCGAAAACCCATGACACTACAATGATCAGTGTGGCATCGTCCGATCAGAGGCACTTCAAACTATCTACTCATCTTTATTAATGAATTTAGATAGTGATTTTAGATAAATCTCTGAATAAAACAATAAGTGGAAGCTAAAATCTCTGTTTATGATTGAAAAAAAAAAAAAATGGTTGTTTAATGAAATGAAAGATCTATAACAGACGGGGGGGGGGGGGGGGGAATTGTCGTCTGCAAATGCCAAATGCTTGAAGTATGAACAAGTTTGATTTTTTTTCAAGTGTTTTAAAAATTAAGACTTTTAAGACTTAAGGACCAAAATAAAGGGTATTAAATAAAACAAAGAATTTAACGGTATTGTATTTCCTTTGATTTTTAAAGAACAAAACGTAACATCTTACATCTTTATAAACATGTAGACAAATTGTCACAGTATTTAAAGCAAAAAGGCATTTTCAGTTAAATGGAGAAACCGATTGTACAACCGATAGCTAGTTGGTTTGCTCTTTCGATTATAAAGCGATAATCGACTGAGATTTTAAACCGATTGCCCAACACTAGGGACCAGCCCCTATGTTATTTTTGTGATTGTTTCTCCGCTGGCCCCTGCAGCAGCCACTCTTATGTCCCATCTGGAGTGAAAAATCAAAATACTGGCATCATTTCAAATGGCCACATGCGTCGATCTTTTCTTTGTCAGTGTACAATAATGTCCCATCGATAGACTAATGATTAATCTTAACAAAAACACCGAAATAATTAAAAATGTCCATGTTATTCCATTTTTTCGGAATGTGAATATCCATTGACCCACTTCCAAGGAAATCTGATTAGGCTTGACATTTACCTTGCATGTTTCAGAAGTCATTTCAGGTACAGTAAAGTTCTGTTTTTTCACAGTTTATCGGCTTCTGTGTTGTCAGCTTGGGCATTGAAAGGAAAACTAAAATGTATCGGATGTATTTCATTTACGAGGAGTTATATTTATCACTTAAATTACCGATCACACGCATGCTCAGTTAACTGAATTTATAATGAGTGTTTGTTTACAAATTAACCAGATATGTTAATGTCAAATAAATGGTAAATTACAAAAAGATCAATGAAAACCTTGCACTTCACTCGGTGTCAACGTGAAGTAAAATCATTTATCTATCAATTCATGTCCATTTTCATAGCTGACAAGCAGATTAAAGACACATTAAGGCGACTGAAAATGATAGGTAAGGTTTTGAAATTTCCAGATGGTATTAAAGAATGGCTGCCATGAAGTGGTGCGGAGAAACAATCAGATCGGAGCAACCCTTCAGACTGAAGGTAGCCAGCATTATGGCTTTATATTTTCTTACAAGATGATTGTAGCAATACTGAAATAAAACCAAAATAACTGAGCTGTAGCTGTGATGTGACAGTAACCAGTCATTTTGTACCTAGACCAGTTCATACCTTCATTTCGTTTTTTTCTTTACTTTGTAGTTTTTGTTCATACTCAGCTCAATTTTACTCATTTAAGTTGTTTTGTATTTGATAGGTACTAAATGACCAGTCTTTTTTCAGATCTTACTTAGTGCATTTTTTTAATGTTCTAAACAGCCAATGCGTTAAAGGGGGACAATTCGAATGTTAAAAGTCATACACATCTAGGTTCAAAGGTTTTATGTATGGAAGTCTGGTTTGCTCTTTATCTTTTAAACTCCTTGTCCTATTCTTAAATATTTGACATCCCTCTTGATGCAACAACATGCAAGATTTCACATGAATCTAGACAGTTCCCCTGACAAGACTGTTCCTCGACAGGATTACAAAGTTCTCATGTATAACAATTGCTCTGTCTTGATTTCTTCGTCCCATTTTGAAAATACTCAAAGTTGACATGCCTAGTGGACTTGGTTTCATGTAGCAGTTGAAGTGTCAAGGCCGGGTACCCTGTCATTTTATACTTAAGTCATTTCATATGATTTTGGTCATTCAGTACCCATTTTTCTGTTTTGAACTCTCTGATTTGATAAGATCTGATATTTTAAAAAAAAAAAATCCTGGTATTTTGTGCACCAAAATAAGGAGCAAAACTCAGTAGAAAACAATGAAAGAAGGCACAAAATGACGAAATGGAAATGAAAACTAGGTACTGAATGATCAAAATAAAAATAAGTTACTAGGTACGAAACGACCAAAATGGGTACAAAATGACCAAAATGAAAAATGACCAAAATGAACAATCAGGTTGGTACGAAATGATCAGTCATGTGAAATGACCCGGGTACAAATGACCTAGGTACGAAATGACTAGAAACCCAAGGTTGCATATATACACCAGTCCACAAGGTTTAGGTAACAGTAGGATTACATAGATCACATTTTTTTAAGAATTGTGTCAGCTCTCTATCGAACATTTTGTTGCATTTTAAAAATACTTGACATGCAGAGTGGACTTGGCTTCATCTATCAGTTGCAGTGTCAAGGTCATAGTGTGGAGTCAGGAGCAACAATACCTAACTGCAAAATTTTGACTTGTCCAAATTAAAAGCATTTGTAGACGACAAATCATTGGTGGTCCAAATGATGAAATCTGTCTTTGATAGGGTAGAAAACATTGTGGGAAAAGAAGAAAATGCAGGTTACCAGCATTTTCTCCTTTTCCCATAATATTTTCAAAAGCTCTCTTCTTCAAGGTTGTTAAAAGTCAGGATTGTGTGGTAAAGAGTCAAGCTCTCTGATAGGGTAGAAAAAATTGTAGGAAAAGGAGAAAATGATGGTAACCAGCATTTTTTTTCCTTTTTCCCACAATGTTTTCAAAAGCCTTTCCTGGGGTCATGAAAACCCAGGGTTGTTTGGTAAAAGGTTGATCTCCACATGCACAAAAGACATCTGTTGTCAACCAAAAGCAAACCAAGTGTTCACCCTGCAGCACATTTGTTTAACTTTTTTTTTTTGCAATTGTAGTAACTTAAGTTTAGAAGCGTCAAGAATTTGTTGTTTAGGAAAGGGTTAACTCTTTACCAAACAACACATTTTAGACCTGCCCAAATTGAAAGGATTTACAGACGCCAAACTAAGAGTGGCTCAAATATTGATATTTGTCTGTTAATGGGTAGAGAACAATGTGGGAAAAGGAGAAAATGCTGGTTACCAGCATTTTCTCCTTTTCCCACAACATCCAGCATTTTCTCCTTTTCCCACAACATCTTCAGAAGGCTGTTTCTTTAGGGTTGTTTAAAGTTAAAACTCGGGATGGTGTGGTAGAGGGTTAAACATGTAGCATTCTATTATTTGTTCCCAAACTGACATTTTGATTCTTGTCAAACTAGAAATGTTTTACTGCAACAAAAATTGTTTAAATCTGTGCGTATTGACTGAATTTGCATTTATTTATCGTTACTACCTGTTACCCATATGTGTGATGCGCCCTGAAGGGTGTTAGTTTTGTTATGGGGGATAATGCAAGATACAGGACGAAACCCATTCTAAGTTACCTCCGGTTCTTTAATTCTTTCACTACTGAATAAATAAATTGCATTTTCTCAAAGGCTAAAAATACATTTCCTCTGCAAGATCAAGATACACTTTGGTCATAATCTATGATATAGCAGTAGACAGTGTAGATCAGAGATCAGACTGCACAGAATGACGTGCAGTCTGATCTTGATCTACATTGTCAACACAAGCTTCTGGTGTCGTCTATGGTATGGAAAGAGTTAATGTGCTTGATGTATAGCACTGTCACAGATGGCCATCTATGGGGCTTGAACCCACACCCTTAAGTGACCCAAGACTTGATGTTTACAAGTCCAACTCTCTACCATTTGAGCTATGCAAGCTGGTCAAAAAATCTTTGTTTAAAAAAAAGTCATATTTTGTATGACACTGGTTACCAGCATTTTTTTCTACCACAATGTTTTCAAAAGGCTTCTTTCTCAGGTTGTTAAAACATGGGATTGTTTGGTAAAAGATTTATTGTTTACAGGGGCAATAAATAGGATATGACGGAAACTGTGTTATCAGCCCTGGCTCTTCTTATCTGAAGGTGAAATTATAACAATTAGAGTATTGTGAAAATGAAATGTGCATTTTTTCAATTATTGGTCCACAATTTGGACAAAACCTTTTGGCTGCTGTATCAATTTTTAGCGCCACAGGCCAAAGGCCAGCAAGCTTTTGTCATTGCCCTGTGTCTGACATGCATGCGTGTGTGTGCGTGTTAACTTTTATTTCAATCATCTTCTTCTCTGAAACTACCAATGTAATTTTGATTAACCATTTACCAAATAATCCAGACTTTTAACAACCCTGAGAAGGAACAGCTCTGGAAAACAGTGGGAAAAGGAGAAAATACTGGTTTTCAGCATTTTCTCTTTTTCCCACCATGTTTTCTTCCCTTCCTGAGTCAGATTTAATTTTGTCTGCACATACTTTTAATTTAGGCTTGTCTAAAATTTGTCGTTTGGTAAAGAGTTAAACTTCACAGAAATGATCCTGTCATGGCCCTCTTAAGAAATTCTTCAAAGAATATGATTCCAATGTAAACTCTGGTTGCCATGGCAGCAAAACTAAAAAAATACTAAAAGTCTTTAAAATCTTACTGTCCGAAACCATTAGGCCTCGAATGGCATGTAAATTCATCTAGTAGTAATTTATAACCCTGGAGTCAAAATAGGCCACAACGATTTCATAAGTCCTCTTTTCTAGGGTTGTTAAAACTCAGGATTGTGTGGTACAGGGTTAACTGCTACAGTTTTGATAATTATATAGATACACCAAATATTTTTATGCTATTTTGTCAAAAACCATCTTTATGGAGTGTTATTGCTGTTTTCAACCTAATGTCATTATGTCAGATAGATTATAGTAGCCAATACATCTGACCATTCTTTCCTGGAGTTTGTTTTACAAGACTGCTTTGTACAAAATTCTTTCCAAGCTGGCTTCTTTCCCACATAAACATCAGCCATTGTCTAAAAAATTTCCAGTGGTGAGAAAGAAAAGAATCTTGTTGTTATGACTATCATCAATGCTTAGGAAAAATTTGGCTGAGCTGGGAGTGCAACCCCTGGGTTTCAAACCCTGTATATTACCACACAAGCTAATTGGCTTGTCCATACCGCGTGCATGTAATTCTCAGCAGGAAACTGGTATGAAAATTGTTTTCGAATTAGTTTGTCTGAAGGAAAAAGATCTCTGTCATTTGGGGACTTGATATCTAAAAGCTCCATAAATGAGAAGAACTAATATGAATATTGATCCCTGTCGCAGCAGAGCTTGCAGAAATGTCTGTGATTCAGAGGGGACCTTATGAGTCAGCAGTCAGTCAGGGCTTTAACTCTTTCCTTACCATAGGCAAGAAAAGAAGCTTTTGTGGACAGTGTAGATTAAGATCAGACTGCACAGAATGTGCAGTCTGATCTCTGATCTACACTGTCCACCTCTTTACACTAGATTATGACTAAACAGACTCTTCATCTTGCAGCAAAACTGGATTTGTAGCTGTTAAAAAGGTGGAATTGATTTGTTTGGCAGTGAAAAAGATGAAGAAAATTTGGATACCTAAATGATTAGCTTCTGAATTATTAGAGCCTGTTACATGGTGACATTGGAGTATTCTGCCATTAGTGGATTTTAGTAGTGGACAGAATGAATTTTATGTTTATTGTTGAGATATGTTAATGCTATTTGCATAGTTTGGTAAGGATTTTCCTTCCGTATGGTATGTTGTATTGTCATGAATTTTCAAATGTCAAGATAAGCTGATAATTTTGGTCTTTGACTCTTTACTAAATGACAAAATTTTAGACTCGTCCAAATTGAAAGCCTTTACAGGCAAAAAATGAATATGACTCAAATGACTCAATACTTTGAAAGGTTGGAAAACATTATGAAAAAAAGGAGAAAATACTTGTGACCAGCATTTTTTCCTTTACCCACAATGTTTTCAAATGTTTTTGGACCATAGTTTATTTTCATGTAATTATAGACAACAAATTGTTTTATAAAAGAATCCAAGTATTGTTGCCTTTAAGATCTTTTTCACCTTGACTGTTAGAGCACTGGATCAACTTAACCAACATTTTCAGTGTAGAAAAAATACCAAAAAAGTCCCAATTTCTAGGTGGCTTTTGTCCAATATGTTGTAGCAAAGCAGACAATATAGACCAAGGATGTGGCTGCATGTTCTGTGCAGTCTGAGCTTGATCTACAGTTAGTTGGGTGGTTCCAAATCACTAATGACAAATATGATGCTATACTTTCGGGCTAAATACCCTTCCATCAGAAGGTCTACTAGTAAAGAAGGTCTACTAGTAAAGAAGGTTTACAAAATATAGATGTAAATAGTTTCGATGGGTTTAAATTTTACAGTGCATGTCCATTAGGGTAGTTACAAATTAAGTGAGGGTATTCTGAATCACTGAACAATTTGCATCTAGGGGTCGTGCAAAAATGGATTTATGCTGTCAAAATAACCAAATAATACATAATCTACATTCGTTTTAGTTTCAACGAAGTACTTAATGAAAATAATAAGAGAAGTACAAAAAACTTGTGCAAAATTTTGTTTTCTGTGCCATGTTTTACAATGCCAAATTTCATTTTTGAAATGCCTTTGCCATAGTATAAATTATATAGAACAGGGACACACAATTTCCAACAGTAACCTTATGGAGCTTTATGAATTGAAGTTTTACGCTCGTCAAACATTGCTTTTAAAACTGCTTGAATAAAGAGTATATTTTGATAAAGTTAAAAATTGCTCTTTTTCAAGACTCAGTGTATAACATTGTTCCCAGACACAAAGGCTTGTCAGGCATCAAAGGCATGGTCATACATGTACATCTATTTGATGTATAGTATTAAAAAAGAAATGGCCATAGCAAATTACAAGTATTAACTACTTTTCCCATACTAATTATTCAAACACTAATTATGCAAACACCTTTGACGCATTTCGACTCTCAAACATTACTTTTTTAGAAGAGTCCAGTATCTTAATGCAGTTCATTTTTGACAGCTTTTTTATCCTTTTTATCGATACAAAATTACATAAAGTGACAATTAACATCATTAACGACGATGATTAACTTTGTTTATCACACTCTACACACAATTACATCACACCACGGTAGGGTAACAGAAAGAGGTAACATAGACTGAAGTCCAATATACTAAGGGAATGACTGAACAATTTTATATCATTTTATTTGAAAAAAAAAAAGAAGGAATAGTTACATGTATATTACAAGTTTTCAATTCAAAATGTAACAGACATATCACAAGATAGCACACATACGTGTTCTCTGTTTTACAGCTTTAGTCAAAAAACTGAAATGATTCTCAGTTTCACAGTGTTACAGAATTATTGGTCTGACATTATAAAACAAGCAATGTACATTAACACTGAGTGAACAACATTGAAAATAAAGTGACCATAAATATATTGCTATTGATTCATATAGATGGGGCACAAGTTTTGATTGGGAACTCGTACTCTAGAAATCAGTGCATAAGTTCACCAGAATAAGGGTTCTCCAAGGTATGACTTCTTATACCTTTTTGAGACAACCCCCACAATCGACACAGCTGATTCAGAACTGCCCCACACATACACACAAGGATCAAATGAAGTATTTCTGACAAATATGTGTTAATACATGCAAAAAGCAATTTTTTGCTCAGTAGAGAAACAATAAAATGGGATTATCGGAAAAATCCTAGATTTTAGCCCATTTCTGTACGTCGATTGGCAATTTTTTCTTCCCACAGAACATTTGCATACCCAGTAAAACTATAAAATTGCAACCATGTGTATTATTTTCGAAATGCACAAATATGGGCAACTTAGTCAGATTTGACCAAAGTTTTTACCAGGCGAAGGAAATATGATAGATAAAGATATGAAATTAAGAATTTTTCTGCATATCAGTCAACACTGGAAAGCGTTTTAAAAAAAAACAACACATATTTAATGGTTTGATTCGGAACTGCCCATGATTCAGAACTACCCAACTAACTGTACATTGGCCGCTAAGGCTCAACATTGTAAAAGGACTTTCTACCGCACAATCCTGTTTTAACAACCCTGACAAAACAGTGGCTTGGAAAGAAAGTTGTCAGTACTGGTGTGAGAAAGCCAGAAACACATTCATAGATGCATTGACCGTAATGGGACCTTAGCTGTTGAAGCGGTGTTGAACTCCAATACAAACTAATAAACAAACAAACAAACAAAACTGACGAACCAAGCTTTTGAAAACATATCCACAATGTTTCCTACAGATTTCAAAGACCAATAGCATGATCTGAGCTTCATTTATGTTGTCGGCTGGAAATGCTTACTGGACAAGTCTTAACATTTTGTTTTTTGGTTAAGGGTAAAGTGTCAAAGCACTGAATAAATGAAGAGAAATTTTCAGTCTGAAATAAAACAATAAGACTCATGGAGTCATGGTGCAAAAAAAATTGAATAGATTTTTTGACAATTTCTAATTTTTTTTTGATAGAAAGTTTTTATAAGCTTTTCTTTTTCTAGAAGTGTAGATAGATGTATTTGTTTGAAAAAGATTAATACCAACTGTTTTACTACATCTATAGGTCTTAAGCATGCTTATAATTGTATTCTGGCCTGCCATAAGAGTTACACAGCTGTATTTATACATTCTGATCTTGATCGGCTTTATCTATAAGTCTATAAAAGAGGAAGTAATCAAACCCCCCCCCCCCCATATGTTTACTCTTTACCACATTATAAAATTTACAAATCATCCATATTGAAAGCATTTGCAGAAGACAAATTCAGTGTGGCTCAAAGGATATAGATTTGCCTTGATCGGTTAGAAAATATTGTAATAAGAAAACAAAAGCTTCCTTCATCATAGTAGTTAAAAGTCAGGGTTAACGTATTTTACCAAATGATCTTATGTTTTTACAACCCTTAACCCTTTCCCACACAACAAAATTTTGGACTCAACCAAATTGAAAGCATGTGCAGACATCAAAGTAAATGTAAATCAAATTATGATTTCTGTTTTTGATAGGGTAGAAAACATTGTGGGAAAAGGAGAAAATGCTGGTTACCAGCATTTTCTCCTTTTCCCATAATGTTTTCAAAAGCCTTCTTTCATCAGGGTAGTTAAAACTCCGGATTGTGTGGTAAAGAGTTAAGGGAGATGGTTCATGGGAAAAAGTAACCAGCATTTTCACTTTTTCTCCACAATGTTTTCTACCCTTCAAAAGCATATCATCATTTTAGCCACACTTAATTACTTTTGAACAGCTTGTAGTTTGATTGACTTTAAAATTTCATTGTCTGGTATTTGTTGTTTGCAAATGCTTTCAGATTTGACAAATCTAAAATTTTGTCTGGTAAAGATTTACCATTATGCATATTCTGATAATAAATGTCGCAGGGAGAGACAGGTCAAAGTAACAGCTTGTATCAACTGCTTTTTTATTGTGACATGGAATGGACCTGTCATGTTCCAACCCTTTGTGCCAAGCCTGGTAGAGCCGTCTGTAGCAAACAGGACTTGAAGAAACCAAGGGTTTGCTAGACTGAATCCAGATCTTGACTAATTACTTTCCAAGGATTGATGATAGTCATTGCTACAGCAAACCCACTCCCTGGATCCCTGTTCCATGTTATAGGTATGAAATAAGGCAGCTGACTGACATGGCGGATTTTGTTAACTCTTTACCAAATGACAAAATTTTAGACTTCTTCAAATTGAAAGCATTTGCAGACGAAAAAATAAATGTGACTCAAAAATTTAAATTTGTGCTGGGAAGGGTAGAAAACATTGTGGGAAAAGGAGAAAATGCTGGTTACCAGCATTTTCTCCTTTTCCTACAATGTTTTCAAAGGCTTTTTTTCTTAGGGTCGTTAAAAGTCGGGATTGTGTGGTAAAGAGTTAAATGAAAGATACTCTATGCAAAAGGGGCTTAATGCATATGCAAAAAGTATCGACCCAGGTCAGTCTGTACAGTTCCAGTAGGCTGACCTGGGTCAAAATGTTTTGCTATCAGTCAATTTTCTGCTTGTCAAAGGACCAGTTTATCTCATGGTTATTAGGCTAAATGGATTTTATGGATCCATAATTATGTGATGTCTTGCTTGGTATAGTGCATCATGGAGATCCATTAAGCCCCCTTTTGCCAGAGCATGGCTCATTTATTTCTGCAGGCGTTTATTTATCTCTGTGAGATTAAACGTTAATTTTTTATATTTATAGTCAAAACAATGTGATAGAGTGCTGTAAAAGGTGAAGGATGGACAAGATGATGAACAGGCTGCGCTCCTTTAGTGCCAGCAAGCTGAAAAGCCCAACATCCGGGGCAGCGCAACCTATAGCCACTCCAAGCAAGGAAGATATACTGAGTACGCTAGATGGTTTTGGAGAAAAAATTCCTGGTAACTTCATCAATACATTATAACCTTTCACCAAACATTCCAAAATTTTAACAACCCTGGACATGAAGGCTTTTAAAAACATAGTGGGCAAAGGAGAACTTGCTGGCAACCAGCATTTTCTCTTTTCCCACAATGTTTTCTACCTTACCAACCACAAATCTCATCAGTTGAGCCACTATTAATTTGTTGTCTGCCTACGTTTTCAATTTTGATATGTATAGAATTATGTGGTTTGGTAAAGAGTTGACCCATTGCTGTACAGATATGGTGTTATGGCCATGTGACAGATTATCGAAACATTAATGGAAAGGAGGCAAATCCTTTTGTAAAAATAATCTTATAATCTTTTTTTATGTTGTATTTGCCAATCCACTGTAGTGCAGTCATTTAGCATACAGAGGAATATTGTGCAAAATACTGGTAAAAGAAATATCAGGAAAGCATGGATAGGTGCACTGGCCGACTGCATCCAATAATGTATGTATGTTTAAGATGGCATAAAACACCATACAAACAAACAAACAAACTTATATTTCTGTTGAATGAAATATCTTTGAATCAAACAGTTAAAAATATTCATTTTAGTCTTAAATCATGTTGATATGAAATCTTTCTTTTTCCCTAATGCTTCTTGTCAGCCAATTTTGATACATTTGTTTAAGTAACAATAGCTGCCAAAAGTAAACAAAGTGGATGTTAAAATGCATTTGAATTTAAATCATACCATTTAAAAGTATTGAAATTATTGTGAAGATGACAATTTATTAACATATGGTTGGTCCCAGTTTTAGACTCTGACAGAGAAACTAATTTCAAAAGTAGGTTAAAACTTGCCAGGTCATTCAATCTTCTGATTACTTTTTGCCTGATTTTGAAATTCATTTTTCTGCCAGCAACTAACACTTGGACTGACCACACAATAACAGATTGCCATCTTCACAATATTTTTCATAATTTTAAATGGAATTTTTTAGATTTAATAGCATTTTATTACCAGCATTGGTTTTTTTGGCCGCTTTTGAGCCTTTTATGTCAGATGTCAGCATTCAAAAATATTGTTACGGTTGAGAATTGCTTAGCTGTCTCAACAGATAGAATGTTTTAGTCAGTACTTTGTTTTTTCCCTTTAACCCTTTACAAAATTTTTGACCAGTCCAAATTGAAAGCATTAAATTTTGTAGACAAGAAAATAGTTGTGACTCGGAAATTGAAATTTGTTCAGGGAAGAGTAGAAAACATTGTGAAAAAAGGAGGAAATGCTAGTAACCAGCATTTTCTCCTTTCCCACAATGTTTTCAAATGGCTTCTTTCTCAGGGTTGTTAAAACATGTGATAATGTTGTAAAGTTTTAACCAATATACAAGGAAGTGAAGGCAGACTTAACAGTCTAGTCTAACAGTCCTGTACATAAAGGGAATATTTTGGGTACAGCTTTACCATAAAAAACCCAACTTTAACGATCCTGAGAGAGAAGGTTTTTGAAAACACTGAGGGAAAAGGAGAAAATGCTTCTTACCAAGCTACATTTAATTTGTCGTCTGCAGATACCTTCAATTTGGTCCAGCCTAAAATTCTCTTGTTTGGTTATGAGTTAATGAGCCATTTCTAGTGAGTAACCACAGCCTAGGTTTCATTGAAAAAAAAGTGTTTGTATTATTCAGATGTAGCATACTGGATATAGCATACTGGTCTATCCCACTGATAGATAAAAATGTATAATTTGTATATGTAAAAGCGGACACTAATTCTGTCTTGCTAGTGCTTACGTTTGTAGCGATGTAGTAGGGCATTTGCCTTGAGACCCAGAGGTCATGGGTTCAATCCCCACCTGGGAGGATATTTGCCAGAACCATTATATTGAAACTCATTGTAAAAAACCACTGTTAGACACATAACCACATTTATCTTCACCCCTCACCAAATGGCAACATTTCAGACTAGTCTTTATTGAAAGAATTTACAGACACCATATGTTTTTCAAATGATAGCATTCAGCCTTGAACAGGTAGAAAACAGTGTGAAAAGGAGGAAATGCTGATTATCAGTATTTTCTCCTTTTCACACAATAATTTATAAAAGCTTTTAATGGATAGAACTTAGGAGTGTATAGTAAAGGGTTAAGTACTAATGAATAAGATTACCGCCATGTTACTACAACAGTTTTATTCATAACCCATGTTATCTATTGAAACAGAGACAGGCTCACTACACAGAGAGGACAACAATAACGTGCACCATGTTAGACGAGGCAGCGAGGTTAGCACGGAAAGTGAATCATGGACAACACTGGAGCCTGTGGACCCTGAACCTACCATAACCAGCATCACACATTCCTACAGGTTTCTGTTACACTCTTTACCAAATGACAAAATTTTAGACTGGTCCAAATTCAAAGCATTTGCAGACGACATTTTAGGACTGAAATTGTGGTAATTTTCTTTGAAAATGTAAAAAACCTTGTTGGAAAAGGAGAAAATGCTGGTTGTCAGCATTTTCTCCTTTTTCCCACAATGTGTTCAAAAGGCTATTTCCTCAGGGTCTTTAAAATTCGGGATTGTGTGGCAAACGGTTAAATCAGTCATCTTAACCCCTTTACTGAACAGTCCTAAGTTTTAACAATCCTAAGACAAATCCTCAGAAAACATTGTGAAAAAAGGAGGAAATGCTGGAAAGTAGCATTTTCTCCTTTTTCAACATGTTTTTTCCTTTTTGAAGACATTAATTCTATCATTGCTGCCACCTCAATTTGTCGGCTGCAAATACTTTCAATTTGGATGTATCGAAATTTTGTTGTTTGTTAGATGGATATTTCTTTACATAGGAAATATTGGAGGTATGTTCATGCCAGAGTATGTGAACTGACATAGTTCCAAGTATAAATGATTTTAGACTTTGCCATTTTGCAGCAAACTGCCAATTGAAATTATTTCAAAAACAAGAATTTCTCTGTAGCTTAATGTATTTATATTTTAAATTTAACTCATCATTATATGATGTATTTACATTGCTGGTTTCAAAATTGTCTGCTGCAAATTTGTAAGAGAAGTAACCCGTCAGCTGTTTACTAGAGGACAGAATTTTAGATTTTTCCATGTTGAAGCATTTGCAGACAGCAAATGTAACTCAAGTCTCAATAGTGAGATGTTCACGATACTTCTTGTCATGTTTGGAGGTTTATGTACTTCTTAATTCTATTATGAATTTTCCATGAGAAAACCTACACCTCTGTACTGACTTTCTGTTTTGTAGGCTCAATCTGTATTACAGAGAAATGCAATTACTTATAGTGACACACATGACCAAGGACAAATTATGAAACATTTCCTTACCTAAAGCGCTTTTTGAAGTCGTTTATAACATGTATATCTGAAAAAAAAGAAATTTTACCATGTTTGGCAGCCATTTTGTGTCTATTTTTGGGAATGTTATATCTTGAGTAAAAGATGAATTAACTTTTTTTCTCTATGTTTACTGTTTAAATTGAAAACAGTTGTGAAAGAAAGCTTTTGAAAACATTGTGGGAATAGGAGAAAATGCTGGTAACCAGCATTGTCTGCTCTTCCCACAATGTTTTCTACCCCTTCAATACAATTTTCATCATTTGAGCCACACTTACTAATCGCAAATCGCAAATCATTTTTTCAGAATTTTTTCTGTCGTATGTGATGTTTTATCCGCTTGCTACACATGTATTTGGACCAGAATGTTTACTGGTTTATAATAAACTGATATTTTCTCTTTCAGTGTTGAATGGGAGAAGTTGTTTACTAAACCAAACTACCTTAGGCACCTAAGAAACTACTCATTAAAGGGAAATTTACGCAGTAGCAGATTTAGAAGTATTGCATGGAAGGTAAAATGCATATCCTTTTGCAAGTGTGACAACTCTTTACCAGACGAAAAAATTTTAGATTTTTCTAAATTGAAAGTATTCGCCGAGACAAATTAGATATGACCCAAATGTTGAGAGATGTCTTTGGAAGGATAAGAAAACATGTGCGAAAAGGAGAAAATGCTGGTTACCAGCATTTTCTCCTTTTCCCACTGTTTTCTAGGGCCTTCTTTCTAAGGGTTGTTAAAGCTTGGGATTTTATTATTGAGAGGAGCCTAGTATTTGTTGTTTTGAAAGAGATAAGAGAAAAATGAAATCATATTATGGAAGATGCCCTAATCAAAGACATTTAATCCCCCAAAGCACCTTTCACAACTTTAGTTGCCTGTGTGGTCAGTGTAGATCAAGATCAGACTATGCAGTCTGATTTTTGATCTACTCTATTGGCTTTGCTGAGAGACCATAGACATGCTTAACCCTTTATCACACAATCCCGAGTTTTAACGATCCTTAAAAAAAAGGGCTTTCGAAAACACTGTGAGAAAAGGAGAAAATGCTGGTAACCAGCATTTTCTCCTTTTCCCACAATGTTTCCCACCAGATCAAGGACAAACTTCATTGAGCCACCATTAATTTGTCGTCTGCAAATGCTTTCAATTCGGACCAGTCTAAAATTTTGCTGTGTGGTAAAGAGTTAACCATGCAATTATTTGGCTCGTACTTTAAGGCTGAAAATGTCTGTTAATTGTAATCTGCGCTCTGAGGATTAACCCCTCACCAGACAACGAAATTTTACACATCCTGTTCAAAATGCATTTACAGATGACAAATTCATTGAGGCTGAAATGAAAAGACATGTCTGTAAAAGGGTCTAAAAACATTGTGGGAAAAGAAGAAAATGCTGGTTACCAGCATTTTCTTCTTTTCCCAAAAATGTTTTCAAAAGGCTTCTTTGTCAGGGACTTTAAAACTCATGACTGTGTGGTAAAGGGTTGACATAAAAAGTCCATGTCATGATGCTAGAATTGAAGCAGGCTCTCATCCTAAAGATCTTGTTTCATATTGCTTTATGTATTTCCAACATCACTTTCCAGTCATTTAACTCTTTACCAAAGGACAAAATTTTTGACAGGTCCAATTTGAAAGCATTTGCGGACAACAAATTTCATGTGGCTCAGATGTTAAGATTTGTCTATGAATGGTGAAAAAACATTGCTGGAATAGGAGGGAATGCTGGTAACTAGTATTTCCTCCTTTTTCTAAAATGTTTCTAAAACCTTTTTTTTTGGCATCGTTAGAACATTAAAACTTGGGAAAGTGTGGTAAAGGCTTAATGGACAAATTTTTACATTACGTTTTGCTATGGTAAATTATCATGGAGATTTAAATGTTTACCAGGCAACAAAATTTTAGACAGGTCCAAATTGAAAGCATTTGCATATGACAAAATAAAAGTGACTCAGAAATTGAAATTTGCTTTAGAAGGATAGAAAACATATTGGGAAAAAGAGAAAATTCTGGTATATTCTCCTTTAGGGTCATTAAAACTTGGGATTGTGCAGGAAAGGGTTGATGCAGACGAAATTACTGCAGTAATTTGTTTACCCTTTAAATTGTTGAGCACAACCTGTGTTACTTTGGGAGAGAGATTGATTGATTATGTAGTGTTTCTCGCTGTTTTCAACATTACATGTATTTCAGTTATATCGCAGCAGCCAGTGTACCAATCTTTTTTTTTTAGGATTTTTTTTTTTTCAATTCATTTTGTACGAGTTTCTTCCTAAGCCACTGGCTCTTTTCCCACAGAACCATCATCGAAACAGCTATTGGCTGTGAGATAGGAATGAAACCTGTTGTGATGACTCTCACAAATCCTTGGTAAGAAGTTGGCCAAGCTTAGGATTCCAACAAGCAACCCCCTGGTTTCACATCCTGTACTTTACCAACAGAGCCACCAGGATGTACAATCTGGTCTCGAATCTACAATGTCAAATATTTTGTGAGGTACTGCTTTGAGATCGGCCTTGAAAGTGCAATTTCTGGATCCTCTTCATTTACTTGACTCTCAACCAGATGACAAAATTTTAGATTTGTAGAAATTGAAAGCATTTGCCAGTCCTGGATCATTTTTTTGTACTTAACCCTTAACTACACATCAAAATCTTTAGACCTGTCCAAATTAAAAGCATTTCAAGATGAAAAAATAACTGTGGCTCGAATGATGAGATTTTCCCTTGAAAAAGTAGAAAAGGTTTTGGGAAAAGAAGATATTGGCAACCAGACAAATTAAAAGACAAATTCCATATTTTTTAGCCATACTGAGTTTGTCCTCTGCAAATGCTTTGAATTTGGACGACTCTGAAATCTTTTTGTTTGTTAAAGAGTTTAGAGACTGGTTGAAGATAGTTTTTATGGAAGAAATAAATAAATGAGCCATGCTCTGGCAAAAGTGGGTTGAATGCATTTTCCTGATGCATTATATCAAGCAAGTCATCACATAATTATGAATCCATGAAATCCATTTTGTCTGACAACCAACTGCAACATGAGGTAGAATGGTCCTTTGACATGCAGAAATCAATCAATAGCAAAAAGTTTTGACTCGGGTCAGCCTGTATGGATTGACCTGGCTCGATACCTGGGTCGATATGTTTTGGCTATTGCATTAAGCCCTTTTTTCACAGAATCTCAAATGTTGGTGCCATTTCCTTTAGATATAGCATACAACACCTACAAAAAGCAATCTAAAGTGTACATTCATCTTTATGCTCTATGTTTCAGCTATTTTTGGAGGTTTTGCCAGAAGATTCAACACAATGGATAGCTAAAACAACAAAACAAAGAAATAAATATACAGAACTGAAACAGAAAGTAAATATGATCTTTTTGTTTGGTTTTTTTCAAAGAATACAGTGAGGTGTTCCCACAGCCCTGCATTGTGATGTGAAAACTTTCAGATTTTATCATATCTCTATTATTATTAGGGGTGTAACGATACATTGGACTATCAATGGATCGCGATGGTGAGCGTGTCGATGCTACTGCATCGATTGTTATGTTGAAAATCGATAACTATCGCCGATAGTTACCTCAAATATTGATAGTTTCGATAGTTTCACTGACAAGAAAGAGAGAGAAAATACTGCAATTCGCTAATGTATTCGGACGCCCTAAAAGTTCGGAAACGTTTAATTATTTTACAAAAATAATTTATTTTTTAATTCTTTCTCTGAACACTTCCAAAAGCAAGTTTTCCTAAATATTCGGACATTCCGTAAAGTTAATTTCCCAAAATATTTGACGGGTAATTTTTTGGAATATGTTTTCAATAATGATCGGCTGCATAATATTCATTTCTGCATAGCAATGTTCATCGTTACGAAAACGAATCCTTCGAGAGCTGATTAACTCAGCGGTAATTTTAAGTCCTGAAACTAGACCAAAATAATTGCAACACTAAGGGTGTTTTTGTTAAAAACTTCTCACCAAAGCGAAAAGTGTGGATTTAGATCAAAGATCAGGCCAAACAGTCTGCCTACAGTCTAATCTTAATCTACACAGGCCGCCAAAACCATAACCATGCGTGTTGTCCCTCCATAAGCAATAAATAAACCTACTATGAAAAATGAATACTAAACCTCGTTCTTTCTTTTCTTTATTTATCAGTAATCCATTTCGAATGCATTCTTTTTATTTCGGCTGCAAGGAATTAGATTAATTTTTAGAAAACAGCCGCACTTTTTTATGCTGACTACACAAAACGTGACACAACTGGCGTGTTCTTGAAACAGCTATATTACTAAATGCAAAAAGGCTTTATCAGCTGGTGTACATGTAAATCATGCATGAAATAGGCTTATTGCATGGTCACTTTGAATTGATTGGAGGTCGACCTGCAGCCAGATATAAGTTTCTTCGAGCAGACCAGTTTAAGTGTGTAAATTAAACAGGTGCGTTACAACTCAGTCGCTTCGAATGATTTGCGTGTTACGTCATACCCCTTATCCAAATTTTACTGCAAACATTTGTGTACCCACGACAGGCCGACAGGCATCTTGTAGACAGATGGCTTTTAATATAGATCTACATCATGGTCGTTCTGATTTACTCTGCTGATGGCAAGATGGCGAGTTTCAAAGTTGGCGGATGGTGTAGATAGACATCAGACTAAACAGAACACGCTGTCTGATCTTGGATCTATACCATCCACTTCTGTACTATGACTTAACTCGTATTAGAAAGCTACTCCTTTCTCGGGCTAAAAAAGGTAAGATATTGTTTAACAGTGTTCCCACTCGCGCAAATTATTGTGTAAATCACGTTATAGAATTGAAATTCACGTAACAAATTCTGGTTACACCCCAGACTTCGCGTAAGAAAATGCATGGACAAAAAGGGCCATTATACGCTTTTCTTGTGAAAAATTACAGGTTTTGAAGTTACTTGTTACCCTCATTGACAATCTTTTTGTCAAATCATGTGGAAATACCTAGCCAGAAATTAACAGACATGAAAAACTGATCGGAGTGAAAAACACGGAAACCCATGACACAACAAAATGTCTCTGACATTGTCCGATCAGAGTCACTTCAGATCGTCTTTTCAGCTTTTTAATGACTATAAGCAGTAAATTTATACAAATATCTTAAAATAACACACTTTTTGGATACACATACAACAAGGTAAAACCTATTATTTCGGCCACCCCCTTTTTTTTCAGAATGATAATTTCCTAAAGATTTGGAGACTTAACAAAAATAATTATTTTTTCTGTCTGAATATATTGGCCAATTATGGGTAAAATTAGATAAATTCTAGCAACTCAAAACAACCTTAAGGGCTGGCATTTAAAAGGTGATTTCTTTGAAAGTTTAAAGTTGCTTTATAATTACTTTTTATTTGGTGTGTTTATGAACCACCAGCATTTGTCAGCATTTTGTGCTTTGCTTGCTGTTGTATATCAATCAGACTTAAAAGTTGACTTCTTCAAAAGTTCAGAGTAATTAGGTATGTTAAATTGTTTGTGAACCATCTGCATTTAGAAAAAATTGTCATTGAAATTTATTGAGCATCTTGCATTGAACTCTGTTTTCCCCTTTATTTGCTATTCAAAACTATACTCAAGTAGAATTTAAACTACTTGGAGAAAGTATTAGTCTAAAACATGGTTTCAAGATGTAATTTGGTGAAATTCATCTCTTGCAATTCATCCAATAGTATTGCAATAGTAACAGGCAATATCAATACTATTGCAATAGTATTTTTTCCAATGTCAGTACTATCGCAATAGTAGATTTTGGCCTCAATAGTCAACCCTAATTATTATTTCCCACTATACATGTATTTTCAAAAGCCTCCTTCTTTATGGTTGTTAAAACTGGGCATTGTGTGGCAAAGGATTAACTCTAACAACAAAATTTTACACTGGCCCAAATTGAAAGCATTTGCAGATGACATATTAAAATGTCACTCAAAGCATAAAATTTGTCTTTCAAAGGATAGAAAGCATTGTGTGAAAAGAAGAAAATGCTGAATGTTTTCAAAAGGCCTCTTTCACAGGTAATTACTCCGCATGCCGTAGTCTTTTTTAGGGGTTTTTGTAATGTTCCTTAACCCTTTGCCACACGATCCAGAGTTTCAAGGACCCTTTAGAGGACAGTATTTCCTATAATGTTTTCTATCTGTTCAACAAAATTTCATCTCTTGTGCTACATTGAATTAGTTGTGTGCAGATGCTTTAAATTGATTGTGTCTGAAATGAGATTGTTTGGTAAAGAGTTAAGAATATTGCTTAATAAAACATAGAGGGATGTAGAACAAATCTGTTGTTATAAGCTCCTTCTGCTTTAATTATTTCCCACATGACAAAATTTTAGACTTGTCCAAATTGAAAGCATTTGCAAGCGTCAAAATAAATGGGACTCAAAAAAAGAAATTTGTTTTGGAAGGGAAGAAAACATAGTGGGAAAAGGAGAAAATACTTGTTACCAGCATTGTCTCGTTTCCCCATGATGTTTTTTAAAGTTTCTTCCCTCAGGGTCATTAAATCTCAGGATTGTGTCATTTAGAGTAACCCAAACCCTGAAGTTCCATGTAATTTGGATAAAAAAGCACATAAAGATCTAGGCAAAAGAAAAACTAGGAATTATCACTACACCACAAAATCCTGTGTCTGAACACCCCTTAGGATAAAAGCTTTAAAACATATTGTAGGTAAAGGAGTAAATAGTATTTTCTCAAATTCCCACAATATTTTCTTCCCTTTCATAGACAATTCCTATCATTTTCACCTCAATGTTTTGGCTGGAAATACTTATACAGTACAAGTAACAAAAAAATCTCGATTCCCTTGATGGCTGTTATTGGTGATTGTGTGAGACTCTAATTGAATGAGAAAATTGGTTGTGTGATAAATAATTAATGAGCACTCTACTTAACCCTTTTTGAGTTTTTGTCTTGGGAAAGAGGCCATTGGAAAACATTGTGGGAAAAGAAGAAAATGCTGGTAACCAGCATTTTCGCCTTTTCCTGCAATGTTTTCAACCCTATCACAGACAAATTTCATCATTTTGAGTTTCATTTAATTATTTGTCTGCCAATTCTTTCAACTTGGAATGGTCAAAATTTTTTGTCGCGGTAAAGAGATAATAATACTCAAACATGAAGATGTCGTCCAAGTTTCTTACCCTGATGATGCTTTTTTTTTTTTAAATGAACACAAAATATATGAGCCATGCTCTGTGAAAAGGGGGCTCATGCATATGTGAAAAACGTATCAACCCTTATCAGCCTGCACAATTCATGCTGGCTGACATGGGTTGAAACTTTTTTGCATTTGTAAATTTTCAGCATGTCTAAAGACCATTCTACCTCCAGATCCTGTTGATTGTTAGAATAAATGTATTTTTAATAGCTGTGATATAGCAGAAATATTGTTGAAAATTGTGTTAAACAACAAACAGATTACACTATTTGACAGGTTGCTTGTTGATTGTTTTAAAAACTGGCTGGTTTTGCAGCAGTGCTTTTATAAGTACTAATAAATTAAACTCCAGGTAAGCTTGAATAGGTGCACTGGCCGCTGCTAATTAACTGAAAAATATTGAAGTTGGTGTGAACCCTTTACCAAACAATCCAGAAAGAATTGAAAGCACTGTGAGCAAAGAATGAAATGCAGGTATCCAGCATTTTCTCCTTTACCCACCATTATTTCAAAAGCAATTTTTCTCAAGTCATAAAAACACAATTGCTTGGTAAAGTGTATGAAAAAGACAGTTTAGCTTTTGACATTGGCTAGCAAAGGATTGTGCCTTCAACCTTCCATTATATTTTCTATTTACAGCTGATAGTTAATCCAAGAACAGCAGTAGACTCTGTGGATATTTCAGTCAACAATCCTCTCTCTCAGGAAGAAGAGGTGAGTTTTGTCCTTCTTGCCATATTTTATTGCATTGCTGGGTACTTGCATGTTTGTATTGTGTTAAACCCTTAACCCTTTACTGCACAATGCCGACTTTTAACGATCCTCGGAAAGAAGTCTTTTGAAAACATTGTGGGAAAAGAAGAAAATGCTGGTAACCAGTATTTTTTCCTTTTCCCACTTTGTTTTTTACACTAACAAACAAAAATTGTACCATTTGAGCCACATTGAAATTGTCATCTGCAAATGCTTTCAATTCGGACAAAATTTTATTGTCTGGTAAAGGGTTAACTATATATCTCTACAGCCAGAGAAAAAAACGAAATTAAAATTTTATAGTGTCTATAATGATTCAGATATTGGTCAGCTGTGTAAACACGGGTAAATTATTGATAAATATGGTGTACAGGATAAAGAAACTCAAGGGGCTTACGGTGCTATTGTTTGTGATTGAAGTTTCCATGTGACAGATCACAGTCTTACAATAATACTGCTGCAACCCAAAATACTCATAATACATGTTGAAAGTGGCATAAAACAGCATCAATTGATGTAAACTTGATGTTTTGTTGTCTCTGTTATGTCCAAACAGCACAGTAAAGTTTATTTGTGAAAGGCTATCTTTAAAAGCAGCCAGTTAGCTGTAGATACTTCCATCTTTTCTTTAATCCGAATTCATTTTCAGCTACATGAAGGTCTTTTATGCATTATAATGAGTGCTTAATCCTTACAACAACAACCCTGAGAAAGAAGTTTTTGAAAACATTGTGGGAAAAGAAGCAGTTGCTGGTAACCAGCATTCTCTTCTTTTCCCACAAATGTTTTCCCTTCCAGTGACAAATTCCATCCTAAGAGCTACATTAAATTTGTTGTCTGCAGATGTTTTTAATATGGACAAGATTAGAATTTTGTTGTTTGGTAAAGGGTTAAAGCTTTGGATTTGTAAGTCATAGGCTTTGGGTTTGATTCATGGTAGCTTTTTATTGGAGTTTGATGTTTTAACAGCTTAGGTCAAATCACAGCAGTCAGTCCACATATCCATGTGTTTCCTGGCTTCACACAATTACAGACATAGCTCTATTTAGAAGTCACTAACTACTTTTTTCTCATGCATCAGTGGTGAGAGTCCAAAAATAGTAGGAAAGTTTACCTCAACCAGGTATCAATCCCGCAACCACCAAGTCATGAGTCAGATATGCTAACCACTGAGCTACCCAGTTGGGCTTGATTCTGGTTGGTGATGCTGGTTACATGGGATTACATGTACTTGTTGTAAAAGGCTCGGCCTAATATCAGGAAACATAATGAACAAAACTAATTTGTTTGAAAACATTATTTATGATCTTCTTTTCACAGAGCCCATGGAACAGGTTTTTCTTGGACAATGAGTTACGACTCACGATAAAACAGGATGTAATTAGAACGTAAGTGCACTAATTTTTAGCACCCATGTTTTTGAAGAAAAAGGGGAGGTGTTGTCATAGCCATCATTGTCATTGTCTGTGTTTACGTGCAAAATCTTTGGCATTTTATGGTATCTCTGTAATTATTGAAGATAATTACTCCAAACTCAAACTAGTTGTTAACTGTCAAAAAGGAAGCCCATACAACAGCAGGTAACCATCAAAATACTTTTTACACAATTATGTGTCATTTTTAACTGAGAATTTTCACTAAAAATCAAGCCACTGTGGCCAAGTGTTGGCAAACGCATGCAGTGCTCTTGTTTCATAGAAATCATGAAAGAGACAGGGGAAAAAAAAGAGAAAGTAACAAATATGCAGTCCTAACAAAGTCTGCCATGGATGTTTTAATTCATTACCGGACAGTATTTTGTGTAACTTATTACACCCCTGAAGAAGATGACTTTTGAAAAAATCATTAGAAAGAGGCCAATGTCTCAGTAAGAGTACCTTTTTCCATGATGTTACCTCTATTCCTATATTGCTTAGTATGTTTTCTGTCCTATTCTGTAACATTATTTACATTCTTTTCATGTATGACTGGTCAGCTTGGCTTTTTTCAAAGAAAATGTTGGAGTATTGTGAAAGCACTGCTGTCATCTGCATCATTGTAGTAGTCTGCGTTGTCGTGCAAAAATTTTGACATTTTTTTAATGTCTCTGTCATTACTGAAGATATTTACTACAAACAGGGACTAGTTGTTAAGTATCAAAAGTTGAACCCATACAACTAGGGCAGGTAACCATCAAAATATTTTTTTATACAGTTATGCCCCTTTTTCAACTCAGGACTTTCACTGAAAATGAAACTATTTCTAAAAGCAATTGCAGCTGAGCATTGGCAACAGCATGCAGTGCTCTTGTATAACTTTAA
Source organism: Hippopus hippopus (assembly GCA_946811185.2). Lineage (NCBI taxonomy): Eukaryota > Metazoa > Mollusca > Bivalvia > Cardiida > Cardiidae > Hippopus > Hippopus hippopus. Next base: position 42,923,931 of record OX328105.1, on the reverse strand, counting down.
TAATAATTGGCTAAGGCTCTTGCTGAATTGTGAACTTCATAATTATCGAAATAAACATTCTCACAACAGAAATTTTCATCCAATGAGAGGCTTATTCTTGGTACATAGATTATGACAGCTATTTAACTCTTTACCAAATTACATTTTACACTTGTCCAAATTGAAAGTGTTTGCAGACTACAAAATAAAGGTGACTAAAACATTAAAATTTGTGTTTGGTTGGGTAGAAAACACTGTGGAAAAAGAGAAAATGCTGGTAACCGTAAAAAAACATTAACTTGAATAGACATTGAAATAATTCTTTTCAGGTACCCAAGGATTGAGTTTTTTCAGTCAAATCAGCTGAGAAATTTAATGGTGGACATATTATTTATTTACGCAAAACTTAACCCAGAAGTTTCTTACAGACAGGTGCCCAATTGTTGTCATAGTGATGCCTTGTTGCCATGTACCCCATTGTTGTCATAGTGATGCTTTTCTTTGCTCTGGATATCTTGTATAATTTAAATCCAGGGCTTTTGATCATACAGTGTTACTAGTGTTAACTCTGTACCAAACATCAAAATTTTAGACCTGTCCCAATTGAAAGCCTTTGCAGGCAACAAAGTAAATGTGACTCTGAAACTGGAATTTCACTTGGAAAGTGTGGAAAATTGTGGGAAAAGGAGAAAATATTGCTAGCCAGCATTTTCTCCTTTTCCCACAATGTTTTCAAAAGGCTTTCTTCTTCAGGATCGTTAAAACTTGGGATAGTATGGTAAAGGGTTAAAGTAACTTTAAATTAATTCCACTAAACAAAAATTTTTCAGACTTTTCCATATTGGAAGTATCTATAAATGACACATTTAATGTGGTTCAAATGATGAAATATACCTATGAAAGGGTAGAAACCATTTTGGAAAAGGGAGAAAATAATGAAAGTAACTGCACTTTTCTCCTTTTCCGATAGTTTTCAAAAGGGTTCTCTGTCAGGATCTTTAAAACTTGGGGTTGAGTGGTAAAGGGTTTAGGATTTTGAAGACATTATCAGGTGCATATACAGAGAATCTAGATAAAATCAGACTGATTAGATCATAGTCTGATTTATCATCATTGCTAGGTTATAGTTGGGTGTTTAGTGATCACTTACTAAAGCACAGTACTGTAGCATTTTCTGTAGGCAGTAGTTTATCTCCATAACTCTGTACCAAACAAAAAAATTTACAACTTGTCCAAATTGAGAGCATTTCCTGACAACACATTTAATGCGTCTCAAATGATGGCATTGGTCTTGACAGGGTAGTATTCATTGTGAGTTGGGAGACAAGGTTGGTTACCAGCATTTGGTCCTTTTCTCACAATGCTTTCTGCTCTTTCAAAGACAGCTCTGCTGATTCAAACCACATTAAATGTGTCCTTTGCAAATGCTTTCAAATCAGTCTGATTGAAATCTATGACCTCAAAAGAACTAAAGCCATCCTTTGTGCACAGTCAAGAAAGATGCCTGAACATGTCTAACCCTTCACCACACAATCCCTACTTTTAACAAACCCAAAAAAGACAGATTTCAACCTTTCAACTACAAGTCCAACCATTCAAGTCACATTGAATTTGTCGTCTGCAAATACTTTCCATTTGAATTAATCTGAAATTTTGTGGGGTAACAAGGAGTCTAAGGAGATTGGTCTTTTTTTTTAAAATTTTGTGACATTTTTGCTCTTTAAAAGCCCTGGATTTCAGTCTTATGTGTATGCTGTTTCCTACGGCTTGCAGTAAGATCTGAGACTGTCAACATTTGCTCTTGAAATATGAGGTCTTAATATACAGCAGGATAAAGCTCAGGGTCGGTGCTTATAAAACTTTTTTTGATGCTCAACTCGGCTTAGTATGAAATTTCAAAATTATACAAAGTTATTGCCCGGCTGGGTAGCTCAGTGGTTAGCGCATCCGACATGTGACCTGATGGTTTTGAGTTTGATACCAGGTTGAGGCAAACTTTCTGTTTCAAAGCTTTAAAGTTTATTTATACTGCTTGTCATTATTACACAAAAGTGATATTATAATAATCTATCACAAACTTTTCTCAACCCAGTTTATTGGAAATATGAATTTAATCACAGAGATAAAAGTATGTGAAATGCTGACAGTCACAGAGCTTATAAGCATGTTATTATTGTGGTTATTTTTTTTTTTTTATTAGTTGCAAGTATTAACTCATTACCAAATGACAAAATTTTAGGTTTGTTCAAATCGAAAGCATTTGCAGACGACAAAATAAAAGTGACTGAAAATTTGAAATTTGATTTGTGAAGGGTAGAAAACATTGTGGGAAAAGGAGAAAATGCTGGTTACCAGCATTTTCTCCTTTTCCCACAATGTTTTCTAAAGGCTTCTTTCTCAGGGTTGTCAAAAGTAGGGATTGTGTGGTAATGGGTTAACTGTATACTAAACAGCAAAATGTTAGACTTTTCCAAATTGAAAACATTGACAGATGACTAATCAACTGTGGCTTAGATGATAGGAATTGTCTGTGATATGATTTATAAAACAATGTGGGAAAAGGAGAAAATGCTGGTTAGCAGCACTTCTCCATTTCCAGCAATGATTTCAAAAGGTATTTTCTTCAGGGTTGTTGAAACACAAGATTGTGTAGTAAAAGGTTAAAAACTGACATGCTTTCCTGTAAGCCTTTTTCTAGATATTTTTGAATGCAGCTGCTGTGGTCAAATCTGGTATATATTGTGAGAAGTGCTCCGCACAATGAAGGTTCTTGCCCAAAGTCTGTATAGTGCTCATTGTTCCTGAAGAGAGGGGCGGTTATTTTCCATCAATGTCTGTTTTAGAAATGCAGCTTTCTCTTAGCTAAAATCAATGCTTCCATCTAACACTTGATGCATGTCTACATTATTATGCATTGCTTGTTTATTTTGTAGAAGCTTTACCATGTTCATCTATAGTGAGTAGTGCTTATGTTTTGTTTGTTTTGTTGTATCTTTGTAGTTTCCCTGAGATTCAATTTTACCACCTTGAAGATGTTAGAGAGACGATGATTAACATTTTGTTTTGTTATGCACGTGAATACCCTCACATCTGTTACAAACAGGTCTGTAGTCATTTCATAATCACAAGATGCACGACATCTAGGCATGTACACCATCTTGGGAAGGGTCTTTTTGGTGTTGAAGTTGTTTATTAAGTCGGCTGTTTTCAAAGAAATTGTAAAGTTAGTGTCGTAGCCCTGGTGGCCGCGTCAGCGTCTGGGTCGAAGTGCAAAAACTTTGACATTTTATAATATCTCTGTTGTTACTGAAGATATTTACTTCACACTTGGACAAGTTGTTAACTATCAAAAGCATAATCCATACAACAGGGTCAGGCAACCATCAAAGCATTTTGACATGATATGCCCCTTTTTCAACTTTCAGTTTCCAAAAAACTTGCAATTTTATAATAATTTAATAATAATTTTATAAAATCAAACAACCACAGCCTAGGATTGGCAACCACATGTGGTGCTCTTTCTCTGTGACTATGTTTGGTAGCTTTCTTGTGATTATGTTCATACCTTAGTGACACAAATTAACTCTTCACCAAACAACGAAAGTGTAACCTTGTTCAAATTGGGAGCATTTGCAGATGACAAAGTAAATGATTTTCAAATCGTGGATCCTATTTCAAAGGGTAGGAAAAATTTGTAGGAAAAGGAGAAAATGCTGGTTTCCAGCATGTTCTCCTTTTATACTCATTGTTTTCAAAAGTCTTTTATTTCAGTGTTGTTAAAATACAAAATTGTGTGTTTAACGGTTAAATGTTTATTATTTAAACTGTGATGCCTTTTGGTAAGTGTTAACCCTTTACCAAATTATCCAAACTTGTAATGACACCGAAAGAGAAGGCGTTGGAAAATCTTATGCTACAAAGTTTTCATGAATCTTTCCTCAAAGTTATCAAACTCATGATTGTTTGGTAAAGGGCTTATTAATTACCTGAAAGCCAATTATCAGACTTTGTTACAGATAATCATAAACCCTACATCAGCTCAAAACTTACTGTTTACCGGTATTTTGACCTGCTTTTCGGCACTGTGCAGGTCAAGAGCAGAGTGCATGGTAGTTGTAGTTTGATCATGGATTTACATTGTTTGACATTGTGTGAATAATTATATCAAAAGCACAACCTTGCATTAGATCTCTTCTTGAGAGTTTTCAGGGCTAAAAGATGTCTCATTTGTCTTTCTCTCTGACACTTACCTTTTTACCAGATGTCACAATAGCCCGCCCAAGTAGCTCAGTGGTCAGCGTATCTGACTTATGACCTGGTGGTTGCACGTTTGATGCACGGTTGAGGCAAACTTTCCGGTGGGTTTTCATCAACAATTTTATTAGGCTTACTTACTTGAAATGGGCTTACAAGATGGCAAATTCATCAATAAATCTGGAATAAACTTACTCCACAAATCAATGTTATTAACTTCTGACTATCAGAATATACATACACTTCCGGTAGCAATGCATGGACGACCAGTGTCCCATATTAATTATGAATGGTATTTAATGTCCATAAGAATCAAGATCAGCAGTGAAAATGATATTCTGCATTAAATACTGTGGATTCTTAAATGACAATTGCTTCGCAGTTGGTAATGACCAAAACTTGGACGATAGTGTTATTGTTATCCTTGGAAAACTCTATGTTGTTTTCTTGTTTACAGGGAATGCATGAACTGTTGGCCCCGATGATATTTGTACTTCATTGTGATCATCAAGCCTTTCTCCACGCTTCAGAAATGGAATCTCTCGAGTAAGTTCTGTTTTACACTTTGTCAAACAATCCTGTGTTTTAAAAACTCTCAGGAAGAGGACTTTTACAAATTTTGTGAGAAAAAAAAATGCTTGTAACCAGCAAAATTGTTTCATTGTTCCACTGTTTTCTTCAAAGATGATTTTCATTACAGTATTGTAGCCACACTTTGTCTGTTGTGTTAAAATGCTTTGAATTCAGAGGAGTCTAAAATTTTGTTTTGTGGTAAAAACTGAAATTTGTTAATAGGTCTTAAGCATGTTAAGCTTTTACCAAACAACAAAGTTTCAGACTTGTCCAAACTGACGGGACTTGTAGATGACATAAAGGATGTGTCTCAAATGTTAGGATGTGTTGTTGGAAGGCTGAAAACGTTGTCTTTGGAAAGGAGGAAAACAAAAGGAGGAAATGCTGGTTACCTGCATTTTCTTCCTGTCCCACAATGGCTGAAAAAAAGCCTTCTTTCCCAGGGTCTTCAAGTCTCAGGAATGTTTGACAAATGGCAAAACACAAAAGTGTAGTCAAGGACTACATTTCATGGTCAACTAGTCATCTTGGTTTGGACCCCTTAACCCTAAAGCTGCTAAGTGCAACTCACTGACCTTTTGCTGACAGTGTATATAAAGATCAGACTGCACAGAACTTGGATCTACATTTTCCTACAAGGAGATATTTTTATCTAAAAAATAAGTTTGAAATAGCATTATTCAGGTTTTAAATATCGACTTGGAAGCAGGAAAAGGGTTCTTCTTCACTCATTCTGAGCTTCTGTGGACAGTAGATCAGCTGTAGATCAAATATCTTGCTACTTCTTCTGGATAAAGGGCATTCTAATTCTGTGCAATCTGATCTTTAGGCTACACTGTCTGAAGGGTTGTGAGATTGTGTGACAGAATATTGAATTTTCTAGATTTTGAAATTTATTGCTAACTGTTTATGGCATGCAGTAACCCTTTACCAAATAGTCGCGGGTTTTAAAGACCCTGAGGAAGAAAACTAGAAAACACTGTGGGAAAAGGAGAAAATGCTGGTGATCAGCATTTTTTCTGTTTCCCACAATGCCATCTACTATATGTAATACATTACTTTGATTTGAGCCACATTGAATATGTCGTCTACAAATGCTTTCAATTTGGACAGGTCTAAAATTTTATCAGCTGGTAATGAGTTAACCCTTTACCACACAGTTCCAACTTTTAACAAGCCCAAGAAGAAGCCTTTTGAAAACATTGTGGGAAAAGGAGAACATGCTGGTTACTGGCATTTTTTCTTCTTTTCCCGCAATGCTTTTAATTCTTTGAGAGACAAATACTATGTTTTGTGACAAATGTTATGTTTTGAGTAACATTTAAACTGTTGTCTGCAAATGCTTTGAATTTGGACAGGTGTAAAATTGTCTTCTGGCAGTGAGTTAAGCAACAGAAAGGTTGAAGACCAGTCATGAACTAGTTTGGATTTTCAGTATAAATGCTATAAACTGTTTTAGGAAAGTAGCTAGTTATCATATTCTGTAGATATCCTCTGCCACACAATCGCAAGTTTTAACGACCCTGAAAGAGAAAGCTTTTGACAACATTGTAGGAAAGGAAGATAATGCTGGTACTTCTTTTCCCACAATATTTTCTACCATATGAAATACAGGAATCTTCATTTAAGCTACATTTAATTAATTTTGTTGTCTTCGAATTCTTTCATTTTGGGCAAGATTAAAATTTTGTTGTTTGGTAAAGAGTTAAATGGCCATTAGTTGTAATTTGAATATCGTACAATGAATGGCCATTCGGTATAATTTAAATATTGTACAATGAATAAGTTATAGGAATAGGACAATCTTTTTTATGAAAACTGTCTGCAGTAGAAGCTAAAGACAGTCTTATTTTTCAGTTGGAAAATGCATTACATTGGAGAGCAAATGTTTTGATTTGCCTTATATTGTCAAAGACAAAAAATTAATTGCCTAAAGGCCTATAGCTTATGACAAACTTTCAAGCAACTCTCATGCCACGATAGAGGTCCTCATTCTTTGATATTACCAACAATTCTAGAACTTATTTGTGATAAAGCTTCATTTTGCTCTACCTGAATGGTTGTGGACGTACAGTTTTATCCTTTCCCACTTTGAGGTAGATTTTTGTTTATCTATGGTAAAAACCGTATGAAAATGATTGGACTAGGAGAGATACGACAATGATGCTGTACGATTAGGCCAAAAAGTTTTTTTTTCCCGGCTATAATGCTTAGAAAATTAAGAACTTATTTCAATATCAAAATCATGACCTTCTCCGAGCGACTTTAACCCTTTACCACACAATCCAGAGTTTTAACAACCCTGAAGAAGGCTTTTAACAATGTGGGAAAAGAGAAAAAAATTCTGGTAGCATGCATTTTGTCCTTTTCCCACAATGTTTTCTACCCTATCAAAGACAGAAATAATCATCTGAGCTACATTTATTTTATTGTCTGCAAATGCTTTTAATATGGCTGAGTCTAAAATTTTGTGGTTTGATAAAGAGTTAACAAGGAGATCATGTAGGAAAACATTTGCTGCAAATATGGAAAAAATATCAATGAGTATGTTTTCCATTTTTAGCTCGACTGTTTTTAAAAAAACATTGAGGTATTGTTGAGCTTTGTTGTCATCTGCATCTCCATCATTTTTGTGCAAAAAATTTGACATTCTTTTGTATCTCTTTTATTAGGGGTTATGCGTGGCTCAGTGGGAAAGTGTAGGACTCATACCCTGGATGCCCCAGTTTCGAGCCTGACTTGAAGCACTGTGTTTTTTATGGGAATGTCCCTGGGCAAGTCACTTCAGAAGCCCAGCTTTTGGTACTGGTGAAACCCATGACCTACATGAATATGTGAGCTGTTAAGGTGATATGACTGAAATAATGTAGAAAGTGGTGTAAAACATCATTCAATCAATCAGCATCTCTATTATTTCTGAAGATATTTATTTCAAACTCGGGCTAGTTGTCAGCATTCAGAAGAACCCATAAAACAGGGGCAGGTAACCATGAAATGAATTTGACACAGTTATGCTCCTTTTTAAATTAAGATTTTGACTGAAAAATGCAACTGCAGCCAAGTGTTCAAACCATGCAGTGATCTAGTTGCATCATTAGTTGTTTTCTGCTAAAATATATATTGTATTAAAAAGATAAGTGAAAGTGTATCACAGATAAGGCAATTATGTTATTACAAAATTAAGTGATAATTTATACATAGATAGGGAAATCATAATACAAAAATTAATGATAATGTATACATAGATAGGAAAATCATATTACAAAATAAGTGATAATATATACGTAGATAGGGAAATCATATTACAAATGTAAGTGATGATGTATCATAGATAGAAAAATCATATTACAAAAATTAAGTGATGATGTATTATAGATAGAGAAATCATGAAAATTATGAGAAATGTTAATAAGTTATGTGGCCATAAGAGTGTATATTTCATGACAGAATTAAAAGAAAAAAAAACATTCTGATTGTTGTAGCTTAAGATTAAAAGTATACGTACATCTGCTTTTGCTGTGATTGTGTATTATTTGTATCTAACCCTCAATGCAATTCTGAGTTTTAATGACCTTTGGAAAGAAGCCTTTTGAAAACAGTGTTGGGAAAAAGAAAATGCTGGTTACCAGTATTTTCTCCTTTCCCCACAATGTTTTTTACCCTTCAAATGTAAATTTCTATTTTTTAGTCATAATTGAGCCATGCTCTGTGAAAAGGGGGCTTAATGCATCTGCGAAAAGTATCGACCCAGGTCAGCCTGCACGATCCGTGCAGGCTGACCTGAGCCAAAACTTTCCGCTATTGGTCAATTTTCTGTATGGCTAAGGCCCAGTCTACCTCATGATTAAGTTGATAGTTAAACAATTTGGCTATAATGGATTCATAGGTATGCGATTGCTTGCTTTGGTATCATGCATCACAGACATGCAATAAGCCCCCTTTTCCCAAAGCATGGCTTAATTATTTTATTGTTTGGAAAAGCTTTCACTATAGGCAAGTCTAAAATTTCTGTCAGTTGTCAAAACTCAGGATTGTGTGGTAAAGGGTTAAAACATTGTGATAAATTGCCAGTAGCTGTGTTTTTAGCCTTGTCGTGTGTTTGCATTTTCAGTTATGTGACCCCTGAAGCAAGGTTTTCATTTTGTTTTACTTATTTTGGTCATGTATTAAATTGCATTGTCTCTTGAAAGCACGATCAATAGCACATTAGATAAGCCCTTTGCTCATCAGTTCCCTCAGTGAATAAAATGGAAATTTGCTATGGGTAGAAAATGACTCAGTACTATGAATTCAAGATCTTCTTGGCTGTTGTAGCTTTGTTGTCTGTACATTTGACCCATTAGAAATAAAATATTATGTAGTGAAATAATTCATCAGAATATTTCTTATTTCCATTGGTGATGCTTTTCAAGTTTAAAGCACGTTTAGACGTATTTCCAGGTCCATACTTGAATAAAAATCAATGGCAACATATAGGAACAATCAAATGCACCTATCTTTACATTTCATTGCCATGTAGTGTCTAACAAATTTACTCATGCTTTCATTTCTCATTAATTTTGTTATTCTCGTGGGTTACTGTTAGTCTTTTTAATGCCTCGGGGGGGTGGGGGTTAAATTACATTTTCTAAAAAGGGGGCCAAAGGGGGGGGGGGGGTAATTAAATTGAGGTAAAATGACATAGAACTATTCGAGGACAATGATAACATCACATGGGTTTTAGTCGTACCGACTTAAAGTGATGGCCATTTGAGAAACCTGCTGTATTAATACAGAACATCGTGGAAAGGGGAGAAAATGCTGGTTATCAGCATTTCTCCTTTTTCCACCATGTTTTGTATCCTATTAAAGACAAATATTTTCTCAATCTATTGGTACACTGTGTGCAAAAGTACCGTGAATTGCCCATATCATGATGAAGGTTGATTAATACTTGACTAAATGACAAATTTTAGACTGGCCCAAATTGAAAGCATCTGCAGATGACAAATACAGTGTTGCACCAATGATGGGATTTGTCTTTAACCCTTTACCACACAATGACGCCTTTTAACGCCCCTGAAGAAGAGGCCTTTTGAAAACATTGTGGGAAAAGGAGAAAATGCTGGTAACCAGCATTTTCTCCTTTTCCCACAAAGTTTTCTACCCTATCAAAGAAAAATTGCGTCATTTGAGCCACTATAAAATTGTCGTCTGCAAATGCTTTCAATTTGGATAGGTCTAAAATTTTGCCGTGTGGTAAAGGGTTAATAGGGTAGAATAGGGTAACCAGTATTTTCTCCTTCTCCCACAGTATTTTCGAAAGCCTTTTTCCTCAAGGCCATTAAAACGTGATTGTTTAGTAAAGTATGTGTACTTAATGCCAAGGAATTTTGTTTTGACTGTGAACTCGTATAGTTGTAAATTTACGGTTTCCTACAGCCAAGAGGGGTTAATGGTCAGAAATACTCTTGGTCCTGCTTTTAAAGGCTTGAATATTGTTTACCATTAGCTTTTGTTTGTTTATGATGTAATTGCGCTTCTTCAGCTTGTATTCTTATCCCCTGCTTTTTTATTAGTACATTATTTATAATCTGTGGCTTTGGGGCAGAATTCACGCACAGTTCCAAAACCATTTGTAAGAATGGACATGTGATTGGTTGAGAAAGTCTGTCTCAGCAAATAGAAGGCTTGTCTTTGGATTTCAAATGAGAACAATATTTAGAATGTTTTGATGAAAAACGATGTAATTTTTTGCAAGGAAAATGTCACCAAGTATGTTTTGTTTTGTTTAACCCATAATCAAACAATCCTGTGTTTAATGGCCCCAAGGAAAAAAACTCTTTGAAAAGAAAAAAGAAGGGAGGAAAGAAAGAGGAAAAGAGGGTTAGAAAGAAAAAAGGAAGAAAGGAAAGAAAGAGAGAAGGAGGGTAGCCTGTCTTGTCTCCTGCATGCCTACCTGCCTGCCTGTTTATTGTGGGCCGTCCGCCCACCTACTCATTTGTTTGTTTGCTTCCTGCAAATGCTCATTATATAGACCAATCTACAATTTTTTTTGTCTGGAGAAGAGTTAAGGATAGGGCACCCTAATGGGATTCTTGAAACATCGCCTTTCATCAGCGAAAAAACATACGGATTTGGCTAAGACTCAGGTAATCCATAACCGATAAGCCGATACATGCTGGTTCCCCGCATCTATTACGGATTACCCAAGTCTTAGCCAAATCGGTATGATTTTGGCGATGAAAGGCGGTGTTACACGAATCCCATTAGGGTGCCCTATCCTTAAGTCTCATGGTAAAAAAATATGAAATAGATAACGAAAAATGTATAATTGTTAAGCCCCCTGCTTTTGAAAGCGTTTGAAGATGTGCATTTGTTTTAACTCTTTACCAAACAACACATTTTTGAACTTGTCTAAATCCAAAGCATTTGCAGACAACAAATTAGATATAGCTCAAACGGTGCAAACTATCTTTTAGAGAACAGAAAGCATTTTGGGAAATGAAGAAAATGCTGGTTACCAGAGCCTTCTTGATCAGGGTCATTAAAACTCGGGATTTTGTGGTAAAGGGTTAACCCTTTACCACACAATCCTGACTTTTAACAACCCTGAGAAAGAAGCCTTTTAAAAACATTGTGGGAAAAGGATAAAATGCTGGTAACCAGCATTTTCTCCTTTTCCCACAATGTTTTCTATCTTCTCAAAACAGATATTGATTTTTAAGTCACACCCATGACCCCCTGTTCTCAAGTCCTGCACACTACCATCTGAGCTACCGGGGCTCAGCTGTTATTTTTTTGTATTTAATTTGAAACTTTGCACCATTTTGTGTAGATTTTGTTTGGAATCTCAAAAGTTCTTATATGATAGTGCCTTGATAGTGACTGAAATATTTGAGCTGTGTTCTGGCAAAAGGAGGTTTGATGCATCTCTGTGGTGCACAACACCAAGCAAATCATCACATAATTATGGATCCATAAATCCACTTTGTCTAAGAATCATAAGGTAGAATTGTCTTTAGACATACTGAAAATTTACCAAAAGCAAAAAAGTAAGTTTTATGACAAGGGGGATTTATTGCATCCGCAAAAAGTATCGACCCAGGTCAGCCCCGCAGGCTGACCTGGGTCGATACTTTTTGCAGATGCAATAAACCCCCTTATCAAGGAGTATGGCTCATTTATATGTTTGATGAAGTTTTATGAATTGCAAATCCATCTTTAACCCTTTACCAAACCACAAAATTTTGGACTGTTCCAAACTCAAAGCAGTGGAAGTCAACAATGTGAATGTAGCTAAAATGATGATTTCTGTCTTTGATAGGATAGAAAACATTGTGGGAAAAGGAGAAAATGCTGGTTACCAGCATTTTCTCCTTTTCCCACAATGTTTTCAAAAGCCTTCCTTCTGAGAGTCGTGAAAACCAGGCATTGTTTAGTAAAGGGTTAAAAGAAAATTTATTAACTACAGCATGCCTATTTACTTTACACGTTATGGTATAATTAATTGAAATACTAGTCTTTCTCATTGCATGTTCTGTAGGGCTTTGGTGTTTTTTAAACATTTTTTGTTCTGTTACAAAACAAATCTAATGTTTAACAACCCCTAAGGAGAAGGATTAAGAAAACACTGTGGGAAAAGGAGAAATTGATGGTAACCAGCATTGTCTCATTTTCCCTCATTTTCTTCCACTTTTTAAAAAGTAAAAACCCTTATAGTAATGTTTGATATATCATCATCAGACCTTTGTTGTATGAACAAGTCTAAAATGTTGTTGTTTAGTCAAAGAGTAACAGCATATAAAGTGTCATTTTTGAAAACTTTTTCTGACTTTTTAACCATGTTAAATGTGGAGAAGTGGCATACATAAAAAATCAGGCTTTACTCTTTAACTCTTTATCAAACAACAAACTTTTGGACTTGTCGGAATTGAAAGCACTTTGCAGGCATCAATTTAAATGTGGCTTAAACAATGGAATATGTCTTTGATAGGGTAGAAAACATTGTGGGAAACATTTTCTTCTTTTCCCACAGTGTTTTCAAAAAAGCTTTTTTCCTCAGGGCTGTTAAAACTCGGGATTGTGTGGTAAAGGATTAATTAAGGTCTAGGTGTTTTTAACTGTCTGGAAATACACATAATTATGCTCATAGTCCTTTACCATGCAAATTCGATAGAGAAGGATTCCGAAAACATTGTGAGAAAAGGAGAAAAAGGACACAATGCTCACAACCAGAATATATAATGTTGCACTTGAGACTGTACCAGATGACAAAATTTTTGGACTGGTCCAGTTTGGAATTGTTGGCAAACAATAAATTAAATGCAGTTCTAATGTTAAAACTTGGCTTTAACCCTTTCCCAAACGGCAAACTTTGGACCAGACCAAATTGAAAGCATTTTGCAGATGACAAATTAACAGTTGCTAAAAAGATGATTTTTCTATATGATAGGGTAGAAAACATTGTGGGAAATGGAGAAAATGCTGGTTAACAGCATTTTCTCCTTTTACCACAATGTTTTCAAAAGGCTTCTATTCCTGACCCGTAAAGACCAGGGATTGTTTGGGAAAGGGCTAAAAGGTAAGAAAACAAAGCTTGAAAAAAATTCTGGTTACCAGCGTTTTCTTCTTTTCACATGGTGTTTTCATAAGCTTTCTTAGTCAGGGTTGTTAAAACTAGTGATTGTGTGATAAACGTTTAACCAAATTAAAAACATTCGCTGAGGAAGACCCAGATTTGACAGGGATTACTAGGATGTTCTTCTTTTCTCAATTTTTTACCTTGGCAGTTTCAAAAATAAACATAGAGTTATTGTCACAGCCCTGTAGTTGACTGTGTCTGCATCAGTGTCTGGGTTGTTGTCATGGTAAAAAAACTCGGACATTTTATAATAACCCTTTACCAAAGAACTCTGAGTCTTAACGACCCTGAGGAGGAAGACTTTTGAAAATAATTTGATAAAAGGAGAAAATGCTAGTAACCAGCATTTTCTCCTTTTCCACAATGTTTCTGCTGTTCCAAAGACAACTGATTATTTGAGAAATGTGATTTATTGTCTAAAAATGCCTTGGATTTTGACGTATATAACTTTTGTTTTTTAGTAAAGAGTTAAGCTGAAAGCTAATGTAACTTGACTAGCCCCAAGAGGCTAAAATAATAAAGCTAACAATTTACAGTGTATAATTAAAAGACATCACATAATTATGGATCCATATATGGATATTGCAATGCTTGGCTGTTTGTTTTTAGATTGTTTAAAGATACTGGACATTATAGATTTGAGACTAGATTGCACATTCTTTGAAGTCAAATCTTGAACTCAGTATGTTTGCAAAAGTAGTTAAACCAAATAATCCCAACCTTTAATGAATCTGGGCAAGACAGCTTTAGAAAACATTGTGGAAAAAGAGAAAATGCTGGTGAACAGCATTTTCTCATTTTTCCACAATGTTTTCTGCCCTTTCCCTATATTCATCATTTTAGACACTTTATTTGTCGTCTGCAAATGTTTTCAGGTTGGATGAGTCTAAAATATTGTTGTGCGGAACAGAGTTCAAGCTATGCTTAGTATCTTCAGTGTTAAGTCTGTGGGATTTTGTATTCATTTGCAAGAATTCCTTCATAAATAGAATAACTCTAAATGATGTACAAACAAGCATACATTTTATATTTGTTCTGACCATTTTAAGCTTAGCTGTTTTTGAAGAAAATGTCAAGGTATTGTCATAGCCCTGTCATCGTCTGCATCATCATATGCATTGTCGTGCAAAAACTTTGACTTTTTATAATATCTCTATCACTCAGACTAGTTGTTAGTTGTTAACTATATAAAGGGGAACCCATACAACAGGGGCAGGTGATCATCAAAATAATTTTTTACAAGTTATGCCCCTTTTTCCACTTAGAGTTTTCACTTAAAGCAACTGTAGCTGAGCGTTCGCATTCTTCTTTCTATTCTTTCTGTTGACAATAAATTGTTTCAAGAAAAGGAAAATATATACATGAGCCATGCTGTTTGAAAAGGGGGCTTAATGCATCTGCGATAAGTATCGACCCAGGTCACCCTGCGCAGTCTGAGCCGAAACTTTTCACTATTGGTCAATTTTCTGTATATCCAAGGACCAGTGTACCCCATAATAAGTCGGTTGTAAAAAAATGTGGCCAATTTGGATCAGTAATTATGTGATCTCTTGCTTGTTATAATGGATCACGGAGATGCATTAAGCCCCCTTTTGCCAGAGCATGGCTTATATATTTTTGAATAATAAAGAAAACATGGAAAAGTTCAGCAACTGCTTGTAGTGTGAAATTACTCCTTTTCCTTTAATGTTTTCTAAAGCTGTCCCTGTAGGGATGTAAAGGCTTATATTTGTTTTGAAATAGGTTAATCATGTCTTGTACTTTTTTATGCAGTGAAAGAATCAAGTATGTAATGGACCCCAAGTATTTGGAACATGATGCTTAGTAAGTATACTTTATTTATCACACAACATCCCTTGTTTCACTGTAAAATACCCATTACAAAATTCCATTTCTTATGTTTGAGATGAGCATTGTGTCACGTCATAAACTTTTGACATAATTTTACACTTTTCATTAGAATTGGGTTTTATTTATGGAAATTACAGCATGTACATGTATGGTTTTGAATATTATGGCTGATAATTTGTGAAATATCACTAGGTGATAAACATAATCTGACAGTCTTTGTCTTTTTTGAGACAGAATTTCGTTAAACTCACGAAAACTTAACTCTTTACCAAATGGCAAAATTTTGGACTAGTTCTAACTGAAGGCATTTGCAGACTACAAAATAAAATTAATGTGACTCAGAACTTGAAATTTGCTTTTGGTTGGGTAGAATACTTTGTGGGAAAAGGAGAATATGCTGATAACTAGGCATTTTCTCCTTTTGCCCCAATATTTTTTTTAACATATCAAAATTCTATCACATGAGCCAGATTTTAATTGTTGTCTGCAAATGCTTTAAATTTGGACCAGTCAAAAATTTTGTCATGTGGTAAAGAGTTGAATGTCAGGACTGTATGGTAAAGCGTTGATGAAATTCTATCTCAAATGCCAACCTATTTCACATCCTACATACGTAAACCTTTTTGGACCCCGAGTACCTGGAACATGATGCTTAATAAGTAGATGTGTTAACCTTTTCCTGAACAAAAAATTCTAGACTCTTCTGAATTGGATTCAAAACATCTTCATTTGAGAAATTTGAAATCTGCACACAGGAACTTTAGCTTTGAGATCGGATAGAAACATTTTGGGATAAGGAGAAAATGCTGGGTACCAGCATTTTCTCCTTTTCCCAAAATGTTTTCAAAGGCCTTCTCTTTCAGGGAGGTTAAAATTTGGGATTGTGTGGTAAAGGGTTTTAAGATGAGTCAAAAATTTTGTGTCATCAAAAGAATCAAGGGCTAACTGTCTGCAGTAAATGATAGCTATGTTGACACGTCAAAGTGACTACCATGTAGAGATTGAAGATACATCCTTACAGCCAGAGAGAAAAAATGCTGCTAAAATTTTGTAGACAGTAGAATGGTTCAGAATTTAGTCAGTTATGTAAACATAGATGAAATACTGATATATTTGGTGTAAGGGATGAATACATTTATCGGAAATCTTTGGTTTAAAACCAGAAATGTCACATCAGTTATTCTTTGATGGCCCCATGAAAATGAAATGCATTTTCTATTGTTTGTAATCTATGCAACCATGCAACCATCTGTGGCAACATTTGGCATGAAGATACAAGATAATTTTTGAGCATATAGTCGCTGCTTCGTCTGTCTGTCGGTCTGTCCGTCCTTCCATCTGTCCTTCTGTCTGTCTGTCCAAAGCCATTTCTCCACAACCCCTGGACCAAAGTGGATGAAACTTCATATAATATTATGAACTCCTTAGGATATTGCGCCAATGTAGTTTTCCCAGTTTTCCAATATGAGGCTGTGTGTTGGAAAAAGGGGGTTTCTTGTAAAATTCCAATTTTTACTAATATTTCCTTCAGTTTTCATCAAAATTTCATGAAACTTCACATTTATATTGTTTATTAAAAATTTCACCATGTGCCCTGTAGCCTGTTTCACCCCCACCCTCCTCTCCCGTGACCAACCATTTACCGACAGCCTTCACTTTCCTAAAAAGAGACCTGTTCTGGGAGCATAATCCGTCTACGATGGGTCTTGTTTTTATAAAATAGGAAAAGGAAAGATGAAATGGGTTAAAAATTGGCAAAAAAATTAAAGATGTATCTTTATCTAGAAGGATATCAATCATCACACATCTTAGACACATGAAAATCCAAAATTAGGCCTGACTCTTCTATATTTACAGTTCTATGTTTTCTCAAGTAATGGAGACTATGGAGCCATGGTATGTGTCGAAGGAAGTCTATCCAGCAAAGGTTAGATCACAAATTTTGAATCTTCTTTATGTTGCTGATTGTGAAAAATATTCCAGGGTCATATTCACCAACTATTAAGAACATTCTAATTTTTTTTTTCTCTGAGATTTTCTAAATTTGAAAGTAACACGACTTTTGATTGGCTAAACCAAATGGTTTAGCCCATCAGAAGTTTTGTTACATTTAAATAAAAAAGTCTGGAGAATAACCCTAAGAATGTTCTTAAAAATGGTCTGTGAATACGGATCCTGGTGGGTCATTCAAGAAATTTACCCATTTTCAGTGTTCTGTCAAATAATGGATTATTCTGCAAATTTTGTGGTTCTGACTTTTGAAAAGATTTTTGCCAGTGGAGTTGTGAATAAACACTTCAATCCTTTACCAAATAATCTGAAGTTTTAATGACCATGAGGAACAAGGCCTTTGAAAGCATTGTGGGAAACATCACAAGCATTTCCTCCTTTTCCCACAATATTTTCTACCCTTTCAAGGGAAAATAGCATCATTGTGGTAATGTTAAATGTTCATCTGCAAATGCTATCAATTTCGAGGAGTTTTGAATTTTGTCTTCTGCTAAAGAGTTAAGTTCCTTCCCTGGGTATAAGTTTTCATGAATGCATTCAAAAAAGAAAATAGATTTTTCCACTTTCAGTTATTGAGGCCATTTCTAAAGACTTTGGAACTCAGTAATTCTGTAGCCAATGACATGTTTGTTCATTTAAGAATGTTTCTTGATACAGGCATATATCAGTTTAAAGTTGTTTGATTAATCCTGTTCCACACCATGAAATTTTTGGTAAATCCATATGAAAGCATGTACAGATGACAAATATGACTGAAATGATGGAATTTGTTTTTAGAAATGTAGAAAACTTTGTAACCCTTTACCATACAGTCCCTTGCTTTAATGACCTTGAGGAAGAATCCTTTTTTAAACCCAGGATTGTTTTGTAAAGGCTTCGAGAAGGTACTGTTTCTAAAGGTAATGAATCAATTAGAAAAGAAATGTACATGTATCCTTTGCAGACATTTTTCAGCAAGTTCATCATTTGCTGCAAGCTTTAGAAATGTTTACTCTGTACCAGACAACAAGGTGTTAGACTTGTGCAAATAGAAAGCATTTTGTTGATGACAAAGTAAATGTGGCTCAGATGATGATATTTGTCTGCAAAAGGGTATAAAACATTGTTAGAAAAGAAGGATATGCTGGCTACCAGCATTTTTACCAGCACAATGGTTTCAATTGGCATTTGTCTCCATATCTGTAGGCATCAACTTCAGATAATTCTCCTGTGTGTGACTTGTGCCCTGTAGTGGTATTGTCTTAAAAGGGAGTTAACACATAACTAAAGAATTGAAAGAAAAAGGCTTTTGAAAAACAATGTGGGGGAAAAAAAAACAAGAAACCAGTATTTCCTTGTTTTTGAGCTATATACATGTATATATTACTACTTGCCTGCAGTTGCTTTCAAATTGTTCAAATCTACAATTTTGTCATTGGGTTTTGAGATCACTGGAAGCACTGGGTTTTTCATTGGAGTGTACTATAGGACAAGACACTTCAGAGCCCTAGCCAGTTCCCATAACCTGGAGGCCCTGGGTTCCAGCCTTATTGAAAGCACTTTTTCATTGGAGTGCCCTTGGGGGAGACATTTCAGAGCCCTAGCCTAGTACTGGTGAAACCCGGGACGTATTGGAATATGTGAGCTGTCACCACAATAATGTTGAAAGCAGAGTGAAACATCATTCCGTCTATCAATCATAAAAAGAGTTAACCAAAAGGTTCTCATGTTATTTTTATCTAGGTCACAGACCCTACAAATACACAGCCCTTTGCCAGACCCCAGGACATGAACCCTTCCAATGTGATTGTGACCAAGTTGACAAGGATACAGGACTATCTGTTAAAGAAGGCTGACCATGAGTTACATCTACATCTAGAGAGACAGGAAATAGCTCCACAAATATATGGAATGTAAGCATTTATTCAACTCTTTACCACATTACAAATTTCTAGACTTTTTCTATTTGACATCATTTGCAGGTAACAAATTAAATGAAAGAGAAATTTTAAAAAGAATGATTTCATGTGGAAGAAATACTTATTGTGTGCAGTTTAAATGTTTGATTGCCTTAGACATTGCTAGCAGATTTCCATTCTGAATGAAGGAACTGGTTTTGTTTTACAGCATCTGACTTGAACTTTTCCCACACACTCCTAAGTTTTAATGACCTTGATGAAGTGGGCTTTTGAAAACATGGCGGGAAAAAGAGAAAATGCAGGTAACCAGCATTTTCCTGAGTGCTGGTAACCAGTATTTTCCTCTTTTCCTACTATGTTTTCTACACTTCCAAAGACAAATTTCAGTTTTTGAGCCTCGTTTAATTTGTCGTCTGCAAATGCTTTCAATTTGGACCAGCCTTAAACTTTGTCATTTGGGAGAGTTAAAGAAAATTGGGGATATTACTGTGTAATGATGAATTGGATGGTTTTTATTATCCATATTATTCTGGATTTTCTTTTGCTTCATCTGCTATAATTATTGAAGCTTATGTATTTATCACGAAATTAGCATTATGAGATCAGGTCACCTTCATCACTTTTTTTTATTGCAGACGGTGGATAAGACTGTTGTTTGGTCGAGAGTTTCCAATGCAGGATCTACTTGTTTTGTGGGATGCCATCTTTGCTGATGGAATTGGGTTTGATCTGGTGGACTACATTTTTGTTGCCATGCTGCTCTACCTTAGGGACCATTGTATGTATGCTGTATCCTTTCCCACACAGTCCCTAGTTTTAAAGATCCCAAGAAAGAAGTCTTTTGAAAACATTGAGGGAAAAGGAGAAAATGCTGAAAACCAGCATTTTCTCCTTTTCCCACAATCTTTTCAACCCTATCTAAAATCTAATTCCATTATTTGAGCCACATTTGAATCATTTTCTGCAAATATTTTCAATTTGGTTAAGTCTACATTTAGGTTGGCTATTTTCAAATAAAATACTGAGGCATTGTCATAGCTTGTCGACTGTGTCATTTTTGTGCAAACACTTTGACATTTTATAATATTTACTAAAGATATTTACTTAAAAATCAAAGTATTTGTTAACTATCAAAAGGGAAATCCATACCAGTAAGGCAGGTAACCCTCACATTAGTTTTGACACAGTTATGCCCCTTTTTTTCCAACTTAAAAGTTAAACTGAAAATCAACCTTTTTCTAATATCTCTATCATTACTGAAGATATTTACTTCAAACTTACGAAGTTGTTCACTATCGAAAGGGAGCCTGGTCTGTCAATATTCTCTACTCACGTAAAGACAAATGCTACCATTAAAGCCAAATGTGATTTGTTGTCTGAAAATGCTTCCCATTTGTCTGAAAAATGAATTTAGCAATAGGGCACTGAGCAAAATTTTGTAATACAAATATTTATGGAGACATGATTGTCTGCTATAGAAAATATTGGGATTATGGTACACTGGAAAAACTGAGACAATTCTAACGCATAAGTTGTAAGTATTCATTGAGACAGCTCTAATATATAAGCTTCAGAATTTTTTATCAGTGTTTTTTGACGAAGTCAATTCCTGTAAAATTATAAATATGACATATTGCCTTTATCAAGGACCCTGAAGAAGAGGAGCTTTGAAAACAGCATTTTCTCCTTTTTCCTAAATGTTTTATGCCATTTCAAAGACAAGTGATCATTTTTGAGATTTATTGACTTTGTCATCTGTAAATGCTTACTGTTTGGTAAAATATAAAATTTTGTTGTTTGGTAAAGACTTAAACCTTTCTTGTTTCAGTGCTTTCCAGTGATTACCCATCATGCCTCATTACACTGATGAGATATCCCCCAGTGGGAGATATACACTACTTTATAGAACGGGCTAGATTTTTACGGGACCCACATGTAAGACTCTTTTTGTAACCCTTCTACAAAGGGTCCCATGTTTTCAGGCCCCTAAGGAAAAAATGTCATTTAAAATTGAAAACAAGGAAAAATGAGAAAATGCTAGTAACTAGAATTTCCTCCTTTTTTAAAGATTGATAATAGTTGTTGCGACAGGATTCATTCCTTTCCCAAGGCCGATCATTGTTTTTATGATGGTTGTCGGAAAGTGTCTTGGGAAGAATATTGTACAAAGTATGGGTTAAAGAAATGTCAAGAAAGTATGAATAAGTGCACTGGCTGCCATGATATAACTGAAATCATGTTGAAAATACTGGTTAATACTGTACAAGGGGCTATATGTTTCAGTCCTCTAACTGGCGAAGACTTAAATTCTAATAGTTTGCACTGATCGTTATTAGTGTGATTAAATTCTAAGGTTAGTATCTTTTTCCTGATTGTGTTATGTTCATCTAATCTGTCCAGTGCTTGATCAAATTATAGCAAGATTTAACCCTTTACCAAACAGTAGTTAACTGTGTTTTCTCCTTTGCCAACTCTCTTCTCTTTCATGGTCATTGAAACTCAGGATTGTGTGGGAAAGGGTTGAAGGGATAATCTATTTATATTTGTACAGCAGCAACTTTCATTGGATTTTTAGCTCACCTGAGTACGAAGTGCTCAAGGTGAGCTTTTGTGATCGCCCAATGTCCGTTGTGCGTCGTCCGTCGTCCACAATTTCTTTAAACATCTTCTACTCCTAAACCACTAGGCCAATCTTGATGAAACTTGGCAGGGATATTCCTTGGGTGAAGCTCTACCAAAGTTGTTCAAGAGATTGAATTCCACCCATAACTCTGGTTGCCATGGCAACAAAAAAGGAAAAAAATAGCAAAACCTTTGAAAATCTTCTTGTCTGAAACTAGAAGGCGTAGAGCTTTGATATTTGGTATGTAGCATCTCCTAGTGGACCTCTACCAAGTTTGTTCATATGATGCCCCTGGGGTCAAAACTGGCCCTGCCCCGGGGGGTCACAAGTTCGAACATAGGGACAAAGAAGGAAACTTTAAAATTCTTCTCCTCTGAAACTGGAAGGGAAAGAGCTTTGATATTTGCTATGTAGCATCTCCTAGAAGACCTCTACCAAGTTTGTTCATATGATGCCCCTGAGGTCAAAACTGGCCCCACCCCGGGTGTCACAATTTCCAACATAGGAACAAAGAAGGAAAATTGTAAAATTCTTCTTCTCGAAAATTGGAACACTCAGAGCTTTGATATTTAGTATGTAGCATCTCCTAGAAGACCTCTACCAAGTTTGTTCATATGATGCCCCTGGGGTCAAAACTGGCCCTAACCCGGGGGTCACAATTCCCAACATAGGAACAAAGAAGGAAAACCTAAAAATTCTTCTCCTCTGAAACTGGAAGGCGTAGAGCTTTGATATTTAGTATGTAGCATCTCCTAGTGGACCTCTACCAAGTTTGTTCATATGATGCCCCTGAGGTCAAAACTGGCCCCGCCCCAGGGGTCACAAGTTTGAACATGGGAACAACGAAGGAAAACTTTAAAATTCTTCTTCTCTAAAACTGGAAGGTGTAGAGCTTTGATATTTGGTATGTAGCATCTCCTAGTGGACCTCTACCAAGTTTGTTCAAATGATGCCCCTGGGGTCAAAACTGGCGCAGCCCTGGGGGTCACAAGTTCGAACATAGGAACAAAGAAGGAAAACTTTAAAATTCTTCTTTTCTGAAACTTGAAGGCGTAGAGCTTTAATATTTGGTATGTAGTGAACCTGTTCTAAGGTTGTTAGCCCACCTGAACACAACGTGTTCAGCAAATTCGAAATTGGGTCACCTGAGGTCATATACTAGGTCACTAGGTCACATTAAAGAAATACCTTGTGAGCACTCTAGAGGCCACATTTATTGCTCAAATGACCTGAAATTTGGTCAGAATGTTTGTCTTGATGAAATCTCAGATGAGGTCAAAATTTAGTCACCTGGGATCATAAACTAGGTCACTAGGTCAAATTAAAGAAATACCTTTAGGGCACTGTAGAGGCCACATTTTTTGCTCAATTGACTTGAAAATTGGTCAGAATGTCTGTCTTGATAAAATTTCACATGAGTCTGAATTTGGGTCGCCTGGGGTCATAAACTAGGTCACTAGGTCAAATTAAAGAAATAACTTGTGGGCACTCAGGAGGCCAAATTTATTGTCCAATTGATTTGAAAATTAGTCAAAATATTTCTCTTGATGAAATCTAGGATAAGTTCAAAATTTAGTCACCTGGGCTCATAATCTAGGTCACTAGGTAAAATTAAAGAAATACCTTTAGGGCACTCTAAAGGCCACATTTTTTGCTCAATTGACTTGAAAATTGGCCAGAATGTCTGTCTTGATGAAATATCAGATGCGTTTGGAATTGGGTCACCTGGGGTCATAAACTGGGTCACTTGGTCAAATTAAAGAAATACCTTTAGGGCACTCTAGAGGCCACATTTATTGCTCAATTAACTTGACAACTGTTCAGAATGTTTTTCTTGATAAGTTCTAAATTGGGTCACCTGGGGTCATAAACTAGGTCACTAGGTAAAATTAAAGAAATACCTTTTGGGCACTCTAGAGGCCACATTTATTGTTCAATTGATTTAAAAATTGGTTAAAATATTTCTCATGATGAAATCTAAGATGAGTTCAAAATTGGGTCACCTGGGTTCATAATCTAGGTCACTAGGTCAAATTAAAGAAATACCTTTAGGGCACTGTAGAGGCCACATTTTTTGCTCAATTGACTTGAAAATTGGTCAGAATGTTTGTCTTCGTGAAATATCGGATGAATTTGAAATTGGGTCACCTGGGGTCATAAATTAGGTCACTTGGTCAAATTTAAGAAATACCTTTAGGGCACTCTAGAGGCCACATTTATTGCTCAGTTAACTTGAAAACTCTTCAGAATGTTTGTCTTGATAATTTTTTTGATGAGTTCTAAATTGGGTCACGTGGGGTGATAAACTAGGTCACTAGGTCAACTTACGGAAATTCCTTGTGGACGCTCTAGAGGCCACATTCTAAGCTCAAATGACCCGACAATTGGTCAGAAATTGAATTATTCACGTGGAGTGAAATTTCGCCTATTGACTCAGGTGAGCGATCCAGGGCCATCATGGCTCTCTTGTTTGTTATAAGTTTCCAGCAACCAATGTATTTTTATAATAAAATGAAATATATTGAGATCACTGAGACTGAAAATGGTATAACACGTTGTCTCTTTTTTTCTAGCAATTTCCCAGACCTCCAAATTACACATACCAGACTGTAGTTACTGCTGATAATCCCAGTGCACCAAAACAACAAAAACCAGGTAAGCTATTGGATAGGTGCATGGATTCTGTTACCAAAAAGAAATCCGAAAAAAGAAAAATGCAGTAAAACACTAAATTCATCATTCGTCTGTAAATATCCTGCAGATGTAGATTTATCTTTCAACTAACAGAATATCCATGTAATAACACCTATGAATTTCTTATTTTTGTTATACCACAGATATTATAGATCACCACCTTGAGCCACATATACTGCTAAATTTGTGTTTGTTGTTTGATTGAATTTGTGTTTATTTATCGTCGCCACCGGTTACCCATATTGGCGACGCCCCCTGAAGGCTGTTAGTATTGTTACGGGGGATAGTGCAGATACAGGACGAAACCCATCTTAAGTTACGCCTGGTTCTTTTACGTGCTCGGTGTATAGCACCGTCACACGGGACCTCAGTTTAACGTCTCATCCGAAAGACTATTAGTAATTTTAGGTGGCCAGCCGTGGGGATCGAACCCACACCCTCAAAGGACTCGAAACATCACGTTCACGAGTCCTACGCTCTACCTATTGAGCTATGCGGGCTGGTTGTGTTCGTTGTTGTTGATGTTAGAAATAATAAACACCGACAAATCATATGTTACAAGATAAATGTAATGCGTACATGGTATTGTCAAATATCAAAAAATGTTGCACTAGGTTGTGAGAATTGATACTTGTCTTGCAAAGGCATGACAATTATCAGGTGTCCTAACTTTGTTAGATATTTTTGATATATGACAACAATTATGTATGTATTATATATATCTCTATTTTTGTGATCCAAAATTAATTCGTAGGAGCATGTGATAAATTGTGTGAATGTTCCTCACAGTGTTTTCTATCCTTCTAATGACAATTCTAATCATTTCTACCCAATGTAAGAGTTTTCTGCAAATGCTTTCAATACAGACAAGTCTAAAATTTTGCTGTGTGGTAAGAATTAAGTCTTTACCAAACGACAAAATTTTAGACTAGTCCAAATTGAAAGAATTTGCAGACGACAAAATAAATGTGAATCAAAAATTGAAATTCGATTTGGAAAGGGTAGAAAACTTTGTGGGGAAAGGAGAAAATGCTGGTTACCAGCATTTTCTCCTTTTCCCACAATGTTTTCAATAGCTTTCTTTCTCAGGGTCGTTAAAAGTCGGGATTGTGTGGTAAAGAATGAATTCATGTGTAGCATCACAATGACTGATTGGAAGAAGAAAAGACTTTTGAAAAATTTTGAATCTTGTGTCAAGAAGAAATCATTTGTAAAGTTATTCTAAAAGCAACTGTCCTTTTTCCCTTTATGATATAAGAGGTAAATGTGTATTAATAACACATATGCCAAGCCTTTAGGTGAAGCTAAATAGTATAAAATTTACCACTATGAGTAGTTTTGCCATTGCCTTTGCTTCTTATTTTACCTGTTGGAGATACAACTATATTTGTTAAAAACCAGTCATTTTCAAAGTCAAAAGTTGGATGTAATGACTTTTATTACAGCCCAGCCCTCAGATAAGGGTAATAATTTCATAAACTTAACCCGAAAAATTTATGCGCCATCATCCCGCCCCAAAACCCTTCATGTGTCGGGTCGACAAAAAATGTTGAAATCATCAAGTGAGCCCATGAACCTTCAAACAGAAATATCACCAGGTACCTCGGTGTTGTATAGTAATGCATGGCATTTTGATATTGTTCTTTAAACTGTGAATCTGGGTCCGTATTCACCAACTATTCTTTATTTCATTCTAGGCATAATTCTAGATTTAGAAAGTAACAAAATTTCTGATTAGCTAAACCATTTGGTTTACCCAATTCAAGGATATTTTACTTTCAAATTTAAGGACTACTTGAGAATGAAACTAAGAATGATCTTTAAGAATGGTTTGTTAATATGGACCCTGGTCTTAAATAGGTCGTCTTCTTTTGTTTGTGTAGTCTTGTTTTGAATGTATTTTAGAGAAAACAGTTGATTAAATCCTAAGAGGCATCTTTTCAGCCTGAGAGTAAACAAATGGTGTTAAAACTTGACGGTGTTATAATCTAGTCATCTGTGTAAACGTAGATAAAAAATCAATATAAAGTGTATGCGGTAAAGAAACTGTAGGGATTTGTCTTCGATTTAAACTGGAAACTGTGGTTGTATATCTGTGGCTAGCTGCAATAGAATGAAATGCATTTTGTATCTGCCATAATCTGTGCAACCTTGCAACCATCAGGGACAATATTTGGCATGAAGATACAAGAGTGATTATAGTTTCATAAAATAAAGAAAAAAAACTGTTAAAAAACTGGATGAAAACAAGTGAAGATGTATGTTTAATGACCCTGAAGTAGAGGGTTATTGAAAAAAAATGTTGGAGAAATGGAGAAAATGCCTGTAACCAGCATTTTCTCGGTTTCCCATCATGTTTTTACCCTTACAATGTTAAGTCTCATCATTTTAGCCATATTATATTTTGTCATCTGCAAAGTTGATGCTTTAAATTGTGACATGTTTATAGTTTTTGTTCTTTGGTAAAGGGTTACATGGTAGTGATTTTTTCCTGAAGAGAAGGTCCTTTCTTGTATTTTTTCCAGCAGTTGAAAAGTTGTTGATATTTCATTGTTTGAGCTAAGCCTTGGTTTACCTATTTGTTTAGAAACAGTCTTTTTTTCTTCACAATTTTTAGTTCCTGTATGTATAATACAAAATGGTGTCTGATGTATCGATAGTCCTAATTTATTTTGTGAAAATTGCTGTTGATGTTGTGATTTCCATAAATCCTCAACACACAGTCCCAACTTTTAACAGCCCTGAGAGGGAAATATCTTAAAAACAGCCTGGGAAAAGGAGAAAATACTGGTCACCAGCATTTCCTCCTTTTCCCACAGTTTTCTAGCCTTAAAATGAAAAATTTCATGATTTAAGTAAGATTTAATTTGTCACTTGCCATTGCTTTCAATGTAGACAAAGCTAAAAAAAACTTTGTCACCTGGTAAAGGGTCAACATGGCTACCTGAAGGACCAGTAGATCCTGACTTAAAACCTTGTGGCATACTGCGAAATCACTTATTACAATTGCTTGAAACTAGCAATTTTTCCTTTTTTCACCATGTTTCACATTTATATTTGTGTGACCTCTTTATTTATGTAGATTATTCTTATTTTTATCTCACCTGAGCATGAAGTGCTTATGGTAAGCTTTTGTGATTGTACTGTGTCCTTCATGCATTATCTGAGCCTCAACAATTAGATTGTGTGCATTCTCAAGGCCACATTGTCTGTCCAATACTGGTGAAATTTGATCAGAATATTTGCCTCTGTAATATCACAGGTAAGTGTGAAATTGGGTCACATTGTGGCAAAAAGTAGGTCACTAGGACAATTTGCTGGAAGAACTTTGTGTGCAGTCTAGAGGCTAAAACATTTTCAGGTTGATAAACTTTGGTCAGAATGTTTGTTTTGATAATACATTGTATCTCATACAAGTTTGACATTACCATAGATAACATCAGGTCAAAAGATACACTTTGGTCAGAATGTTTATCTGATAATATCTCATACGAAATTGCAAATTAGGTAACATCAGGTCAGAAAGTAGGTCCCTGGAAATTCTTGGAAAAACATTGTATGCACTCTAGAGGCCATCTTTTCAGTCTGATACTCATGAAAATGGCAGTAAAATGAATTCTAAAACTATGTAAGATAAGACGCTCTATCTTTTATTTATTTTTTTTTGCCAAACAGAGGCTTATGATAGTTGACAGAAAATTCAGATTTTTCTGCATATATCTCATTTCCAGTATCACCAACCCCTGGCACAGTGCCCCAGCATAAACGTGGCTCAACAGCCAGCTTGTCTCAGGTTGAGGATTCAATGTTCAGATCTGCTGCTTCAAGTGGAAGTTTAACAAACCAATTGGCAAGGTCAGCTGTCTCTACACCAGGTGAAGTCTCTGGTACTGGCAGTCCAGTTAGAAATTCTACACTTCCAAATCATGCTCGACAGAAAAATAAGAGAAATGAAAGCATAGTGAGTACCCTCTTTTGTTTGTGCCATTGACTAAACAATTCTATGTTATTATACCAATATGGATGACGGCTTTTGAATACATTTTAAACATTATTAGATACCAGTTGGCTTATGGAATTTTACAGTTAAAAAGACCTAAATATTTCTGTAACTCTGTGTGTTTTCTACATGCATTTTTGGCAAACTTTTAATTTTAAGTTTTATTTTTGTACATAACTAAGCCTTGTTTTTTATTACTTTCTGAAAAACTTGAAAAGCAAAATCTGTTGGGTTTTTTTTTTGTTATAATCTGCCCTTTTAAGATCGATTATTTCATGGAAAAGCTCAGTTTTCCGTTGCTTGTTACAGGATCCAACTATTGAAGCTGAGTTAGCAGCCTACAGGGGACTTCTAAATGATAAAGAATCAATGTGTAAATATTGTGCTAACAAACTAGATCATCATATAGGTAAGCTTACTTTATAATTGATTGAATGAATGGTGTTTTACGCCACTTTCAACATCATTTCAGTAGTATCACAACAAGGGGACAACTTGCTTATTCTTGTATGTCCTGGGTTTTACCAGCACTGGGCTAGGGCTCTGAAGTGTGCCCAAAGACACACTAATGAAAAACACAGTGTTTCCAGTGAGGCTCGAACTCGGGGCCTTCATGTTATGAGTCCTATACTGTACCAATGAGTAATGCAGGAGTGATTTTGAATATTTTTGGAAATGTGGTTGTATGCTAAAACATTCTGTATACAAATCAACGCAATTTGAGACTTGTATGGATACACGAATCTGAATGTTACCTGCAGTTAGGGAGCTAAATAAACAGAAATATTTAATAAAATTTGTCCAGCATTTTCTTCTTTTCCCACAATGTTTTCAAAAGGCATCTTTCTCAGGGTTATATAAATAGTTGCTTCATCACCATAGTTATGACCCTTTTGTAGATAGTTTTTGAACACCCCTGCCACAGCTGGGTTTGGGACACCATGAGTTGGTTCATCCAGTCCTTCAGTTATCAGTTGTTGAAGTTTTGGGCACTTGGTTCCTTGAGCTGTGTATTTAATCCTCTACCACACTACCCTGAGTGTTAATGACCTTTGAAGAGAAGGGTTTTGAAAACATTGTGGGAAAAGGAGAAAAAGCTACCTGAGTGTTAATGACCTTTGAAGAGAAGGGTTTTGAAAACATTGTGGGAAAAGGAGAAAAAGCTGGTAACCAGCATTTTCTCCTTTTCACACATTGTTCTCTACATTGTCATAAAATTTCGATTCATTTGTATCACCGTTGAATCTGTTGTCTGCGGATGCTTCAGTTCCTAAGATTCAAGATTTTGTTGTTTGGTGAAAAATTAATGTGAATAATTGTCTGAAGAACTGTTCTTAAAATTATTTCTTGTTTCAACAGAAAAACTGCAAGCTGAAATGTTGCGTCAGTCTCTAGATAATGAGGATGAGATACTTGTTGCCATTGCTGGTATTAAACAGGTTGGTATTTACAATTTGTTGTCTAGATACTTTTGCAATGCCTTTGCTTATAAAACTTGTGTCCATGCTCAGTTGATTTCTCGCTCAAACTTGATGTCTCTTTCATGCATAAAGATAGTATGAAAATCTGAAATAAAGATTTTGATTAAATAGTAACAAAGCAAGCTCTAAAATTCAAAAGGTACTATAAAAGGTTTACCAAGTTAAATTCATACACCTTTGAAATTTCATGCTTAGCTCAGTTGAGCACAAAGAAAAGTTTTATAGCGTTGACCTAAGATTAGACTACAAAAAGTATGTCATTAGATCAACGATCTATGCTCTCAGGTGATTTATCGGTGATAAACAGACAGGAAACATTTCACTCAATTTAATCTGTGGTTAAAATGATAGGATTTTTACAATACACTAACTGTTTTGTGCTTCCAAGTCATGTTTTGTATGTTGCAGAATTATACATGTACTTGTAGAATAACAAAAATCAGTATGAACAAATACTCAAAACATAGATGCATTTTAAAATCAAAGTGCTGTCAGCACTGTAATCGGTTGACACTGAATAACCAGACTATTTTGAAAATCACAAATCAAATGGTAGTTGTTTGAATTGTGTATGGGAGTAAGAACCCCATATTATATTGCCTTTTATACTGGATTAGACCCTTGATTATAGTTGATAATGGATTAAGAAATCCATTTGACAGCCTGCTTTTCATGTATGTCATGGATTTCACTCGTACTAGGCAAGGGCCCTGAGGTATCCTACCCGATGACACTCCCACGAAAAACACAGGTGTCAAATCCTACACCATACAACTGAGCCACCTGGGAGCTTTTTTTTTTAACCTATCTTTTACAAATTAGTAGTTTAACTGAATGTTTTAAGTAGATATTTGCCAGCCGTCAGCAACAGAGGGAAAAGATATGGGATTCTAATCAGCAGTACCTATTATCAAGTTTTAGACGTCACTCTTAGAATATTATCAATACCTACCACCCTTTCATTAAAGAATAAAAAAGAAAACACACACATACATACACGAACATAAAATTTAATATTCTTTAGCAACTCTGGTAACTTTAATTCTAGTTTTAAGACTCACTTTTCTACTGACGATTGGAACATGAACAGACTGTACTGTAACACATTGTCAGACTATTAATAATATCCATACTTTAAAATAGTATGAATAAGTCGTATAAAATGTGTTTGCATTTTGACTCCAGAATTGTTTATTTTTGGCTGCTAGTGGGCTATCTATTTCTCCCATTTTTAACAAGCCATTGTATTTATCTAGATAAATTGTCGTACCTAATATTTTGGCTGGCTAAATTGTCCTGGGTCGAATCACCCAGGCCAGAACGTCTGCTTGCCAAATTTCCCTACCGTACTTCCAAAGAATGTAGCTAATACTAGTGTTGGGCAATCGGTTTAAAATCACAATCGATTATCGCTTTATAATCGGAAGAGCAAACCAACTAGCTATCGGTTGTACAATCGGTTTCTCCGTTTCACTGAGAAGGCCCTTTTGCTTTAAATACTGTGAAAATTTGTCTACATTATATATTACCATTAAATTCTTTGCTTTATTTACCCCGTAATACCATTTATATTGGTCCTTAAATCTTAATTTCCAAACCAGTTAAAAAAAAAATCGGACATTTCAAGCATTTGCAGACGACAAACTCCCCCCCGTCTGTTATAGATCTAAATTTTCATTTCATAATACTACCATTTTTTTTCACACATGAACAGAATTTTAGCTTCCACTTATTGTTTTATTCAGGTATTTGTGTAAATTCACTGTTTAAATTCATTATTAAAGATGAGAAGATAGTTTGAAATGCTTCTGATTGGACGATGCCATGCTGATCATTGTAGTGTCATGGATTTTCACGTTTTTCTTTTTTGCTTTCTATTTATCATATCAATAAATTTTTGGAGAAGTATTACGGCATGATTTGACATATTTCTGTCATTTTGAATAGCAGCTAACTTTAAAATCTGTCACTTTACACTAGAAAAGAGGATTAACAACTGTATTACTTTTATAAATGACTCGCCAGCTTGATTGCCTGTGATAAACAGAGCCACGCGTGTCCTTCGCGTTTGATACTGATCGTGTTTATTAAAGCCATATTTCTGCCGGACGCATGCAAGCTAAGTTATGTGAAGTTTTAGATGCTAATTTCATGCATCAAATTGACATTTAGGCAGATATATTTGAACGTCAAAGATGTGTCATTCCAAATTTCCAAGCGTCAAAACCCGGGGTCAGAGGTCAAATGAGAAGCTTACCGAGTTGTCAAGTTTTGTCAAGACAACCACTGATAAAAATTTCTTGCTCATTTTTTCCGGCCAATTTTGGTGTTTGTTTTCCACCATGTTGAACCCAAGAGTGTGATTAATATTAGTCGCAAAAGCAAGTGCTTAAAAACCAGTGTTCACCTTTGGGGACCAAGCGAATTTCGGTACCGACTACAATCGATTCCAGGATTTCTCAATCGATTATCGCAATCGGAAGCCAAAACCAACTGACTTTCGACTATAATTGATCATCGGCCCACCACTAGCTAATACTGGTAACTACGTAACCGTCAACGCTTCACCATCCCAAAAAATTTTAGACTTGTCAAAATCGAAAGCATTTGTACACTGTGAATTGAATTTGACTGTAGCCCAAATAATGAGTTTGATCGTTGAAAGGGTTGAAAACATCGTGGTAAAAGGAGAAAATGATGGTTATCAGTATTTCCCCCTTTTCTACAATGTTTTCAATAGCCTTTTCCCTCAAGGTTGTTCAAAATGGGATTGTGTGGTGTAAAGAGTTAAAACTCTGAGTTAACCTACTGGCCTTTTCCAGTCAGAAACCAGTATCCAAACATTTTCATGGACGTTTTTTTTTTCATGTAGATCTATATCCTACCTGAACATAACATTATAATCTAAGATATCTGTGTTTGTATTATTGATCTGCACTGCACTCAAAGGACAGTCTGATCTTGATCTTTTATTGTCTGCAAAAGCAACTTTTCTTAACCTTGACCTATACAGATCATGTATTTGATTTATTCTAATAAGCGAGGAGCAAAGCTGCAGTAAACCTTGTGCTCTTTATCTGTAAAACGGGACCTTGTGGAAAGGATGAGAATCAACTAATATGAAGTATCCGATAAGATATACATGTTGTTGAGAGTTTTACTTTAAAACCCTGAATTAATGAAAGAGACATGTCAAGCTTGGAAAAGCACCCTAATTGTTGAAGGGTATTTGCTGTCTTGACTAGAATATCTCAATGTTCTATACAGTCTGGTCTGAATCTGCACTCTCCGCAAAGGCAACATAAGTTATGCTTAGCCCTCTAAACTTTTCCCTTGTCCGTTGATTCAGACACAGAGAATTATAAAATCTTAAGTGAGCGTATTTATATTGCAGTTTCTGCTCTGTTTAAGTCAACCAGATGACAAAGTTTTATTTTGAAAACTTTCATATGGTGAAGAAAATGCTGTTAGAAAAAGATATAATGCTGGTTACAAGCATTTTCTCTCTTTCCTCTTTCCAACTATATTTTTTCAAAGCCCCACAGGACTGTTTTGTCAAGGGCAGCAGACTGATTCCAGTCTAAGCTCATCAAGATGAAATGTGTCAGTGACCGTACAACATGGTAGTGCCGAGTCTGTAAGAGGCTATAAAAGATTAACACATCTGATGCTGAAAGATGCGTAATCAGGTATATATGCTTGTCAGTATTGTGTATGGACAGTCTGGCTAGTTTAGTTGCAGGCGTGGGATCGCCAGTCCATTCTAAAAATGCTTACATAATGACCTCTCCACTACTTAGAAGTTAGAGGTCATAACCCTTACACAACTTTACATCCCTTTCCCTCACAGCTTCACACCTTTTTGCCTCATTAGCATTAAACAACCCACGGCCAATCACTATTTTAAACTTGCGCCTGTTACGAGTAGCATTTACATCACTTTGCTCTAAAGCAGTGCAATCTAAATTCTTACATTATTTAAAACAATATTCCTTACAAACTCCCTTCTGTAGCGATTTTATCTTTGCTCCAACCCTAGATGACCCATGAACTTTCAACACCTGCAACATATACGGACAACACTCGTCACAACTCGGCCAATCCCGTAACTACGTATAGAGGTAATCAACGACCTACTCGAAGTTTCCCGAATAAGATGGACGGTAGACGACTACAGAATGTGTTTACATCATGCGATTTTACTTGATTTGCTCGTGTTTCATTCATAAATTACCCATCATTACTGACCCCATTTCTGATAACTGTTTTGAAAGTAAACTGCTGCAAGTTTTTCAGTTTCTGTTTGCTAGACATTTTGATTATGTTGGTAATATGATAAAATTTAATGCTAAACAAGTTGTAATTGCCGTTTATTGCATAATTATGCCCCCCTTCAACGAAGTGGGGGTATATTGCTTTACTAATGTCGGTTGGTCGGTAGGTCGATCGGTTGGTCAGTCGGTAGACCTTACCTTGTCTGGATGATAACTAGACACAGAATTGACCTAGGTTTGTAAAATTTGGCACAGACATGCGTCTTGGAGTGTAGATGATCCCTATTGATTTTGAGGTCAATCGGTCAAAGGTCAAGGTCAGTGACCGTCAACATGTTGATATATAGACCAAACCTTGTCCGGATGATAACTAGACACAGAATTGACCTAGGTTCATCAAATTTGGCACAGACATGCGTGTCGGAGTGTAGATGATCCCTATTGATTTTGAGGTCAATCGGTCAAAGGTCAAGGTCACAGTGACCGTCAACATGTTGATATATAGACCAAACCTTGTCCGGATGATAACTAGACACAGAATTGACCTAGGTTCGTCAAATTTGGCACAGACATGCATCTCGGAGTATAGATGATCCCTATTGATTTTAAGGTCAATCAGTCAAAGGTCAAGGTCACAGTGACCGTCAACATGTTGATATATAGACTAAACCTTGTCCGGATGATAACTAGACACAGAATTGACCTAGGTTCGTCAAATTTGGCACAGACATTCGTCTCGAAGTGCAGATGATCCCTATCGATTTTGAGATTAATCCTTCAAAGGTCAAGGTCACAGTGGCCTTCAACTTAATGATATATAGACCAAACATTGTCCGGATGATAACTAGACATAGAATTGACCTAGGTTCGTCAAATTTGGCATAGACATTTGTCTTGGAGTGCAGATGATCCCTATCGATTTTGAGATTAATCCTTCAAAGGTCAAGGTCACAGTGGCCTTCAACTTAATGATATATAGACCAAACCTTGTCCAGATGATAACTAGACACAGAATTGACATAGGTTCTTCAAATTCTGTACAGATATTCATCTCGGAGTGTAAATGATCCCTATCGATTTTAAGGTTAATCCGTGAAAGGTCAAGGTCACAGTGACCACCAGATGATTCAGGGCCCGCGCTGCCGTTTGCCACTTGAGCCATTTGCTCAAAAAAAATTAAAGTGTCTCAAAAATCATCATATGTGGCTCAACTTGTGGCTCCAACATTTTATTCGCGTATTATCGGGGACGTAGTAAGCATCGAAGTCAACTGGGAAAAAGCGGAAGTCGAACACGCGTGCCGAAAAGAAAATCGATAACCCAGTCTATGTATCGGTGACTGTTTACAATCTTGTATGTATACATATGGTGGTGTGTATAATTATGCGAACTGTTGACAGATTATCACGTTTAACAATTGAAGTGGGCTATAAATCAAAAAGATGACATTGATATTTCCCAATCAATTCTTTTGATATCAGTTTATGAACTGTGCCACTTCCTGTATAAATGTGGCAGTAGGGGGGCATGACTGTTTTACAAACAGACATTTTGTTGAAATGTTGATGATGGGATTACTTGAGGCCTCCTTACTAGGACTGTTTACTCATTCTTGCTCTCAACCGAAAGTAGTAAATGTAATAAGGTCACGACAGGCTTGTTAAGCCTTGTAATGTTGTAAGTGAATGCTGTTACGAGTTGCTGTTACATCAGTTTGCCCTCAGTAGACGGGTTTTCAAAATTTATGGTCTCTCTAATCATCTGGCTCAGGCCGACCGATTAAAAAATTGTGTTGAAAGGGGGAGGGGTGTTAGGGGTCATAAAGAAATGGAAATTTGAAGGTTGTTTATCCCTTTACCACAAAATCCTGAGTTTAAAGAATCTTCCCTTGAGGAAGAAGCCTATTGAAAGCATTGTGGAAAAAGAAGAAAATGCTGGTAACCCCCCAATGTTTTCTACTTTTTCAAATACAAATTCCATCATTTGAGTCACATTTGACTTGTCATCTGGTAATGCTTTCAATTAGGACCAGTCTTAAATTTTGTAGTTTGGTATCAAGTTAAGAATATAGGTTATCTCAAAACATAAAGGATAGTACAGATCTAAGATCATACTACACTTTCTGTGTAGTCATATCTTTGTCTGAACTATTCACAGAACTATAGATGATTTTTTAAGTTTGTTTACTAACATGTACTTTCAGGTCCGAGATGTTCTTAAAGGAACGTTGAGGTTTACACAAACTCTGCTTGATGAGGACGAGGAAATCAACATTAACTACAACCATTACAAAATGGAGGTATCTTCCACTTCACCTGATTCTGACCTTTCCCCTGATAGAGTGAACCAAGAAAACGGAAGACCTGGAAATGGAAAATCTGAGAAAGGGGCACAAAAGAGGATTTTCTATGTTAGTAGTGAGGAGAATTCCGAAGCCATTGATTCCCCTAGTGACCCTCTTAATTCAGGAGCAGATAACTCTAGTATGAACTTCAGACTTCCGTTACAGAGTGATTTTGAGTTGGAAGATTTGAAAATGGCTGGTAAATCACGACATTCCTCTTCAAAGAAAGGAAGGATGTACAGAAATGGGGGACCAGATGAGTTTGAGTCTGAGTTTTCCAAATCGTGGAGTCCAGACAGCGGCAATACAGACATTAGTATGGATTCGGACATGGAAGAAAGCCCAAATCCACTCTATAGAATTAGACATAGTTCTTACACTTCATAAAACCAAAAAAATTCTGTGACCATTTAACACACAATGCAGAGATGTAATGATCCTGAAGGAGAAGACGTTCGAAAATATTGTGGCAAAAGGAGGAAATGCTGTTCAGACATTTTCTCGTTTTCCCACAATGTTTTCTACCCTGTGAAAGAAGTTCAGTTTATTTTTATTACTGTCAACGTTGTTGTCTGCAGATGCTTTCAACTTGGAAGAGTCTAGAATTTGTTGGTGGCGAAGAAGTAGTGGTAATTTTGCAATACATTTTCCTAAGATGCTATCTGCATGAAATTATTTACACATTAACCCATTACCACACAATCCCTACTTTTGACCACCCTGAGAAAGAAGCCTTTGGAAAACATTGTGGGAATAGGAGAAAATTCTGGTAACCAGCATTTTCTCCTTTTCCCACAGTGTTTTCTACCCTTCACAAAACAAATTTCAAATTTTCAGTCACTTTTATTTTGTCGTCTACAAATGCTTTCGAATTGGACAAACCTAAAATTTTGGCGTTTGGTAATGAGTTAAGGTATGGTACACTTATTAATTGTATTTGGTTGGTTGAATGGTGTTTAACACCTTTTTTAACCGTATTTCAATTATATCTTGGCAGCCAGTGTACCTAACCATGCTTTCCTCTTGTTTCTTTTTACTAGTACTGCATATTGTAATTATATTCATTGATACAGGTGCTTTTTACACACTATTGTTTACAATGGTTATGGTACTGCTTTTGTGATCAAGACATGACGTATTTTGCTTCCTTATTTTTGGCCAGAAGTAGGTTTGCCATCAAGCCTTACAATGCTTTTCATATTTATACTTGCCATTGTGGCCAATGTAGATCAAGATCAGACTGTACAGAGCGTGAAGTCTGATCTTTGATCTGTGCTGTCGGCTTTGCTGAATCACAAAAGAGAAAAGCATGTATGATATTGCAATTTTGAGACCGGAACTAGCTGTTAGACTGTTTACAAATACCAATATTTTCAGTCAAAAGAAATATCCTATTTGTGACAGTTTGTAAGGGAGTTTTGTTAGGATATCTGTCAAAGTATTGAACTGTATTGTTCAAGAATCGTACTGCACTGATTACAAATAGTCGATTTAATTGGATTTATTTTCGTTGTTGTGTCTTATTTATTGGGTAATACAATAAGGTTGGTGCATTGTAGCTTTTATTTCTATTTTTCATTTCGTTGTAAAAAAGCGAGTGTGAAAGCATGTTACATTGTGTTTTTTTTTTGTTAGCTCAATAGCCCATTGTCAAATTCTGCATTCTGATAGTTTTGTAAAAAAGAAAAAAAACCTTTGATGGAGAGATAGTTTGGAAAACAAAATTTGTAAAAATAAATATTTGTTTTGGATGATTTCACAATTTGTCATAAATTTGAAATCTTGAAAATCTGTATACAATCCAATTTTGCCTGCAAGCTTATCTCATGGCCCTGTGTCCATCATGCATATATTGGTTCATGTATACATCTGTCTGTGTGTTAACTTGTACTTCAAATATCTTCTTGTCTGAAACTACCTATCCAATTTTGACAAATCTTCACAGAAATTATCCTGCCTTGTTCCTCTTTAGACGGTCTTTAAAGAATTTGATTCCAGTGAAAGCTGTGGTTGCCATGGCAACTAAACTGGAGAATATTGAAAACCTTTAATAAAAATCTTCTTATTTAAAACCGTAAGGCCTAGACCTGCCAAATTTGGGGTGTACTTCACCTAACAGACCCCAATAATCTGCAAATTATAACACTGGGGTTAAAATCGGCCTGGCAAAGAGGTCACAAGTTTTACACGGGCTTATATGGTGAAAACTTAAGAATTCTCTTGAGGGATCCAGCATTTTCTCTTTTTCCAACAGTGTTTTTTACCCTTCCCAAAACAAGTTTCAATTTTTTAGCCATCTTTTGTCATCTGCAAATGCTTTCTTAAATTTTGTCCTATGGTAAAGAGTTTATATTTAATAGATATAGATGCTTTATAATGTAATATTATGACAGTCAACATAAATGCTTCTGTATATTTCAATGTGCAATATGTATTCGTTTGATTAGATTTTTATCTCTGGTTTAATGTTTTTAGCTCACCTGAGCACAAAGTGCTCAAGATGAGCTTTTGTGATCGTGCTGTGTCCGTAGTCAACTTGTACACTCTAGAGGCCACATTTTCAGTTCGATACACATAAAACTTTGTCAGAATGTTTGCCTTGATGATATCTTGGACGAGTTTGAAAATGGGCTATGTAGGGTCAAAAGGTAGGTCACTTGGTCAAATCTTAGAAAAACCTAGTGTACATACAGAGGCCACATTTTCAGTCCAATACTCTTGAAAGTTGGCCAGAATGTTTGTCTTGATGATGTCTTGGGCGAGTTTGAAAATGGGCCACATTGGGTCAAAAACTAGGTCACCAGCTTAAATTGTTGAAGAATCCTGTATACGCTCTAGAGGCCACATTTTGAGTCTGATAATCTTGAAACTTACAATGTTTGTCATGATGATATCTCAGATGAGTTTGAAAATAGGTCATGTTGGATCGAAAGCTAGGTTTCCAGGTCAAACCTCGGAAAAACGTTGTGTACACTCTGCAGACCACATTTTCTCTCAAATACTTATGAAAGGTGGTCAAAATGTTTGGATGGATAATTTCTACAAGTTGAAAATAGGCAGTGATGAGCTAAAAACTAGGTTACTAAGACAAATTTTTGAAAAAATTTGTGTACATTCTAGAGGCTATATTTTTAAGTCCAATACTAAAGAAAATTTGTGAGAATATTTGTCATTATGTCTCTGAACAGATAGGAAATAGGTCATGGTTGGTCAAAAGACTCAGGTGAGCGACCTTTGGGCCATCATGGCCCTCTTGTTATTGTTTAAGATTTGTTTCATTGTTCCATTAGTTTAGCACTTGATTTAGTTAATGTATTTTCTACAAATTTTGCTGATTGAATTGTAGCTCCACTGGCCAAAAGCCAGCAAGCTTTATGTCATGCTTCTGTGTGTGTCATGGGTGTGTATATCCATGTGTATGTGTATTTGTATTGCAAACATCTTCTCTGAAACTACTAATCCAGTTTGGACCAAGCTTCACAGACACGATCTTGCCATAGTGCTCTATACCACACAATCCCAACTTTTCACCAAATACTTTCACCCCAGGAAGCTCTGACTGAGGAATTCTTAAGCATTTATATCAACAGCATAAATTCAGTTGTTATCAAAATGCAATGAAGCAACAATATGTAAAAATAAGGATTAGGTTTTATCAGCACAGCATAAAATGTTGGCTTTTAGCTTGCTTCTTGATAGTGATATACCTTAATAAACAGATAATAACTTGTGATTGCTCAAAAATGTGAACATAGGTATTCAGCAGGCCTATTTCCAGACACATTAATGACACCAATATATAAGCGTTGCCATGGCTTATCAATACCAGGGGTGCTTATTCAAACAATAGCAAATAACTATGATTGGAGATAATCCTTTTCTTGTAATAGTTGGTAATAGTTTTGTAATCATTATCCTATAGCCCATTACTGTATGTCTACATGTATTTTCAAATGCATCATTTTTAGAAGCAGCTAGTCCTTTTTCAACAGTGGTTTGAATTGACATTTAAAGCGTGAAAATTTAATTGAAAATTTCACTTTTCAACAATTTGTTAAGCATGAGGCAATTGCTAGCATGGTTACTTTCCATTATTTCTTTTCATTTTGAACCACAAAAGAGTTTCATTGTTCATATTCCAGTACCTTGTATGCCATCTATCATTTAAGCTTACCTGAGCACAAAGTGCTCAAGGTGAGCTTTTGTGATCATGCTGTGTCTGGTGTCCACCATCTGTCGTCAATGTTTACCTTGTGTAAACTCTAGATGCCACATTTTCAGTCTTGTACTAATTAGAGTTGGTCAGAATACTTGTCTTGGTAATATCTCAAACAAGTTTGAAAATGGGTCATATCAGGTAAAGTAGGTCAACTCTTAGAGAAACGTTGTATGCACTCTAGAGGCCATTTTCAGTCCAATACCCGTAAAACTTGATCTGAATGTTTTTCTTGATAAAATCTGGGACAAGTTTCAAAGTAGGGTCACAACATATGTCACCAGGTAAAATTTTTGAAAAACCTTGTGTACTCTCTAGAGGCCACATTTTCAGTCCAATACTCATGGATTCTAAAATTGGTTACATCAGGTAAAAAAGTAGGTCACTGGGACAAATCTTTTAAAAATTTTGTGCAGCCTGTATTGGCCACGTTTTCAGTCCTAGCTCCAGAAAAAGGTCTATTTGTGTTTATCATATCTGGGACAAGTTCAAATTTAGACACATTGGGTCAAAAAGTAGGTCACTTGGACAAATCTGCAAAGGCCACATTTTCACTCTGATGCTCATCAAACTACATCAGAAACTTTATCACGATGAAATTATAAACGAATTTTATATGTGGTCATCCCTGTATTAAGCTAGGTCAGTAGGTCATATCAGAGGAACACATTGACTTTACTTTGTATTATGCATGTTCCTACAGTAGCATAGGCTCAGGTGAGTGATTCAGGGCCATCAAGGCCTTCTTACTTTAAGATATTTTTCGTTTAGTAAGAAATTGTTTTCTTGAAGTGTATCTGTTTTCAAAAGTCCAGCTTGAGAAGGTGATATAGATGTCAATGAAAGCATTGCCTCCTGAAATGAATTAGTAACAAATGACTTTATGAAAACTTTCTTGTGAAGTAAGGTTAGAAGACATTAATTTACCCATTACCACATAATCCTGAGTTTTTAGGATCCTGAGGAAGTTGCCTTTTAAAAGACATTGTGGAAAAAGGAGAAAATGCTGGTAACAAGCATTTTTTCCTTTTTCCACAATTTTTTCTACTCTTTGAAAGGTAACTCCCATCATTTGAGCTACAGTTGTCGTCTGCAAATGCTTCCAGTTTTGGCATGTCTCAAATTTTGTCATGTGGTGAAGTTTTAAAACTTGAAACATGAATAAATGAATAAAAACATGGTGGCAGGAGGAGATATTGCTCAATTTTAGCAATTTCTGCCTTTGTCATAATACATGCTGTGATTTGTACTTCTGGATTCAACTTTTCATGACTACAAATAAAGAGAAATTGGGACACAACTTCTGCCTTTGTCATAATATATGCTATGATTGGTACTTCTAGATTCGACTTTTCATGATTACAAATAAAGAGAAATTGGGATGCAACTTCTGCCTTTGTCATAATATAAATACTGTGATTGGTACATCTGGATTTGACTTTTCATGATTACAAATAAAGAGAAATTGGGATGCAAAAAAACATAATACACTTAACAATCTCATGTTTTTATGACCTGAAGGAATAGGGGCTTTGGAAAACATTGTGAGAAAAAGAAAGGAAAAAAAAAACAAAAAAAGATTCCTATTACTCTACCCTTTGAACTCTTTACCAAACAACAAAATTTTGGACATGTATAAACAATCCAAAGTGTTTACTTAACAATCTCATGTTTTAATGACCTGAAGGAATAGGGGCTTTTGAAAACATTGTGAGAAAAAGAAAGAAAAAAAAGAAAAAGAATCCTATTACTCTACCCTTTGAACTCTTTTACCAAACAACAGAATTTTGGGCATGTCCAACTTGAAAGCATTTGCAGATGACAAAATAAATCTGACTCGAAGATTAAAATTTGTCAAAAAGGGTAGAAAACATGGTGAGGGAAGGGAAAAAGGGGTCATGTGTGTTAATTAGCATTTTCTCCTTTTCCCACAATGTTTTCTGAGTATTTTTCTTTGGGGTTGTTAAAAGTCAGATTGTGTGGTACAGGGTTGAGAACCTATTCAATCACTTGATCCACAAAAAAAAGGTGGACTGCAAATACTTTCAATTTGTACAGGTTTTTCATGTTGTTGTTTGGTCAAGAGATGAATAAATCAATACATCTATTTGGTTTAATACAGGTTGGGGTGTAATGTGATAAATATAATTATGTCAAAAGGTAAGCATAAGTACAAATTTGTATGCTTGAATGAAGCTAAGTTTTAGTGGCTTTTTTTCTTGTGTTACAGTTGGATACTCCACAGTATTTTATGTGTTACATGGGCATGCCATATAAAGAACCCCTTTTCCCAGATGTATTTCATGAGCTTCACATTTCAGGTGTAAGAAGTGGTTTTGATGATAGAGTTTATTGGTTCAAAGTTTTTTTTTTAACCCTATACCATACAATCACAACCTGAAAGAAGGCTTTAGAAAACATTGTAGGAAAAGGAGAAATGCTGGTAATCAGCATTTTGTCTTTTTCCCATGTTTTCTATCCTTTCAAACACATATCTCATGATTTGAGCCACATTTAATTTGTGGTCTTCAGATGCTTTTAATTTCAACCAGTTGAAAATTGTATGTTTGGTAAAGAGTTAAGTCTTTCTTAAGTAGCAAAACTCTAGCTACTTCCATATTGAAAGATCTGCAGACGACAAATTGATCAAATAAGTCGAATTATGGGATTTGTCTTCAGTAGGGTAAAAAAAAAAAACCCAGCATTTTCTCCTTCGACCACAGTTTCTTCAAAAGCCTTTCTTTGGGTTTTAAACATGTGATTGTTTGGTAAAGGGTTTAATTTACAGAATCATTTAACTCTTTACCAAACGACAAATTTTGAGACTAGTCCAAATTGAAAGCATTAATTTTGTAGATGACATATTAAATTTAGTTGAAACAGTGGTAATTGTCTGTGAAAGTGTAGAAAACCTTGAGGGAAAAGGAGAAAATGCTGGTTACCAGCATTTTCTCCTTTTCCCTCAAAGTTTTCAAAAGGCTATTTACTCAGGGTCGTTAGAACTCGGGATTGTGTGGTAAAGAGTTAATGCAGTCTGAACTTAATTTACACTGGCCGCAGAGGTAACCATAGCTGTGCAAGGCACTTTGAGGGTAACTGTTGGGGACTTCTGTTAATACTCATCTTGATTTTTGTTATTGTGACATAATTCTGTAAACTTTAAACATTCGATGCAATGATTCTTTTTGTTTGTTTTTTGTTATTTCATCTACATTTTAAAGTATATATTAACAAAAACTATAATAAAAGCCTTCTGCAAAGCTATTGCAAAGTTTTGTCTTGTTTTGTGTGTCTGCTATGAGTTAATTATGCTGGTGTTGACTTTTTTTTTTTTCAAGTGAAATTGTAAAAATCTCAATAGCTCTAAAAAAAAAACCCCCCCCCCCCCTTTGATAAAAATTTTATTTCAGTGCAAGTTAACCCTTTACCACTCAAGCCTGGGTTCTAACCACCGTAAAGAAGAAGCATTTCAAAAACATTGTGGGAAAAGGATGTTTTCTACCCAATCAATGACAAATTCCAACATTTGAACCACATTCATTTTATTGCCTGCAAGTG
Organism: Hippopus hippopus; assembly: GCA_946811185.2. Taxonomy (NCBI): domain Eukaryota; kingdom Metazoa; phylum Mollusca; class Bivalvia; order Cardiida; family Cardiidae; genus Hippopus; species Hippopus hippopus. The sequence goes on along the minus strand of OX328105.1, from coordinate 42,879,553 downwards.
CTTTCAACTTGGACAAGTCTAAGAAGTTGTCATGTGGTAAAGAGTGAACTTGTTACCAAATGACAAAATTTTAGACTTGTCCAAATTGAAAGCAATTACAGACGACAAATTCAAGGTGGCAAAAATGACACAATTTTTCCTTGATAGAGCAGAAAACATTGTGGTAAAAGGTGAAAATGCTGGTTACCAGCATTTTCTCCTTTTCTCACAATGTTTTCAAAAGGCTTCTTCCTCAGGGTCGTTAAAAGTCAGGACTATGTGGTAATGAGTTAACAAATTCTGGCAAATGGAGGAAATTCTTGGAGCATTTTCTCCAGTCAATAAAATGTTTCATTACATGAGAAAAGGCTAATAAAAATACTGATATTCAACAAAACAAAAAGTATACATTTTGGAAAAATCCTTTTAATATATAAAAATTATATATATTTAAACAAAAATACATTCATGTACATAAGGTGTAATAGTTCATCAAATAAGAGCACTGTGAAAACTGGGTATATGATACATATCAAATTTAGTTTATCTCTTACCAAATGACAAATTTTTAGACATGTCCAAATTGAGAGCATGACTTGTATTGTTGACAAATTAAGGCACAAATAGTGGGATTTTCATAAAAAAAGAGAAGAAAATATTGTGGAAAGAGGAGACAGTGCTGATTACCAGCATTTTCACCTTTTTCCACAATGTTTTCAAAGCTTCCTCAGAATTACTAAAACTTGGGACTGTTTGGTAAAGGGTTAAATGATACATATAACCCTTTCCATCAAAATGACAAAATCTAAAGTGAAGAGCATTTGAAAACTCTCTATAGAATAAAACTACTCATTTTGAGAGATATCTTCATTTGTCTCAATATTTTCTGATCTGTTTAATTCTTTCACGAGACGACAAAATTCTATACTTGTCCAAATTGAAACAATTTGCAGATGACAAATTACATGTGGCACAAATGATGATTTTTGTCTTTGAAAGGGTAAAAAACATCATGGAAAAAGAAGAAAATACTGGTTACCAGCTGGTAAATAATTCATTCTCCTTTTCCAACATGGAAATGTTTTCTACCCTTCCAAAGTTTTTTTTAACCCTTATCCAGCTGAATAACCTAAATGATACCTCGAAGTTGATAGTAAAATCCCAAAGGTTGCTACTTCAAGGTTATTTTGGGGACATTAAATATCTCCTTGTCGGACAGGGTAGATCAAAGATCAGACTGCACGTTCTGTGCAGTCTGATCTTGATCTACACTGTCCGCAAAAGGTCAGTGAGTCGCGCTTAGCAGCCTAAGGGTTAAATAGTCTTCTTGTTTGAGGTTGTTAAAACTTGGGATTGATTGGTAAAGGGTTATATCTTTTTTTTTGTGAGACAGTAACTTGTCTTTCTTGTATCTGAATTTATTCGAGAAATTTTTTGTTGTACTGTTTTCTTTCAATTTGAAGTGACCACCACAAGTATAATACGTGTATCATCTAAGAGTTTCTAATGGGGATCACTAAATTACTAGAACAATAATTAGTTGAAGATACTTTGCCAAGATAAAGCCATAATATAAAAAAAAAGCAAAGCCTTCTAACCAAGGAAACTTAAAGAAACAAATCCATAGTACCATATGCGGAGACCAAAGTTTGGTAAAAGTTACTTTCTCAATTTTTCAAAATTTCAGGCCATTTATTCTCTACCCACAATCACAACTTTCAATAAACTTGAGGAAAGCTTTTTTAAAACATTGCCAGAAAAGGAAACAATACTGGTAACCAGCATTTTCTTCTTTTCCCACCATGTTTTCTACCTGTCCCAAAACAATCTTAATTTTTCAGTCACATATATTTTGTCTTTCAATTTCGACAAGTTTACACTTTTTGCTGTTTGGTTTGGAGTTAAAGGGGCATAACTGTGTCGAAAATAATATGAGGGTTACCTCCCCCTCTGGTATTGGTTCCTCTTTCGATAGTTACCAAATAGCCAAAATTTGAACTAAATATCTTCAGTAATGATAGATAACAGAAACTTTCAGCTTTCACACCATTACAACTCAGATGATGCCACCATTTATGATAAAAGTATCACAAGCTTGACCTGAAGCTTTCAAACAATCCTGCTTTTCTATACTTTCAGTCCTTTGATTTTCCAAAGAAAAATTCACAGAATAAAATGATATTGCACACAACAGGCATTCATTTCCCCATCAAACGGTACTTGGTTATTTTTTTTCAATCAGATATTGAAACATGTAAGACGATGCCAGGACTGTGACTTGACGACACCTTGACACTTTCTTCGAAAAACGGCCAAGCTAAAAATACATGTATGCTATTGCTACAAATATGTATACAGCCCTACAATAATAATTACTATACAAATTAACAAATAAAAAACTGTACAAAACAACATAACGGCTGTTAATGTCATTTCAAACAAAAACATGATAGTGTAGAGGGCAGGATTAACTCACTGCCTTCTAAATATTGAAACATTCTTGTAAAACTATGGATAATTAACAGGATCTACGGTTTTTTACCCTTTACCGAACTATTCCCAGTTTAAACAACCCAAAAGAAGAAGGCTTTTGAAAATGTGAAAAATGATAACCAGCATTTTCTCCATTTCCCACAACCTTGCCTTGACTATGGTTATGTGGGAAAGCACCCAGTGGCTTGGAAAGAAACTTGTGCAGAGTACTGGTAAAAGAGACTCCAGGAAAGCATGGATAGGTGCACTGGCCGCCACAATATAACTGAAATAATATTGAAAGTGGCGTTAAACACCATACAATCAATCATTTCCCACAACCTATTCTATCCATTCCAAGACAATTCTCAACATTTGAGTCACATTATGACTAACTAAATATTCTCAGGATTTGAGTTCGAAAGGGTAGAAAATATTGTGGGGAAAAGGAGAAAATGCTGGTTACTTTCCTACAATTTTTTCAAAAGCTCTCTTCTTCAGAGTGGTTAAAATATAGGATTGTTGGGTGAAGTATTAAACAATTCACAAACAAAACAATATCAGTAACAATGTTGCACATAGAAAACTGCAGTGTTGAAATATATCTTTAACAAAACAAGAAGGCCATGATGGCCCTGAATTGCACACCTGAGCCTGTGTACCTTTGAGAATATTCATCAGTATTTGGCTGAAATGTGGTCTCTTGAGTTTTCACAAGTTTTTTTGTAAGATTAGTCCCAGAGACCTACTTTTTAACTCAACATGATCCATTTTGGGTCTCGTCCGAATTATCATTAAAACAAAATTCTTACCAATTTTCATCAATATTGGGCAGAAAATGTGGCCTCTACAGTGTACACAAGATTTTTCATAAATTTGTCCCAGTGACCTTTTTTTGACTGATATGGCCCATTTTCAAACTCATCTGAGATATCATCAAGACAAATATTCTGATCAACTCTCATGATTATCAGACAGAAAATGTGGGCCCTAGCTAGTGAAAAATTATTTTTAAAGGTTTGACAAAGGAGGACTAATGAGTGACACTAGACAGCATGATCCCAAAAGCTCACCTTAAGTTCTTTGTGCTAAGGTGAGCTGAAAAAACTCTGGACTTTATGTACTAAACAAGACAAAACTCTGGCAAATAGAGGATGGCCAATAGAAACCATGCCATGACCTCAGCTCTTCTGGCCTTTAGCCAGAAGAGCTATAATAGAATCATTAACAAAGCAAAGCAGCCAGTGGCTTGGACAAGACCGCTCTGCATAAAAACTAACAAGTAAATGCTAGAGGTATAAAATAAGATATATAGCTACCCTATCAAACACAACATCCTTTCAACCAGCTACAATTAACGAGATAACCCTTTACAAGACAATCTCCTGTTTTAAATGACCCCTCTTCCCAGTAAAAAGGCTTTAGAAAACATCAAACAGGGTTGTACAGGGCTTTTGAAAATTGGGAGTCCACAAAATCAAGGGTCCAAGCCCTAAGTTTAGGGGTCTCACATTACATTGCCAGATTAGATTGTTCTGACCTGGTTTTTCAGTGTCTTTTAATAGATTTTGTGTATTTGGAAGAAATGCTAAAACTCTGAATATAAATGCAGGTTGGACTTGATTTGCTCCTCTGTTTCTTCCAAAAAGCTTTCTAAAATCAAGTATGCCATAACATTTATAGCATAGAATTGAAGATGAATAACAAAAAATATAATTCATGAAATTAACGGCTTTTTTCTGTCTTAAGCGACTGATGATTGTGCCAATGCACTTTCAAGACAGTTGTTCTGAGTAAACAGGAAGTATCATAGATCGAGTATGACCCTAATGTCCGAAGAACTGTACTTGCATTGTGTCGACTTCAGAGCAGTAGAAAAACTCTTTTCAAGAAACGGCGACAAACAAGAGATTTTTTTGTTTTATTCAAGACTTTTTATGCAGATCTGGAATAATTTTTTATGCATCCGAGGGCCTGGTCCTGTTGAAAAACGTACATACGGTCTAATATTTAGGCGTATATGGACACGGAAATCTGCATTCCATAAAACCCTGTTTGTGGGAATTGGAGAAAATGCTGGTTCCCAGCATTTTTTTCTATTTTCCACAATGTTTTCTATCCTTTCATCGGCAAATTCTATTACATGAGCTGCATTTTTTCTCGTCTGCAAAGGCTTTTAATATGGACCGGTTCTGTTGTTTGATAAACAGTCAAGGAGTTTATATGTTAAATATTTTATAAAGTATATACATATTATGTTCAGACATGTAAACACATGATATATTCAAAACATACACACATATGCTCAAAATATACACATACATGTATATGTAATACAAAATAAATAGTAAAACAAGATATCATACAAAAATAAAGGTATTCGCATCAAGTTTCAGTAAACATTGAAAAAATCACCTGGTTTTGATGATTTCATGTCATGGTGCTAAAAACAGATCACAAAATAGATCCAGAAGAAAGCAAAATTCTGCAAAGAAAGGCAATACATATAAAGCCTAAATGATTTGAGAGAAGCTCCAGGAAATAGGGATTTAATGTATCTTCTTAACTCTTTACCAAACGACAAAATTTTAGACTTGTCCAAATTGAAAGCAATTGCAGACGACAAAATAAACGTGACTCAAAAATTGAAACTTGACTTTAGAAGAGCAGAAAACATTGTGGGAAAAGGAGAAAATGCTGGTTACCAGCATTTTCTCCTTTTCCCACAATGTTTTCAGAAGGCTTCTTCCTCTGGGTCGTAAAAACCTGGGATTGTTTGGTAAAGGGTTAACTCTTTACCACAGGACACAATTTTGGACTGGACCAATTTGAAGACATTTGCAGACAACAAAATAAATGCTGCTAAAATGATGATTACTGTCGTTGAAAGGACACACAACATTGAGAGAAAGAAGAAAATACTAGTAACCTGCATTTTCTTCCTTTCCAATAATGTTTATAAAAGCCTTCTTCTTCTGGGTTGTTAAAACTTGGGATTATGTGGTTAAGCGTTTGTGCATTATACCTAGAGTGATCCATTAACCAGCAGAAAATGTACCAGTAGCCAAAAGTTTCATACCAAGTCATCCCCTGCTGGCAAGGGTCAATACTTTTTCAGATCCATTAAGCTCTTACCAAACAATCACAACTTTTAACAACCCTGAGGAAGAAGCTTTTTAAAACATTGTTGGAAAAGGAAAAATCCTGGTAACCAGCATTTTCTCCTTTTCCCATAATGTTTTCTACCCTATCAAGGACTACTTTCGTCATTTCAGCCAGCTTAATCGTCTGCAAATGCTTTCAATTTTGACATTACCAAAATTTTTTTATTTGGTAGAGTTAAATCGTTTTCACAGGGCATCCCACACCTATACGTGTATTAACCATTTCCCAAAGGACAATATTTTAGACAAGTCCAATTTGAAAGTACTTGCACATAATATTGACGATGGGATTTGTATCAGATAGTCTAGTAAACATTGTGGGAAAAGGAGAAAATGCTGGTAACCAGCATTTTCTCCTTTCCCATAATGTTTTAAAAGGCCTACTTCTTAGGGTCGTTTAAATTCGGGATTGTGTGGTAAAGGGTTAAAACGAGACCAACTCACAGAAATCTTTGCAATTTTGCAGCACACCACTTGTACAAACATTGTGGGAAGAGAGAAAAATGTTCAATTATAGCAATTTCTCCTTTTGCCAACAAAGTTCACTCTGAACATTTTCTTTCCATCTGACAGCTCCTTTATACAAAGTCTCTGCACAAGCACAGGCCTTTGAAGCTCTATTGGTCTATCATGGAACATTAACATTTTCCTTGATCGATCATCAAACACAGCACATTGGTGCATTCCCTGTATATTACGGAATATACTCAAATTTACATTAATAACGTTTCTATAAATAGCACATTGGCGAATCTCTCTATATCGTATATAGTAAGACATACTATAAAATTCTATGATAAAGAAGGAATCACCAATATGCTATTTATAGTAATGGTATCCGATAATGAAAATTTCGTTATCCCTTGATAGACCAATGGAGTTTCAGAGGCCTATGGCACAAGAAACCCTTTCCTTTTGCCAAAATGGTTTCATTTGTATTCATGTACTGTTCATTATCCTTACCACTATTCAGGGATGTTCATGTCGTCTGCTGCAATGTTTTTTTGTTGTTTAGGAGGTCACAAGTTAAAACCACAGAAGCACAAAGAAAATAAGCTATGTTCCGTGAAAAGGGGGTTTAATACAACTGCAATAAGTATCTACACAGGTCAGCCTGCCCTGTCAGCCCTGTATCGAAACTATGCTTTTGGTAAATTTTCTACACATCCAAAGACCAGTCTACCTCATGATTCATTGTTGTTAGACAACATAGATTTTATGTATTCAAAACTATGAGATGATTCGCTTGATATAGTACATCAAAGAATTGCATTTAAACCCCCTTTTGCCGGAGCATGGCTCAAATATATGTTTCTTCATTCCTCATAAAAATGTACATGATTTTTTGTAGCAGCAGTTTTCATTGATCAAAGTCCTGCAACATTGTTTTCCTAAGGCCCTTTCTCTTCCAGCTGCAATTTGCACATAACTTACAAAATAATCTATATGTTTGAATAATACAAATTTAACCCTTTACCAAACAACAAAATTTTAGACTTCTCCAAATTGAAAGCATTTCAAGATGACAAGTTAAATATACCTGAAAAACTAAAATTTAGTCTTTTGAAGGGTAGAAAATATTATGGGAAAAGGAGAAAATGCTGGTAACCAGCATTTTCTCCTTTTCCCATAATGTTTTCAAAAACTTTCTTTTTCATAGTCATTAAAACTTGTGACTGTGTGATAAAGGATTAACTGTGTATATATCAATCTACAATAAGAGTAAGAGAGATATTTTTGCACCAATAAGCCAACAAGGTCAACAAGAAGTAATAATTAATATCCTGTAACATATACATACAAAAAAGTAACATCTTAACGATTTATCACAGGACATGATTTTAGACTTGTCAAAATTAAAAGCATTTGTAGATAACAAATTATATATAGCTAAAAATATGGAATTTGTCCATCATCTGAAAGGTTTGAAAACGTTGGTGGAAAAGGAGAAAAGGCTGGTTACCAGCATTTTCTCCTTTTCCCACAATGTTTTCAACAGCTGTCTTCCTCAGGGTCGTTAAAAGTCATGATTGTGTGGTAAAGGGTTTACCGTTTACCAAACAATCACAAATTTTCACAATCTTTCAGATTCATTGGTTAAATGATGTTTTGCACCACTTTACACAACATTTCTTAAGTCATATCAGGGCGACAGCTTATATGACCATGCATGTCCTGGGTTTCAATTACACTAAGCTAGGGCTCTCTGAACATTCTTGCCCATAGACACTCCTGTTGCATACCCAGTAGAACTTCCATTGAGGCTCAAACCCTAGGCCTCCACTTCACCACTGAGCCAAGCAGGTTGTAGAGACCTCTGCCATCTTTAAGAAGAGAGCCTTTGAAAACATTGTGGAAAAAGAAGTAAATGCTGGTAAGCACCATGCTGGTTACAAGCGTTTTCTTTTCACTCAATGTTTACTACCCTTTAAGTATTTACCTCTTAGAAATTGAAGGCACTTGCAGATGACATATCAAACATTGTTCCATTGTTTAATTAGTCATGGAAATAGTAGAAAACATTGTGGGAAAAAGACAAATTTTGGGTTACCTCATTTTCTTTTCCCTTAAAACTTTCTTCTCAGTGTCAGTTAAAACTCCTACAAATAAATCTTTGATATCATAAATGTAGAAAATACTCCTATAACCTTTTGCCAGACAATCCAAAAAGATTTAAAGACTTGAGGATCTGCTGATTGATAGATTTTTTATGCCACTTTAAAATCATTTCAGTCCTGAGTTTCATCAGTATGCCACTTTCAACATTATTTCAGTCCCTGGGTTTTACCAGTACTAGGCCAAGGTTCTGGAGTATATGGCCAAAAGACATCCCAATTAAAAATCCAGTGCTTCCAGTGAATGAATACAGTAATAAACATGCCCATGGACTGAATGGTAAAAGTTTCAATCTTTAACTGACGACAAAATTTAGACTTGTCCAAGTTGAAAGCATTTGCAGATGACATATTGATTGATTGAATGGTGTTTTATACTATACCGCTTTTAACATCACAGCGACAGCTCACATAATTTATGCATGTATTTCCTGGGTTCTACCAGTACTGGACGAGGGCTTTGAAGTGTCTTGCCCAAGGACAATCCACAAATAAATCCATTGTATTCAGTGAGGCTATAACCGAGGGCCTTCAGGTTACAAGTTCTACACTTTAGCATTGAGCCACGCAGGACCCCCAGATGACCGATTAAATGTGACTAAAATGTAAGAACTTTTACTTCTAAAGGGCAGAGAACATGGTGAAAAAAAGAAAATGCTGGTTACCAGCATTTTCTCCTTTTCCAACAGTATTTTCAAACACTTCCTCTATGGGGATTAAAAAGTCTGGATTGTGCAGTCAGGGGTATAAAGATGAAAGCAATAAGGCAAATTTATCAACCAGGCACTTTGCAGTGGTATGATCTGAATTATTATTCAGACCCCACACCTGTGTAAATTTTAGACTTGGTCAAACAGAGATACAAGGAAATCAAGACAAAGGCAACACAAACCTGGCTGAAGTTGCTTTAACAGACTTGTCCAAATTAAAAGCATCTGAAGACAACAATTCAAATGTTGTTCAGATTATAAAATTTGTCTTTAGAATGGAAGAAAACATTATTGGGAAAAAGGAAAAAATGCTGGTAAACCAGCATTTTTTCCTTTCCCCACGAAGTTTTCAAAAGACTTCTTTTTAAGAGTCGTTAAAACCCAGGATTGTTTGGAAAAACGCTTAACGGAATGCTCCAGAAATTGCATAAGGTGTACAATTTTTAGATAACAGTATCACTTAGGCACTTTTAGCTTTCTGAATTCTATATAACCTATAAACAAACAACAAAACAACGAGAGTGTTGATGAACAACACACAAGCAACAAGGCCCACACTTGACATGATGGAATGGAATTCCCAGTTGGTCTGTAGTTCTGCTTTCCGCTCCTGCATATCCAGCAGAAACCCCTGCATTTGTTCCATGGTCCCAACAATCGTGCTCACGTGAAACAGCTGATGGCTGTGACCAATTATATCGAAACTTCCTGGAAATAATCGTTCTGGAAAATGCATACCGTATATAAAACCTGATAGGTACATCAATATGATCCCCAGCGTATGATGATATGTTGAGCGTAGTTCTAATTCCGATGGTGCTCCATAGGCCAATCTGCACATCACAGGTAAAGTTACAAAAATACACGGTAAACCTAAGGCAGACAATCGTATAACTTTGCGTAGAAGAACCGGTGGCATGAATCTTGTTTCACAGGCAAAAATAATCGTCAGAAGAGGGCATATTGTGATAATGTTTAAAAATACATCTGAAACAGCTGTAAATCTCAGATCAGCAGGGAAGGAATATGCACGATAAGCAATACCAGAACTCAACACTGTCCCAGCTATAGCGCTATAATCCAAAAAGAAGCATATATGTCGAGCATAATCTGACATTGTGTTAAAGGTGTGGGCAGTGGAACTTGCAAGAGGGTAAATTATGATCATGCACATGTAGGCAAGTAGAGGCCACGTGTAGCTGTCATGATGGAAATCTAGTGTGTCAGACAGACCTTTCAGCACCCATATAAAATACCAGGACGGCAAAAAGTGTGTCCAAAAATTGAGCGTCTCATTGGTGGCATCAAATAAACTCAAGATACACTGGAATGGTGAACTGCGAGGACATCGATATCCCTTGACAATGTAACTCTCATGGAAATGTTCTGGAACTTCATCTTTGTGGTATAAGCGACCACTAAGACCATTCACACCCCATACAAACATGGTGGGTGGGGTACTCCTGACCTCAACCTTGACCTACAATTGTCTGGAATAATGGCAATGCTGTTTTCTGAAAAGACAATGACAGAAAATCTCTATAAATCAAACATAAGATAATAAATACAATAGATTTTTGTCACTGAAGTGTTGGTGTGATCCTTTCAGTCTAAGCAATTTTTAACTCCTTACTACACAAGAAAAATGTAGACTTATCCAAACTCAAACCATTAGCAGATGACAGTTTAAATGTGGCTCATTGATGAGGTAGTTTGTCTGTGATAGGGTAGAAAACATTGTGGGAATGGAAAAAATGCTGGCTACCAGCATTTTCTCCTTTTTCAACAATGCTTTCTAAAGGCTTCTTCCTCAGGGTCTTTAAAAGTTGGCATTGTGTGCTAGAGGGTTAACAACCCCAGGACAGAAGACTTTTGAAGACATTGAGAGAAAAGGAAAAAATTCTGCCTGGTAATCAGCATTATCTCCTTTTCTCACAATGTTTTCAACCATTTCAAAAACAATTCTCATCTTTTGAATCATAATAAATTTGTCATCTGCAAATGCTTTCAATTTGGACCAGTCTAAACAACCATTTTGTTGTCTGGTAAAGAGTTTGACTGACATGTCTTTAGATATGAGCCATGCTTTGTGAAAACATCGCTTAATGCATCTACAAAAAGCACAGACCCAGGTCAGCCTGCCCAGTCTGCCCATGCTGATCTGGGTCAAAGCTTTTTACTATTCTATGCTTTCTGCATGCCAAAGGACCAGTGTACCTCTAAATTCAGTCAGTTGTTATACAAAATAGATTTCACAGATCCATGATTATGTGATTACTTGCTAGGTATAATACATCAAAGTGATGCATTTAGCCTCCTATTCACAGATCACAACCCAATTATAAAAATATAAATAGAAAAAAATTATAAGACTGGAACCCACTGGTAGAAGAACATCAGGAAAGCTTAAATAGTTGCACTTGCCACAGTGATGTCCTTAAGATACAGCTGTTAAAATCACTTTTAACCCTTTACCAAACGATCAGAATTTTAATGACCCTGAACAAGAAGGTTTTTGAAAACATTGTGGGGAAAAGAAGAAAATGCTGGTAACCAGCATTTTCTCCTTTTCCCACAAGGTTTTCTATCCTATGAAGGACAGAAATCATCATATGAGCTACATTTAATTTGTCGGCGGCAAATGCTTTCAATTTGGTCAAGTCCAAAATGTTGTCATTGAGTAAAGAGTTAAACAAATTACGGAACTGTTTACTACACTAAGAAATTTCTGACTTGTCCATATTGAAAGCATTTGTAGACAATCTACGAGTTGTGAAAATTTGAGTCTGAAATGTTTGAAAATAACTTGCTAGCAGGAGTAAATGTTAGTTTCTTCTAATCCAGGTTACCTGCATTCTCTCCTTATCTCACATTGGTTTAAAAGCCTTCTTCGTTTGACTTGTTAGAACACTGGTTAGTTTCTTAAAGCGTTAAGAGGGAATTAATACCTAATACCAACAATTTAATCATCTGGAAAGTTCTCAGCCCTATACATGTAATTATTAAATGACCAAACGGCAGAGTCTGAGAGATGCCTAATGCAATAAGGTATCTGCACAGTGTCTGTACTTTGTTGATTGATGGATTGAATTGTGTTTTATGTTGGTTGTCAACATTATCTTAGACAAATCACGGCCACAGCTCACAATTTCAAGCATGTCCTGGGTTTCATCAGACTATGCTAGGGCTCTGAAGTGTCTTGCCCAGGGACACACCCATGCCCTGGAAAAACCTAGTGCTTCCAGTAAACCTCAAGCCAAGGGCTCATGGTCGCGAGGCCTACACATCATCACAGAGCCATGTAGGCCTCTCTGCCTTTTGTGACATAGCCTGGCAAATATAACTATGAAATTGCAATATTTGGGCTTTTTTCCTAAAATAGTAAAGGTATATGTCACTAATTCAGTGCTCTAAGGGTTTGATTGATTGGTGATTAATTGTATGATTGTATCTGTTGTCTGGTCAGTCCAAGTGTTAGTAGCTGGCTGAAAAATGAAGTTTAAAATCAGGCAAAAGGTAAACAAAAGATAGAGTAACATGTCAACTTTAAAGACACCCATTTACTCATTTTAAGCCAAATATAACCATTTTCTTCGATATTTTATCAAACTATAGTCATTCTTATGGCTTCACAACAAGTATTACACCTGGCAGTTACGAGACTGCACAGATTACAATGGACAGAAAATGTAATTTTGGACTTGGCTCCTATCCACTCGTTCAATCGAAGATACCACATTATGCTTGTCACGTGACTGTGTATGACCTTCGCCTTGCATTCATATAACTGGCAAGAAAGTGGAGCCGAGATACACTACACAGGTCTACTGCCGCAACAATCTATGTCACAAGAACCCAACAGCAATTTACTCAAGGATGTCGGAATCTTATATCGAGAGTGTAGTGGAATGATTTCAAAGACAGTAGAAATGTAAATTTCATATGTGCACATTAATATTTAGCGATTTTGGATAGCTGAAAGAAGGTGAAAACCCATGATCCTACAAATAGATGAGTGCGCCATTTCCGGTGTTGAAACAACAAGTAGTCTAACTTTCTATTTTTAGATGGGGGGTGTGTAAATGACTGTAGCGATACACTCCCCCATTGTTTATAATTTTGACTCGATGTAATTTTCTCCCGACCAAAATCTGTTTCAAATAACAAATCTGAAACTTCTTTTTATTCTTATGGGCTATAGATATTGCTAATTTATTGATTTAAACACATTTCTACATTCGGCTAAATTGAGTAAACGGGTATCTTTAAACCTTGTTTTGAAATTCTATGCCAGGGACTAATTCTTGAACTGACCGTATAATGACAGATTATCTTCACAACAATTCCCATACTTTTGAATGATATGATTTAAATTTAAATGCATTGTTTACTTTTGGCAGCTATAGTTACTTTGATTTTTTTCACAAAATTCAAGTATATTACATGCATTTTCCTTTTCTTCAAAATTATAAAGATGATTAAAAAATTATAAAGATGTTTCACCAATATTTTGATAAATCAAGAATTGCAATAATGTTAATTGTCATTACCTTACAAAAATTCTTTTGGTAAACCATATTCCTTAAAATGTTGATCAAATCTTAACAAAAAGTTAAAAAAGAAAAAGGGGGAAAGAATGAATGAAGAAAGAAACTTACACGATTTGTTGTGCTGACTAATACCTATATCCATTAGACATAAGATGACATATCTTACATGTAACAAATGTTAAGTACAGTAAAACCTATATTTCAAATTTGGATCAATTATATGAGTATTTCCCTTAACTTTTTGGATAACCAATTACAATAGTTGTTAGATCCTTCATCACACGACCTGCAGGTTTGCCAACCTGAGAAAAAATAATTTTAAAAAGATTGTGGGAAAAGATGAAAATACTGGTTACCAGCATTTTCTCCTTTTCCCACAATGTTTTGAAAGCCTTTCTCTCTTAGGGTTTGTTAAAACTTCAGATTGTGAGGTACAGGGTTAAAAGGGTAAACCCAGGGATGCATGACTATGTTTAAACCATCAATACATAATTAGAGGCTGGGAGGGTGGAAAAAAAAAACACATCTGATGATAAATTTACCCTATCCCTTTAAGCCAAAAGTCGATCTCTTTTCCACAAAATCCCAAGTTTTAACAACCTTGAAGAAAAAGGTTTTTGATTTTGGGAAAAGGAGAAAATGCTGGTAATCAGCATTTTTTCCTTTTCCCAAAACATTTTCTAATCTTTCAGAGGCAATTTTTCACTGTTCGAGCCATATTTAACTTGTCATCTGCAAGTGCTTTGGAACAGGACAAGCATAAAATTTTGTTGTTTGTAACAGTTTAATAATAGTCTTTACCTACAACAGGGATCTTATATACGATCCCTGCCTACAACAAAATTTTAGACTCATCCAATTTGAAAGCATTAAATTTTGTAGGTGACAAACTTAATGTCACTCATAGTTATGTGATTTTGTCTTTGAAAAGAGAAATCATTGTGGAAAAAGGAGAAAATGCTAGTAACCAGCATTTTCTCCTTTTCCAAACAATGTTTTCAAAAGCTTTCTTCCCTACAGTTGTATAATCGTGTCTTCCCATTTGTCCCGAATTTTACAAAAATAAATATGGGTCAAATAGGATTCACCTTTAACTCTTCACCAAACAACAATATTTAAGACTTGTCCAAATTCAAAACATTTGCAAAAGAAATATGACTCAAAAATTGAAATTTGTTCATGAAAGGTAAAAAACATTGTGGGAAAAGGAGAAAATACGGGTAACCAGCATTTTCTCCTTTTTCCCACTATGTTTTCAAAAGCCCTCTTTGCCAGGGTCGCTAAAACTCTGGATAGTGTGGTATGAGGTTAAAGCACAGGATTAATTGGTAAACTGTCGTCTTGATTTAGCAGACAGTTGAAACCAAGATCAGACTGCACAGAAATGTTTAGTATTATGGTAACTAGGATCTACGCTATCCACCTTTTTTTTTTTAATGAAAAATATTATGGAAATGAATAGGACTGAAATATGTAAAATCAGGTCTTTTCTTCCTCATTCAATTTATTCCACTCTAAAAAGGCTATACAACTTTGTCAGTTCCAGTTCAATGAATCCTTGTACAGTATACATTAGTTTATCCTGTTCCTATGTACCCTTTGATATTGATCATTTGACTGATTAACTCTTAGGCCAAGCGTTTTGTATTTTTTGGTTCCAGGGAACCCCAATATTGTTTTTGCAGAAAAACCTCAAGGAAATAAATCTCTTTTCTGAACCATATAAATCTCTTTTCTGAACCATATATTTCTTATTCTATTTATTTCAATTTCAAAAGCTTACATGAAGTTGCAATTTCCATGGCACATTAGTAAATTCCTTGTACAGTACACTTGGTTTATCCTATTCCTATGTGACCTTGATATTGATGGTTTGACCATTTAACTTTAAGGCCAAGCTTTTTTTATTTTCTGGTTCCAGGGAGCCTTCCTCCCTCCCTAAAATATTTTTGCAGAAAATCCACAATGAAAAAGGCTTTGAATGTTGTTTTCTTTATATTTCTGCATAACTTTGCTTCCTTCATATTTCTGCTTAACTTTTTACCACACAGCAAATTTTAGACTTGTCCAGTTTGGAAGTACAACTGTACATGTATTTTCAGACAACTGGTTATGCTGCATTTACATAAGCCACAATGTCCACGATTTGAAAGAAGCATGGTGACCATGTGGGGTCATGGGATCGAATCGTGTTGATCTTGAGGGAACTTGGTACTATTGGGATGATCGTAATGATCTTCACAGAATTTTTGACAGTCAAAAATTTTGCCACAATTACGCCGATTTAATATTAATCTTGAAAGAACATGGTAGATTGGGGAAATTGTAAAAGATCTTATCAGCGCGCATCAGACCTTGATGGTCAATTGTAGTTGATTTTGGTCAACTTAGAAACAAATCCTATGACACTGCATGATTTACTGTAGTAATTTTCCTTCCCCTCAATTTCTTACGCTTTCAGTATGGTTTGTTATGAGCTTTGAACAGCTGTTCTTACGAAAACTAAAATGATTCTGGTAAAGATATGCTTTTGATTATGTTCTCTTAAGTTCTCTCTAGTTCTCTAACAGTTACTATAATATGCTACGACTTATGTCAATGATTAGATCGAGATGGTCACGTTTTGCGCATGATGGGTTATCCATCCTCTTATTGTGTTTCAAAGTGCACCAAGATCACCTACGATGGACCATCAAGGTCTGATGCGACGTGTTAAGCTATGTTACGTTGTGCTACCTTCTACTACGATTTCTATGTTCTATTATGCTCCCTCAAGATTAACAATAAATCAAGGTAATTGTGACCATATTTTTGGCAGTCAAAAATTTTGTCACAATCCTTACTATCATCCAGATTGCACCATGTTCCCTCAAAATCAATATGGTTTGGTCTCATGACCCCATACACTCACCACACTTCTCTCATATCATGAACATCGTAGCTGACGTAAACGTTGCAGCTAAGTTTCATTACTCCAATAATGCAATAAATTGTGGCATTTCCTGACGTTTTGAGATTGTGGACATTATTATCCATTATCCAGAATTGTTCATTTACCACACAATCCCAAATTTTAACAACCCTGAGGAGGAAACTTTTTGAAAACATAGTGGGAAAAGGGAAAAATGCTACTGTTACTGTCATTTTCTACTTTTCCAATGATGTTTTCAAAAGTTCTACTACTGCGGCTAGTTTATACACAGACTGTGTGGTAAAGGGATAACTCTCAGAGTCTCTTCTAGGATCCACAATTTTGGGATTCATCCTCATTCTTTTTTTTTAATCTACATAAATTCAGACCCTTGTATGACAATCCTGTGTAAAAACTAAACAATGAAAATAAATGATATAAGAAAAATTATAGTTTCATAAAATAAAGATGAAATGGGTTAAAAACTGGCTGAAAACAGCAGAGATGTATCTTTAAGTGTCACATACTTATGATTTTTTCTATTAAATTATCAACTTTCTACTTGTCCCCACCCTTTACCCAAAAGATCGAATCAACATCAGTTCTGGTTAAATGCCCCTATATAACTTCATTTATGTTGATTATTTTACAAGGTGTTTAACCCTTTACCAAACGACACAATTTTGGACTTTTCCAAATTGAAAGCATTTGCAGACGACAAAAAAAATAATACTGAAATGACTGGAATTGTATCAGAAAGGGTAGAAAACATTGTGGGAAAAGGAGAAAATGCTGGTAGCCAGCATTTTCTCCTTTTCTCACCATATTTTCAAAAGCCTTCTTCCTTAGGGTCGTTAAAACTTGGGATTGTGTGGCAAAGGGTTAACTTTATACCAAAGATCAATTTTAGACTCATCCAAATTCAAAGCAATTGCAGATCATTTACCCCTTTCCTCACAATGTTTTCAAAAGGCTTCTGTCCTTGGACCATTAAAAAAAAAAAACTTGTATGAAAGTGTTTTTACAATGTTTTAACATTGTACAAAACAACAAAATGTAAGACAGGTCCAAATTGAAAGCATTTTGCAGACAACAAATTAAATGTTGCTCAAATGACTGGATTTTTTTTTATAAGGTAAGACAACAGTCTTTGAAAAGGAGAAAATGCTGGTTACCAGGATTTTCTTCTTTTCCAACAATGTTTTAAAAAGGCTTTTCCTTAACTCTTTACCACATGATAAAATTTTAGACTAGTTCTAGTCCAAATTGAAAGCATTTCCAGACAGCAAAATAAATGTAGCTCAAGTGATGAATTCTGTCTTTGAACGGGTTGAAAAAATTGTGGGAAAAGGAGAAAATGCTGGTTACCAGCATTTTCTCCTTTGCCCACAATGTTTTCAAAAGCCTTCTCCTTCGGGGTCGTTAAAAGTCGGGATTGTGTGGTAAAGGGTTAAGGGTCATAGTAAAGGGTTAAAGCTGTTTTTCAAATAAAGTACATAAAAAAAAAAGTTGACATAGTAAGCCACCTTTCAAAGCCAAATAAACAAAAAAATATACTTTTTATATGGAAAACTGCTTTTGGAAGGCATTTGGCCACAAAACCTCAAAATTGTGAAGAGTGTAGATTCAAGATCTGACTGCATGTTTTGTACAGTCTGATCTTGAACCAACATTGTCCCTTATAGCAAGCCATTAGGCACTTTTAGGGTTAATAAAAATTCTACATCAAAGATTGATTATTGGTTTTCAGATTTTTAAGATCCCATAAATGGCCTATCTATTTTATTTCTTTACCATACAAATCTGATGTTTCATGGCCCAGATGGAGAAGGCTTTTGAAAATGTTTTGGGAAAAGGACAAAATGGTTGTCATGAGTATTTACTCCTCTAGTTTTCTATCCCTCCATAAATATATCCCATACTTTGAGTCACATTTAATTTGTTGTCTGCAAAAAATTTGGATTTAGTCCAGTCAAAAATTTTGTCATGTAGGCAAGAGTTAACTCTTTACCAGGCATTTTTTTTTTTAGTTTTTCTACATATAAAACATTTGCAGACAACAAATTTGACCTAAAATATTGGATTTCTCTGTGAAATGGTTGAAAACATTGTGGAAAAAGGAGAATATGCTTGTAACCAGCATTTTCTCCTTTTCCCCCAATGTTTTCAAAATACTCTCCTGTCAGGGTGGTTAAAACTTGTGACTGTGTAGAAAAGGTTAAGCCTTTACCAGACAATCCTGACTTTTAACAATGATGAGAAAGAAAGCTTTTGAAAACATTGTGGGAAAAGAAGAAAATGCTGGTAACCAGCATTTTCTCCTTTTCCCACAATGCATTCTACCGTTCCCAAATTCAATGTCAATTATTGAGTCACATTTATTTTTTTGTCGGTAGATGCTTTCAATTTGGAAAAGTCTCCAACTTTGTCATTTGGTATAGATTTAATTCTATCGGCAGTATCTTCAGAAGCGATCTCTTAGTTTCCCATATTTTATTGATGTTCTTCAAAAGGTAATTGAAGACTGTGAAAGGCCTGATTGAACAAAAGGTCCCTGGGAGAAATTTCTATTAATTATTTACCTTATTGCCTCCTGGGCAGGCAATTTTTGTCACCTTCCAGTAGCCAACTTCTACAAACATTGGGGCAACAGGAGAATTGATATTCAATAGCTGCAAGGTTTACAAAGTCAATAACTGATCTTATTTAACTCTTGAAAAGACAAACATGTAGACTTGTCTAAATTAACCCTTTACCAAACAATCCCTGGTTTTTACGACCTAGATGAAGAAGCCTTCTGAAAACACTGTGGTAAAAGGAGAAAATGCTGGCAACCAGCATTTTCTCCTTTTCCCACAATGTTTTCTACTCTTCTAAAGTCAAGTTTCAATTTTTGAGTCTCGTTTATTTTGTCGTCTGCAAATGCTATCTATTTGGACAAGTCTAAAATTTTGTCATTTGGTAAAGAGTTAAAAGCATTTACAGACAGCATCCTAAATATGGCTAAAATGATGGAATTCATCTTTGATAGCGTAGAAAATATGCGCAAAGGAAAATAAGCTCATCACCAGCATCTTGTCCTGAACATAGCTAATACAATAAAATTGAGAAGCTAGGCATTTTCTCTTCTTCCCACAGTGTTTTCAGAGCCTTTTTATTCAGGGTTGTTAACCATTTACCAGCCCGCTAGAGTAACTCAGTAGTTAGCTATCTGACTCATGACCTGAAGGTTGTGAGTTCGATACCCGGTTAAGGCAAACTTTGTGGCAATTTTTCGCCTCTCACCTCTGACGCATGTGAGACTAGTAGTCAGTGACTTAGAAAGAGAGTTGTGTCAGTACTGGTGTGAGAAAGCCAGGAAACACATGCGTAGGTCCACTGATTCCCATGAAATGACCTAAGCTGTTGCAATGGCACTATAAACTCCAAGACAATCAACAACCATTTACCTTAGGATTCTATGTTTATACAAACCTGAGGATGAAACCTTTTGAAAATATGGTGGTAAAGAAGAAAATGCTGGTAGCCAGCATTTTCCACATTTTTTTTCTACCTAATCAAAGAAAAATCTCAGAATTTGGCCTAGATATAAATTGTCTTCTGCATATACTTTCGATGTGGACAACTATAAAATTTTGTTGTCTGGTAAAGAGTTAAAACACAGGGCTATGACAGTACCTGAAAGGTTTCTTCGAAAACAGCCAAGCAAAAAATCTTGGGTACCAGCATTTTATAGTTTTCTAACAATGTTTCAATAGCTGTGTTGGTCAGGGTTTTTAACTCGTTACCACACAATCCCGACTTTTAACAACCCTGAAAGAGAAGGCTTTAGAAAACATTGTGGGAAAAGGAGAAAATGCTGGTAACCAGCATTTTCTCCATTTCCCACAATGTTTTCTACCCTATCAGAGACAGACATTGTCATCTTAGCAACATTAAATTTTTCGTCTGCAAATGCTTTCAATTAGGATGAGTCCTACATCTTGTTGTTTGGTAAAGAGTTAAAGCATAGCACTGTTTGATAAAGGGTTAATTAAACATCTATTTATCACACTCCTCATGTATCTACTTGTCAAAGGTGCAATCAATTGACTTAATTGCTTTTCTGATAGTTCATAAATTAATTCTTTAATAGACTACAAAGCTTTTGATTTGACCAAAGTGAAAGCATTTACAAAAGACTAATCAGACAAAATAGGGCTTAAACAGTGGCATTCGTCTCTGTTTTCAAAAGACTTCCTTCCCAGAGTCATGAAAACCAGGGATTGTTTGGTAAAGGGTTAATCTACAGTAGTAAATTTACAAAACCCACTGGTAACCCTTTTAGCAAGAGCAAAATGCAAGAGCACTACATGTGGGTCCCAACTTGTGGTCCCAACTGCCAACACTTGGCTGCAGTTGCTTTGAGAATAAGATTGATTTTCACTGAAAATTTTAAGTGGAAAAAGAGGCATAACTATGTCAAAGATATTCTGATGGATACATTCTGACCAAGTTTCATAAGTTTCAGGCTGAAAATGTGGCCCCTAGAGAGCACACAAGCTTTTTCTAAGATTTAGCGCAGTGACCTACTTTTTGACCCCACATGACCCATTTTAAAACTTGTTCAATATATCGTCAAGACAAACATCTTGACCAAGTTTCAAGAGTATCAGGCTGAAAAAGTGGCCTTAAGAGGGCACACAAGCTTTTTTTAAGATTTAGCCCAGTGACCTACTTTTTCACTCCACATGATCCAATTTCAAACTTGTCTGAGATATCACTAAGATAAACATTCTGACCAAGTTTCATGAGTTTCAGGTTGAAAATGTAGTATCTAGAGAGCACATTTATAAGGTCTTTTTAAGATTTAGCACAGTCACCTACTTTTTGATCCTACATGACCCATTCCACAGTTGTACGAGATATCATTAAGACACATTCTGACCATGTTTCATGAGAAACTGAGACAAAATGTGGCCTCTAGAGTGCACACAAGGTAAATGTTGACACCTTGACGACAGACAACATTATAATGCACGATGGACACAGCACTTCATGCTCAGGTGAGCTAAAAACATTGTGGGAAAAGGAGGAATGCTGGCTACCAACATTTTTTCCTTTTTCCACAATGTTGTCAAATGATACTTCCAAAGGGTCGTTTAAACTGGGGATTGTGTGATAAATGGTTGACCTATCATTGTACAAATTTCTCGGTACATGCCATATTACAACCAAGGTTTCAAAGCATTGTGTGAAAAGGAAGGATATAACCGGCACCTGTCCCTTTTGCAGACGATAAACTAAATGAGGAACAGTTGATGGAAATTGTATCATAGAGGGTAGAAAACATTGTGGGCATTGAGGAAAACGCTTGTTACCAAAGCCTGTTTCAAAAGCTTTCTTCCTCAAGTTCACCAAAACGCAGGATCATCTGTTAAAGGTTAACTCTTTACCAGATGGCAATATTGTCAACTTGTCAAAATTGAAAGCATGTGCAAGCAACAAAATTAATTAGATGTTGCTAAAGTTGTTTGGAAAGGATTGAAATTACTGTGCAAAAAGGAAAAATATGCTTGTTACCAGCATTTTCACCATTTCTTCCAAAGTTTTCAGAAGCCTCCTTTCTCTAGATAGTTCAAACATGAGATTGTTTGCTAAAGGATTAATCTTTTACCACACTATACCGAGTTTTAACGACCCTGAAGAGGAAGCCTTTTGAAAACATTGTGAGAAAAGGAGAAAATGCTGGTTGCCAGCATTTTCTCCTTTTCCCACAGTGTTTTCTAGCCTATCAAATACATAAATTACCATTTTAGCAACATTTATCTTTTCATCTGCAAATGCTTTCAATTTGACCCTGTCCTTAATTATGTTGTTTAGTAAAGAGTTGACACCTTACCAAACAATCACGACTTTTAAACGACTCTGAGGGAGAAGGCTTTTGAAAACAGTATTTGAAAAGGAGAAAATGCTGGTAACCAGTATTTTCTCCTTTTCCCACAATGTTTTCTACCCTACCAAAGACTACTTTCGTCATTTGAGCCACCTTTAATTTGTCGTCTGCAATGCTTTGGATTTGGTCCAGTCCAAAATTTTGTCGTTTGGTAAGGTTAAGACATGAAGTGTGACAAGTCATAACCTATCTGAGGACTGTATACATTTGTACTTCAAACTTTCTAAGAACGCAACTCCAGGTTATGAATCACTATTCAATATTGCAACACATTGCCTGACTCTTTACAAGATCAACAAATTTTAGTCTTGTTGATTGACTGACTGACTGTGAAGTGTTTGACCATTTTCAACATTATTTCAATTATATCACGGTGGCCAGCGCACCAACCATAGCTTTCCTGGAGTTTCTTTAAACTAGTACTTTGCACAATATTTTTTCCAAGTTGTTTTCCTACATAACCATCTTCGAAACAATGATTAGCACTGAGAGAGGAATAAATCCTGTCACAATGACTGTCATTAACCCTCAGAAAGAAATTAGCCAAGCTGGGGATTCAAACAAGCAACCCCCTGTTCCCAAGCCTTCTATGCTACGGACTGCTCTACTAGGACTTGGCAATTTCAGCCTTGTATTGATATTAAAAGAGCTGGCACACAAAAAGTTAACATTTAACTCAAATGGTGGGATTTGTCTTTAACTCTTTACCACATGCAAAAATTTTGGACTTGCCCTAAATGAAAGCGTTTGCAGACATAATATTAAATTGTGGATCAAATTAAGGTATTTTTTTTAAAGTAAACATTGTGGGAAGAAGGAGAAAATAACAGTTACCAGCATTTTCAATTGTTTAATTGTCTTATTTTTAATTGACTCAATTGTTGAGAATTGCCTTCGAAAAGGTAGAAAACATTGTTTGAAAAGGAGAAAATGCTGGTTACTAGCATTCTTCCTTTATCCACACTATTTTCAAGAGCCTTCATTCGCAGGGTCTTTTAAAACATGGGATTGTGTTGTACGGATTACTGTCAAACATGAAAAAAGGATGCCCCAGAATAACTCCCATCTAGCACAGATCATCCAGATCTCTAGGAAAGATCACCCAACAGACCTCTTAACCTTTTACCCAACAACGACAATGTAGACTTGTCCAAATTGAAAGCATTTGCAGAGACCAATTAAAGCAAAATCTCTCTCTCTCTCTCTTTTGTGCATTGTAATTAGTTGTATGAACACTTGTATATTTACATTGTTTGGGGAGGGTCGATCGACCTCTAACTTGTGACCCAACCCCATTTCCATGTATATATGAGGGAAAATAAATACATGTATGTTTAAACTAACAATTAAAAAGTGACTCAAATAATGGAACTTGTCTTTGATAGGGTTGAAAACATTGTGGGAAAAGGAGAAAATGCTGGTTACCAGCATTTTCTCCTTTTCCAACAATGTTTTCAAAAGGCATCTTTCTCAGGGTCATTAAAAGTCGGGATTGTTTGGTAAAGAGTTAAATACATGCAGCCAAAGATTATGTGTTAAGTTTACTCTTCAAAGGAACTTTATATTTACAATATAACTGATGTCAGTGTGGGTTAACTTCACCACAAAATTCCTAGTGTTACAACCCTGAGGTAGAAGAATCTTGAAACTAGTGTGGGAAAAGGAAAAAAAGCTGGTAACCTGCATTTTGTTATTCTCTCTAAGTGTTGTCTCTAATTTCAAAGACAGAAATAATCTTTTGAGCTACATTTAATTTGTCGTCTACAAATGCTTTCAATTTGGACAAGTCAAAATTTTGTTGTCCAGTAAAGAGTTAATGTTAACTTAACAAAGTTGACATTTCAAATAATTACTTCTCTCAATTACATCTGCAATCAGGCCTCGCTCAAACTTTATGATGATGTTTTTTTCTTTTATTCATAGTGTTTGTTTAGTCAGTTGTGTTGTTTGCTTGCTACACTGCACTTTTCCATGGAGGCGAGGAATAAACCTCATGGTGGCATAATCCCTGGAAATCCCCACCATGGATTTTGCTTGACAATTTTTTTTTTTTGGGGGGGGGAGGGGGGGAGGGATAACGCCAATGTATGGAATGAATGTTGAAATAGTGAATAATGCATGTCCAGTCTTTTCACCATTTTAACATACATTCCGTACAATTATTGTGTTTTTCACCCTTAATGACTTGAGTATTCAGCATTTCAACATCCATTCTGTACATTCCTGCATTATTCCCCCCAAAACTGCTAAGCATAATTCATGGTGGAGGGTTAATGACCTCGTGGATAGGCCAGAAAACTTGTATCTAGTCCAAATCGAAAATTTAAAACCCTACAGGTCTTCACCCTCCAACTACTCAAGGCTTACTGCCTGAAATGTCTTACTATACACAACAATAAGCAGAAATTACAAGGTTGAAGCAAAGTTTTTATTCAAACATAAGGTACAGGTTATGCCATGTACACAGGTAGGTACATAATATTTGTTGTTCTTGAACAATAACCCTAAACAAATTTGGTACAATTCAAATCCTATCAACTGATTTGGACAAGTCAAAAAAAATTGTCTACTGGTAAAGAGTTAAGTACTTTTCCCTTTACCACGCAGTCCCGACTTTTAATGACTCGTGGGAAAAAGCCTTCAGAAAACATTGCAGGAAAAAGTGAAAATTTTGGTAACCATTCTTTTTCTTCTTTTCTTACTATCTTTTCTAACCTTTCAAACATAAATCTCAACTTTTGAGACACATCTACTTTGTCATGATCTGCAAGAGCTTTCAATTTGGACAAGTCTACAAATTTGTCGTTTGGTAAAGAGTTAAGATGGTATTTCCTATTTAAGTTATATATTGACAGCCAGTGCACCTATCCTAATTTCCAAGAGTTTCTTAACTCTTCACCAAACGACAAAATTGTAGACTGGTCCAAACTGAAAGCATTTGCAGACAACAAAATGAATGTGACTAAAGAATTGAAATTTGGTTTGGGAAGGGTAGAAAACATTGTGGTAAAAGGAGAAAATGCTGGTTACCAGCATTTTCTCCTTTTCCCACAATGTTTTCAAAAGGCTTCTACCTCAGGGGTGTTAAAAGTCGGGATTGTGTGGTAAAGGGTTAAATTACCAGTACTTCACAAAATATTCTTTGCAAGCCATGGCTGTTTTCCTCATTCAGCATCCACAAAATGTTCAGCAGTGAGACAGGAATGAATCCTGTCCCAATGACAATTATCAATCCTCGAAAAAGAAATTGCCCAGCTGGGGAATCAAACCAGCGACCCCAAGATTGCAGGCCCTGTGCAAAAGAATTATCTCTTTACCAAATGACAAAATTTTACAGTTGTACAAATTGAAAGCAATTCCAGACAACAAATAAAATACTCTCAAAAGTTGAAAATCTATTTTGGAAGGGTAGAAAACATTGCTGACGAGGAAGAAAATCCTGGTTTCCAGCATTTCCAGCTTTTTCAACAAAGTTTTCAAAAGTCTACATCTTTGAGTCTTTGACTCAGTATTGTTTGGTATAGAGTTAGCCCTTTACCACACAATTCCCAGTTTTAACAATCCTAAGGAAGAAAGCTTTTCAAAACATTGTGGGAAAAGCAGAAAATGCTGGTAACCAGCATTTTCTTCTTTTCCCTCGATGTTTTCTAATCTTTCGAAGACAAGCATATCATTTGAGCCGAATTCAAAAAGTTGTCTGCAAATGCTTTCTATTTCTATAAGTTCAAAATTTTGTCATTTCGTAAAGAGTTAAGGTTACCTAGACCTGTGACCATGAAAATCCAAGGTCTGAATGTATCTTCAACGCAGTTTGATCCACACTGTTTGTACAGGCATAAAAATGTCTTGATCAACATTTTGTAACTTTTAGTTATCATCTTATACTTTACGAGTGTCCTTGGGCAAGACACTTCAGAGCCCTAGCCTGGTACCGGTAAAACCTAGGATATACTTGAAAATAAGAGCTGTTGCCATGATAACTGAAATAATGTTGAAAGTGACCTAATGTACCAATCACTCACTCACTCAAACAAACAATCAATCATCTTACACAGGCATGGTTTGATAAGTTACTTGAAATTTTGGATGAAATAGGATGTAGATATATATACTGATACAATGTTTTTACACATCTGTCACTGGTAAACCCTAAATAATCATGTGTTTTAATGACCCAGAGGAAGTGGACTTTCAAATACATTGTGGGAAAAAGGAGAAAATGCAGGTAATCATCTCCTTTTTCCACAATGTTTTCTTTTCTATTTTAAAACAAGTGACATCATTCAATTGAAACTGAATTTGTTGTCTGCAAATACTGTCAATTAAGACAAGTCTAAAATTTTGTCGTCTGGTAAAGAGTTAACTCTAAAAAATTTTAAAGTAGCCCCCAGTTGAAGGCATTTGCAGAAAGCAAAATAAAATTTATTCAAATAATGAGATATGACTTCAAAAGGGTAGAAAATATTGTCAAAAAAGGAGAAAAAGCTGGTTTATATTTAAAGCATTTTCTCCTTTCCTGACAATGTTTTCTAGAGCCTTTGTTTTTCAGACACAAAACTGTTTTGTAAAGGATTAAAGATACATCTATCCTCGTTTCAGCCAATTTTCAGCCACTTTTCTACCCATTTCATCTTTATTTTATGAAAGTATAATTATTCTTGTATCCTCATGCCAAAAGTTGCCCCTGACAGCTGCAATGTTGCACGGATTACTACAGATAGTAAAACACATTTCATGTTTTGAAGGCCTGCAAAGCAATGTGTTGTTGTTTCTGGTTTTTTTAATTAGAACAAATCCTGAGTTTCTCTACCCCTTACATCATATTGGTAATTAATCTATGTTTACACAGCTGAGTCATTCTACAGACGTTCAAGTTTTAACAGCAGTTTCTTCTCTTTAGCTGTAAGGATGTATTTTTAAAGTTGATTGATATAAAGGCATGTACACTGAAGTATACCATGTACTATGGATAATGAACACAAAGGCAAAGGGACAGGATATCTTTACCCTTAGAGAACCAAATAAACCCAACAAACATTTTAAATCTAGAAATAAGACCCAAATAAATGCAAGGTTAGGGTTGATTTTGGCCAGAATGTCCCAACAAAGCAGGCAGCAAAGCTCAAAGATCAGACTGCATGCTTTGTGAAGTCTGATCTTGATCTACACAAGCTGCAAAAGTAACTATAGTTGTGAAGGTTGCTTTTATAGTTAATCACAATTGGTCCTGTTTCGCAATGGTCGTAACCCTTTTCTCATCCAAACATAAACAGTGAACCTTGTTTCAGGGTCCTGTATGGCACAGTGGTAGAGTGCTGGACTCGTAACCTAAAGGCCCTGGGTTCCAGCCTCATTGGAAGTCCTTTTTCATGGGAGTGTCCTTGGGTAAGACACGTCAGACTGAGAGGCTAAGCTCTCACATAATACTGGTGAAAACCTAGGACTAATGGTTATGTGAGCTGTTGTCCTGATGTGACTGAAATAATGTTGAAAGTGGCAAAAGCACCATTCAATAACAAAGAACTTTGTTTCATCTAAGAAACATTTATAAATAGTGAGAAATACTGTTGCATGTGTATACACTTTTTTTTTTACTGTTCCTAGAAAACTAATGCAAGTGTACAACTCTTTACATGACAAAATATACACTTGTCCAAACTGAGTACATTTATTTTACAGACAACAATATAAATGTGGCTCAAATGATAATGATAAAATTTGTTCTTTCATGGGGTAGAAAACATTGTGGGGAAAAAGAGACAAGAGCATCGCATGCGTGTGCCAACTATCAGCTGCATTTGCTTTTGTTGAAAGTACTAAGTCGAGAAAGGGGCATTACTTTGTCAAAAATATTTTGATGGTTACCTGCTCTTTGTTGTATGGGTTTCCTTTTTGATAGTTAACAACTTGTTCAGTCTTATTTCAATAGAGATATTATAAAATGTCAAAGGCTTTGCACAATGACCAAGACACGGACCACGACAGTGCTGTAACAGTAACTCAACTTTTTCTCTGAAACAGCAGAGCTAAAATGTTGTATTTTCTCCTTTTCCCACATTGTTTTCAAGAGGCCTCTCCCTCTTAAAACTCAGAATTTTGTGACAAAGAGTTATTCGTAACTCTTTACCAGATAAAAATGTCTGATAATTGTAAAAAACTGGCAACAAATCAAATACAGCTCCAACAGTGAACTCTGTCCATGAAAATATTGTGGAAAATGGAAACAATGCTGGTAACTAGCATTTTCTCCCTTACCAACAATATTTGTAGACGGATATTGCCTGTTTTTTGTATTTCTTACACCAAACCTTACGATCCTTCTGGAACTGTAAATCTGCTTGGTGAAAACTGGTGCATATTTGTTGATTTTTAGGAAATTCAAGCTATCACTCGTGAATAATATCGTTATCAGCAAATTGACTGTGTCCTGGCATGCAGATTTCAATGCACGATACAGCTTTATGCAATGTTGCATCTTTCATTGTTGACACATAATCTTAAATACATTAAACGAAAAATTAGATAAACACTCACCTGTCATACATCTCCCTCGGCGACAGTTTTATTTTCTGTTACAACCTGTCCACACCTACGCATTTTTGCCGAATACCGATAGATCACTGTAATGCTCACGCTGTGTGCAGTATTGATGATAAAGGGAAACAACTCTGTTTGACCGGTAGGCCTAAAATGGTAACGGGCTTTTTCGTCCCTGGGCTTGTTCGCCCGGGCTCGTTCGTCCAGGCTTGTTCGTCCCAACTGATTTCCCGTTGGTCTGGGCTTGTTCGTCCCAACTTATGTACCTGCCAAACAAAGGTGTTAATAGTGCATACTTCACTGATTTGACAGGTATATATGAAAAGGTTTTAACAGCACATATAATTCTCGGTCATTTTACTCAAACTAAGATATATAACTGTGCAAAATAAGTCATCCCCATCATTACGCTTGAGATGAAATCAAAGTAAAGAAAACTATTTATGGATATTGACATGAATTTTCAATTTATAGTGTGATATGGAATGTAAGCCGTAGGCAAGAGGCGGTGTAGTACTGGCTGTCGCGATACAACTGCAATATTGCTGAAAACGGCGATGAATACGGCGTTGAACAACAAAAACAAAGAAACAACTTCTGTGTATCTTATCATAGTAGCTTTTACCATACAGTCACATGTTTAAACAACCCCATGGTAAATGTTATTTCGCCAACACTAGGCAATAAACTTGTCAGTGTGTCTTGGAGAAGAGAAGACACTTCAATAATCTACCAAGAGAAAGTTTTATTCAAATTACTTTTATATGTAAAGTAACAATTCGTTTTGAAAGGCACATAGCACTTTTCATTCCAATACGATCGATAAGGTAGTTTGGGACGAACAAGCCCGGGCGAACAGGCTCGGGCGAATAAGCCCAGGGACGAACTACTTTTGGGACGAACAAGCCCGGAGCCGCCTAAGATACGCAATGGAAATCATTTCCACGAAATAGAAATCGCCTCTGACTTAATTTGATACCTGCTAAAATTTGGATCAAACTATTCACATAATAATATTATTTCAATAATTTTTCAATGAATACTGCATGACTTATGCACTTCTTCATAATAATTTAGCCGTTCAATGTTCATCATTTAGTCGAAATTTTCGGTAATCAAAAATGGCGGGCGAAATGGAAATTTTTCACGAAATGGAAAATGTCTTTCAATGAATTTGATAGAACTTTGATAGTAATTCTGTGAAGACTACTTCAAGATATTAGTAAGGTTCATCATATTTAAGCTGCTCAATGGGTTCCTTTGCCCGACCCTGGTGGTCCCAGAAGAATGGCATTGATTCCTGGCACTCCTGAGCTATCAGATTCTTTGGGAGCTTGCTTTAAAACGGGTGCCATTGTGAGGAACTTCCGCAAATTTGTAATTTTCACAGTCTGTTTGCTCTTCTGTGTATACTCCCGATTCGGGGTCTAGCTCAGATGTTATTTTTGTGATTGTTTCTCCGCTAGAGAAACAATCACAAAAATAACATCGGAGCTAGACCTCGAATCGGGAGTATTCTGTGTACAGCCGGTACCTTCGATTGACCGGTTTCCGTCTGTTTCCCGTTTCAATGTTGACACTGGTACCCGGGCATATATGTCAACTGCATATCATCCTTGTATGCAAGAGTAAAATTAAATCACGAGCAAAACTTGTCTGTATGGTACGGTGGCACAAAAGTGACATGGAAGATATATTTTATACTATGTGCGCACGCAGTAGCTAATACGTGCGCACATATTAGTTATTACGTGCGCACGCAGTAGCTAATACGTGCGCACGTAATAAGTAATACCTGCGCACGCAGTAGTATTACGTGCCCACGCAGTAGCTAATACGTGCGCACGTAATAACTAATACATGCGCACGCAGTAGCTAATACGTGCGCACGTATTACATATTACGTGCGCACGTAATAATCCACCAATCAGAATCATGAACGGAAGCCATTGTTTCAAGATGGAAGTGGAAGATAGACATTTATTGATTCGTGATAAACTGATTGGTCGATTATTACGTGCACATGTAATAGTTATTACGTGCGCACGTATTAGTTAATACGTGTGCACGTATTAGCTACTGCGTGCGCACGTACTAGCTACTGCGTGTGCACGTAATAACTTACGTGCGCACGTATTAGTTATTACGTGTGCACGTATTAGCTACTGCGTGCGCACGTAATACTACTGCGTGCGCACGTATTACTTATTACGTGCGCACGTATTAGCTACTGCGTGCGCACGTAGTATAAAATATATCTTCCATGTCACTTTTGTGCCACCGTAGTATGGAATAATACCAATGAAAAATAATTTTAGTCCAGTTTTTCTGATAAGGCTGTCGTCGGCAGTCCGGCCATGGCCGGACCACTGTTTCGACCGCTTACAGTAGATCTAGATCTATGTAACTTAGCAAGTATTTATTGAAAAAAAAGATCTAGTCTATTTATTTGAGTTTCACTAGCACAACTGGTCTCAAAATGCGTCAGAATCGCTGTAAATTTGAATTTTTCTCGGAGGTAAGTCCCCCGAATCCCACTTGAGACAGGGTTAAGAAACCCCTCTCCACCTCCAAAACAAAGGGTAACCCTAACGTTATACTTGTGATTGTTTTTCCGCTGAGGACTAGACCGTAGAGCGCTCCAGACAAAGCCAAAACAAAATAAAGCGGAGCTACCCTCCGAATCGAAGGTAGGCCTCCTGTCCTAACCAGCCAACTACATGTAATAAGAAAATCAAATTTTAATCGATCTAGATCTACAGCAAAATTGCAAATAAAGATAGTAGGCAATAGATCTAGGTGAAGAAATAGACGTTTTAATAGATCAAAATTGGACTAGAATAAGGGAAACGAGAGAAATTAAAGCTCCTAAATATCATTGTGGATCGGTCTCGAGTCTGGAAACGGTCACCGTCAGATTCCATTGTGATTTTATGGTCGAAGGGAAAAAACTCGTACAATACGCTTATCCATTAGTTATGAAGAGTACTCTCCCTTATTGTTACTTCTCCCCCCCCCCCCCCCCCCCCATAGTCTTTTTTTCAACTATTACAAACAGTCACGCCGAAACTTTAAGAACCGGTGCAAGGTTAATTTATACCCATACGGCCTATCGAAATTCCGGACCCTCTGTTAACCATTATCCTGCTAAGTAAATAAAATGAAACTTTCAAGCCGATTTTAAAAACCCAATCTTTGCTATTTCAAAGGAGTTTTCTTTTGGAAAAATATTCTGATTGGACCGTGTAGATTCAAGGTCAGACTGCACGTTCATAAGTACACCCAAGTTTAGTCTGTGCTGATTCTTAAAGTTATGGTTTGCCCGCTGGTATTTTTCTGTCAAAGGCAGGATGCTGTTGAGTTACTTTAAAACAATTTATTGTCTAAGGGATTAAGTGTTCAAATTAATAGAGAGTGACCTCCCCTCTTAGAACCCCTCCCCCCCTTTCCACTCCAGAAAAAAAAGGGGGGGTCTAAACTGGAATCAACATCAATAATATCGGGAAAATTCATAGCTTTCATCTCCATTTATTAGCTTGGATGATTCAGGTGTGCTTTCACTTTCTGTCCCCTGTTCCTTACGGTCAATGATCAAAGAAATTATTGGAATTCGACAATTCAGCCCATATTAACGATATTTGTTAATAACCTCGAAAACCTAATTGAACGAAAACATGTCTTTGGTTTATAAGTTTAAAATGTAACATAAGAAAGCTTATTCATCGTATACAACCATCAGTTGATAAGTTTTATTATAAAAATTATATTCATATTCTACGTGAGCTCTTACTTTGATAACCGAATTGTTACTTCCAAGTATAAATTTTGGCAGTCGCCTTGTTTACAAATGTGACGAATACAAAGGAGACTACCACCTGTTTACAAGATAGCAACCACGTCTGCAATTGGTTTTTAGCTCCACTGGCCGAAGGCCAGCGGGCTTATGTCATGGCCTGTTGTCCGTCGTGCGTCCGTCCGTCCGTGCGTCCGTCCGTCCGTTAACTTTTTTTTAAAACGTCTTCTTCTCTGAAACTACCTATCCAATTTTGATGAAACTTCACAGAAATGATCCTGCCATGGTCCTCTTCAGAATTTCTTGAAAGAATTTAATTCCTTCAAAAACTCTGGTTGCCATGGCAACAAAACTGAAAAATTTTGAAAATCTTTGAAAATCTTCTTGTCTGAAACCGTAAGGCCAAGGGCTACCAAATTTGGCATGTAGCTTTATCTAGTGGACCTCTACCAAGTTTCTTCAATTTATAGCCCTGGGGTCAAAATTGGCCCCGCCCCGGGGGTTACAAGTTATACATGGGCTTATTTAGGGAGAACTTTAAAATTCCTCTTCTACCTAGCCATAGGGCCTAGAGCTACCAAATTTGGCATGTAGCTTTATCTAGTGGACCTCTGCCAAGATTGTTCAAATTATAGCCCTGGGGTCAAATTAGGCCCTGCCAGGGGGTAACAAGTTTTACATGGGTTTATATAACAAGTTTTACATGGGCTTATATAGGGAGAACTTTAAAATTCTTCTTTGACCTAGCCATGGGGCCTAGGGCGACCAAATTTGGCATGTAGCTTTATCTAGTGGACCTGTACCAAGGGTGTCCAAATTATAGCCGAGGGTCAAATTTGACTTCGCTCCGGGGGGTAACATGTTTTACATGGGCGGGCTTATATAGGAAAATCTTTCGCATCTAGCTATAAGGGCTAGGGCTATCAAATTTTGCATTTAGCTTTATCTAGGGGGTCTCTATCAAGGGTGCCCAAATTATAGCCCAGGGGGTCAAATGTAGCCCCACCCCAGGGGGTCACAAGTTCTACATGGTCTTATATAAGGAAACTTTAATAATCTACTTGTACATAGCCATATTTAGGCCTAGGGCTACCAAATTTTGCATGTAACTTTATATAATGGGCCTCTACCAAGAGGGCCCAAATTTTAACTTTGGGGGTCAAGTTTGACTCCACACCAGGGGTCACAAGTTTTACATTGGCTTTTATAGTGAAAACTTGATAAACCTGTGTCATGGATCACATATTTTACAGGGCCTTTTATTCAGCAAACTTGTTTTACATGACTTTTTATTGGGCAAGATTAAAAAATCTTTTTGTTTATAACCACACATTCTAGTTTCATATTGTAGGTCTGGGGTCAAAATTGCCTTCGTTCCAGGGATCGCAAGTTTAACATGGGCTTCAAAATATTGTCACTTCAATTTAAACATTAATCAAGGGAAATAACTCTTTTTATGAAAGATAAAGTTCGTTACTATTTACCTCCCTTGATTATCAAGCTGCAGTGATACATGATTGGTGCTAGACAAGTTTTTTAGCTCCACTGGCCGAAGGCCAGCAGGCTTATGTTATGGCCCGTTGTCCGTTGTGCGTCCATCCGTATGTTAACTTTTTAGCTCACTTGAGCACAACGTGCTCAAGGGGAGCTTTTAGCATTTGTTTCAACTCAATAAAAGAATTTTCAATCATACACCAAAACAAAAAATTATCCTCTACATATCTGACTGTGTTTACAAACTATGAAGTGTTCATATTAATACACCATGTCTACTGTTTGATGATGACTAGCTTAGAAAAAGTATTAATAAAATAAGTTTGAAAAAAAATCTTAGTGATTTATTATGACAATTGTTAGCACACATGTAACTCATTACCAAACGATAATATTTTAGGCTTGTCTAAATCGAAAGCACTTGCAGACGACAAAATAAAAGTGATTGAAAATTTGAAATTTGTTTTGTGAACAGTAGAAAACATTGTAAGAAAAGGAGAAAATGCTTTTCTAAAGCCTTCTTTCTCAGGGTCATCAAAAGTAGGGATTGTCTGGTAATAGGTTAAAAAGATATATTTCAAACTGAGATTGATGTATATACTTGTTTTTTACTGGCACTGAAGGTCCGTCCGCCCATCTGTCCGTGCGTGCATTAACTTTTATTTCAAACATCTCTGAAACTACTTATCCAATTTTGATGAAACTTCAAAGAAATGATCCTGCCATGGTCTTCTTCAGAATCCCATGACAGAATTTTATTCCTTCAAAAACTCTGGTTGCCATGGCAACAAAACTGAAAAATATAGAAAATTTTCAAAAATCTTCTTCTCTGAAACTGTAAGGCCTAGGGCTACCAAATTTGGCATGTAGCTGTATCTAGTGGGCCTCTACCAAGTTCCTTCAAATAATAGCCATGGGGTCTACCAAATTTTGCATGTAGCTTTATCTAGTGGGCCTCTACAAGGAGGGCCCAAATTATAGTCCTTTACCCAAGTTTGTCCCCACACCATGGAACACAAGGTCACCAGTTTTACATGGGCTTTTGTAATGAAAACTGTCTTAAGTCATCATGTTACTAACCATTATAAAGACTAAGGCTACTAGATTTAGCCCTGTCTCATGGGTTTCATGTTTTACAGGGCTTTTCATTGAGAAAAATTTGAAAATCTTCTTGTTTATAACATTCAAGAACTGAATTATTTGGTATGGAGCTTTATATTGTGGACCTCCACCAGGATTCAAATAATTATAGCTTTGCGATCAAAATTAGCTTTGCCCATGGATCACAACTTTCTCGTACGATTAGATAGAAAAATGTTTGCATGTCCTCGTGTTTGAAATCAATTTGCTGAATATTGTAATGTTTGGCTTGTAGTGTTTTTACTTAATAGCCAGTGGAGCGATACAGGGCCATCATGGCCCTCTTGTTCTTTCTTTTGTCTACTGTCATGATATTTTCAGAAGTAGCAGCATCTACAATCCTGTCTTAAACTTTACCAGAAATAATGACAGCTTTACGAACATTTTTTTAGATACAGATCGTCTTCACAAACTGCAATGATGTTTAGTCGTCTTTGGTCTTATGCTGTTCACAGATATAAGGGACGTAACTCTGCCATTAGAAAGTGATGTCAGTATGTACGAGTTTTCTCCCTTAGACCATAAAGTTATTCCTAATTTAAGCCGGCGTCTGGTTCGTGCCACACAGAACTTCCCATTGACGAAAATCAGTGTAAACAGACGGTGGAAAAAAAAAAGTAAAAGTGTTCATAAAATAAAAGTCGCACAGATTATTAGATAAATAAATGAATGAACGGAATGTTTTACCCCACCATAGGCTGCCTTAGTTTTAGGAAGAATCTTGTTCGTTTTATTTCCTATGCCTTTTTCCTGGCAAAATGGAACTGGTGCATCAAATTGATAATAATAATAATTACAATAATAATGAGCAGATCTATTATATTCTCTGTAAATTCTTAAAAGAATACTATACGAAATTGTCATATTTGTGTTCACACCCCTTATGGAATTACATGTATGCTACGAAATCGTAAAATGGAAATCGCCTGACGAAATGGAATTTATTAGGACATTAACTTTAGATTAGAAGTGGGTTAGAAAATAGTTATGTAAGAGAAATACTGCAATTATCTTTAATCGTTTTAAACTGATTTTAAAAACACTTTTTCGTCATAATTTTATCAGTCTATTTCCATTACTATGTGAATTTTTAGAAAATGGAATCGGTGGGCGAAATGGACATTGGCCACCTCTGCCGAATTGAAATAAAAGAGACTATTGTAATTTATAATAATAAATTCGGAAAGAATATTTCACAAAATGAATATTTGTTCTATAGAGCTAGTCATACTTTTTGTAAATTTTGTTACGAAATGGACGTAGTAATGCAAATCGTTTGACGTAATGGAACTCTCGTCACGGCTTGAAATTGATGATTAGCCATCCTATTTACCTGTAGAGTAGGTTTAAAATATATAACGCAGGTAAAAGGTTATGATACAAACAACTATTCTAATAACTGTCAAGAAAAACCTTGACCCCTTTACAACACAATCCCGACTTTTCATGACCCTGTAAAAGACTTTTGTGAACATTGTGGGAAAAGGAGAAAATGCTGGTAAGCAGCTTTTTTGTCTCATTTTTTATTTCTCGTCTGCAAATGCTTTGACACGTCCAAAGTTTTGCTAGTTTTGTAAAGAGTCAATATGGTAAGTGTGGAACATGTTACGCAGATAAGGATTTGGAATCAAAGCGGCAACATTTGGTTAAATGGATTAAATGGAGACGGTCAACATTGTATAATCTTCACACTTATATTAACTACCCTGGGTAATTAAAACGTCAATTTACACTGTTTCTTTTAAGAATCTTTAAATAGACAAGGACGGCCGCCAATAATTAATGCACGGTTTGTTTTCTCCTTATCCCACAATGTTTTCCACAAACAAATTTCAATATTTGAGTAAAACTCACGATTCCGATTGTGAGAAAGACTTTTGAAAACATTACGGGAAAAGAAGAAAAGACTGGTAACCAGCAATTGGTCCCCTTTCCCATATTGATTTCTGCCTTTCAGATTTCAATAATAAAGTAACATTGACTTTGTCGTATGCAACTGCTTTCAATTTGGAAAAGTCTAACATTTTATCGTTTAGTAAAGAGTTTTATCTGAGTGTGATCATAGTTTTGTTAATAAATCCTTGATAAACTACGGAATTAATAAAAAATTGAGTAACATTCAAAATCCCTAGGTTTAACTACCCTAAAGTAAAAAGCTTTTAAAAACATTGTTGAACAAGAAGAAAATAACAAACAATTTCTCCTTTCCCACAATGTTTTCTACCTTTCCACAAACGAAATTCAATGTTAGAAAAAATATTTATCTTGTCGTCTGCAACAGCTTTCAACTCAGAAAAGTCTTACATTTTGTTGTTTGGTAAAGAATTTTACCTGTGTGTGTTCATTGTTTTGTCAATATTTCCTTCATATACTACGGAATTAATCAGTATATGTAATTTTCATAATCCCAAGTTTTTACGAACCCAAAGAAAAAGGCTTTTGAAAATATTGAGGAAAAAGGAGAAAATTCTGGTTAACAAAATTTCTCTATTTTTCCATTTCAAAATGTTTTCTACCTTTTCTCAAACAAAATTCAATTTTAGAGAAACAATTAGTTTGTCGTTTGCAACAGCTTTCAATTTGGAAAGGTCTTACATTTTGTCGTTTGGTAAAGAGTTAAGAGTTTTAATAAGTTTTATCTGCGTACAGGGTGACCCCCCCAAAAAAATGCCACCCATGAAATCGTTAATAAAATTCACAATCCTTTCTGCAATCCAACCATATTTGGTATAAATGAACTTCAGTCTATGCCTGACTTGTCCACCAAGTTTCAGTCATGAATGTTCAATAGTCTTTGTTTTATCCTCGTTCCATGATATGCTCCTCTGCATTGCAAGCACACCTGGATACGACATGCAAAATTTTCAATAACTCTGACACAGACTCCTCCCTCAGTATTGCCCTGATTTTTGCGGTGGTGGCCCTCTTCAGTTCAGGAATAGTCTAGGGGTTGTTCTGATAGACATTATCTTTGAGATAACCCCACAGGAATAAATCTGGGGGGGTTAAAGTCTGGTGAGTGTGAAGCCCATTCAGGATCACACCTCTTACTGATGAGACGATCACCAAAGTGTCCCAGCAGCCATTCCAACAAGTCATTTGAAGTCAGGGAGTTGCTCCATCCTTTTTAAAGCACTGTTCATCTCTAACAACGCCTCTTCGTCTGCACAAAACTTCTTAACAACCACTATGTAGCGCTCAGTATTAATCATGATTGACTGTTTATTCTGGTCTTCAAACCAGTAGGGACCGATGATCCCATGTTTTGATATTGCAACCCATGCAGTGTACCTGAAGGAGGGCACCAGGCCTCTGCAGACAATCTTCTGGTGGGGTTGTCCCCCACAAGATGTTATTCTTTGAGTTCACTCAAAGCAATCAATACTGAGGGACGAGTGTGTCAGAGTTAATGTCAACATCGCATGTCGCTTGCAATGCAAAGGTGCACATTTGGAGCATATCATGGGATGGAGATAAAACAAAGGCTGTTAGACATTCATAGCTGAAACTTGGTGGACAAGTCAGGCATAGACTGAAAAAAAAAAATCAAATTAAGTCAGAGACGATTTCCATTTCGTGAAAACGATTTCCATTTCGTCCATTTCATAAAAAAAAAATTCCACTGCGTATTTTAGGCGTACCCCCTGTTTGACGGCCTTACTATATTCGCCCCAAGACGACTCGGTCCAGCAGACCCTCATCCTATGGAAACACAAGCAAAAAGGCAATCGTCTCCTACTCCGAGACAAGTGAACCTACCATAATAAATATTTGTAGAGTGGCATGCCGAACTGAAAATATTTTATAGCATACATATAAATTAGTCGTGCTCTGGCAAAAGGGGGTTATAGTATGTCCGTGAACCAAGTACTGAGCAAGTCATCATATAATTTATTTGTCCACAAAATCCATTTTGTATTACAACCAACTAAATCATGAGGTACACTGGTCCTTTCACGTGCAGGAAATTGACCAATAGCAAAATGTTTCATCCTAGGTCAGCCTGCGCGGACTGCGCAGGCTGACCTGGATCGATACTTTTAGCAGATGCATTAAGCCCCTTTCCACAGAGCGCCACCCAAATAAAGCTGATCTAATTTAACATTAAAGTTATAAGAAAATAATCTCAAAACCGAGATTTATCAAAACTAATTAAAATACTGAGATAGTCTGTTTAACGTATGGCGAAATTTTACTGAAAAATATTGCATGCTAAGAGTTTGAAAGAAAAGAGCTCTATAAAAGGCATTTTAAATCAAAACTTAAAACTCATTTTGATATCATTTCGATATTCAAATAGACATTTTTCGGCGTAGCTGAATGTGCTGGCCTTTGACTTTCTTTCTGGTACTGATAACAAATGAATAAATAGAAATATGTAATTGGTAAAAAATGTAGACATCTTTATTCTAAGGGTCCCTACCTATTTACGATGTCTATCTTTTGTTAAAGTGATATGTATTGTTCAAGAAGTCAAAGGCGTTACCATTGGTCCGGTCAACGTAAGTTAACGTAAGTTAGATCTGTATATTATCAGGAAACACGTGTGGCTTTTAAATAACTCTTTTTAGAGTTGTCCAACTCCAAAGCATTTGCCGACGTAAACTTAAATATGGTTCAAAATTGCAGGACTTGCATTTGAAAGAGTAGAAAACAATAAGGGAAAAGAAGTCTTTCTTGAAATTATGGTCCCCAGCATTTTCTCCTTTCCTCACAATGTTTTCAGAAACCTTCTTCCCAAAGGTCGTTATATTCGTGATTGTGTGAATTGATTGTATAATTGCCGGATTGATTGATTGAGTGTGTGGTGTTAAACGCCGTTTTCAACAATATGCCAGTTATATCGTAGCCGCCAGTGAAATCCTGTCGCAATGACTATCATCAACCCTCTGAAAGAAATTGGTCGAGCTGGGCATTCGAACCAGCAATTCCATGTTCACAAGTCCTGTGCGTTACCGGCTGTGCTACCAGAATTACATATGGAATACATATGACCTACAACACGCGAAAAGGGGCATTCGGACATTTGCGTAAAGTGTCGTTACGGATCAGCCTGCGCGGAACCCGAAACAACACTTTCCATTTTTATGTAATTTTCTGTTTTGCGCGTCTACTGTAGCACAAAATCTAATGTAGTCGTAAAGGGCCGTCTTGGATTAGCCTGCGCGGACTGCGCAGGCTGATCCGAGACGACACTTTACGCAAATGTCCGAATGCCCCTTTTCGCGTGTTGCAAGCCATAATATTGAAAAAGAGTTGTTCGTTTTACAACTTTATTGAAGGAAAGAAATATATTAGTTAAAATAAATTGGTCCAGCTCACAGCGGCACATCTCAAAGCAACCGCATTGAACAATCATTTCACTAGTAGATCTATCTTTAGTAATAAAGGCATACCACCCATTCCGTCTGTATGACATAAATCGAAATGCCACCTGCTTTGTTCACCGTTTTCCACACAATCCCGACTTTTAAGGACCCCCCAAAAAGAAGACTATTGAAAACATTCAGTGGGAAAGGAAGAAAATGCTGGTTAGTTTTCTACCTTTTCTAGTACCGATTTTGAGTCACATTTATTTTGTCGTCTGCAAATGCTTTGGATTTGGAGAAGTCCAACATTTTGTCGTTTGGTAAAGATCTAAGAGGACTACAGGTCAACAAACAGTACAGGGCAGATGACTGCTGACCTGAACCGGCTGTACCGATGACCTATAGGATCCTACACGACAAAATTGACATCCCCACGGCAACCTATTTCCATCTAAATGCCATCAACACTCGAGAAAACCCTATAAGGTACATGCTGCTATTATGTCACACTTAGGTTTTCCGCTTTTTCGTCCCTCCCTCCGCTTTAAGACAATGGATCCCGCTTCCGGCCACTTTTGCCACTCATGATCGACTATATTGAGGGCTTCAAGAGTAGCCTTCTTCCGTATATATCCATTGTTTTTATTTCTAGCCAACACCTTATCAAGCTACTCATTTTATACATAAGCCACAATGACTAAGACTCGGATACAGTGAAATAATTGACTCATCCACTAGGAGTGGGTGTAAAGCAACCGATGGGCGACGAAATGCGGCATAGTTTTTACTCGAGCATGTTATGCTCCTTTTTTTCCCCTATTATTTAAGAGAACAAAATTAATATTTTTTAGTACCATAGGCTCATCGGCTAGACTAACTGACTGAAATATCTGACGTCTTGGATTTAGCTAAATTCCTGCATATCCATTAGCCATGCTCTGTGAAAAGGGAATTTAATGCATCTGCAAAAAGTATCGACCCAGGTCAGCCTGTGCAGTCCGCACAGGCTGACCTGGATCGAAACATTTTGCTTTTGGTAAATCTTCTGCATGTCAAAGGACAGTTCTTCCTCAGGATTCAACCGGTTGTTGGACAAAATGGATTTTATGGATCCATAATTGTGTGATGACTTGCTTGGTACAATGCATCGGGGAGATAAATTTAACCTCCTTTTGCTAGAGTATGGCTTATATTTACACGTATGTGAACAGCTTAACAATCATCTCGTCTGTTCATTTACTCGGACACTTTATGTTCAGTATTAGTTTTTGCCATATGCCTCGCAAACCGACAAGTTATAAATGTATGGAAATGCTCCAGACCGGGATGATGTATATCAACGGTAAAAGAAGAAGGAGGAGGAGGAGGAGGAGTAAAAAAAAAAGAAGAAGAAGAAGAAGTAGAAGAAGAAGAAGAAGAACGGGGTCTTACTTAACTCTTTAACAAAATTTTAGACTGGTCCGAATTGAAAGCATTTGCAGACGACAAAATTAACGTGACTCAAAAATTGAAATTTGTTCTGGGAGGGTAGAAAACATTGTGGGAAAAAGGAGAAAATGCTGGTTACCAGCATTTTCTCCTTTTCCCATGATGTTTTCAAAAGACTTCTTTTTCAGGGTCGTGAAAACCAGGGATTGTTTGGGAAAGGGTTAAGCGGGAATAAAACTTCTTTTATTTCGCATTTCACTCTCCCTCATCTGGAATTGACGTAAGGAAGGCAACAATTTCGGAGGTAAGGGAGACAACGCTGGTAAGTCACAGATTAAGTAAAGTTCGAGTTTTTTCCCTTGGTAAACATATATGATTATTCATCTTCCTGAAATGGGATCATTTGTTAACTATTCTAGATCTGTATTAACAAACCTTTCTTAATATATTTCTTATACTTAGCTCACACACTAGCAGTCTAAGTAGCTTAGTTAGAACTCTTCATCCAATGAGATGGCTCGTGTAAGAGTTGAGAAATGGAACAATATTCTGCATACCAGTATTTGGTGAGAACAGATAAAACTCAAAACACTCGCATCATGATTTGTAAAAAGGTGAGTTATGCAACTGGAAAATTTAACTTAAGTTAAGGCAGGCTGACATTAATCAATTTTTTTGCTATAGATAAAATTTCTGCTTCACGACAAACCATTATACCTCATTTGGCCGGTTTAAGACTAAATGGATCCATATTGTTTGATGACTTGCTTGGTGTATAAAACGAAGATGTGTCAAACATCCTTTTCCCAGAGTGCTGCACAACTGAATTTCCAAATACT
Source organism: Hippopus hippopus (assembly GCA_946811185.2). NCBI lineage: Eukaryota > Metazoa > Mollusca > Bivalvia > Cardiida > Cardiidae > Hippopus > Hippopus hippopus. Next base: position 42,836,677 of record OX328105.1, on the reverse strand, counting down.
TGACTCTTTATATCTTAATGTCAATCTCATTCATTTACACTCACACTAATTAGCGCCGCTCAGTGTACTTCTGTCGACAGTCTAAATCAAGATCAGACGGCAAAGAACATGCAGCCTGATCTTTCAGATACCCTGACCTATACAATTATTTTTTCTCTAGTGAAAAGAAAAAGGAAATCACACATATAGGCCTGAAATTTCCATTTATTTTGCACATAAAGGCTAAGTGTTCCAAATAATGTTGTCTTTTGATGGATTTCTAACCAACATCTCCAACCTGAAATCTCGGTCTATAAAATGATGGAAGTGGAATCGCAAGTATTTGATTGGTTGGCAATATTGTTTTAAAATTCTTTTAAACCCATACCACACAGTTCCGATTTTTAACCCTTTTCCACACAATGCCGAGTTTTAACGACCCTTGAAAAGAAGCCTTTTGAAAACATTGTTGGAAACGGAGAAAATGCTGGTAACCAGCATTTTCTCCTTTTCCAACAATGTTTTCTACCCTTCCCAAAACAATCTTCAAAATTTGAGTCACTATTATTGTGTCGTCTGCAAATACTTTCAATTTTGACAGGTCTTAAATTTTTTCGTTTGGTAAAGAGTTAACAACCTTGAGGAAAGCTTTTGAAAACATTGTGGAAAAAGGAGAAAATGTTGGTGATCAGCATTTTCTCCTATCCCCACAATGTTTTTTACCCTTCCAAATACAAATTTCAATTTTTGAGCCATTTAAAATTTGTTGTCTGCAAATGCTTTCAATTTGGACAAGCCCAAAATTTGTTCAGTACAGTTAAAAATTCTGAAAGAAGTCTAAGAAAGGATCAGTAATGCAACATATGACTGAATTCTGACCAACAGTTTTTGAGAAGATTTTCTAAGTTTGGTAGCCATGTTTTTCTGATGGATGAAGATAATATCAAGAAATCTGATGAAGGCTTACCCAAAGATTGTTTGATCCTTTACCAAACAACAAATTTTGTATTCTTCCACAATAAAAACATTGGCAGACTACAGATTCAAAATTAGTAGTGAGGTAAAAGGGTTAATTTAGCCAAGTTATTAAGAAAATCCAAAAATCAAAACAGAAGACAGAGATTATTACAGATTTTTCCAGGTTTGTTGCCATGGCAACCACTGGTTAATTTGGAACCTATTCTTTTAAAGAAATCTGAAAGACCTCTTATGAAGTCTTTGGTAGAAGAATACTGTAAATCAAATCTGTATTGTTCACAGTTTTGCAAAGCTATATGATAAATAAGAAATGGGAACAAAATAACAAGCTGCCGAAACAATGAATGCATGTATGTTGATATTTATTCTAGGTCCAACATGATTTTCATTTTCCTCTCTCTTCTTATCATTTTTTTGTAACTCTCACAAGATAACAGTTTACATAAAAGTATAAATAAAACAAGTACTGGTATCTAGTCAATGAACTAGTAGGTAAACGCTTTGATACGTTAAGCATTACAAAAAGGGGAATTTGAGAATAGTGTACATCAAGATCAGCTGGCTGTGATTATTAAGTTTAGGATCGAAACCATGAACCATCATAATGTTAACTGAGGTGCATTTTTTCATCTCATTTTTTATACAAAAGATCCTCCAGGAGATGGCCAATATACACTGTGTACCATCTAATCATGTTCTACACTGTCCACAAAAGTATGACAATCCTGCAACTTTTCAACTTTACCCAGTAACTAAAGTGGTTTGTTTGAATAATTTTTGATGCCATTTTCAACATTATTTCAGTTACTAGTACATCACAGTGGCTAGTGAACCTATCTATACTTTCGTGGAGTTCCTTTTACAAGTACTGTGCACAATATTTCTCCCAAGCCACTGGCTGCTTTCCCACCATCGTCTGAACGGTGAGAGAGGAATGAATCCTGTCACAATGACTATCATTAATCTTCAAATAGAAATTGGCCTAGCTGGGGATTCGAACCTGCAAACCCATAGTTTCAAATCCTATTTGTCACTGACTAAGCTACCATGCTCTTTCAACTTTTCACCATTAGTCTTCTATTAGCTTATAAGATTTTATAATGCAGTCCATAAAACATGTCAGAATAATGATTCCTAAACACACAATTCTTTGAAAGGTGTTGAAAACCTACATAGAAACAACAAAATCAGCCTTTAAAAAACATAAATACATATATAGAACTAGAATAAAACAGACAATAGATACAAAATAACATTATGTTAATGGCTAAAAAGAAACAAGTGTCTCTTTTACTTCTCTCAGGGCCGATGTCACCTTTCAAAAATGGTATTGCCACTGAACACTTTCCTTGCTTGCGGAAGGGATAAGTCGGGCTAAAGCACAAGAAAGAGGTCCCCTCTCCCTGGTAAGGGGGGTTCCGGAGAAATCCCCTAACAGAATTTTAAAAGTCAAGGTGTCTCTAAAAGCAGTTCTTATGCATTTTGAGACCATTTTTAGGCATTAAAAAGACAGATTTCATATTTTGCCCGAAAAATTATCCTGCACTGGCCAGACAGCCACCAACAGTCTTGTTTCTTTTATTCGGAATGAAGCATCAATAAATACTGGTATACTCAGTCCACAATCTCACTACATTGACGTTCAAATACCAAAGAGCAGCAGGTTTTGACAGCTTAAATAAGCAAACAGAACTGCTACTTCATTGTTTTCCACATGCATGCTTGTTCATATCAAAACTTCTAATTAACTTTTTACCCAATAATCCTTGGTTTTCACAACCCCAGTGGAAGACAGCATTTAAAAAACATTGTGGTAAAAGAAGAAAATGCTAGAAACTAGCATTTTCTCCTTTTTCCACAATGTTTTCTATGCTAAAGTCTAGTATTTACTCGTCAGATAAAGAATTACCCTATGTATAAGGGTTAGACATAGCATGTGCTTGAACAGGGTAGTTTCTTTGTAAACTACATGATAAACATAAACGGGATAAAAATACAAAAAGTAACTTTGCACCATTTTGCCTTTTGTAATCTATACATCTAAAACATAATCAATATGAATTATGCATTAATAAAATTGTATAGTTAACATTAACATCACAATTGAGAACATCTTAGGATCTTTCAGACATGACAAAAAACAGAAATTAATATTTTATTTTATAGGTTTATACTTTCCTCATACTTTCTTCAAAAAGTATACTATGTTTCCACTTATTATGTCACAGTCAATTTTGCATATCAAAATAATTATGAGTAACTATAAAATTTGAAATCTTCCAACTATTGTATATCTTATAATCAGACAACAAAAAATAATTTGTTTGTTTGTGTAGTGTTCAAAGCCATTTCCAACATTATTTCAGACATCATATATCCACAATCAATGCACATATCCGTGGTTTCCTAAAGCTTCTTTAACCTGAGCCTTGCAAAATAATCTTCACAAGCCACTGGCTGCTTTCCCACATTATCATTCATTGAAGAATGATCAGCAGTGAGATAGGAATGAATCCTGTCACAATGACTATCATCAATCCTCGGAAAGAAATTGGATGAACTTGCGATTCAAAATAACAACTCACTGAACTCAAGCCCTTTATGTAACAGACTGAGCTGCCAGGCCTAATGAACAGAAAAAATACAGAAAACAATATGGCACAAGAAAAACTATAAAGCGTAAAATCTTGTACAGAGGAAAACAAGCAACACAGATAAATCTGTAATTAACATGACCTAAACTGCCTAATGTGATCAACTAAACAATATACAGTATTACATCAATTCATCTCTTTACCAAATGATAAAATTTTGGACTTGTCCAAATCCAGAGCATTTGCACATGACATCAATGTGCTGCAAATAGTAGGACTTCTCTATGAATGGGTGAAAAACATTGTGCAAAAAGGAGAAAATGCAGGTTTCTAACATTTTTTCCTTTCCCTTTAATCTTTTCAAAAGCCTTCCTCCATATGGGATTGTAAAGTGATAGCTTAAACTTTTTTTTTATGAAAGCGAAAAAAAAAAGGTAAATATGAATACTTTGCAAGTTTGATGGGCATGATTTGACCCAAGTTGATTTCACACTTTGTTTGCTGTCTTTATTCTTTTTTATAAAAAATTTTCTATTTACCCACTTAAGTAAACAAACATATAAGTGATTTCTTGGATCATGATTTTCTCTCAATCACAACTAACAGATTATTTTTCAAATGCTATCTTTGATCAAAATAAATTGACCAAGAATAATGAGCCAGAATAATGAAGTATTAAATCAACATAATTAAGCCTTGCTTAGTGAAAAGGGGGCTTAATGCATCTGCAATAAGTATTGATCAAGGTCAGCCTTCACAGTCCATACAGTCTGACCTGGATCGAAACTTTCTGCTATTGGCCAGTATACCTTATGATTCAGTCAGTTGTTATACAGAATTTATGGATTTTGTGGATCCATAATTTATTATGTGATGACTAGCTTGATATCATGCATCAAAAAGATGCATTAAATCCCCTTTTGCCAAAGCATTGATCATATACATGAAAATCTTTGCTTGATATACTGTATCTAACAGTTTTGAAAACAAAACTATATCAAATATTTTCTTCACAAAAAGCTATTCTTGAAAAGGAAAGATCTCTTTTTGTTAGTTGAAATTCTTTACCACACATCATTTTAAACTTGTCCAAATTTGAGGCATATGCAGATGACAAAATAAATGTGGCTTAAATGATGGAGTTTGTCTTAAAAAAAGCTTCAGAAACATTGTGAGGAAAGGAGAAACAGCCAATTACCAGCATTTCTCTTTTCTCACAACATTCTAAAAGAGCTTCTTCCATAGGTGGTAAGTAAAAATGTGCAACTGTTTTGTAAACGGTTAAAAAGAGAATCATAAACAAAAGCTTTCTTGCCATCTGTTATCAAAAACATGTACCCGTTTTTTGTCAAAAAAAGAAATAGTTCTGATTTTGTAATACAAAGGTTAACAAAAACATATACTGTTGAAATTTCATTTGCAAAGTACAATATGCAGTGTGTTCTGTTTCAGGCTCACTTTACGTCTAATTTTTTGTCTTTTGATAGTGGCAGAAACACAAAGATAGTTGCGACAATCCAAGCCAGCGTGAATGCAAACCATCCGGACTTGTAAAGAAACTGCAGACCAAATCCCAGAGCCCAGTCCCATGCCTGCAATAGAACAGTTTGTGGGGGTCGACTATCAGCTTCTCACACCTGGGGTTCCAGGTTCAATCCCCACGATGTGTGGGATCAACCTCTAGCCTTTTACTTACATCATGGCATAAGCACTGGTCACTCCTTTACCCCATGGCAAAATTTTAGACTCAGCCGTATTAAAAGAACCTAATGATGACCATTTTAAATGTCTTTTTTTCCAATTGATTTTATCTGTCCTTGAAATAGAATGGGTATAAAACATTGTAGGAAAAGGAGAAAATCCTGGTTTCTACTAGACCAGTGACTTACTACTTCAAAAGGTGGACTTTTTGTCCAGGAATTCTAGGCTAGTCTCACGAGAATGTCCCTGGACGAAGCACTGTGGGACCCTAGCTAGGGTCTGATTAAAAAAAAGCACAAGAATCTGAACTATTTGAATTATACTTCACCCATAAAAATCAATCTCATTTGACCCTCCAACAAGTTTACAATTCCACGTTGTAATAATTTTGTGGGAAAAAAAGCTTTGATAACACTGTGGGAAAAGGAGAAAATGTTAGTAACAAGCATTTCCTTTTACCCTGTTTTCTATCCTTTCAAAAACAACTTCATTTTTTGAGTCACAATGACTATTCCATCTGCTTTTAATTTGGACTTCTCTAAAATTCTGTCATCTGGAAAAAACTGAAAAATCTTTACCAAACAATCCTGTATTTTAACAACCCTACACAGGAAGGCTTTTGAAAACATTATGAAACAAGAGGGCCATGATGGCCCTGGATTGCTCACCTGAGTCAATAGGCAAAATTTCACTCTACGTGAATAATTCAATTTCTGACCATTTGTCAAGTCAGTTGAACTAAAAATGTGGCCTCTAGAGTGTCCACAATGAATTTTCTTAAGTTGACCTAGTGACCTACTTTATCACTAAAGGTGACCCAATTTTGAACTCATCAAAAATTTGTCAAGACAATCATTCTGAACAGTTTTCAAGTACATTGAGCAATAAATGTGGCCTCCAGAGTGCCCACAAGGTATTTCTTTAATTTGACCTGGTGACCTAGTTTATGACCCCAGGTGACCCAATTTCAAACTCATCCGATATTTCATCAAGACAAACATTCCGACCAATTCTGAAGTCAATTGAGCAAGAAATGTGGCCTCTAGAGGGTCCACAAGGTATTTCTTTAATTTGACCTAGTGTCCTAGATTATGACCCTAGGTGACCCAATTTTGAACTCATCTTAGATTTTATCAAGACAAACACTGTGACCAACTTTCAAATCAATTGACCAATAAATGTGGCCTCTAGAGTGCCCACAAAGTATTTCTTTAATTTGACCTAGTGACCTGGTTTATAACCCCAGTTGACCCAAATTCAGATTCATGTGACATTTTATCAAGACAAACATTCTGACCAATTTTCAAGTCAATTGAGCTAAAAATGTGGCCTCTAGAGTGCCCACAAACTTTTTGTTTAATTTGACCTAGTGACCTAGATTATGACCCCAGGTGACCCAATTTCAAACTCATCTAATATTTTATCAAGACAAACATTCTGACCAATTTTCAAGTCAATTGAGCAAGAAATGTGGCCTCTAGGGTGCCCCACAGGTATTTCTTTAATTTGACCTAGTGATCTAGATTATGACCCCAGGTGACCCAATTTTGCACTCATCTTAGATTTCATCAAGAGAAACATTCTGACCAATTTTCAAGTCAATTGAGCATGAAATGTGGCCTCTAGAGTGCCCAAAGATATTTCTTTAATTTGACCTAGTGACCTAGATTATAACACCAGATGAGCCAATTTCAAACTCATCTTAGATTTCATCAAGACAAACATTCTTACCAATTTTCAAGTCAATTGAGCAAAAAATGTGGACTCCAGAGTGCCTACAAGGTATTTCTTAATTTGACCTAGTGACCTAGCTTATGGCCCCAGTTGACCCAAATTCAGATTCATGTGAGATTTTATCAAGACAAATACTCTGACCAATTTTCAAGTCAATTAAGCAAGAAATGTGGCCTCTAAAGTGCCCACAAGGTATTTGTTTAATTTGACCTAGTGACCTAGTTTATGATCCCAGGTGACCCAATTTCAAACTCATCTGATAAGTCAGCAAGACGAATATTCTGACTAAATTTCAGGTCATTTGAGCCATAAATGTGGCCTCTAGAGTGCCCACAAGGTATTTCTTTAATTTGATCTTGTGACCTAGTTTATGACCCCAGGTGATCCAATTTTGAACTCACAGAACATGTTGTGGTTAGGTGGGCTAACAAACTTAGAACAGGATTACTACATAACAAATATCAAAGTTCTACGCCTCCCAGTTTTAGAGAAGATGAATTTTAAAATTTTCCTTTTTTGTTCCGATGTTTAAACTTGTGACCCCCGGGGTGGGGCCAGTTTTGACCCCAGGGCCATCATATGAACAAACTTGGTAGAGGTCCATAAGGAGATGCTACATACCAAATATCAAAGCTCTACGCCTTCCAGTTTCAAAGAAGAAGAATTTTAAAGTTTTCCTTCTTTGTTCCTATGTTCGAACTTGTGACCCCCAGGGCGGGGCCAGTTTTGACCACATGGCCATCATATGAACAAATTATGGTAGAGGTCCACTAGGAGATGCTACATACCAAATATCAAAGCTCCACACTTTCAAGTTTCAGAGAAGAAGAATTTTAAAGTTTTCCTTCTTTGTTTCTATGTTCGAACTTGTGACCCCCGGGGTGGGGCCAGTTTTGACCCCAGGGCCATCATATGAACAAACTTGGTAGAGGTCCTCTAGGAGATGCTACATACCAAATATCAAAGCTCTACACCTTCCAGTTTCAGAGAAGAAGAATTTCAAAAGTTTTCCCTTTTTTGTTCCTATGTTCAAACTTGTGACCCCTGGGGCGGGGCCAGTTTTGACCCCAGGTAGAGGTCCACTGGGAGATGCTACATACCAAATATCAAAGCTCTATGGCTACCAGTTTTAGAGAAGAAGAATTTTAAAGTTTTCCTTCTTTGTTCCTATGTTTAAACTTGTGACCCCCGGGGTGGGGCCAGTTTTGACCCCAGGGGCATCCTATGAACAAAGTTGGTAGAGGCCCACTAGGAGATGCTACATACCAAATATCAAAGCTCTGCGCCTTCCAGTTTCAAAGAAGAAGAATTTTAAAGTTTTCCTTCTTTGTTACTATGTTCGAACTTGTGACCCCCAGGGCGGGGTAGAGTTATGGTTCTTTCACACTGCACTCCGTATTATTGCAACAAACACAAATGCCAAGTTTCAAGTCAATCGGACTGGAGATGACAAAGTTATGCTCCAAAGAACTATTCTAAAGAACTTTCTAACTCAAGGGCAAATAACTCCAGTCGTTCTGGTCCGATTAGACCCATAATCGAACTCATCCGACATCTTATAGTCATATATATTTTGACCAAGTTTGGTGCTGATTGGTTGATATTTGTAAATGCTAGCGTGTAAACAAAGTCAAATATAGCAATTTTTCTAGTTCAAGGGCAAATAACTCCACTTGTTCTGGTCCGATTAGACCCATAATCGAACTCATCCAAGATCTTATGGTCATTTATATTTTGACCAAGTTCAGTGCTGATTGGTTAAAAATTGTAGATGCTAGAGTGTAAACAAATGCAAATATAGCAATTTTCTAATTCAAGGGCAAATAACGCCAGTCGTTCTGGTCCGATTAGACCCATAATCAAACTCATCTGAGATCTTATAGTCATATATATTTTGACCAAGTTTGGTGCTGATTGGTTGATATTTGTAGATGCTAGAGTGTAAACAAAGTCAAATATAGCAATTTTTCTAATTCAAGGGCAAATAACTCCAGTTGTTCTGGTCCGATCAGACCCATAATCGAACTCATACGAGATCTTATGGTCATATATATTTTGACCAAGTCTGGTGCTGATTGGGTTAATATTTGTAGATGCTAGAGTGTAAACAAAGAAATGTGAACAGACGGACGGACGACGACGGACAGTGAGTGATCACAATAGCTCATCCTGAGCACTTTGTGCTCAGATGAGCTAAAGAGCTGGTAACCACTATTTTCTTCTTTTTCTTACAATGTTTTCCACCCTTTCAAAGACAGAAATCATCTTTTGAGCTACAATCAATTTGTTGTCTGAAAATGCTTTCACTTTGGTCGAGTCTAAACTTTTGTTCTTTGGTTAAGAGTTAAGCCAATCTACAAAACTTACCAAGTGTCTGATTCCATTGATAAAGTGATAGCAGACAGGAAACGCCAGTATGTACTTAACGGCTGTGATAATGACAGGCCCTAGCTGTAATTCCTTCACCATGTTCAGGTATGTTGTAAAGTCGCCCGGCAAACAAAGCAGTATTATTGATACGCCAGTTATAGCTAAAAGAAACATTATTATTTCAACATATATAAGATGCCAAAATAAATAGATTTTTAACCCTTTACCACATAATCCTGAGTTTGAAAGACCCTGGTAGAGAAAAGTTTTGGAAACATTGTGGGAAAAGGACACAAGAGCACGGCATGCGGGTGCAAACACCCTATCAAAGACTAAAATCGTCAGTGAAACTTTATTCTGTTTGTCGTCTGCAAATGCTTTCAAGTTGGTCAAGGTAAAATTTTTGTTGTTTGATAATGGAATCAACGATCAGCTGTCCATTGTGTACAGTCTGATCTTGATGTTACATCATGCACACCGTTTAAAAAAATCAAACTTGAATTGTTCAAAGCACTTCATGGAATAAGCACTTTTTTTAAATCTTCCAAGACAATTTATTAAAATTCAGGGCTACAGATAATAAGTAATCTTCATATCTTGGATGTCTTTCACTAAGTTGCGTTACCTGAAACATGCATTTAACTCTTTACCTCACAATCCCGACTTTTAACAACCCTGAGAAAGAAAGCTTTTGAAAACATTGTGGGAAAAGGAGAAAATGCTGGTAACCAGCATTTTCTCCTTTTCCCACAGTGTTTTCTACCCTTCCCAAATTAAATTTCCATTTTTTATTCACATTTATTTAGATGTCTGCAAATGCTTTCATATTGGACTAGTCCAAAGTTTTGTCATTTGGTAAAGAGTTAAGCAGTTTAGATCAGCAAGCATCAACTCTGAAAACAAGTTTCACTAACATGCATCACTTTACTATTTGAATAAACATTTGAATAACTTTACGCCAGCTCATACCTTTTGGTAAACCAGGGATTGTATGTGTGTATTTATCCCTAATAATTTGCGTAAATCTACACAGTTTAGTGCAAGGTAGCCCTGAGCTCTTTTTCACACAATAAAGTTTCAGACTTGTCCGAACTGAGAGTAATTGCAGACAACAAATCAAATGTGACTCAAATGATGGGATGTGACTTTGAAAGGGTAGAAAACATTGTGAGAAAAGCAGAAAATGCAGCGTTTTCTCCTTTTCTCACAATGTTTTCAAACAATTGTTCCTCAGTGTCATTAAAACACTAGACTTTTCGTACGATAAACTTTACGTAAATACAACATTCTTCAGTAGCTCAAAATAAAATTTTTTACCATTATCAATGTTATGGCTACTCATAGAATTATATGTTACCCAAATAAGGGCTTTCAGAGCTAAACTAGTAGCTTAGAAATATCCCAAAACTAATCTTAATTTCAAACACTAGCACACACAAAGTAATTTTTATCTTCAACTACTTACTGACAACCATGGCTATCCCTGTAATTCTGTGGCATAAAGACAGCATTGAGGTCAACTGTGGCCTGGAACAACAACAATAAGAAATCAATTAAATTCATCCTTTCCTTCATGCTCTCACCTTTGACCTGATGAAACAAATTTGCTCAAGATAAGTTTGATTGCTTTATTGACTGAATGGTGTTTTATGCCGCTTTCAACATTAATCAAGTGATATCATGGTCCCAACAGCTTACATATTCATGTATGTCTTGGATTTCACCAGTACTATGCTAAGGTTCTGAAGTGTCTTGCCCAGTGACGGTCCCATAAAAAGTATAGGGCTTTTATTGAGACTCAAACACTGTGCCTCCAGATAACAAATTAAATGATGCTCAAATGATGAAATCTGTCCCAATATAAGATATTGTTCTCCCATACTGTTATCAAAAGCCTTTCCATTCAGGTTAGATAAACCTTGGGATTGTGTGGTAAAGGGTTAAGGAAGAAGGCCTTTGAAAACATTGTGACTTCCAGAAAGAGATTTTGGTTCTGGAGTAACATTTAATTTGTCGTCTGCAAATGTTTTCAATATGGGCAAGTCTAAAACTTTGTGGTTTGGTAAAGAGTTAACTCTTTACCAAACAATCCCGGGTTTTTACGACCCTTGGAGGGAAGCCTTTTGAAAACATTGTGGGAAAAGGAGAAAATGCTGGTAACCAGCATTTTCTCCTTTCCCCACAATGTTTTCTACTCTATCAAGTACACATTCTGCCATTTGAGCCATCTTTAATTTTTCGTCTGCAAATACTTTCAATTTGGACCAGTCTAAAACTTTGTGGTTTGGTAAATAGTAAATGTATTTGGAAAAACCTAAAATTTTGTTGTGTGGTAGAGTGTTAAAAGTAGGGAGAATAACAAGGACAACCTACTTGTAAATTGACAAGTGAGGAGACAAGGGTCTGTTTAGCTGTCTGTTCTTTTTCCAGAATTCATCCATTTCCTTGTAGACTTTCATTGTTGCCATTGGGGAACTGGAGGAAAAACATACAATTTAATGTCCGTTGTAAAACAGATTGTTTTTTTCTATTCCTTAGCTTTTAAGTGCAAATAATACTTAATCGCAAAACCATGTGTTTTAACGACCCTAAAGAAGGGGCCTTTTGAAAACATTGAGGGAAAAGGAGAAAATGCTAGTAACCAGCATTTTCTCCTTTTCTCACAGTTTTTTCTGCCCTTTTAAAAATATGTTCCATTAATTTCTCGTCTGCAAATGCTTTCAATATAAAGGAGTCTAAAATTTTGTTGTTTGGTAAAAGGGTTAGGTAAACCTTCGATAGGTTTTGCAGATAGTGTAGACCAAGATCAGACTGCACAGAATGATCAGTCAAAACTTTGAATTTGACCTGCAGGTATTGAATGAGGTAGTGGTCAAAACAGCCTTGATTTGTAGAATAGGGTGTTCAATTTATCTGCAGACTTTCTTTTTTTTTTTAACTACCTCTATTTCTTCTTTTTCTCCCTTCCTCTTATATATATATGTATGTATGTGTGTGTACGCAAACCTTTAACACTATGCATTATGATTTATACATATTTTCTCCTTTTCCCAAAATGTTTTTGTCACTGAAAAAAACAAATTTCAATTTTTAGTCACATTTGTCATCTGCAAATGCAATGAATTTGGACTGTTCTAAACTTTTGTTGTTTCGTAAACAGTTAACAAATTAAATATCTAACAATAAGGTTCTCTAGACTTTAAGTACTACTTGCTACCTGACAGTGGAACAATTTTAACAGATATTAGAATCAATAGAAAAAAGTTACCATGATGTTACAAGACGTCCAACTGGTTTTGCAGCTATCAGCTGTCTCCCACATGTTCTGAAACAGAGACAGAGAAAATTATGTTAATAAATAAATTTTTACCAAACAACAAAATTTTAGGCTAGTCAAAATCAAAGTACTGAAAGTACTGACAAACTAGTGAATGTTGAATAAGCAACCTTGGTAAAGATAAAACTTGGTTAGTCCATACAAGATTGAAGAAAAATGGTCCAATATTTTTATTAAGTCCAATCTGGTCCAATCAAATTATTCAGTCTGATTTAGTTTGGCCTGGTCTAATTTGGTTATTAAGTTTAATCCCATCTGCTCCAATGACTTGACCACCCACTTATAGCCATTTACTTGTCACAACAGGAAATACAATGCAAAAGTCCTGTTTGTTGATCTTTAATCTAAAAAAGCAAATGAAGAACAAGCCAATTGATGATTTGGCATTTGAAAACTTTCTAGAGTTCACTTTTAGATGACCTCTATACTTTTTCACTTTCTTATCCAATTGACAATCATAGCTAGACAAGACCTACAACATCTGCAAAAAACATCCAGGGCTCGACATTAACGGTTGTCCGATGGATTTTGGCAAGTGAAAACATGCCTTGGACAAGTAAATTCTAAATCTGGTTTCCCGATGGGACAAGTGCATTTTAAAATTTAATTTGGGGAGAAAAAAATATTTGCGTATGCATAATTTGCGTGTCGATGACAGAATTCCGTAATAATGGCATTTTGACAGCTGACTTTAATTGCCGATTTTATCTATATCATAAGGTAATCCGTCCATCATTAAATCATTTTTTATAATCCTTCAGACGCTCACTGAAATTTCATAGTAGATGCAAGCATTTAGTGACCTGGATGTATGCTCCAGGTCATCGAACGTTTGCATTTGCTATGAAATTTCAGTGACCATCTGAAGGGTTGTGACCATGATTTAATGATGGATGGATTACCTTAAAGAAATAACTAGGTCATATACTGCATATTAAGCTCCGCCCACTTAGTCACAATACAATGTAAACTGGCTCTGCCTATCTCATTAGTCCTGAAAAGATGTCGATTAAGTACTACAGTCTTAAAGGGGTTGGTAAATAGCAGTATATGTTTGAGGTTCCACTCGATTTGATCGCATTTTCTAACTCCAATTTGTATTCAACTTTAACTAACTGTTAACTACAATTATGAAATTATGTAACCAACTAACCGTAGCTTAATGAATGGACATGTATTTTAATATTGCATTTAATCGAATCTGAAAACTATTGCAATAACATATACACATGCAAAATTCAAGTTGAAATAAACTTTGTTTGATTAATATAGCGGGCACTTACGAGTCAAACCGTTCACTTCAATATGAATGCAGACGAGGACAAGTGAAAACCTGGTACGCACAAGTGATTTTGCAATGTACTTGTCCAACTGATCCAGTAAATCAAAAAGTTAATGTTGAGTCCTGACATCGGGGAAAAAGTTTGGTTTTAGCCTGATTTGCATAGGTATCTGGCATGATTTATATCTAACAAACATCTTGTATCTTACCAATGACATTTTGTTTAGTGTTTGACTTTGTAAGCAGGCATTATTTAGATTGAGAGTGATACAAATTTTGTAGTTCACTTCAACGTTGTCATTTTAAACAGATTGAGAATTACGATTTCTGACAAGAATTATTTTCTATAGGGCAGTATCTATTTGTCTACTGTAGGTTTCTTTGTTTACATCTAAATCTGGGTAACTCTAGATTGCAATAGACTAGTGTTTGCTAGTCTAATTAAATGTTCTTTGTTTCTATTATGCTTTGGGACTACATAAATCTTGTATAAACAGATTAGTCTTCTACATGTCCATCTCCATTTCTGGTCCTCTGCAGGACAACCAGATATTTCAAGATGACAATCAAATATACCTCTCAAATGACATACTTACCTTATATGGAAAGCTCCAGCTTCAGGTAGAACTTATAAAGAGGCCTGTATGATGCTCATGGCCAATATTTACTGCAGACTTCAAACAAAAGGTGGGACTTGTCTTTGAAAAGATAGGAAACGGTGAGGGGGAACAAAAATGATAAAAATCATCATTTTATCCTTTTGTTTCAATGGTTTCAAAATTCATTATTTTCAGTGTTGTTTATACACAGGGCTGTTTACTAAAGGGTTAAGGTCACGTAACATTGGCATTGAAATGTTTTGTTGTTTATACTGTCAATGTCAAGGCCATTGGTTTTTGAGAGTCTGACTGTAACGGTCAGCACTGACAAGCCTTTTCGTACTTTCGCTTCGAAAGTAAATCATTAAATTAAAGCAGAGTGTATTTCTTATGCAAGTATTTAATTTTCGAAGGCATACAAATAATGCAAAATTAATTTTCTGAATTTCCTTACCGCAACAGTATGGCAGCCATCTTGAATTTCTCGCGAAAACGATGAAAATGAGCGGAAAGGATGCTGATACAGTAATGCACAGTTGACCAATGTACAGTTTTGTAAACTGGAAGTTAAAAATCATTTGGCTTATTTACGCACATCTACCATTTAAATGCTATTATAAAGGTACGAGGTATTTATTTTCTGCAAATCAGTACATAAGGCTATAGATTCTCGCACAGGGAAATTACACTTAGAGGCCATAAATATATCAAAGTCCGCATCCGCATTGAATTACGGCCTACATTTATTTCTGACTTAACTTCTACATTTATTTAAAAACTGAATCTATAGTTATGAAACTTAAATGAAAATAAAGCTGAATGAAGTTTACAATGAAATATATTATTTTAAACTCGATATAATGTAGTATTATAAAGCGCTCTATATATAAATGCAGTTGTTTGAAAAGTGATCAATATTTTCGAAAACGTTTTTTACATCGACATCAATGGCGGGGAAAAAAAAGCGGAAAAATTACACTACTGTGTTTTAGTGAGCTGCAGTCTGATCTTGATCTACACTGTCCGCAAAAGGTCAGTGAGTCGCGATCAGCAGCCTAAGGGTTAACTACAAAGTCTACGAACTACTACTGAAGTTATCCCTTTATCAACTGACAAAACTGTTGCCTTTTCCATATTGACCGATAGAATGTGGATCAAACGATCGGTTACGGTTTTGAAATTGGGTAGAAACATCGGGAAAAGGACAAAATCCTCTTTCCGCAATGCTTTCAGAAGATTTTTTCCGGTATAGTGATATTGTGTGTAAATGGTTATTTCGTTCTAAGGACTATTATGTAGTTGAATCCTTATCCTGCTAAATAAGTGGAAAGCAATTTTAAGGCGATAGTAAAAACCCAAAATTCCCTACTTCAAAGATATTTTTTTGGGGGGAAAGATATCTCCTTATCCGACAGTGTACATCCAAGATAAGACTGGACGTTCTGTGCAGTCTGATCTTGACCTACACTGTCCGCAAAAGGGTCCTTGAGTTGCGATTAGCAGCCTATGGGTTAAAAGCACCGATAGGAGTAGAGACAGGTAGAGAAAATGTCTGCTCTCTCTTCCGTTGGTTCCTTGGTCCGTCCGTCGAGTAGGGTTCCTGCGTAGCTAAGTGGTATATTGCAGGATTCGTGACCTGGAGGCTCCGGGTTCGAGCCTCACTGGATCGACTGGGTTTTTCGTGGAAGTGTCCCAGGGCAAGGGACCTCAGAGCCCGAGCCTAGTACTGGTGAAACCTAGGCAAATTTAATACCATACTATTTGAAGGTATTGCTACTATTATGAGTCTGACAATTTGTAGGCAACTTTGATTCTAGCTTTACAACACATTTTTTCTGCCGACAACTGGAACTTTGAGAGATAGTACTGTAACACACTGTCAGACTCATAATAATATCCATACTTTTAACCGGTATGAATTAAATTAGCCTGTAATTTAACCCTTTATTTGTTTACTTTGGGTCTCTAGTGTGCCTCTAAATATTGCTGAAAATGGCATCAAACAACAAATAGACAAACAAACGAATAAAAGAAACAGGAATTGAGAAGAGGATGTGAGAACTTCGCAGAATTAATCGGCAATTAGCTCAGTAAATTGAGTTTAATCTGTGAACTCTTTGCACGTTTGGGGCTACTTTTAAAGCGTTTTCCTCAAACAGTGTAGATTAGGATCTTACTGCACAGAACGAGCAGTGTGATAAAGAAGATACACGTATATTGTCTTATGCTGTAAGACATTTGCACCAGCACTCCTAAAAGTTGCGATTTGTGCGTCTGTTGTTTTTTTTTACTGGAATAGCCATCTGGTTAAAGAATAGCAGCGTAAGGTTTTATTTATGTACGAAGAGTTATATTGTCTATATAGTACAAATTAGTATTATTACCCAATCATTCTTAACGCCCTACCAGACGATAAAATATTAGACTGGTCCAGATTGAAAGCATTTGCAGACGACAAAAGAAAAAAAAAGATGTGACTCAAATGAAAGAAATCGTCTGGCGAAAGGAGTAGAAAAATAGAGGGAAAAGGAGAAAAAGCTAGTTACCAGCATTTTCTTCTTCTCCCACAATGTTTTCAAAATCCTTTTCCCCAGGATAGTTAACCCTTAGGCTGCTAAGCGCAACTCAAGGACCTGTTGCGAACAGAGTAAATCAAGGTCAGACTGCACAGAAGGTGCAGTCTGATCTTGGATCTATACTGTCCGATGAGGAGATATCTTTTCCAAAAGTTCCTTTGAAATAGCAAAATTTGTGTTTTTACAATCGGTCTGAACGTTTCAATTCACTTATTCAGCTGGGTAAGGGTCAAAACACAGATTGTTTGGTAAGGGATATATGGGCAAGATTAGAGAAAATTGAAGAACATAAAGTCTAGATACAAATCAAATTTTCCTTTGTTATTTAGCTCAGTATCTTCTAAAGTAGACGACCATTTTTCGTCCTAAAGCGGACGACTTATGAGAACATCGTGACAGAAGAGCACTTAAAACAGTTATTTCTTACAATTTCCTGTCTACTTTGATGATGGTTTGTTAAGACAATAAAAAAAAAACCTTAATAGCTTCCTTTAAAGCTCCAGGGAAACATTGAAAAAAATACGAGGCCTTAAATTGCGTCTCGAACGAAAGGATTTTTCCTCGAAAAGGAGGATAGTATTGTGGAAAATGCTGGTAACTAGTTGCTGGTAACCAGGATTTTCTCAATATTTTCAGCAATGTTCTCGTAAAGATTTAATATCAGGGTCTTTCAAACACAAGATTGTATGATATTCAGGGTTAAGATGAATTTAATTAATGAAGCTAAAATATTGTCAAATTGCGAAACATTTGAGCCATGCTTTGTGAAAAGGAGACTTAATGCATCTGCAAAAAGTATCGACCCAGGTCAGCCTGCGCAGTCCGCGCAGGCTGACCTGGACCGAAACTTTTTGCTTGCCACATGTATTTGTAAATTTCATGCATGTCTAAGGACAATTTTACCTCCGGATTTATTCAATTATTAGAGTAAGACAAAATGAATTTTATGGATCCACAAATACGTGATGACTTACTTGGTATCATGCATCACGGAGATGCATTAAACCCCCTTTTGCCAGAGCATGACTCATTTGCTGTTGGGAGAACGTAATTATTTACTGGCATAAAGGATAACGGTCCAGGGAAATTCTGAGAAAAATACGAAGCATTTTTAACCTTTTACCACACAATGCAGACTTTTAATGACCCTGAGGAATAATCTTTCCGAAGATGTTGTTGGAAAAGGAGAAAATGTCAGTGTATTGTCTTCTTTTCCCCCCACATTGTTTTTTTCTCTTACAATTTTCACCATTTGTGCCGCATTGAATATGTCGTCTGCAAATACTTTCAATATAGACAAGTCTAAAATTTTGTCGTCTGGTTAAAGGTTAATGGCGTTAACCACTGGGTGTGTTCTTAACTCTTTACCAAAAGACAAAATTTTAGATTCATCCAAATTGAAAGCATTTGTAGACGACAGTATACAAGCAGCTAAAATCAAGTCAGGGTAGAAAACATTTCGGGAAAAGGAGAAAAATGCTGGTTACCGGCATTTTTTCCTTTTCTCACACTGTTTACTACCCTATTAAATACAGAAATAACAGTTCAAGCTACGCTTATTTTTTAGTCTGCAAATCTGATCAAATTGGTGCAAATATAAAACATTTGCTGACAATTAAAATGTAGTTCAAATGATGAAACTTGTCTTTGATAGGGTAAAAAACATTGCGGGAAAAGGAGAAAATGCAGGTTACCAGCATTTTCTCCTTTTCCCACAATGTTTTCAAAATACTTCTTGACGTCAAAGCTCGGGATAGTGTGGTAAAGGGTTAATTATTAAAGGACCAAGAGATGCGACCCATGTAATACAATGTGACAGATGTCGCGATGTTAAAGCCTTAGTTTTTGACATGACTTTTTGCATATGGCCTCACCACCTTAGTGCTTAGTCACAGGTCAACATTTTCCTTTTTGCAACCTCTTTCCTCGGTAGCGCAGTCGGTAGAGTATTCGACTAGAGACCAGGGCTCGCTGCTTCGAATCCCCAGCTCGGGCCAATTTCTTTCCGTAGATTAATGATATTCATTACGACATGATTCATTTCTCTTTCACCACTGATCACTGTTTCGTCGAGGGTTGTGTTGGAAAGCAGCCAGTGGCTAGGGAAGAATATTGCACAAAGCACTGGTAAAAGAAAACTGCAGGAAAGCATGGATTTGTGCACAGGCCGCCGCGATTTAACTGAAACATTGTTGAAAACAGCTTTAAACACCACGCAAACAATATCCTTTTCCAACATAATGTGTAGTGAGCTTAATGGCGCCTTTGATGTACATATAACCCATCAGGATCTATCATTTTATCTGTTGTTCGAGTGCATTACCGACGTATATCATCAATGTTCGCGCGCATTCTACTGCGCATGTGTTTTTGTCATGGATAGTGAATCGAAAATGCATCTATGTATTTTTCGCACATATGGTAACACTATTGGTGGACTGAAATAAGTAGCACTTTCTTCGGGTACTAGTAGTAAAGACAGGGGAAAAAAGATCTGTAAACTGTCACCGTAAAGTTGTCAAAATACTGTTGACACGGCGTTACACACAAAACAAGTACATGTAAATAAAAGCAGGAAGTTTAAAGCTGTGGAAGTATAGCTGTTTCCACTTCGAAACCTATTGTGGAAAAAGGAGAAATAGCTCCTT
Source organism: Hippopus hippopus (assembly GCA_946811185.2). Classification (NCBI taxonomy): domain Eukaryota; kingdom Metazoa; phylum Mollusca; class Bivalvia; order Cardiida; family Cardiidae; genus Hippopus; species Hippopus hippopus. Next base: position 42,816,879 of record OX328105.1, on the reverse strand, counting down.
ATGAGCAGTTTCTCCTTTTCCCACCATGCCTGCTGAACTTTTATCTTATTTTTTTTTCCTTGAAAAAATTAACTTCCACAGTGACCGTCATCCCTGTTTTCTGACGAAATAAGCACGGATAGTTGCCATTTTTATTTTCTCTTATTGTTTAGAATTGTACGAGAATACTGTAAGTGTGGAAATTTTAAGAAAAATCTGTCCGTTAGAAAGTATGTATTTATTAAAGATTAACCCTTAATTCGTCAATTTATCTCCCTTTTTAACTCAGTGGTCTATATATATGTTCATATTTGTACATTTACCGTGCTCAGAACCAGGCTTTTATATATTTTTTGTGCAAAACTAAATGAATTTTCATTGAAATCATATATATTTGTATATTCTTCTGGTAATTTTCCTGTTTAACTATTAAAGAAAAGCGTGTTAAATCCTGTATAAGCTGAATTTTGGAACTCTGTACACCTTTTTTAAAGGCAAACTTCTCAGAAACGAGCACGCTGACCCATATCTTATTTTACTGTAATCTCCAAGAGATATGATGAGCTTTGTATGTGCAAAGTTTTATTTAAAAAAAAAACTGTCCGTTAGAAGAATTTGTGGTATACGTCGTTAACTTTGTAGAAACAGTTTGAGAGTTTTTGTTTACTTGGTTCCTGCGTGGCTCGGTGGTAAAGTGTAGGACTCGTAACTTAACTAACTTCGTTCGCACGAAATTTACACACGCAGTTTCATAAGCGTCAAGTCTGAAAACAAGTTTCTCTAAACTGCATAATGTACGATTTGAGTAAATATTTGTATAACTACGTCAGGTAATGCCTTTAGGTAAAGCAGGGATCGTACGTGTGTATACTCAATATCCAATAATTTGCGTACGAGCTAATTCTACTCAGTTTAGTGAAAGGCAGCCCTCACTGGGAGCATTGGGCTTTTTCGCGGGTGTGTCCTTGGGCAAGCCCTAGCCTTGTACCGGAGAAACCTACGACATAAACGAATATGACTAAAATAGCGTTGAAAGCGGCGTAAAACACCACTTAACCCAATGATTGTATATTGTTTGCTGGTATAACATGTGATTACAACTGATTTTTTTTCTCAGAATTCACTATTCACTATTCATTTTACAGCGGAGCATCTTCACAAGCTTCCAAAAAGGCTTTTTTTCCCTACAATATATCAGAACTGTAATTTGAGTAGCTCGGTGATAATCATCTTATATGGCTTGCAACACACGAAAAGGGGCAATCGGACATTTGCGTAAAGTGTCGTCTCGGAACAGCCTGCGCAGTGCGCGCAGGCTAATCCGAGACGGCACTTTACGACTACATTAGATTTTGTGCTACAGTGGACTTGCGCAAAACAGAAAATTACATAAAAACGGAAAGTGCCGTCTCGGATTAGCCTGCGCGGACTGCGCAGGCTGATCCGAGACGACACTTTACGCAAATGTCCGAATGCCCCTTTTCGCGTGTTGCAGGCCAATTATACTAACTGCTGATGAACCCTTTACCAGACGACAAAATTTTAGAGCATTTGCAGATGACAAACTCAGTGTTTCTCAAAATACGATTTCTGCTTTTGATGGAAGAAAACATTGTGGGAAAAGGAGAAATGCTGGTTACCAGCATTTCCCCTTTTGCCACTATGTTTTTAAAAGTCATCTTTTTTTAAAATTCTTTATTGTGTGCTACAGGGTTAAACCATTTACCTGGCGACAACATTTTATACTCAACTAAATGAGGGACATTCTTCAGTTATTTCCCTTGATTCCTCTCCAGCACTACATTGGTCCTGATAAGGGGATTACTTGGTTTTTATCCTTGATTTTCTTGCACTGAACAGCTATGTTCTTGAGATAAAAATTTAAGTAAATGTAGTTATATTGTTTTACAAATCAATATATACGTAGGTCCTGATGATTAAGAACAGAATTTGATTTGGACTACATGAAGACCTTACACATATATCATAAATCATTATTATATTTATTGCAACATCCTCAAGAGAATCAAGGATAAAAACAAAGGAATACAGGTAAAAGGACCAATCTGTTATTTGGTTACCTTTAGTTTTTATCTGGCAAGGGAGACAATTTAATTTACAGGAATGGCCCCCATTCAAAGCACTTGCAAACGACATATTTCAGCGTAGTTCAAATGATAGGGATTGTCTTAAAAACGATAGAAAACACTGTGGAAAAACGGGAAAATACTGGCTACAAGCACGTTTTCCTTTTCCCACCATGTTTTCAAAGGCCCAGTGGTTAACGCCATTAACCCGTCACCAGACGACAAAATTCTAGACTCGTCTAAATTCAAAGCATTTGCTGGTGCAGGGTCTTTAAAACAGGATTGTTTGCTACAAGGTAAACCCTTACAGCTCCTTCACAACTACAGCTCCCTCTGCTGCCAGTTTAGATGCACATCAGCCTGTACAGACCGTTTTCGGTCAGTTTTCAGCCAGTTTTTTACCCATTTCATCATTACTCTATGAAACTATAATCAATCGTGTATCTTCATGCCATATGTTGGCTCTGACGGCTGCAACGTTGCACGGATTACTACAGTTAGAAAATGCATTTCGTGTTCTGGAGGCCTTCAAAGCAATAGCTGTTGTCGTTCCGGTTTTCCTTCTCCTTACATCGCATATAGTGGTAATGTTTCTAGTATGTTTATACAGTTGAGCCATTCTAAACTCTTTCAAGCATTTTAACAGCATTTTCTCCCTCCAGCTGTAAGTATGTATCTTTTAAGTCACATTTCTAGACTGAAAATGTCCATTTTTTTCAGAGCCTGAAATGAAGATAGATGGCCATACTAAAATAATTATGTTTGAGTGCTCAACCCTTTACAAAACAATTCCGAGGTTTACCGACCCCAGGGGAGATAGGCCATTGAAAACATCGTGGGAAAAAGAGAAAATACTGGTAACCATGATTTTCTTCTTTTCCCACAGTATTTTCTCCTTTTAAAGGGTCATTTGAGCGATTTTTGATAAATTAAGTTGTCTGCGAGTGCTTTCTATTTGGATGAGTCTAAAATTTTGTCGTTTCGTAAAAGGTTAACTCTCTGCCGAAGCGACAAAATTTTATACTTGTCCAAACTGAACGCATTCGCAGACGACAAAATAAATATGACTCAAACAATAAGATTTGATTTTTAGAAGAGTAGAAAACATTGTTGGAAAAGGAGAAAATGCTGGGTTACCAGCATTTTCTCCTTTTCCAACAATGTTTTTCAAAGGCCTTCTTTCTCAGGATCATTGAAACTGGGAACTGTTTGGTAAAGAGATAAAAAGCAAGAAGATTTTCGGACTTGTGCTTATAGATCTTGAGTTTTCGTGCCCAATTTTATGTTGAAGTTGTTTGGTCATCCAAAGGGAGTAGAAAAATGAGAAAAAGAACAACCGCTAGCATTTTCTCTTTATTTCTTGAACTTAACGCAATCAGGAGTCATATTTGTCCAGAAGTTTGTCGAACATCTATTTTGAATATTAATTTACCCGGGTCCACCTGTCAATATTATGAGGTTATTTAATATGCTTAGGTATAATACTGAATTCTATTGGATGAGTACACTGCAGAACCAATCTATATTTTGCAGTGTACTCATCCAATAGAATTCAGTATTGTACCCAAGAGCCTCGTCCAAAATATAGACCGGTTCTGCAGTGTACTCATCCAATAGAATTTAGTATTGTACCCAAGCATGTTAAATAACCTCGTATTATCCATTGGCACCATTTATGGTTTTTGAAGTGGTAAAGAGGTGGTTAGTTTCGTTTGTATGTATTGCAGTTAAACTCCGTTCTAACAGCTAAGGTCATATCACGGAGGTCAGTGCACCTACGTATATGTTTCCTGACTTTCTCGCACCAGTAGACCTACTGATACAACTTTCTATCCAAGCCACAGACTACTTTTCTCACACGCATCTGAGGTGACAGGCGAAAAATCGCCCGAAAGAAAGTTTGCCTTAATCCTTTATCTCACAACAAAATTATATGGCTAAATTTGTGGTTGCAGTCTTTGATAGAGTAGAAAACAATGTTTTCAAAAGGCTTCTTTCTCAATGTCGTTAAAAGTTGGCATTGTGAGGTAAAGGGTTAACTGGGTATCGAACCTGCAACCACCAGGTCACAAGTCAGATAGGGTACAATATAATATAATTGGCTAAACCAATTATCTTACTTTTTAAAGACAGAATTAGACCAAGAATACAAGATAGTGTATACACTGTAGTTGGGTTGTTGGTAATTATGGGTTGAAATATACTAGGTTACTTTGGTGCCGGGGGGGGGGGGGGGGTAAGGTGCAGGTAAAAGGAAAACGAAACTCTAAACTTAGCGATAGTATATTTGAATGTGGTAGTTGTTGTAGAACAATGCTCGTTCTCATTTTTTTCAGGTGACACACTTTTCATCATTTTAGATTTTAACCCTTTACCACACGGTCCCGAGTTTTAACGACCTTAAAGAAAAACTTTTGAAAACATTGTTAGAAAAGGAGAAAAATGGTGGTAACAGCATTTTCTACTCTTCCCACAAGGTTTTCTAACCTTTCCAAGGTTACAGACAAATTTCAGCATTTGAGCCACATTTTATTTGTATCTGCAAATATTCTAAATTTTGACTAGTCAATTTTTGTTTTTTCGTTTGGTAAAGGGTTATTGATTTTAAAGAAACATGACGACGTCAATCATTGTGCCAATCATCTATTTAAATAAAAAGTGTTTTTCTCATTATTGGTACTTGATAAAACCGGATGCGATTATTTGAGTTACATGCGCTTAGAAATCCTAGTCTCAAACAATCAAAGCACACAGAGGTCCATCGTTTTTCATCAGTTGTAGACTGAAACTTAGTTCAAAAGTCTATATTTATCACCAAAACAGAAATTATAAGAACAAATGCATATGACAGTTTGGCTTTTGTATATTTCGTAAGAGAAGAACTTTCCTCGTGCGAAAGTAGTTCCCTAAGAGCGGATAATTAAGCAAAATAGTTCAAGCTAGAAAAATTAACTTATTGATAGTATCACAGTCTACATTCACTTCCAAACAACCAAATAGCATTGAAAAGGATAATAAATAAATAAAAAGCTGTGACTTGATGCAGGTACGTCTTCAGCAGGGGACGATTCCTTATCGTCCTCTAAGGGCCGTGAAACCTCGACGCTTTGATACGGCATTTCCGTCTGAAAAAGAGATAAAAAGACTAAGCCAACAGTGTAGTAACGGAAGTATGCATTGTATGTGACTTGGTATTCTGTACAGTGACGGTCTGTCACTTGGGTGTTAAAAAATGTGTTCACACGGTAGGTCGAGCTGGTGCTTTTTTCGTTAATTGATATTTATAATATAATAGCCATACTCAGTTACTGTTTGTTATGAATAGACCATAACAGGAACATGCATGTGTGCTGTGAACCTTCCTTATTCATACGCCATGTAGACAGTATGAACTAGGTCATGTCAAAGCTGCGAAACGAGGAAAATTTCAAATCTAAAGCTTTTTCTGTGAAATTTAACTCTGGAGTTTATTGTTTGTGTTTGTATTGACTTGCACAGATTTTCAATCCGCATGCCATTTTCACATGTATCAAATGGCACAGGTGCGTCTGTTCATTGATCCAGGAGGAACTATTTTTCTTAAAACAGAGGAAGTGATTCGTCTTCACGGGACTTCAGTCTGACGGTTGCTATAAGAAGGTGAGACGTTAAAGGTCATTACCTTCTAAAATGGTCTTCAACCAGACAGAAAAAAAGGCCATGTGCAGAATCCTTAACTCTTTCCCAGACGACAAAATTTTTACAGACGTATTTGCAGACGACAAATTAAATGTGCCTCAATGATGGGATTTACCCTTGAAAGAGTAGAAAACATCGTGAGAAAAGGAGAAAATGCTGGTAATCAGCATTTTCTCCTTTTGCAACAATGTTTTCAAAGGCCTTCTTCTTCAGGGTCGTTAAAACATGGGACTGTTTCGAACATGTAACTTAAGTGTTAATTATTTCTTTACCAGAAGAAATTTTTTTAGACTTGTACATTTTGAAAGCATTTGCATATGATTGATTGATTGATTGATTGATTCACTGATCGATCGATCGATCGATCGATTGATTGATCGTCGGTACGTCAGTTAGTCGGCGGTCGGTCGGTCGTCTGGTTGGCTGATACATTGTTTGTTTGATTGATTGATTGATTGATTGATTAAATGATTGATTGATCGATTTATTGATTGGTGTTTTATGGCTCTTTCAACATTGTTTCAGTCATATTACGGCCACAGCTCACATTTTCATGTTGTCCTGGGTTTCACCAGTACTAGGTACTACTTAGTTACAATTAAACCACCAAAACCATGGCTTTAATCATGGGACTTCTCTTGAAAACGGTAACAAACATTGTTGGAGAAGGAGATGCTGGTTACTAGCATTTTTTACTCCTTTTCCCACAATGTTTTCTATCACAGACAAATTGCCCCATTTTAGCCACCTTTAATTTGTCGTCTGCATATACTTTCATTTTGGATAAGTCTAGAATTTTGTCACGTGGTAAAGGGTTAAAGAAACAGAACCGTGTTATTGCTCTACGGTCAGCATATGGCAGGATCAACGCTGAACATTATAGGCTATTTTTAAACTACCGAAAAAATATTACAAGCTTCACAAAGGACTTTTTTTTTTAAAGGAAATAAAAAGACTATTTTTCGCAGGTATTCAAAGCATAGTTTGGCAAAGGAGGAATTGCATATTACTTTGCATCTTTTTCCCCTGTTGTTTTCTTAAATTTTTCGGCTAAAGAGGGGTTTAGTGTCGAACTTGTACAGCCAGAGGATTGATCATCATCTTTTTTTGTCTATATCTAACGCCATCGTACATTTATTACCAACACTTTGCAAGTGCATGGTGGTAATTCGAATTTCATTTAATTACGTTACTACTTCAGGAGGACTTGCCTGGGTCTAGGCGGTAATAATTCTGTTCCATGCTCTGACAAAAGGGGGTTTAATGCATTTCTGTGATGCTTTAAACCTAGCAAGTCATCGCATAATAGTAGATTCATAAAATCCATTTAGTTTAACAATCGACTGCATCTAGAGGTAGAATGATCCTTAGCCATGCAGAAAATTTACAAATAGCAAAAAAATTTGATTCATGTCAGCCTGCGCGAACTGAAATAAACTGCAACGAAAGTGTGACTTTTATTGAACAGTGCTTTTTTAAATAGCACACGAATAAGATTTTCTTTTGATTCACGTTTTAGCACATAGCTTCTTTTGACGCATATTATTAACGAATACAAGTGATCCAAAAGGAGAAATAGTTGAGAGGAAAGAAACAAGCACAGTTTTGATAACGTAGAAAAAAATGTTGGAAAAGAAGCAATTGCTTGTGACAAGCAATTGCTTCTTTTCCAAGAATATTTTCAAGAGTTATCTTCTTCATGATCATAAAATGTTATAATATTAGTACAATATCGAAGTTATTTCGAAGATGCAGATAAATCTTACCACGTTGTCCAGAAAAGTTCACACCATTTAAATCGATTGCACCAAATCGTCCCAGCCGCTTTCCTCTCATTGCCACGTAATTCCTGGAATTAATCCGCCTGTTTCTTCTCGGAAAGAGCGGGAAACGATAGGAAAAGCCCATCGGCAGAAATCCAAAACCGAAGCGTTTTTCTCGGTGTGATGTTTTGAGGTCATTTTCGTCTAAAGCCTCTACTGGATCAGGGGCAGTAACTCTGTCTAAATCTTGTGAAGATGGTTTATATATATGCTCCAAAGAGGGACCAACTATGTCAGGACTAATTTCATCTGCATTGGCTTGACCGTCGAAGGTAGTTTCCTGAAAAGAGATGAAAAAATGATATATTGCATATGTAAAATTGTTGCATTAGGAACCAGCAGGTTAGGGCCCGGTAGCTCAGTCGGTTACAAAGCTTGAAACAATGGTTTCGCTCTTCATCTCGCTCAAGTTCTTGTAGAGGATTGACGTTAGTCATTGCCACAGCACTCGTTTTTCTCTCACCGCTAAGCATTGTTTCGACGATGACTAGTATGTGGGAAAGCAGCCAATGAAGGAAGGCAGAGATATGTGCACTGACCACTGCGATGTGACTAAAATAATATTGAAAACGGCGTTAATTACAATAACAACAAGCAAACACCAACAACATCAGCAACACCATCGTCAATATTATGAACAACAACAACAGGAACATCCGTTTATTCTAGCCTTTTACACTCTCTTGCCGAGTGTCTAAATATAGCAAGGGCGATAGTAGTAGACGATGGATTAAAATAACGACATGTTTGCCTTTCATAGCAATCACAATAGTAAGTGAAAAGTCTGATACATATGGTGACATATTTCTGCCACGAGATACGAGATAGCTATCATGAAAATTTTAGAAAACTATCTCGATAACTTTAAGTTTCCTGGAAATTTTATCGAGATAGTGAAAAGTTTCCTGAAAAAAATATCACGATAAACCTAACATTTTAACTCAAAATTTCTCAATGGTGCTCGAAGCTGACATTCGAGATAAAATCATCGTGATAGTTCTCTCCGTTTCTCGATATCTATAAATAGAAAATTCACCGTTTGGATGAGCTCGGTAGTTTTTGACTTCACAAGATTGCATTAAGTAGAAATTCGAATTATTATCAGTTGTAGATTAATTGGTAAATTGTGACAAGACCCGAAATAAACAGAAGTCTGTAAAATCACAAAGACGATTAGAAATGCCTCCTACGAACAACTTTGAAACCATTGAGGGAAAAGGCAAATTCATAACGTTGTTGACGAAGATGTTCCGAAACCGTATCTAATTATAGATTCGTGGGCACGAAAGTAAAAAAAATCATGATAACAGTTAGAATTATCGTGATATTTTTATCGTGAAATTTTTTGTTATCTAGATAATATTTCCAGGAAACTTTATTTTATCACGATAGTTCTCCTAAATTATCGCAATAGCTATCTCGTATCTCGCGGCAGAAATATTCCACCACAGATACTTTTTGCCGATGCATTAAGTCCCTTTTTCACAGAGGATGGCTTATTTGTCTTTGAGAGTATAAAACGTTGTGCGAAAGGAAGAGAAAAAGGCTGGAAACCAGCAATGTATTCTAAAGACAACTTCCTCGGGCCATGAAATAAACGGGACTATTTAACAAAGAGTTAAGCGGCCTCCGCGTCTGGTTATTGATGACGTCTTGGTTGCAATGATCGGTCATCTATAATTAACTTATACCAACACTAATTTTCCAGACATGTTGGGCTTCGCAGTTTAGAGTGCTTAACGTTAATTATATATATTTGTCAACCTAAATAGTACTTAAGCACTATTATGAGTCAGAAAGTAAATTAAAACGCTGACATCCGATTAACAATTTCTTGAATAGAGCACAACTATTTCATTGATAAGTTTTGTCGAGACCAAACGGTTCGGTCTTGCATGTCATTCTTTACCATTATTACGCCAATAAGTAGGTCGTCCGCACTGAAGCAAAATCGGAAAATCAGTTTAGGCTTACACGTGACTAAACTGCCTTACTGTCTATACTTGAATAGCTTGTTGTCTCTCATTATCTTCCGCTACGTGGCATTTTTCAAATACATGTACATACATATCTGATTTTGGCATTGTGGGTACAGAACTGGACTATTTTCAAGATGGCATTCGATGCACCGAATTTCAAATTAGAATATACATTTATCCAAAACAAAGCTAACTGGTATGATTCATCCATCCATAGTCAGCTAGCATATAACCTATGCACCAGCCTCTAAAGGTCTGGGAAATAGACCCGATATAAGCTCAGCATGGTTGGCACGTTTTTTCGTTAAAGTCTGTTTTCCTAAATCTATATTTAGAAACGGTATACAAAGATTTGAAGTAACCAATGGTTCAAAAATATTTTCCCCAATTGCGTTTATATTTTTAAAAAGTTTGGGGTAAAAAAAAAAAACAGGCTTGATTGCTCAACAGATGTATTATATAGAGCCATTTTCCGCTTGCTACTTTTTAAGTTTTGAGTTATGGACACTGCGTATTGATATTTATCCTGTACAGGATAGTGATGTATCATAGCAAACAGGTCAATCTTCGAAGAATATGACACGTGCAGACAACGATTGTCTCAAAAAAAAAAAGGGGGTAAACTTTCCTATAACTGCAATCATATTTCGCAATACTTTCATGGATATAATTTGAAAAAGACTTTTTTAAGCAAGTTAACAAGATGAATCCCGAAGTTTTTGTCACCAAAAAAGTGTACACTTATCCAACTTGAAAGCAATTGCAGACGACAAAAATAAAGAAATCTGGTCTAAATGATGATTTTTTGTTCTTAAAAATGGTAGAAGATACTGTTGGAAAAGGAGACAATGCTCGTTTCCTAAATCTCCCCACACACTGTACATCCCTACCTTATTTTTTTTCTCTCTGTCTTTGTTGCTTTGTATCCCTTAACTCTTTACCAAACGACAAAATTCTAAACTTGTCCAAATTCAAAGTATGTGCAGACGACAAATCAAATGCTGCTCCAATGATGGTATTTGTCTTCGGAAGGGTAGAAAACGTTGAGGGAAAAGGAGAAAATGCTGGTTACCAGAATTTTCTCCTTTTCCCACAATGTTTTCCATAGCCTATTTCTGCAAAGTCGTTAAAACCAGGGATTGTGTGGTAAAGGGTTAATCTGTCTATCTCTCATACACTTTACCTGCTTTTATCTCTCTACTCGGTTTGCTTTATAATGAACCGTGCTCTGTGAAGAGGGCTTAATGCATCTGCAAAAGGTTTCGACCCAGGTCAGCCTGCTCAAGCTGTCATGGGTCAAATCTTTTTGTCACTGGTCAGTTTTCTGCATGCCAAAGGACCAGCGTACACCATGTTTCAGTCGGTTGTTATGGAAAAGGGGTTACATGGATCCCTAATAATGTGATGACTTGCTTGGTAAGATACATCAAGGAGATGCATAAAACCCCCTTTTCCCAGATAGTTGATTATTTTTCATTTTAATCTCTCCAGATCTGACCATAGATGGGTTAACACTTACAGGAAACCCTGAAATAAACCCGTTCAATGCCATTGTAGAAATCAAAACCAGACAAAAGAACCCTTTACCAAATAATCCCTGGTTTTCACGAATCTGGGAAGGAAGGCTTTTGAAAACATTGTGGGAAAAGGAGAAAATGCTGGTAACCAGCATTTTCTCCTTTTTCTAACAATGTTTTTTCTGCTCTATCAAAGACAGAAGTCATCATTTTAGCTTCATTTAATTTGTCGTCTGCAGATGCTTTCGACTTCGTCCTGTCCAAAACTTTGTCATTTGGTAAAGAATTAATTCTCGTATAAAATTTACTGACGACGATTTTTGGGGAAAAATCGCTTTACCCTTTACCACACAGTCTCGAGGTTTAACTACCCTGAAAGAGAAGGCTTTTGAAAACATTGTGGGAAAAAGGGAAAATATGGGCACCCAGCATATTCCCAGAAGTATTTTTTAAAACACCCTCGAATTTGTCATCTGCAGATGCGTTCTATTAAAAAAAAAAAAAATGTCAGCATTCGTCGTTTGAAGTTTAAATTTTTAACCAGACAACAAAAGTTTGGAATGATCTAAATTGAAAGCATTTGCAGACGACTAAATGAATGTAGCTTAAATGATGATTTTTTTTTTTTTGTTGATAAGGTAAAAAAACATAGTGTGGAAAGGAGAAAATGCAGCTTATCAGCATTTTCTCCTTTTCCCAAAATGTTTTCCTAGTTTGTTTAAATCCGGGATGGTACAGTAGCCGAGCCCCGGTAGAGCAGTCGGTAGCGTACAGGACTTGAGAACACGAGGTCACTGGTTCGATCCCGGGCCGCGGCCAATCTCTTTCTGAGGCTTGATGATAGTCATTGCGACAAAGTTCATTCCTGTCTTACCGCTGGCCATTGTTTCGACGATAGTTATGTGGGAAAGCAGCCAGTAGCTTGAAGAGAATATTGTGCGGATTACAGGTAAAAGAAACTTCAGGAAAGTGTGGATAGGTACACTGGCCGCTGCGATATATCTGAAATAATGTTGAGAACGGCGTTAAACACCATATGGCCTGCAACACGCTAAAAAGGCATTCGGACATTTGCGTAAAGTGTCGTCTCGGATCAGCCTGCGCACTTCGCGCAGGCTAATCCGAAACGACACTTTCCGTTTTTATGTAATTTTCTGTTTTGCACAATTCTATTGTAGCACATAATCTAATGTAGTCGTAAAGTGCCGTCTCGGATTAGCCTGCGCGGACTGCGCAGGCTGATCCGAGACGACACTTTACGCAAATGTCCGAATGCCTCTTTTCGCGTGTTGCAAGCCAATTATAATCAATCAATCTAAAAATTGTGTGGCAAAGGGTAAAAACCTAGAGATGAAACATATGTCTTATCACAATATTATTTCGGGTGATTATCTCTCGAAAGCTCACAGTGACAGTGATTAAGCAAAAAAATGAAATGTAATTACACCAGCGCAATTAGAACGAAAATTGTAAGAAAATTTATGAAGTGATGAATTTCCGTTCCGCAATGACAGCTTTGTTCCTGATCTCTTTAGACTGCTAAGCGCAACTCAAAGACCTTTTACGGACAGTGTACATCAAGATCAGACTGCACAGAACGAGCAGTCTGATCTTGGATCTACACTGTCCGATGAGGAGATAATTTATCCCCCCCCCCCTTTAAAAAAAAAATACCTTTGAAATAGCAACATTTGGGTTTTTACAATGGGCTTGAAAGTTTCATTTCACGTGTTTAGAAGATTAAAGGTTTAAAGGAAGAAAGAGAAAAAAAAAATCACTTTGAATGGTACTTCTTTATGTGTTTACGAATCTTCTCTCTTAAAGGAAAATAAAAAGCAGATTTTGAGCTATTTTTAGCCCCGGCTGATTTCGAAGAAAAAGTTAAAGCCATAGACCCGTCGTTGCCTGGGTCTGCGTCTTCGCAAAAACTATGACAGATTGTAATATCTCTTTCATACTGAAGATATTTACTTCAAATTTGGACAAGTTGTTAACTATCAAAAGGGGAAGCCGATGCAACAAGGGCAGGTAACTATCAAAGTATTTTGACACAGTAATGCTCCTCAGTTTTCGACCTAAAAAATCTTTTTTATAAAGGGGGAGGGGGAAAGCGAGAACGTTGATCGTTTGGAAATGAAAAAATTAAAAGGACGAGCTAAGTGCGACTCAACGACCTTTTGCGGACAGTGCAGATGAAGATCAGACTACACAGAACGTGCAGTCTGATCTTGGATCTACTCTGTCCGATAAGAAGATATTTTTAAAAAAAAAGTACTTTTGAATAGAGAAAAAATGGGTTTTTGCCATAGACTTAAAAGTTTCATTTCACTTATTTCGCAAGTTAAGGGTTAACCTAAGTTAAGGGAAAAGTGCTCTGAAAAAAATTGTCCCCCGTGAGACTTGAACACAAGACCTGCAAAACCACAGTCACGGGATATGTCCGTTCGGCTTCTTCGGCTTTCTAGCTTTACACGAGTGCTCCTTCCGCCAGTCTCACTTTCATTTGATAAATTTCCCTTGTCTACTGACACCTTACTTGACCCTTGAAATAAACTTTGTCAATACCTTCCATCATAAACCAACGTCATAATATGTATTTTTCACGGCTTGTGAAGAAAAATTAGGTTTTGTTTTTGATTGATGACAAAGCCTTGGTACCAAAATAACCGGCCATGGGTTGGTTAGTACAAAAAAAAAAAGGCATAGTCTGTTTAATCAACTATTTACCAGAAGACAACATTTGGGAACAGTCCAAATCGAAAACCTTTGCAGACGACAAAAACAACGAGGATCTATGGTGGCATATTTCTGTCACGAGATACGAGATAGCTATCATGATAATTTCAGAAAACTATCGCGATAAATTAAAGTTTCCTGGAAATTTTATCGAGATAGTGAAAAGTTTCCTGAAAAAAAATATCACGATAAACTTAAAATTTTAACGCAAAATTTCTCAACCGTGCACGAAGCTGACATTTGAGATAAAATTATCGTGATAGTTCTATCTGTTTCTCGATATCTATAAATAGAAAATTTATTATTTGGACGAACTCGGTAGTTTTTGACTTCACAAGACTGCTGTAAGTAAAACTTCGAATCATTAACAATTGCAGCTTAATTGGTAAATTTTGACAAGACTCGATATGAACAAAAGTCTTAAAAATCATAAAGACGACTCGAAATGCCTCCTACGAACAACTTTAAAACCATTCAGGGAAAAGGAGAATTCATAAGGTTGTAGACGAAGATGTTCCGAAACCGTATCTAATTATAGATACCGTGAATGCCAGTTATGGGCACGAAAGCAAAAAAATTCGTGTTAACAGTTAGATTTATCGCGATATTTTTATCATGAAAATTTTTATTATCTAGATAGATAATATTTCCAGGAAACTTTGTTTTATCACAATAGTTCTCTTAAATTATCGCAATAGCTATCTCGTATCTAGCCGCAGAAATGTGCCACCATAAGGATCAAATGATTGGGTTTGTCTTTCAAAGTATAGGAAACATGGCGGTAAAGGGAGACAACGCTGGTAACTAGCGTCTCTCTCTTTTTTTTCCCCAATCTGAAAATATCTCTTTTTTTCATTAATAACGAGATATACTTTTTTTATAACTGACACTCAGAGTTAATAATGAATTGCACATGTTGTTTCCTGGACAAATTTTACAGACTCTCTCTGTCAATGTCCGTCCGTCTGTCTGTCTGTCTGTCTGTCTGTCTCTGACCCCTCTCTCTCGCTCTCTCACACACACACATCCTTCAAAATATCTTCTTCAGCGTTGGGAGGCGGGAGAGAATGCACATATTATTTAAACACGAGATTGTATCTGTCTCCTTTAACCGCTTCATTGCATGGGTGAAAACTGTGGCTTTTGTAGGCAGCACAGATCAAGATCAGACAGCACAGTCTGATCTTGGATCTATACCTTCCGCTTGTTTAGTCAGGTTTAAAAGAAATTTTTCACGTTCCAGTAGACTGTATATTTAGCTGCCGGAAAAGGTCGACTTTAAATATATAATTAAACCATGCTGTGGCAAAAGGGGGCTTAATGCATCTCCCTGATGCATGATACCAAGCAAGTCATCACGCTATTATAGATCCATAAAATCCATTCTGTCTGACTGAATCATGAGGTAGACTGGTTCTTTGACATGCAAAACAGTTTCGATCCATGTCAGCTTGCACGGAATGCGCAGGCTGACATGGGTCGACACTTTTTGTAGATGCATTAAGCCCCCTTTTCACAGAGCATGGGACACATGTATTTGATAGTGAAAGAGTTTTAAAAAGGTCATTATCTGTACGTTCACAAAAAAACCCTCCAGATTTGTCAAAGGCTCGCATAATGACAATACACAATTATGACAAACGTGCAGGAAAGAACAAAGTAATTATACGTTTTTCTTTAAACGAAAGAGCGAAAGACCACACTTATTCATCGTGAATTTTCTGCCTTCGCCACAGCTCCAAATTGAATTACAACCTACAAAATTTTTGACGACTGCAGCCGAAATTAAATTTTGTTACTTGTAGCTTTAGAAGAGAACAAGTCTTCTTTCAAGTTTGAAAGTAGTCTGGCACGAGTGATATAATTATTGCAACAAAAGAACAAAAATAAATAATACCAGATTTCGTATCCATTGATTGTTCCAAGTCTTGTTCTAATTTTGATTTCTAAAAAAAGCCACCAGAGTCGTTGAGACGTTTTCAGCTTGGCTGTTTTTTAAGAAACGTCGAGGTTTTGTCATAGCCCTGGCGTCTGCGTCGTTGTCGTCGTCGTGCGAAAACTTTTATTTTTTATTTATTTTATTTGAGCCATGCTCTGGCAAAAAAAGGGGCTTAATGCATCTACGTGATCCATGGAACAAAGTAAACTATCACATACTTATGGATCCATAATATCCACTTTTTGTAACAAACGACTAAATCATGAGGTAGACTGGTCCTTGGACATACAGAAAATTGACCCGTAGGGAAAAGTTTCGGCTCAGGTCAGCCTGCGCGGACTGCGCGGGCTGACCTGGGTCGATACTTTTGGCAAATGCATTAAGCCCCCTTTTCAGAGCATGGCTCATTTTATTTAGCACTGAGTGTACATCTTTGACATTTATAATATCCCTGTCATTACTGAGGATATTTCTTCAAACTGAGACACGTTGTAAACTGTCAAAACGGGGAAAAATACAACAGGGGCAGGTAACCATCAAAGTATCTTTTACACAGTTATGCCCCTTTTTCGACTTAGAATTGTCACTGAAAGCAACTGCAGCCGAGCGTTGGCACTCTCATGCGGTGCTTTTGTTTGACTTTGCTTCAGACGTATTCTCGCCTTGATTGATTGAACGGTGTTTTGCGCTGCTCTCAACATTACTTCAGTTGTATCACGGCGACAGCTCACATATTCATATCCTCATGTATGTCCTGAGTTTCACAAGTACTAGGGGGTTCTAAAGTGTCTTGCCTACGGACAGTCCCACGAAAGCACAGTGCCTCCAGTGAGGCTCGCATTCGGGGCCTCATGGTTACAAGTCCCACACTCCATCACTGAGCCACGCAGGACCCCTTCCCACATGGTCAGATACGCTAACCACTGAGCTGCCCGGTCGGGCTGCTAAAATACATGTAGACTTGACGAAAGCGGGCGGTATGTAGGCTATCAAAGATCAGACTACACGTTCTGTGCGGTCTGATCGTTGATCGATGCTGTCCGCTAAAGCTCCAACCAACTCTTGTCATGTTATGGTTAGCGTTCCTGTCTTTTTTTCGGTTGATATACCTATAGATCAAGATCAGGTTTCGACTGAATGTGAAAGAGCGTTAAAACTAATCAGATAATACATTGATGATTAACATTGAACTTAAAATGATTGGCGAATTCTAAATTACAAATACGTTATTAGTTATACGGTCAAGTGACAGGGGACTTGGAAACTTGTTCACGGCTGTGGTGAATCATGTCGTCCCGAGCCGAAGGCGAGGTGGCGACATGATTTGCCACAGCCGTGAACAAGTTTCCAAGTTCCCGGCCACCTGACCGTACAACGAACTTATTATACTGCAAAGTTTTACCATTCCAACGTGTGTTATGCAAAATTTCCCTGTTTTATGGTCTCAAAAATTGAGTACGCTGAAGAATGGAATTTCCCTTCTGAGTGCCCCAATTCAATGAAAACTGACGTCACTGGGAACTGACGTCACTGAAACCTTGGTAAAACGTGCAGTTTGGTGCATAATCTTAATAATGTCACTGCGTTAGACATTAGTCGTATTTTTATTTAAACATGGATTTAATCAACTTCAAGGTAAGTAACTATGAATTTTAATGATTTGTTGGCAAAAGTAAAAGACCATTAGTTGCCTCAAACGACTATTGGGTTATCCTTTTAACGTTATGCACAATATATGAGTTTCGACACTTTACGATTTACTTACCTGATGAAGGGATGGCTCGTTTTAACCCCTCGTGTATTTGTTTTAGAATGACATCAAACGATAATACATGTAAAGTTCTATATCCATTTCTTTTAAAGAATAATCCATTCTTTCCGTTTTAATGACAACCATCAAAGAAAACTAGTAATAATATGGTGCAGGCTACTCAGTATCTTTGTCTTGCGGGCGGCTCATATCGATCGATCGACGCCGCCATTTCGGATGTTGTGTTGAAAGTGTAGTCATGTATACGGGGCTCCCGAAAGGGAAACTGCGTTTACGTGGGTTTTGCCAGTGTACGTGATATATATATGTTCGGGGCATATTATCCAATCAGATCACGAGAAATTTCTTTGCAGTATAATGAATTTTTTTGTCAGTAGATTGTAATTGACTGCTGATACTGTAGAAATAAATTTGAGGGGAAAAGCAATCAGTTTGACTATGGCTCTAAAATCTAAATGAAATGGTTTTCATTATGAATGAGCAATTGTTTCTCTGATAAGAGATTTATTTATTTATCTATTTATTTTCTTTCTTTCTTTATTTATTCGTTATCAAGAAATCTGAGTGTCTATAAATAAGGCATTGATACTAGAATTTAAATGTTACCTATATTTAGTAATGTACAGATAGTAATAGTATAGTAACGTAGAAAAATAGGACTAAAATAAGTTTTATGCTTGTTCAAACACCTTAATCTAAATGCTATAACTAGCATAATTACCTCCCTTTGATAAATGCAAATGAAAAAGGGTAGTCAGAGTTTTCGCTTACTATTGTAGATATATAAGCTGAGGCTAAAATCCTTGCGTAGTGTATCGGATGCCTCTGCTCTAACCCTGAAGCCGCCTTTCCCAAGTATAGTAGCCTTTGCGCTCACTGTACATCAAGATCACACTGTACAAGACGCGTAGTCTGATCTTTTATCTACACTATCCGCTTTGGTGAAACTACAGACAAAACCCACCATGATATTGCTATTATTTGAATAAATTATTTGGATTTAATTCTAAATCGAAAATATCTTTTTTTTTTCATTGTTTATTCAGCGCTCTATGGGTTAAATTTGTTAAAAGCAAGTACCTGCATAAAAACGGCGTGTGAGTCTGGTTTGCCTCAAGAGCCCCTTGTTGCGACTTATTTGTCGCTATATATGCTTCTGTCTCTGTCCCCTTATCCCTTAACCTACTAAATAAGTGAAATGAAACTTTCAAGCCAATAGTAAATATCCCAATGTTGATATTTCAAAGTTATTTTTTTTTTTTTTTGGGGGGGGGGGACTTCTTCTCAACAGACAGTGCAGATCCAAGATCAGACTGTACGTTCTGTGCAGTCTGATCTTGATCTTCACTGTCTGCAAAAAGGTCATTGAGTCCTGCTTAGCAGCGTAAGGGTTAACAGCATTTTACGCGCTCTGTAGGATGACAGTTCTCGTGTTTTTACGATCCTTAGATATAACACTAAAGTCTTGAAAGTATTGTAATGAAAAAAGAGAAAAAAAACTGGTGACACAAAATTTCCAGCACTTTCCCACACAAACCAAATCATCTGAAATGTATCAAATTTTTCGAATACATTTTTTTTAAAATAAATTGACTTCTAAAACTTTGTTGCCAGGTAAAGAAATTACGATGTGTAAGACAAAATAAATGACATCACCTGAGATGTGTATAAAAGTCACGAATTACATAAAAGTCATGTATCATCCAACCATCAGGGAATATACAATGTAATTATTTTTATATTTATGGAGACTGACCAATAACATTTGTGCCATGCTCTGGGAACAGGGGACTGGCTTGATGCATCTCCCTGACGCATTATACCAAGCATGTCATCATGTAATTATGGATCCATAAAATCCATTTTGTCTAGCAAACGACTGAATCACCAAGTAGACTGTTCCTTTCACATGCAGGAAATTGACCAATGCGCGGGCAGACATGGGTCGATACTTTTTCAAGATGTATTCAGCCCCCTCTTTACAGAACATGGCTGACATATAAATATTCAGTATAATTTTCATCATAACCAAGCATTATACTAGTATAAGGTTTGCAACAATAATCACCCTTTCATATACAATTTCCGGTTCAAAACTAATGCCTGGGTTACATTTGGCCTGCGCTGAGCTTACGTCGTCCGTACGATGACGTATCCTTCTTTCTTTGCGGTCTCCGTACGGCGGCGGTGCGCAATTATCATTCAGATTCACGGGCGCTGTACGATTTTTTTTAAACCCCGCACAATGACAGTTTCAAAAGTGGCAAACCCAGTTCATTTCCCCCCCAAAAAATGTCTTCTAAAAAGATAGACGGCGTCAATTTTTCAGAGTACAGGTAGGGGCCTCAGAATAAACATGTCGACATATTTACCCCAATCACAAATTTCTATTTATTCATTTGTTATTAGTACCAAAAAGTAAGTCAAAAGCCAGCACATTGAGCTACTCCGAAAAAAACTAAAACTAAACGGATTATGTGTAATCGTCAACAATTTGACGGATACGGCACGGTAAGGGTTAACGCGGTGCATTGTATTTAACCCTTAGGCTGCTTAGGACGACTCAGAGGACCTTTTGCGGACAGAGTAGATCAAGATCAGACAGCACAGAACGTGCAGTCTGATCTTGATCTACTCTGTCCGCAGACTGTCCGATAAGGATATATATCTTTTCCCGAAAATACCTTTTAAATAGCAAAATTCTGGTTTTTACTATCGGCTTGAAAATTTTATTTCACTTACCTAGCAGGACAAGGTTTAAGTGTCCCAGTGTGATGATAGGATTTGTGTATCGATTAAACAGGTCGCCGAGGCTTAATAATTGTATTTGTTATGATAAACTAATTTGATTGATTCATCAGACACTAATGTAACGCTTAAAGAACCATTATTAAAAATCAGCGGGCTCTCCATGGACCAATTTGGGTAAACACGTCATCCAAAAATTGAGCAACAAGGAATATACCTGACTCTTTACCACACGACAAAAATGCAGACTTGTCCTAACTGAAAGTATTTGCAGTCGACAGTTCAAATGTGGCTCAAATGAAGAAATTTTCGGTCTTTGATAGGTTAGAAAACATAGTGTGACAGGGAGAAAATACTGGATACCATTTATCTTTTCCCCAGTTTTATTTTTCCCTTTTCCCACAATGTTTTCAAAAGCTTTCTTTTTCAAGGTCATTAAAAGTAGGAATTGAAATGTTGTGTTGTAAAGAGTTAATTGAAGTTGATAGTATGTCTCCTGTATATACAGAAGCATTCCAAAAACAACACAGAACGGGTACTATGAATTCCATAGTTAATGTGTACAGCTGCCTGTACCCAAAAAGCGCAGTTGCGTACACTTTTCAAAATAGAGAAATAAAAAAAAAAAGAAACACAATTTTTCCGAAAAAAAAAAACCCTCACCAGAGACCACCAAATAGCTTCTACAATTCAAAGGTTCGTCAGACGCTCTTGGGAAATCCTCCTCCTCCCTCTCGGCACTTCACTTAAAAGATACACAGTGGCTGTTAACCTCTACCAAACGACAAATTCTAGAGTCGTCCAAGCTTCTGCTGACGACAAATTCGAAAGTGATTCAAATGAACAGAAGTTCTCTGACAGGGTAGAAAATATTGTGGGAAAAGGAGAAAATGCTGGTTACCAGCATTTTCACCTTTTCCAACAATTTTTTCCCCAAAAGTCTTCTCCTTCAGGATCATTAAAACTCGGGATCATGTGCTAAAGGGTTAATTTTTTTTTTATTCCACACGTTTTTTTAGGATGGTGAAACACAATTATTTAAAAACCGTTTGTCTAGGATTTTGCGGGAAAATAGTATCTTATTCGTTGGTTTATCGCTAGACCTATCGATATAGAAATTACGATCAGATTGCTTTCGGTGTTTCTAACGTGACGATTTGTCATGTTTCAGCGTACTTTACATAACAAGTTCAAAGACCTTGGAAAAATAAATAATGCACCATGCAAATATTTGGAATGCTAGAGCGGTATGTTATGGCTTTAACTCTTTATCAGGAGGCACAAGTATATGCTTGTCCAATTTGGAAGAATATACAGACAATAAATCAATTGTGACTCAAAGTTTGGGATTTGTTTGCGAAAGGATAGAAAACATTCTTGGGAAAATGCTGGTGAACTTTTTTTTTCCCGTTAGTTTGCAAATGCTTTGGATTTGGACAAGTTTAAAACTTTGTCGCCTGATAAAAGAGATAGACCTGGCTAATCTCCTCTAAAAATGGTCACAGCTAGTATAAAACAAGTAAGGATATTACAATGTGGTACCCATTTCTGTGGTCCTGCGTGGTTCAGAGGTAAAGTGTTGGACTCGACACCTGGAGGTCCCGGGTTCGAGCCTAACTTGATGTACTGGGCTTTTCGTGGGAGTGTCCTCGGGCAAGACACTTCAGAGCCCCACCTAGTACTGGTAAAAGCCAGGATGTCCATGAATATGTAAGTTGTCTCCGTGATGTGACCTAAATAGTGTGGAAAGCGGCGTAAAACACCAGTCAATCAATATGTAATAAGTACATGTATTTTGACCACTAGGATCACTGACCATTGGGAGCGTTAGCTATCATGTCGGCAAGTCAATGACACGGAGCCGACCCATGCCACTGTAACCAATATCTCGTTGACCTTTGGAGAAAACGTTCCTATGGCAAAAGTCATACTTTCTATATCCCCAAAGGCACGTGTTTAACACTTTACCAAAGAATCACAAGTTTTAAGGACCCTGATAAAGACAGTTTTTGAAAAACATTGTGGGAAAAGGAGAAAATGCTAGTAACCAGCAGTTTCTCCTCCCACAATATTTTTTCCCCTTTCAAATAACAAAATTTTACATTTGGACTACATACGATTTGTTGTCTGCAAATGCATTCAATTTGGACAAGTCTTAAATATTGTAGTTTGGTGAAGTGTTAATTAAGAAATATTAAGTGATTGAGGTGCTCTGTGTTTGTTTACGGAAAAATCCAAACGTTGTGGCAGTTGAACGGACCTTGTTGTTTATAGAAAACATTATTTCATTTTCTTCATCGACATTTTTTGAACCACTCTAAATTAACACAATACTTCTGCGGACCACTGATGAGAACATGGTGACCAAAGGAGGATTTGCTTAAACCGAGATTGCTTTTAATCATCACGGCTCCAGGTCTAATAGCCCGCCCGGGTAGCTCAGTTGTTAGCGTATATCTGACTCTTGACCTGGTGGTTGCAGGTTCGATACTCGGTTGAGGCAAACCTTCTTGATGGTATTTACCTTTGAAAGGAAAGAAAACATTGTGGGAAAAGGAGAAAATACTGGTTACCAGCATTTGCTCTTTTTTTTCACAAAGTTTTCAAAGGTGTGATTTGTAAAGGTCGTCTTGTTAAAACTCAGGATTTGTAATTAAGTGTAAACAGAATGCTTTCAAAGTCATCAGCCGCAATTTTAGCTCGGCTATTTTCAAAGACAACGTTGAGGTATCGTCATAACCCTGGCGGCGTCGTCATCGTACAAAAACTTTGACATTTTATAATATCTCTGTCATTGTCGACGATATTTACTTCCAACTAGAACTATTTGTTAACTATCGAAAGGGGAACTCATGCCAGTACAGCGGGTAACCATCAACATAATTTTGACACAGTTATGCCCCTTTTTGGACCCACGGAATTTTTACTGAAAATCATTTTTTTTTTCTAAAAGCAACTTCAGCTGAGCGTTGGTACCCGCATGCGGTCCTCTTGTTTCAAGGTAAAGAAGAAAAAACGTTATAAGCAAGAAATATTTAAAAAAAAAACGGCCTATGAGGCACTTTAATATGAATATTGAAACTTTCTTTTACGGTTCAATTAAAATCAAGAAATATCTTTAAAAAAGGTAGACGACGTAAATATGCCAGCAAATGGGCAGGGGCCCTTAAAAAAACTTATTTACATTTTTGACCAATCACAAATTTCTATTTATTAATTTGTTATCAGTATTGAAAAGTAAGTCAAAGGGCAGCACATTCAGCTACGCCGAGAAGAAAATGAAAAGTAACACCACAAGCAATAGCGTCTTTTTCCCCTTTTTGTTTTAGGTATGGGTCAGAAAAGCGATATTCTCTAGTCCTGTACCATACTGACTGCACTACCGGGACTTGGCAGCACAATGTTTAGAATGGTTTGTGAACACAGTCGCAGAGTGTGACTCTGTTTAGTGTGTGTTGTATGGTGTTTAACGCCGTTTTCAACATTTCAGTTATGGGGGCGGCCGGTACATCTATCCATGTTTTCCTGGAGTTTCTTTTATCATTACTTTGAATAATTATCTTCCCAAGCTACTGCCTGCGTTCCTACATAACCATCGTCGAAACAATGATCGGCGGTCGGAGAGGAAAGAATGAATATCTTCAATCCTCGGAAAGAAATTGGCTTAGCTGGAGATACGAACTAGCAACCCCTTGGTTGTAAGCCTTATACGTTACTGGCGAAGCAACCGAGCTCAATCGAATTTTGACTTAGAGCAAATACGTACCAAAAGTAGGTCAAAGGGCAGCACATTCAGCTATGATATTATTCTGACGGTAGTTTGAATGGGACGAGTCTTGGAAAAATGGAATCGTTCGCTGGATGTACCGCCGTCAGAATAATAATATCAGTCATACTCTGTCAGAAGGGTGCTGAATGCATCTGCAAAATGTATAGACCCATTTCAGCCTGCGCAGTCCGCGCAGGCTGATATGGGTCGATACTTTTTTTGCTATTAGTAAATTTTCTGCATGTCCAAAGACCATTAAACCTCATGATTCAGTCGGTTGTTCGAAAAAAAAAACATTTTATAGATCCTTGATTATGTGATCACTCGCTTAGTATAAGGCATCACGGAGATGCATTAAACCATAAAGCGGAGGAACCGACTTGTTATTTTTGCGAAAGTGTAACTCAAGATCAGCCTGCTCAGAACGTTCAGTCTGATCTTGGATCTACACTTTCCACTACTTTATTAAATATTCTAGACATAACAACATTCAAGTGACACGATTTCAGATGTTTTTCCCAACTGAAAAGGTCCCTTTAATTAATTCAGCGCTGTAGGGGTAGAACGCCCTTTTGCAAGAGCATGGCTCATGTTATAAAATGGCAGCACGCTGCTTTATCCGTCAATAGTATTCACTGGGACTTTGTCCTTACCCAATGCCATTATCCCCGAGCATTAAGTCCTACTTAATTCAACATCCAGTTGTAATTAAAAAGCAAATTCTCCTTTCTACTTTCGATGACAAAGCCACGTATATACGCCCTATGTCATGAATGTTCTGGTCACGCTTCTGTGATATGATCGATGATCCTTCTATCCTTGGACTGCTGTGGCGTACCATAAGTTTTATCAGGGTCAAGACAGATCATAAACTGGTCTTTATTTGAATTTGCGTTTATTTATCGTCGCCACCGGTTGCCCATATGGGTGACGCCCCCCCACCCAAGGCTGTTAGTATTGTTACTGGGGATAGTGCAGATACAGGATGAAACCCATCCTTTGTTACGCCTGGTTCTTTAACGGGCACGGTGTACAGCAACGTAACACGGAACCTCGGTTGATGATGATGATGACTTTGTAGGATTAAGGTCCCTCCGTGCTCTAGGCATTAGACCATTAGACAGAAAGAATCGGATACAAGGAGATCCGAGTACAAGCCCCTAGCTCTTCTTCGAATAGACCTCCTTGGTTCTTTTACGTGCCCGGTGTAAAGCACCGATACACGCGTGGCTACCTCAGGGTTTCAAACCAGTTCACCTCTAGTTGGGTGGGAAACACAAGGTGTCTCAGAAAGGTCCTGCTCGGTTTTCGTTGTACATACAGATATATACTATTACTGGTTATTGTGACGACTGTTTTCATTGGATAAGCTAGATTAGCTGAATTAGCCAATCGGTGTGTCTTTTATATATCACATTTGGCTGTAGTAGATTGGTTGCCGTTATTGATTGAGGTAATCAATTATTATGGGTTTCTAAAAGGGACAGCTGGTGAAAGACGATGCGGTTTGGTGTATTTTTCTTCAATTATCTCCCGCTTGATGGCATTCTACAAATACACATCTATCTAATTTGGGAATTCTGGGTACAGAACCGGACTACTTTTCAAAACAACAACCGTTACTTTGAATTTCAAAATGAAATAAACGTTTACTCAATAAAACGCTACCTGGTGCGATTCATTCAGCTATGATCGGCTAGCATGTAACCTATGCATCGGCCATTTATTAAAACCGCCCCTGCATGCTTGGGTAATAGGCTAATAGCTTCGGTATAACCCTACTTTTCCCAAGTATTCGGGGATGGGTGATGCGTCATAGCAGACAGGTCGAATCTTCGAAGAATATGACATGCACAGACAACGATTTTTCTTCGTGCAAATTAGGCAGCCTCCGTTAGTGCTAGCGCATGTATGGGTGACCAATTCGTTGCACGTTACTGAGTAAATGAATAGGTACATGTAACTTACGAATTATTCAAATCCGCAAATGAGATTACACTTAAAAAGAAAAAACTTCAACTTGCCTAGTGATCTGCGTAAGAGACCACAAGGAATAAGAGTGACCCTCCTGAATGTAAATTAAGTAAGAGTGACCTCCCATTATTCTAAAATTAGACAGGCAGAATTCTGCCCGTGTTCAGTAGCCTGTACCGATCCCTTTACACTTTGCTGTATCAGGGGAGGTAATCAATTTATACAGATCATGGTCAGGGTATGCTAAACAAGCAATTCGGTCTTGGATTTGCCTTTGCTAATACTGTGTGTGTTATTCGACAAAATTGCATTGCAGTGGGATTTAACTGATGACTGAAATTATCTATTCAGAATACTGTACACTCCAAATTACAAGAACGTTAGACAATGTTGAAGCCATTTCTGCTACCAGTGTGTGTGTGCTATCTGCGCGAGCAAAGACGAAGCCGTCGGTCCAAAAGGTTTAACCCTTATCCTGCTGAATAGGTTGAATGAAACTTTAAAGCCGATAATATAAATCAGAATAATGCTATTTAAAATTTACTTTTTGGAGAAAAGATTCTTCTTATCGGACAGTGTAGATCCAAGATCAGACTGCACGTTCTGTGCAGTCTGATCTTGATCTACATTGTCCGCAAAAGGTCAGTGAGTCGCGCTTAGCAGCCTTAGGGTTAAAATCGTATAAAATGAACAGGCAACAACAAACAACTGAACTACGCTTTGGCAAAAGGGAACTTAATGCATCTCTGTGATGCATTATACCAGGCAAGCCATCACCTGCTTATGGATCCATGATAGCCGCTTTTATTAACAACAGAATCATTTATGAGGTAGATTGATCCTAGGAAATGCAGAAAATTGACCAACAGCGAAAAGTTTCGGCCCAGGTCATCCTGCGGGGACTGCGCAGGCTGACCTGAGTCGACAGCTTTCGTAGATGCATTAAGCCCCCTTTTCGCAAAGCAAGGATCAAATGGAAGAACTTGTGTTTTGAACAACGTTTTTTTTTTTTCTATCGATATTCGATAAATTACTTTGAAAATTCTAGATCACATTTACTTATAGAAACAAATCACGCAACCAAGTTATACAATTTTACAAATGTCATTAATCCACAGTATTTATGTCACAGTTTCCCAAATGTCAATCCAGTTCTCCGTTTCTAAAGTAGTTTAAATAAATTTTAATTATTCTACAGCCGAATGGAAAAAAAAAAACCAATGAAAAATCTGGTATAACCGACTGCTGGTGACCAGCGTTTTCTCCTTTTCCAACATTGTTTCCTATCGTTTTAAAAACAAATCCAGTTATTTGACGCATATACTTTGTCGTCTGCAAATCCCTTCAACTTAAACAAGTCTAGAACATTTGTTGTTTGGTTAAAGAATTACAGTGTCACAAAATACTAATCACAAATTTTGCATCTGTTGCCTTTCTGTACAGAAGCCAAGATTTTATAATGAACCAGATTTTTCGGTCGAATAATTTACTTTAAGACAATTCGGTAATAAAATGGCGGCTTTATCATACCACAAATCTGGAAACGAAAACATAAATAGAAACCCTCTAAATGTTTATTCTTACCAAATCTTCCCGTTTTTCTCATTTTTGTTTACTGTTTAATTAGATGCACCAACATTACTTGCTTTATTTAATCAATAAGACAGAGGGAAGAAGAAGGTTCGTGCAATAATCTCATCCGTGTATAAGTACGCATTTGCAACTTGATGTCATCAGGCTAAGAACTATTTTTTTCTTTTGTATTGCGTTGCAGAAATAGCATGTAATCTATCAAATAAAAAAAGAAATCGGGGCAGGAAAGAAATTTGAAATAACGAAACAAGATGAAAACTGGGTCCAAAAAATATCGCAATTGCGTCGAAATTGTTAAATGCAGTGGTTTTATGAACAAAAAAGTTCTGAATAAGACTGCCTGTGGATAGCAGATTAATTTTTACGATGGCATTTATTGATAGTTTCGCTTCTACCCTTTACAACACAATCCTTTGTTTTAACGAACCTCAGGAAGAAAGGTTTGAAAACATTGTGGGAAATGGATAAAATGCTGGTTGCCAGCATTTTCTCCTTTTTTCACAATATTTTCTACCTTTCAAAAGACAGATTTCATCATTTCAGTCACATTTAATTTTCGTCTACAAATGCTTTTAAATAAAGTCTAAAATTTTGTCGTTTCATAAAGAGGCAACCATGTTGGTGTTATTTAGCTCGTCTATTTCTAAATTTTTGACGGGGATGTTATGCGTAGGAGCATACATTTCTTCAGTGTGTCGCGTATTGATTAATTGATTGTATTTTCTGTAATGTAGTTTTCAGCATTGTATAAATTATATCGCGGTGGCCAGTTCACTCATTCATGCTTTCCTGGAGTTTCTTTTTCCAGTACTGCGCCCAACATTCTGAGTGTCATGCAAAACAACGCTACCCATGCCATACAATGTAGATCAGAATTTCTTCCAAGCTGCCCTCTGGTCGCGAATCTACACTGTTTGATATTGTGTGATATATCATGAAAAAGCGCGAATTCTTGGTCTTGTCATCAACTTGAAATATATTCGGTTCCTTCCATTCAACTTTTAAGAATAAAATGATATCGAGTATCACCACGATTGAAATTAAGACAGAACATGTTTGAACCATTTCACTGCCACTGGTGACTGTCACAACTTTTGCAGACGGCGTAGATCAGGCTACATAAAACGTGCAGTATTATCTGAGATCTGCACCGTCCGCTTTCTGATGGTAAATTATAACCAAAACTCACCTTCATTCGCAGAGGAAATCCGGTTTTAGGCTCACCCTAAATGCTGAATTAATTTTATTAGCATTTACATGTACAAACTTAACTCTTTCCAAACGACAAGATTTTAGACATGTCTAAATCCAAAGCACTTGCAGACGACAAAATGAATGTAACTCAAAAATTGGATTTGCTTTTGATATTGGAGAAAACATTTTGGGAGAAAAAAATGGAAACCAGCAATTTCCTTTTTTTCCCCACAATGTTTTCAAAAGGTGTCTTACTAAGGGTCGTTAAATGTCAGGGGTTGTGTTGCAAAAGTTTAAATTCAACAGTTACACGGAGCATCATCAATAGATTTAACTTTTTGCGTCTTGAATATGGCTTGCAACACTCGAAAAGGGGCATTCGGACATTTGCGTAAAGTGTCGTCTCGGATCAGCCTGCGCAGTCCGCGCAGGCTAATCCGAGACGGCACTTTACGACTACATTATATTTTGTCCTACAGTAGACTTTCGCAAAATAGAAAATTACATAAAAACTGAAAGTGTCGTTTCTGATTAGCCTGCGCGGACTGCGCAGGCTGATCCGAGACGACACTTTACGCAAATGTCCGAATGCCCTTTTTCGCGTGTTGCAAGCCATATATAGTGCTAGGCCTCGTAACTCAGTCGGTGGCGTAAAGTACTTGAGAACAGGGGGTCGCTGGTCGAATCCTCAGCTCGGCCAGTTTCTTCCCCAGGATTGATGATAGTCATTGCAACAGAGTTCATTCCTCTTTGACCACTGATCAGTGTTTCGCCATGATCATGAGTGAAAGAAACCAGTGGCTTGGAAAGAATAATATGAGAGGTGCTGGTAAAAGTAAATCCAGGAAAGCATGGATAAGCGCACTGAACGAAGCGGTATAACTTTAGAAAATGGCGTTAAATACCATATAAACTTTAATATCATGTACCCTAAAGGGTGCTTGTAAACATTCTGTATTGTGAATTGAGAGGTATAATGGAACGTTATTAGAAATTAATTGATCGGGATTAGCCGATGAAATTGATATATTGAGTGACAGAGGACGGCTTCGGGCTGTGTCTGTAATCCCAATTAACTGTCCGGATGTTTCATATGCCAGCTTTTCTTAGATACTTGTGCTGGTTAAAACGGCTTTGAAGATAGTTTGACAATGCGGTCTAAGCAAGTTGGCTATTTGCCTACTTAAACTGTTGTATCGTTGATTGATTGATTGTATGGTGTGAAACACCGTTTTCACCATTATTTCAGGTATATCCTGGCGATCAGCGCACCTATCCATGCTTTCCTGGGCTGTCTTTTACGGGCACTTCGTA
The DNA here is from genome assembly GCA_946811185.2 of Hippopus hippopus. NCBI lineage: Eukaryota > Metazoa > Mollusca > Bivalvia > Cardiida > Cardiidae > Hippopus > Hippopus hippopus. The sequence continues at coordinate 42,786,778 of OX328105.1, read as the reverse complement.
CAATATCCCGCCAAGCCACTGGTTGCTTTCCCACACAACCAGAGTCCAAACAATGATAAGCGGTGAGAGGGGAATGAATCCTGTCGCAGTGACTATCATCAACCCTCGGATTGATAGATGTAAAACACTTCACCATGGTTGTTGATGTCTATGCTAATCGATTTACATGGGCACCGCCAAGTTTAAGACCATGTGACTGACAACACTTGGAAACGCCCTTAACCCTTTGGCTGCTAAGCGCGACTCAAGGGCCTTTTTTCGGACAGTGTAGATCAAGATCAGACTGCACAGAACGTGCAGTCTGATCTTGATCTACACTGTCCGGTAAAGAGATATTTATCCACCCCAAAATAACTTTGAAATAGCAAAATTTGGGTCTTTATTATCGTCTTGAAAGTTTCATTTCACTTATTTAGCAGGATAAGGTTTAATACAGACGATGTAGTTACGGAATCGGCCGAGTTGTGATGAGCTCATTCAAAACGGGTCTTCCGGTGATGGCGAGACAGTGGAATATGTATGCTCGGTCTTCTTGATCGGAACAGCTTTCTATGGACTCTCTGCGTCGAAACACTGACGAAGAAGCATTAACCCTTTACCATACATTCCCGACTTTTAACGATCCTGAAAGAGAAGGCTTTTTAAAAATAGTGGGAAGAGAAAATGCTGGTACCAGCATTTTTTCCTATTCCCAAAATGTTTTCCACTCTATCAAAATGTATTTGTCGGCTGCAACTGCTTTCGATTTGGTCCAGTCTAAACTTTTGTCGTTTGGTAAAGTGTTAAGTATGTCATCACGAAGGTGAAGTGCAAATAAGTACCGGCTTTGTTCGGCCTGGATGATCAGAATCAGTCTTCAATAGCAGTTGTTATCCTTTTTCTATCTCCACCATGCCTGCTGACGATCATATAATGCTACTGATATCTTGTCCAAGCTCTTTTGATGACAGTATGGTCAACACAAAACGTCATCCCAATATGACGGTGGTTAGTCTGCTTCAACGTCGCTATAGCCTTCCCATCTCTGCCGTCTAGATAACGTTAGTGTTTGCCATGTCCAAAGTTATCAATGTAAAGAATAACGAGCTTTGAATTATCTACAATATGTACATGTCGGTGTACGAGCGTATAATGCCAATAAGGTGTCTGTACAAATCATCCCACCCTCTAAAAAACAAGGTTTAAATGCTTTCCATGGCCACCAGGAAAGCGTTGCTAGATAAAACAGCTCCCGTGAATGTAAAAGGTCATCTCAAAACATTGTGGAATCATACTATACAGAATATGTATAGAAACCTTTTACGGTTAAAGTAATACAGTCAGATACCCTTTCGGGCAAGTGTTGAGTGGTATATATTTCGTCAATACCATAGAAAACAACAGTTACACAAATAGAAAATAAAAAGCGCCAAAATAGATAAACTGACAATCATGTTGAAACATGAATGAGGAAAAACGCATAAGGAATTAAATGCTATGGTGTGAAAAAAAGAATTTAATGCAACTATGTTTGTCTAATTGATTGATACATATTTGTTTTGGATGACATAACTATCCAAGCGAAAAGAATTAAATAAATCGCAGAAAAAGGTGTAACGTTAGCACACAGGGCAGGTTTCTGGCACGTTGCGTTGTTCAACATGTTACGTTGTGCAAAAAATTCCTGTTCTAGAATCCAAAATCTCTGCGACATTCAACCATTAGGCTACTAAGCCCGGCTCAATGCGTTTTTTGCGAACGTGCAGTCTGATCTTGATCTACACTGTCCTTTACCGGGGAATTTTTACGAAAGGAACTGTGAAATTGCAAACTTTGGGCATGTACTTTTGCAGGGGTTCTGCCTGGCTAAGTTGTATAGTATTTGACTTGAAACCTGGAAGCCTCGAGTTCGAGCCGCACTGTAGCACTGGTTGTTTTCGTGGAAGGTGTCCTTGGGAAAGCCACTTCAGAGCCCTAGCCTAGTACTGACGAAACCCAGGACATACATGAATGTTTGAGCTGTCGCCATGACATGAATAAAATAATGAATAATACAATAATAAGTAATAAATAAATAATGTTGAAAACGGTGTAAACACCATTGAATCAATCCATTATGTAGTTTTGGCTGGAAATTTTCAGTTTAATGATTTAACAATTTCCAGATTACCCGGCCATCACTTAGCAACAGTAAAGTAAGAACAAGATATCGTCCATGAACGCTTATAATAGTCTGATTGAGAAAAACTTTTTGACAGGGAGAAACATTTCTCCTTTTTCTAACCTTTTTTAAAACTTAGAATCTACTCGTAATTTAAACCTAACTAATGTTTACTATCCAAATTTTATCAGATTTCTTTCCAAAAAACGAAGGTGGCCTGCTGCAATTTTGAGCCTTAATCTAAGTGGAAAGGGGACAAAAGGGCTGTCTACTAGTGATTTACTCGTTTTTCCTGCGACGTTTTAAAATGTTTTCTTTCTCTCGGTAATGACAACACGGAACTATTCAGATAAAGGCTAAGGATTAAAGTGGAACTGATGAATTTTTTTTTCTATAATTAATGACATTTGTGCGTATGCATTTTTTTTCTACGGAAATTGATTTACTATATTTTGTTTGAACAGTGTAAGAGTCAACAGTGTTTTAATCCCAATGATATATATTTTATGTAGATTCAATTTCAGGATGCACGTAAATAAACATACCGCAATCTTCCGAGCAAAATGTCAACCAATCTTATATTTCAATTTAGAATTTTAACCAACAATTCCATTTCAATTCCATTTCCTAAGTTATTAAACACGTACACAACTTCGTCTTGCGCAAATTATTTAAAGTTCGTTTTTAAATAATCAAACAAGGCCAAAACAGAAATTAATGTCTACCAGCACCGATGAAAAAGAGAGAAGCTACGTGATACAGCCGAGGGACTTGATCAACAGATCACCCGAAGTTTCCAAAAATGGATATGCACCAACACGGTACATTTCTTTGCCGGAAATATACCGCTTTACCGTTCTTAAAATATGTAACACTCCACTTGGAAAAAGAAATCACTAGTCACAATTTTCTATGGGGATGTTTCTAAATACATTTCCAATGAAAAAATCGTTTATAAGTTTATTTTCTAATTTGGTCTATCAATTCCGTTGGCATTTTTCAGCGACAGGTTGCTTATCACCGTAGATGTTGTTGCCGTTGCTAATCGATTTATATGGGCGTCACCATGTTTAGATCATGTGACTGACAGTATTTCAAAACGTTGTCTGCGCATGTCATATTCTTCGAAGATTCGACCTGTTTGCTAAGACGCATCACTCACCCCCGTATACTTGGGAAAAGTAAGGGTTTTTACCGAAGCTATTAGCCTATTACCCAAGCATGTAGGGGCTGTTTAATAAATAGCCGATGCATAGGTTACATGCTAGCCGATCATAGCTGAATGAATCGCATCAGGTAGCGTTTTATTGAGTAAACGTTTATTTCATTTTGAAATTCAAAGTATCGGCTGTTGTTTTGAAAAATGTATTTCAAAATGAAAACCCCCTTTAGATTAGAGGTTAGATGTAGGTATAGGTATAGAATCGGTAGAGTTGTGACGCACAGTTAAAAATATCGATGACGTCACACAAATGTCCTCATAAATATAAGCAATGCTCTGTGAAAATGGAATTTAATGAGTCTGCAAAAAATCGAGGTCAGCCTGCACAGTCCGAACTTTTTGCTATTGGCTGTTTTTGCATGTCTAAGGACCATTCTACCTCATGATTTAGTTAGTTGTTGGACAAAATTGATATTATGGATCCTTTATTGTGTGGTTACTTGCCTGGTATATAACGCATCACGGAGAAACATTAAACCCCCTTTTGCCAGAGTGCTGTTCAATCATGTTTTCCAATAGGAATACAAGCAGTATAACTCTCACTTCATAAACCTTTCATAATCAGTTTATATGTTTGTTTGGTTTTTTTTAATGCAGGTTTAAAAATCACGTTACGTTACGTTACGGTGCGTGATTTTAAACCTGCAATGCCAAACAAAAACAATAATATAAATTGATAATGAAAGATTTATTCGAGTGAGAGCTTTACGTAGAATGTTAAAATGTTCATTTTTTGTCAGTGCTTCTTTCTCCTATACCAATGTGTGAGTAGAAACATGATGATGTAACTTGAACAGAGGTAATATCACGGGCGTGTTTCCCACCTGAGTTATATAATTTCGCAGAACTAAACTCTGTAGGTGTGCAACCAAGATCACAAGAGAGAGCGAAACCCGAGACAAACGTCTAAAGTGATTTCTTCGTTTGATACACGCATAACCCTTTTACCACACGACGAATTTTAGACTCGTCTTCATAGAAAATATCACACAAACGGTAAATCAAAACATGGATCAATTGATGAAAAAGGTCACTAATGAAAGGTTAGAAAATATTGTGGGAAAAGGAGAAAATACTGCTTACCAGCATTTTCTCCTTTTCCCAGAATATTTTCAAAAGATTTCTATTACATGGTCGTAAAATCTCGGGGTCGTTTGATACACGCATGCGCAGTTTCACATCAAATACTTGACTTATGTACAATGCATGTTCTACTCAGGGACGTAATGTAACATGTCGTAAAAACCAATGACCAAAAAGACAGTTTACTGCTAATGAAATTTAAATGTTCACATCGACGCTCCGTTTCATGCCTAATGTATTTGTACCGTCAAGAAAATAATGATTAACAATTCTTTTGCATGCCCCAAATTAACTCTTTACCAAACGACAAAATTGTAGACTTGTTCAAGTTGAAGGCATATTCAGACGACAGATAATGGTTGCTCGAATGATGGAAGTTGTCTTAAAAAAAGTAGAAAGCATTGTGGAAAAAGGAGAAAATGCTGGTTATCAACATTTTTTCCCTTTACCAATAATATTTTCAAATGCCTGCTTCCTCAGAGAAATAAATCATGAGAGATTTGGTTAGGGAATAACCAAATACTTTACAAATTGGACTCTTTTTCTTTTCTCTCTCAAACTGAGAGGTTTTTTTTTTTTAAACATTATGAGAAACAGGAGCAATTGCTTGTAGCAAGCGATCGCTTGTTTTCTGAAAGGGTTTTTTCCGTATTGTTGAAAATGAGAATTTTCCTCATTCTCCTTATTCTGTGAAATTTTTCATTGTAGGTCTAAAACTCGGTACAAGAATGGGCACTTTCTTAGCACATCTATGCTCATCTATAAAAGCGTAAGTTGCTTTTCCAATAGTGTAGATCAATATCTGACTGGATACAAGGTGTCATGTGACTTTGGATCTACACTGTCCGATATTCTGTGATTTGTTCTTACAAATGCAACGTCAAAACTGCAAAACTTAAAAAAAAAAAAAGGTCAATTGACGCTCAAAGATTGATTGATATCCATCGTCGCTACCGCTTGCCCATATGCGCGACGCCCCCAGGGGGTTGTTATGTTACGTGGAATAGTGCAAGTTACAGGACGAAGCCCATTCTACGTTACGCCTGGTTCTTTAACGTGCTCGGTGAAAAGCACGGGACCTCGGTCTAACGTCTCATCCGAAAGAGTATTGCTAATTTTAGGTGGCCAACCGTGGGGCTGTGTTTCTTACAATAAAGCACTAAAGACTTGTTCTCTTTTATCACTTGTTCAAAATCAAAGCTTTGCAGACAAGTAATCCGTTCTCAAATAATATAAATTTGTCTGTCAAAGGGTAGGAAACATTGTGGGAAAGGGAGAAAATGATGGTTACCAGCATTTTATCTTTTTCTCACAATGTTTTTAAAAGCCTTCTTCTTCAACTCGTTAAAAGACGTGATTGTGTGGTACAGGATTAAGCATTGAGGACCTGTCCTTCTGTCTTACATTTAACCCTTAGGCTGCTAAGCGCGACTCTCTGACCTTTTGCGGACAGTGTAGATCAAGATCAGACTGCACAGAACGTGCAGTCTGATCTTGGATCTACACTGTCCGATAAGGAGATATCTTTCATCCAAAAATAACTTTGAAATAGCAATGTTCAGGTTTTTACTATCGACTTGAAAGTTTCATGTTAGTTATTTAGCAGAATAAAGGGTAAGTGGCCATGACTGTCTTTCAAATGAGCATTGATGACCTAACCCCCCCTGTGTTATTTACTCTATAGCATTGAGGAATTGTCCTGCATGACATACCCGTTAGCTCTGAGAGATTTTCCTCCTCTATTTCTTTTAATAAGGGCAAAAAAGACTTTCTTCCTTTGTTACTTACTGTTTTACACGAGGATGCATCCTCTTGTATAACACACATTTTAGCATTAAGGATATGTCCTACTGTCTTTTAATTAACCCTTTACCAAACAATCCCTGGTTTTTACGACTCTGGGAAAGAAGGCTTTTAAAAACATTGAGGGAAAAGGAAAAAATGCTAGTAACCAGCTTTTTCTCCTTTTCCCACAATGTTTTCTAACCTATCAGAGACCTAAAGCTCATTTGTACCAATTCTAAATTTGTAGTCTGTGGATGCTCTCAGTTTTGGAAGAGTCTAAAATTTGTCGTTTGGGAAAAGGTTAAGCACTCTGGACTTGTCCTTCTGTATTACTTATTTCTATCATTAAGGACTTGTACTTCTGTATTACTTCTAGGTCAACATTAGGACTTGTCCCCCGAATTACAGACAATAAAGCACTGAGGACTTGTTTCCATGTATAACTGTATCCTTGGCAAGACATTTCAGGGCCCCAGCCCAATACTGCTGGAACCCAAGACATACATGAATATGTATGCTGTGGCCGTGATATGACTGAAATAATGTTGAAAATGGCGTAAAATACCATTCAATCAATCTCATGCATATACTCACTGTTTAGTATGGGGACGTATACTCTTATATTACTCACAATTGATATAGCAGACTCATTTTTCTATCTATCAATTAAATAATGAGGATTTATCCGCCTTATTCTGTACAGTTCATCATTGAGGACTTGTCATTCTGTGTGCCATTAAGTTTAACATTAAGTACTTATCCTGTGTATACTCTATACTGTATAACTAATAACATAGCATTAAGGGCCTGTCCTCCTGTACTACAGTGTAGCACTGAGGACATTTTGCTTCTGTTCAACTTACTATTGGGCACTGAATATTTGTCTACGAAAATATCTTCTTGTTTCTCACAGAGGACGACCTCATGTATTTCTTATAGTTGTGCATTGTGAACTTTTCCTGTATTTTTTTTACATGTTAGTGTTCGGTACTTGTCCTCCTGTACAAGTTACTATTCTGCATCGAGGGATTGTCCTCCTATACTGTTTAATATTAAGTATTGGGGACTTGTCCCACTGTATTTCTCATTGTTAAGCATCGAGGACATGTCCTCCTGTATAACATACTCTTTAGCGCTGAAGAAATGTCCTCCTATATGGCCTGCAACACGCGAAAAGGTGCATTCAGACATTTGCGTAAAGTGTCGTCTCGGATCAGCCTGCGCAGTCCGCGCAGGCTAATGCGAAACGACACTTTCCGTTTTTATGTAATTTTCTGTTTTGCGCAAGTCTACTGTAGCATAAAATCTAATGTAGTCGTCAAGTGCCGTCTCGGATTAGCCTCCGCGGATTGCGCAGGCTGATTCGAGACAAAACTTTACGCAAATGTCCGAATACCCCTTTTCGAGTGTTGCAAGCCAATTATTATTTACTGTTCAGCTCTTAGGATCTGCCCTCCTGTTTTTCAGCTCTGAGGATCTGCCCTCCTGTTTTTCTTACAGAATGATGACTTGTCCTCCTGTTTTACTTACTGATCAGTGCTGAGGACTTGTGTTCCTTTTCTACTTATTTTTTAGCATTGAGGATTTGTTATCCTGTTTTCCTTTCAGTTCAGTATTGAGAGACTGTCCTCCCTTATTACTTACTATAAAACATCGATATCATGTTCCCACCCCCCACATGACAATTTAGCAGTGAGGACTATGTAACAAACATTTAAGCAACGAAGAACTTGTCTTGCTACAGTTAAATCAGTAAGGACTCGTACTACTTTTCATTTGCAATCAACCATCCAGGATCTATTCGATATGGCTTGCAACACGCGAAAAGGGGCATTCTGACATTTGCGTAAAGTGTCGTCTCGGATCAGCCTGCGCAGTCCGCGCAGGCTAATCCGAGACGACACTTTACGACTGCATTAGATTTTGTGCTACAGTAAACTTGCGCAAAACAGAAATTTACATAAAAAAGGAGAGTGCTGTCTCGAATTAGTCTGCGCGGACTGCGCAGGCTGATCCGAGACGACACTTTACGCAAATGTCTGAACGTCCCTTTTCGCTGTTGCAGGCCAATTATGAGGACCTATGCTCTGGCAAAAGGGGCTTATACATCTCCGTGACGCATGATACCAAGAAAATCGTCACATAATTAGGGATCCATGAAATTCATTTTGAATAAAAAACGACTGAATCATTCATGAGGTACACTAGTCCTTTTACATGCAGAAAATTGACCTACAGGACTGTGCAGACTGTTTAGGGTGACCTGAGTCGATATTTTTTGTAGATGCATCAAGCATTAACATCATTACTGTTCATTTTCGAACCGCTCAATAATAAATTAGATATTTCCAGGTACATGTATAAATCTCAACATCTCGATTTCAAAGTTCTAACTGAAGAGCAGTCAGTGGCTTAAAAAGAAAGATATAGAGGTGAAAGATCGAAATTTATTTCATCGAGTGAACTTCATCTGTAATATTTTCACGAGTGGCGCAGCCACAAGTGAAAATATTACCGATGATGTTCGCGAGATATATGATAAATTTCAATCTTTCACAAAAAAATATTCTATTTATTTCATGCTTTTAACCCTTTTTTGGGGGAACTTAATAAAAATCCAGTACAGTTCTTTTCGGTTATTCCCCGTGGTGTACCCCCTCCGCATAGCAACGTACTACAATATTACGTCAACCACGAGAAATGTAAGGTAAATTACGTCATATTTCCATCTGGTTGTGAGGCACGCGCATTTTACCTTGGTAACTAGTGCGCGGGAACAACTGTTTCCGCCCTCAATTGAAGAGTTAGAATATAAAAATCGGTATTTTCACTGGTCGTAACCATGAAATATCGAAAAATATTTCAACGACATTTTCTCGATAACCTACCAGAAAGCATAAAATAAGTGTCAGTGCTTGTGTTAGAAAGCCAGGAAACGCATGCGTCGGTGCATTGACATGGCCTAGGCAGTTAAAACGACATTAAACTCCAATCAAATTTCTTACTACCACTGTATCAATTGGGTTAGTATAGGAAATTCCCTCACTGTATAAAATTGCATTTAGCATTTAAGACTTTTCCTCTTCTACGAGGATAAATTAGAATTAACCCTTAGGATGCTAAGCGCGACTCACTGACCTTTTACGGACAGTGTAGATCAAGATCAGACTGCACAGAACGTGCAGTCTGATCATTGATCTTCACTGTCCGATAAGGAGATATTATTGCCTAAAACATAGCTTTGAAATAGCAATATTCGGGTTTTAACTATCGAAATGAAAATTTTACTTCAGTTATTTAGCAGGATAGGGGTTAAGATTAAATTAAGTTCTTGTCCTAAGAACTGAAGAAAATTGATCTGTCCTATACTACAATCTAAACTGAATTTTACTTGTAATGTATAAACGCAGGTTTCGTTAAACTTTTTATAGCTTGTCAAGGGCCAGGCCGGGTAGCTCAGTGGTTAGCGTATCCGACTCGTGATTTGGTGGTTGTGTGTTCGATACCCGGTTGAGGTAAACTTTCTTACCGGCGAATTTTTGCCTCTCACCTCTGATACATGTGAGAAAAGTAGTAAGTGACTTGGAATGAAAGGTGTGTCAGCACTGGTGTGAGAAAGCAAGGGAACACATGCGCCGGTGCACTGACCGCCGTCATATGACCTACGCTATTAAATAAGCGTTGAATTCTAATACAAATGAAGAGCATAGCAAGGTCCTTCGCGGTGGCACTAAATATAGACAAAGAGACGATGGCATCCGACACGATTGATTTTCGTTAATTTATCGTCGCCACTGTTTGCCCATATGGGTGACGCCCCTAGAAGTTATGTTGCGGTGAGTCGTGCAATATAGTGGACGAAGCCCGTCCTAAGTTACGCCTGGTTTTTTAACGTACTCTGTGTCCAGCACCATCACACGAAACTCTTAATTAATTTTAAGCTTGCCAGGCGTGAGGATCGAACCCTTACCTTCAAGTGTACCGAGATTTGTCGCTTACAAGTCTCGCGTCTTACCACTTGAGCTATTCTGGCTGACTGGCATCCGAAATTCAGCCTCGGCTGATGTATCTACTCAAGTACTCCATTGCTCCACTTGACGGGAATCTGTGTGGCTCATTGGTAAAATGTAGGACTCGTAACATGGAAACGCCTCGTTTAAGGCTCACTGAAAATAGTGGGGGTTTTCGTGTGAGTATCCTTGGGCAAGGCACTTTAGAACCCTAGCCTAGTGCTGCTGAAACCCAAGACATGCATGCATAAGCGAGCTATCGCCGTGATATGACTGAAATAATGTTGAAAGCGGCGTTAAACACCATTCAATCAATCAACTAAAGTTTCGTCAAACCTATCTGATTTTCATTTATTAAAGGGATGTCATTGTTCTAGCCAGAACAATTGGGAATGGAGCAAGAACATCACAGTTACAGATCTCGCCCAGTAAGCACATCACGTAGTAGGGTATCCCGCCGCACTTTAAGAGAACTTCAGGCAAAGCACAGTACTTAATGGCGGCCCACGTTGATAATACATAGGTAACGGGATATTGTTATTTCACTTGATCAGATTGCCGCCATTGTTGTGCTTTGCCTGACCAGATAACGTAGTTTTAGGGGCAGGTAGTCCTGACTATGGTTCACGGAGGGCTCCTACATTTGTTTAAGTGCAGAGTGATAAAAACCTTTCCTCCAGTATTAAATTATATATTACAAAAGCCATGTTCGTGTACTTAAAGTCAGGCAAAGAACAAATGAATAGAGAATGGGCTTTTAACTTTCAAGTATCGGTCATACTTTGATCTTAGATACACCCTTGTGAGGATGAGGATCAACATCAGTCGGATTAAACATTTACTACCTTTTTAATACCGTAATAGACGAGATTTAACACAACTTTTTTCCGGATGTCGTGGGCTTTTTAGGTTCATAAAAGAGACTTCTGTGATAGTCGTCAGCCCAATGCTGTACAGATTCGAATTTTAATGCTATTTTAATCCCCTGTTGTAGATGGCTTATGCAATCTTTTTTTCTTTTAAAGGGGGCAATTACTTGTTATTGGCAAGTATTTTCAATTGTTCCAAACAAAAAAAAAAATCCCCCCATCCGAAAAAGTCTACCCCTTTCCCTGAAAAAAAATTCCTTTCTTGTAACAGTATCTTTTTACTTCATTCGCCAACATTTTGTTGTTTTGTATGCAGGCACGTAGCCAGACGGACGCTCGGAAATGCAATAATAATCATAAAAGCATTGAATAATCGAAACACGCTTGTAGAACTAGACTGAGAATGAAATAAAAAATGGTTGGTGAATTTAGGCCTGATATTGGGCTGTCGCTGTCCAACATCTAGGCCTGTATTCACCAACCATTCTTAAGATCGTTCTTGGTCTCAGTCTCCAGAATTTTCTAAATTTGAAAATAACACAACTTATGATTGGCTAAACCAAATGAAGTTGTGTTACATGTACTTTCAAATTTAAGATTGGTTGGTGATTACTGGCCCAGTACAAACTTTCCATTCGCGATACCACCAAAAATCGTCACCCGGAGCAGTCCAAGTGGTCGGGCGAGAAACGTGTAAGTGAAAAGTTACGGGACACATGAGCATGTGGGTTCGATTCCCACGGCTGGCCAACCAAAAAACATTAACTAGTTGTCCTTCAGATGTGCCGTCAGACCTGGGTCCCATGTGACTGTGCTATACATCGAGCAAGTGGAAGAACCAAGCTTAACTCAGAGATGGTTTTCGTCTTTTATCTTGCACTATCCCCCGTAACATAACCGTTTTATAGGGCCGTCGCCCATAGGCAACCGGTGGTGACGATAAATAAATAGAAATCAATCAAACCTACTCCAAATCCATCCGAAATATTGAGATTTTCTCATGACGGGATCATTTATTTAGTTTTACGTTTAACGCTTAGGCTGCTGCATGCGACTTTCTGGCGGCTTTTGCGGAAAGCGTAGATCAAGATCGCTCGGTCCAAGTGTCAGTCGATGGCAGAGAAATTCATTTCAAAACTAGGTTAAAACCTGCTAGGTCACTAGCCTGATTTTGAAATTAATTTTTTCTGCCAGCAACTAACACTTAGACCTACCACACAATAATAGATTGTCATCTTCACAATAATATCCATACTTTTTTAAATGGTATGGTTTAGATTTAAATGCGTTCAAACACCTGCATTGTATTTTTGGCCGTTATTCGGCCTTTAATGTATTTAGTAGCTGAAGGGTAAATCAAACAGAGGGTGAGTAACCAATGATAATCAGTAGTAAGTTCAGAAGATTTAGGGGACATTTGATGCTTGTTTGGGGTCTGCGAAAACAAATATTACGGACAATGAATTAATCCTGTCAGCAAATACCTAATTAGTAACATGAGATTTTAATCAAATTAGCCATGCCCTGTTTAAAGGGGGCTTAATGCACCTGCAAAAAGTATCGACTCTTTGCTGGTGACCAGCATTTCTCCTTTTTCCCCCAATGATTTTTTTTTATAATTTCAAAGACAAGTGTCATCATTTGAGATACATTAAATTTGTCTGCAAATCTTTTCAAAATGGGTAAGTCTAACATCGTGTCCTCTTGTAAATAGTTAACCCTTATCCTGCCAAATAACTAAAATGAAATTTGCTATTTCAAAGTTATGTTTTGGGAAAAAATATCTCCTTATCGGACAGTGTAGATAAAAGATCAGACTGCACGTTCTGTGCAGTCTGATCTTGATCTACACTGTCCGCAAAAGGTCAGTGAATCGCGCTTAACAGCCTCGGGGTTAATCCTTTTCCACACGAAAAGTTTCAGAATCTTCCAAGTACAAAACATCTGCAGACGACAACTTCACAATTTATACAGGTGAGCTTAAGTTATCTGATAGTATAGAAAACATTGTGGAAAAAGGAGAAAATGCTGGTTACCAGCATTTTCTCCTTTTCTCTAGGTGTTTTCAATAGGCGTCGTCCAATGGTCGTTCAAAATCGGAACTGTTTGGTAAAGGGTGAAGAAACGTGAATAATTCACTCTTATTAGGGTCTCATTGATTTAAGATTGATGCATTTGAACACATTGTTCGAAAAGGAACGATTACTATAGTAACGAACAAATCTTTTTTTTAAAGACAAATGTTTTCATAACTGCTCCAACGTGCATGTGCAGAGGGTTGGGATTAGGGTGGGAAGTAAGCTCATTTTGTAAGTTGTTAGCCTAATATAGCTCTGGACAACATGGCTTTCAACACAGAATGTGTCCTCTGTTGTTGAATCTACACTGTTTGTTATGAGAAAAGTTGTATCCAGTATTGACATTGGAACATTAGCCGTTTCAAGTATACTGTGAAGTAACTTGATGTAACGGTGTATATTCTTACCAAATTTGGACGACGATTATGTGGGAAAGCAGCTAGTGGCTTGGCAAGAATATTATGCCAAGTACTTGGAAAAGAAACTCCGGGAAAACATGGATCGCTGCTCCTACAAGTGAAATAATGTTGAAATACGGAATTCAACACCATACAATCAATAATTCAACAATACCGTGTTTTAACGACCCTGATGAAGAAGGCTTATGAAAACATTTCTACCTTTCCCTCAATGTTTTGAAAAGCCTTCCTCCTCAGGGTCTTTAAAACTCGGGATTGTTTGGTAAAGGGTTTTACATCGTGGGAGGACAAATTTACCTTGCAGAACCAAAGGTCGAGTTGACAAGATATCAAGAATCCAAATATTGATAGCCTCTGTATGAACCATGTGAGTTTCCACAGGTTACCATCTCTCTCTCTCTCTCTCTCTCTCTCTCTCTCGTAAAAACAGCTATGCCCATAACCTTTAATGAATATATTAAAGATAGATAGCTTTTGATTTTCTCGAAGAAAACGCCGCGGTGTGTTGCCATAGCCCTGTCGTCATCTGCGTCGTCGCACCAAAACTTTGACATTTTTTAATATCTCTGTCATTGTTTACTTCGAACTTCGGCTAGTTGTTAACTGTCAAAAAAGAGAACCCATATAAAAACAGCAAGTAACCCTGAAACTATTTTTGGCAGTTATGGCCCTTTTTTTTTCTAAACTTTTAGCCGAGCGTTTGCACCCACATGAGATGCTATTGCCTTATTTTCGTTAATAGCCGTGGGGTTTCTTTGTGTGTGGGGGAGCAGGGATGAAGAAGATGAAAGGAGGGAGGGAGCGAGGGAGAGAGAGAGGGAGAGAGAGAGACGCACGCTTGATCCTTCTAATGTGTAATGAAATAAATGAAAATTTTAACGTAATAATAAAACAAGGGGTGATTGCATGTGAAAATTTTGAAGACACAGCATGAATTGCTCTTTAAGAGCAATGCATTTATTTCACTGTAATGTTTTCAAATGAAATCTGCTGCAATACACGAAATTTCGTCTGCAGGATTTGATAAGAAGTTTACTCATCCAGCGCCAAAACGTCTGATCCATGCTCTGTAAAAAGGGAGCATCATGCATCTGCAAAAGTATCGTCTTAGGTCAGCCTGTGCAGTCCTTTGGCCAGGGTAGAAACTCTTTGCTATTGATCAATTTTCTGCATATCAAAAGACCAGTTTACCTCATGATTCAGTCGATTGTTATACAAAATGGATTTTATGGATCCATGATCGTGTTATGACTTGCTTGGTATCCTGGCTTTTATCCGATACTTTTTGCAGATACATTAAACCTCACATTCATAGACCATGGCTTATATGTAATTATTGTCTCCTTAATTTACTTAATCTGGCAGTGTCAACACTATTTCGACCTTAATTCTGTCAGCCCCAATTATATTAACCCTTAGGCTGCTAAGCACGACTCACTGACCTTATGCGGACAGTGTAGATCAAGATCAGACTGCACAGAACGTGCAGTCTGATCTTGGATCTACACTGTCCGATAAGGAGATATTATTCCCGAAAACATAACTTTGAAATAGCAATATTTGGGTTTTCTACTATCGAAGTGAAAATTTTATATTAGTCATTTACCAGGATAAGGGTTAAAAGCTCTGGCCTCGTTTTCATATATGGCTTGCAACACGCGAAAATGGGTATTCGGGCATTTGCGTAAAGTTTCGTCTCGGATCAGCCTGCGCAGTCCGCGCAGGCTAATCCGAAACTACACTTTGGGTTTTTATGTAATTTTTTTGTTTTGCGCAAGTCTGCTGAAGAACAAAATCTGATGTAGACGTAAAGTGCTGTATCGGATTAGCCTGCGCGGACTGTGCAGGCTGATCCGAGACGTAACTTTACGCAAATGTCCGAATGCCCCTTTTCGCGTGATGCAGGCCATCTTTCGTCCAAGGAAAAAAAGCCTTTCATTCCTTACCATATGACAAAATTTTAGATTCCCTGAAACCGAAAGCATTCGCATGCAAAAAAAAATGAATATGACTAAAATGATGGAATTTGCCCTCGAAAGGGTAGAAAACATTGTGGTGAAAAGAGTAAAATACTGGTTACCAGTATTTCGGGTTCTCGGCTGTTTTCGAAGAAAACGTCGATGTATTCTCAAAGATGTCTTTGTCGTCTGCGTCTCCGTGGTCGTGCGAAAACCTTGACATTTTATGATATCTCTGTCATTACTAAAGATATTTACTTCAATTTCGGACTAGTTGTTAACTATTACAAGGGAAACTACTATAATTTTTTTTTGGCACAGGTATGCCTCTTTTTCAACTTCGATTTTTTTACTTAAAATCAATCTATTTCTGAAATAACTGCACGCGTGCGATGGCACTTGCATGCAGTGGTCCTGTTTTTGTTTCCCATAACGTTTTTAAAAACTTAGTTATAAGATCAGTTGCCACAAGAAGTTGATACAATAAACAACTTACCTTTGATGCCCACGTGTCCATGCCAATAAATGGCATTGCAGATATGACGGTAACTAACAAGGCAGCGAACAAACACCGCACTGAGATATTTGTCATCGTCCACATTCTAAAATGTAGAAATAGATAGTTCTTTCAAGTGAAAAATAAGCCAAAAAACTGTGCGATCCAAAACAAATGTTTAGATGTCTGAGTTGTTAAAGAAAATCCGTGTATTTTTTTTACTAAAAATGACAAACAATTCCACACAGTTCGAGAGTTGAAGTTTGAATGACTATTTAAGGTATGTAAGAGAAGACGGAACTAAAGCTGTTGATCTGCGAAGATATCCGAATTCAATAGCGATGATGTCTTTATTAACTTAAGTTCTGTTAGTTATGGCACGTGGAAAACTGTCTCCGATGCAAGGCTCCACTGATGAGTTTTCGAGCATCCTTATTGTCACATGACTCTAATTGACTAATGGGCGTGAACCACAGTTCGTTAGCCAATCATAAAAGAGTATTTGGCTAGACTCGCTTCGGCACCAGGAAGGTGACTTGAAACAGGGTGCGCGTTTTTCAGTTTGATAGATCTTTTATTCTCCTGCGGTATGATATTAATGATTTATTTGCCGCTGAAAATTCCCAACGGAAATAGGATTGTAAAGTTAAAACGTCATTCTTTCATTCATTAACTAGAAAAGTATACACGGGGTCGGACGGAAATTTGCTTTTGATTAACACTTCTCAGAACTGAAAATGCCACTACATGTATTCTGGAAACTAATCTGACCGTCGTCTTGAACCGATGTCCTTGAATTGATCATAGTATTTCCAACCTTAGTTTGCAGCAAAATAAGAAATAAAATTCAAATATATAATTTGAATGAATCCAGAATTCCACTGTTTCCTTAACCCTTTACCAAGCAAACCTGTGTCTAAACCGGACCCTGAAGAAAAAAGGCCTGTAAAAAACGTTGAGGGAAAAGGAGAAAATGCTGGTTACCAGCATTTTCTCCTTTTCTCACAATGTTTTTAACTATCTCAAAGATATTTCCCATCATTTCAGCCACATTTTGTTAGTCGTATGCAAACGCTTTGAATTTGGACAGGTCTAAATTTTTTTAGTTTGGTAAAAAGCTAAGGGTCGGGGAGAACTGTATTCCTCTAAACATAAACAACACCTTTGAATATTAAAAACGAGAGCTCCCTGACGGTGCGGAGCCAAAAATAGAACTAATTTGTAAATGTGACGTGATGTTTTCAAAAATTTGTCTTTTGCAACCGCGATGCATGTTAATTGAACTATATATGGTGAAGTATTGATTTTGCTTTATTTCTGTTTTGTACCTATTAAAGCACTATTAATTGATGATTGGTTTTAAAAAAAAAGTGATCATAATTATAGAGTGATTAGAATAAAAAGTGTCACAAGAACGGCAGGTACGTGTGTCTGGGAAAGATACTAGTATTACTGTAAATGTAATACATGTAAGCCGTGCTCTGCGAAATGGGAGCTAAATGCATCTGCGGAAAGAATCGACTCAGGTCAGCCTGCGCAGTCCGCGCAGGCTAACCTGGGCAGAAAGCAATGGCTTTTGGTCAATTTTCTGTATATCCAAGGACCAGTCTACCTCATGATTAAGTCGGTTGTTAAAAAAAAAATGCTATGATGGATTCATAATTATGTGATGACTTGCTTGGTATCATGTATCACAGAGATGCCTGAAGCCCCCTTTTGCCAGAGCATGACACATGTATGTATATTGAATCGACTAAAACCTTTGCAATGACTGCAATAACAAAATATTATACAGGGCCAAACATTATAGGGCCGTAGATTATGAGGGGCAACAGATCATGGAGGACTAAAAATGATAAAAGGCCACAGATTATGAGGGGTCACAGATTATGAGGGGCCACAGGTTATATGGGGCCACGGGTTATAAAGAAGACCTCTTTGTGCAATATTCTAACCCCTTTCCGATGGACAATTCAACTCTTAACCATATAAACAAAATTTTACACTTGTCCAGATTGAAAGCATTTGCAAACGGTAAGTAAAGTGTGACTCAAACGATGGAATTTGTTTTGGAAAGAAAGTAAAAATTGTTGAGGGAAAAGGAGAAAAGTTAGTTACGAACATTATCTCCTTTTCAAACAAAGTCTTCAAGAGCCACTTTCCTCTAAATAGTTAAAACAAGGAATTGTTTTGTAAAGGGTTAATCCTTAGCCTGCTAAGTGCGACCAACTCATCTTTTGCGGACAGTGTAGATCAAGATCAGACTGCACAGAACGTGCAGTCTGATCTTGGATCTACACTGTCCGATAAGGATATATTCCCCCCCCCCCCCATGCCCCAAAGAAATTCATTGAATTAATATATTATTCGGGTTTTTACCATCGGCTTGAAAGTTGCATTTCATTTATTTAGCTGGATGAGGGTGAGCAACAACTCCAAGACAAAGATTGTGATATGTCCTCAATCATTTGATTAAAAATCAAGTGGCACGGACAAAAGTTTGACGAGAAAAGACAACTTTTTTTCCATATATGGGTATTTTGACAGATTATCGTCGAACACCTCGAACAATGTAGATCCAACATCCGAACGTGCGTTTATATTTGAGCCATGCCTTGGCAAAAGAGAGTTTAATGCATGTCCATGATGAGCTATACCAAGCAAGTGGTTACATAATTTCGATCCATAAAATCAATTTTGTCTAAAAATCGGCAGAATCATGAGGTAACCTGGTCTTTTGAAATACAGATATTTGACCAATACAAAATAGTTTCGACCCATATCAGCCTGTGGAGGCTGACCCAGGTCGATACTTTTTGCAGATGCATTAAGCCACATTTTCACAGAGCACGTCTCATTTTTGTCAACAACAACAACTGTCCATTGCACCGAAAGAGTTGACCAATCTGAACAATTAGGGGTAGTAGTACGTCGGCTACCTGAATACCAGATACATTATTTTTTTCTGAATTTTCATTGTTAACATTTTTTTGTTTAAAAATATTTTCATACATTTATATATTATATTTCATGTGTCTATTTTTAGAAATGTTATGGGTAAAGAAATGTCGTAATTTAAGCTGGGGGGAATTATTTCCCCGTCACAGTGAATATTTTCCTCCTGCCGAAAATCTGGAACTACTTTTTTAAGTTTTTTAAGTTTTTAAGTTTTAAAAGTGGCATTCGTTGACAAAATAATCAGAGGAAATATAACATATAATTTATAATTTATTTCATCAGCTTGTGGTTAATATGGGGAAATATTTGCCTCAAAAGGGAAAGGTCCGCGAAAATAACTCGTGCCTTACGGCACTCGTTATTTTCGCATACCTTTCCCTTTTTCGGCAAATATTTCCCCATATTAACCACAAGCTGATGAAATAAACTCTATTTATTCTTTTTTTTTTTACTTTGGCATGTCAGAGGCTTAAGTCTTTACCAGTTGATTCATTTTTAGACATGTCCAACCTGAAAACATATGTAGACAACAAATTATAATTGGCCTGCAAGACGCGAAAAGGGGCATTCGGACATTTGCGTAAAGTATCGTCTCGGATCAACCTGCGCAGTCCGCGCAGGCTAATCCGAAACGATACTTTCCGTTTTTATGTAATTTTCTGTTTTGCGCAAGTCTACTGTAGCACAAAATCTAATGTAGTCGTAAAGTGCCGTCTCGGATTAGCCTGCGCGAAGTGCGCAGGCTGATCCGAGACGACAATTTATGCAAATGTCCGAATGTCGCTTTTCGCGTGTTGCAAGCCAATATTATGTGTCCCTAAAGAAATTTAGTATTTGAAAGGATGGACAACATAATGCGAAATGGTGAAAGTACTGGTAAACCTCAATGTTTTGAAAAGATTTCTTCCCCAGGGTCGTCAAACTCAGTATTTTGTGATAAAGAGGTGAATAAGAGTAGAGTGAGAGTAGACGATGATCAGACTGCGGTGCAAGCTGATCGTCATCTATACTTTCCGTCTGAAATAATGCATAGAACGAGGTACGCAGGTTCCGAGTTTATTTAACGGTCAAGTTGGCGCAATACTAAGTTTGTCTGTAATTCTCCCAACCGGAAAACTTAAAAAAAAAATCCAAGTGGAAGGACTAAACAAACATTTACTCAAACTAAAAAACAATTAGGCAAATCTAGCTCGTGAGGACAGAAGCAAAATTTTACATATTTGCTATCAATCACCATTGCCATTTTGTAAATACATACGTCATTCTGGAGTATACATCTGGATTGATGTCATTAATGGCGCAGGAATATCGGTCTTACTTGACATTCCATCTCCTGTCCAATGAAATTCGAGAATACATGATGGTGTAGGCGATTGGGACTGGTGTCCGGGTGACAGGGTTGGGCCCTTGTTGGCCTGAGAATACAAAGGGTATCAGTTCAACCGGAAATTACGTACATGTAGCTGTGTAAAAGTGTGGGTGCAAAAGGTTTAAGAAACCTTTCTCAAAGGGTTAGTGAACCCATATCCTGAGTATTAAGAATTATAATCCTTAGCCGAAAAAGCATACCCAGACTACATGACAGAGCAGTCTGAACTTGGACTATTTTCTTTGATATTTATTTAACCTTTTACTAAACAACCTCAACTTTAAACGATGATGGAGATTTGTAGTAATAAATGTATTTCTCGAAAAGGGGGAAAATCCTGGTGACAAAGTGGTTAAATGCAGTCCGAGCATGGTGACCTGAGTCGAAACTTTCTGCTATTTGTTACAAGAGATCACTCCTTCCTTACTGCATAGCTTCGTCCCATATAAAATCAATACCTAACGATTACGTTAGGGAGAATTCTCTTTAGCTCAGTGGTTATGGTGTTGGTCTTTTAGACATCGAAAACAGGGGGATCTTTTCCGCACGGGTTTGAATCCCGCCGGATGCGATTTTAGCTATGCATATGTTACGAACTTTCATGTTCGTAAGATAAAGGTAATGTTTCTGTATGTCAAAGGACCATTCGTCTTCATTATTCAGCCCTTGTTTAGACAAAATGGATCCACATTATGCATTAAACCCCCTTTTCTCATAGAGTCCCTCATTTTAATATACTTTGCGCTTTAACCCTTTACCACACAATCCCGACTTTGAACGACACTGAGGAAGAAGACTCTTGAAAACATTTCGGGAAAAGGAAAAATGCTTTCGAATATAAAATCCAATTTTTTGAGTCATATTTATTTTGTCATCTGCAAAAACCTTTAATTCGGACAAGTCTTAAATTTTGTTCTTTGGTAAAGAGTTATTTTAAAGAACTAACCCTCATTCAATCAATATTCCATAAAGATGATGTTAAAGATCGTCACGGCATCTGTGTGGCTCAGTGATAAAGTACAGGATCCGAAATTGTGGGGTCCTTGGTTCGATCCTCATTTGAAAGACTCGGTTTTTCGTCAGAGTGTCCAAGGGCAAGACACGGCAGAGCCTTAGCCTAGTACAGGTTAAACCTGGGATATACTTGAGTGAGTTGTCACCGTGATATGACAGAAAAACATCATTTAATCAGTCAATAAAAGTCCTCTTTTGTAAATGTATTTTAGAAAGTATAAATAAACGTCAATAATGCGTCACGTGTTTATACACACATAATCCAAAGCAACTACTCAATACGGGTATTATAAAGTTTGTCTTTGTTGTTTAATTCTTATCAAGGAATATAATTTATCTTGCATAAGTAGTATTCAAGTATTATATTACAATAGCCATGCTCTGTGAAAAGGGGGCTTTATGCATTCGTATAGTGTATCGACCAAGGACTACCTGCGCAGTCCGCACAGGCTGACCTTGGTCGAAACTTGTTGCTTTTTGGTAAATTATTTGCATGTCAAAGGACCATTCTACCTAAGAATTCATCCGGTTCTTTGACAAATCATTTTTTTTTAAATAAATTCATAATAATGTGATGATTTACTTGTAGGCTATAATGCATCAAGGAGATGCATTTAACCCCTTCTTGCCAGAGCATGACACATAATTGGCATGCAACACGCGAAAAGGGGCATTCGGACATTTGCGTAAAGTGTCGTCTCGGATCAGCCTGCGCAGTCCGCGCAGGCTGATCCGAGACGACACTTTACGACTACATTAGATTTTGTGATACAGTAGACGTGCGCAAAACAGAAAATTACATAAAAACGGAAAGTGTCGTTTTGGATTAGCCTGCGCGGACTGCGCAGGCTGATCCGAGACGATACTTTACGCAAATGTCCGAATGCCCCTTTTCGCGCGTTGCAGGCCATATATATCTACCGGAAAGTTATTTGGTTGAACCCTTACTTATAAGGTCAATCTCGAGAACTCGCAAGTTAAGAAAGTCTGTCTGAAACATAATACCGATTATCTGCTTCTGATCTTGCTAATTTGACAAACTATTCATTTTTATTCATCTCTCTATCTCTCGCTGCCTCTCTGTGTTTAAACCCTTGTTTATATCAGCATTTGTTTTCAACTAGGTAGTGTATTTGGATTGAGCTTTGACCAAAGGCGGTTATATATCTAAATATAGCCGAAAAAAGCCAAACAAACAACAAAAAAAAAATACTTATGAATCCTTGATCTTTATATCGGAATGCGTGTCAAAGCTATTAGTACTAAATATGAGCATGATAAGCTTACATCGAACGAGCAGTCTGATCTTGGATAGACAGTGTCCGCTTTCTAATATTATACAATGCGGCAAAATTTTGCCGTTTGCAGAGGAATTTTAATTTCAGAATAAAAAAAAAAAGGGGGGGGGGGAATGCAAATCGATTAAATTTGCTTTCTTTTGAAAGAGTTTACTCTTCGGAGCTAAATAATAGACGGATTAATTCACTTCGATAGATCTCAATTTGTACAACTTGCAATGTATCTTGTATGCAAGTCATTAATAAATTTCTTTTCTTTTCTGTTCTGTTCTGATAAAAAAAGAGAAAAATTGCAGTCTTAGCTTTCGATATATTTTTTACAGTGAACCACTAATGATCAGACAGTTTAGATCCGAACTTGATTTATACTGTCGGCAAAAGAAAGTAAACCTGTAAAGGTAACTGTCGTTATAAGGATTTAGGGGGAAAAAGACAGTTGCTTTAAACTCTTATCCTGCTAATTAAGTTAAATGAAACTTTCAAGCCAACAGTAAAAACCTGAATAATGCTATTTCAAACATCTTTTTAGGAAAAAAAAATCTCCTCATCGGACAGTGTAGATCCAAGATCAGACTGCACGTTCTGTACAGTCTGATCTTGATCTGCACTGTCCGCAAAAGGTCAGTGGGTTGTACTTAGCAGCCTAAGAATTAAATCTGAGGGTCAACTCCAGGCACGCGCTGAATATTCCTAATATAGTTTTAATTATTATTTAGGCTTTGAACTGGGTTTTTTGATATTCTCCTATATTCTTTTTGGTCGTGTGAAAAAACGTATTTACGATATGGTCGGGCTACCATAGAAATTAGTGTTGTAACGTTTTCGGTTTTAAATCGAGATTTTCGATTAAAGTTTTAATCCCTTACACAATATTTACACAGCTGACTAAATTTTGAACCATTCTACAGTCTATCAAATTTTTACACAGTTTTACTCTCTGACTGTACGGATACATCTTTAATATTCATAATTTTAGTACGGTACCTCTTACGTCGTTATTTTAAATGGCTTGCAACACGCGAAAAGGGGCATTTAGACATTCGCGTAAAGTGTCGTCTCGGATCAGCCTGCGCAGTCCGCGCAGGCTAATCCGAGACGGCACTTTACGACTAGTCACATTAGATTTTATGCTACAGTACACTTGCGCAAAACAGAAGATTACATAAAAACGGAAAGTGCCGTCTCGGATTAGCCTGCGCGGGCTGCGCAGGCTGATCCGAGACGACACTTTACGCAAATGTCCGAATGCCTCTTTTCGCAAGTTGCAGGCCAAATGATCTTGTTTGCCAGTATTGACATTACAAACGAGCCATATTCTGGCAAAAAGGAATTTAATGCATCTCCATGATGCATTATAGGCTACCAAGCAACTCATTAGATAGTTATGGATCCATAAAATGAATTTTGTCTATCAGCCGACTGAGTCCTGAGGTTGAATGGTCCTATGCCATGCAAAAAATTGACCTTAAACAGAAAGTCTCGACCCAGGTCAGCCAGCGTGGTCTGCGCTTGTTGACCTGGGTCAATATTTTTTGCATCTAATGATGCATTTAACCCTCTTTTCACAGAGCATGACTCAAATATATTCTATGTATGAGAATAAAGACGCTGTTTTAAATGAGAATGGGAGATGCACACACTTTCCAGCAATCCATTCCGAAGAAAATCGCTACAGTTACGAGTATGTAGATGACTCAATCACACACGAATACCTCACACTATCTACACACCCATACCTAACATGATGTACACACCATTACCTCAATATCACACCAACATCTAAGATCAACCAACGACATACTAGCATCTCACGCTAACCACCCCTCAGTATCTCTAACCAACAGCTTACACAGACCACACAAAAAACTCACGCAAGCACATCGCACCGACCACACACAAGCACCTCACACCAACTCCTCACACCAACCAGTCATAAACACCTCACACCATTCTCAATGCCAACCACACGCAAACATTTCACACAAACCCCTCACTCCAACAAATCAACACCGCCCAACACCCCACGCCAACCACACCAACTACACACTGATACCCTATACCATACACCCACGAAACAGAATATAAACACTGCATTTTTTTTTAAAACTTTTATTTTACTTTCATAAAATAAAAAATAGAAATAAATAAAGTAATATGAACTATGATTTTTAACTATCCAGAAATAATGAAATGAAGTGTTTCTCATCGGCAAAAATGAACCACATAATCACAATTGTGAGCCAAACATTTCCTACTGTAAATGACCCTGTGAGAGAAGACATTTGAAAACATTGTGAAAAAGAAGATAATGCTGATAACTTTGTCCTATTTCCGCAATGTTTCCTACCCTTTCAAAAACAAACTCCATTAATTGGGCAAAATTCTTTTTCTCTACATAAACGCTTTCAATTTGGACGAATCTAATATTTTGTCGTATTGTTCAGAGTCCAGAAAAAAAAATGACTTAGGCTTTCTGAAAAGGGGGTTTAATGCATCTGTAAAAACTATCGACCCATGTAAGCCTGCGCAGTCCGCGCAGGCTGACAAGGGTCGGCTTTTTTTCGCAATAGGTCAATTTTCCCCATGTCAATGGACCATTCTACCACTGGCTCCAGTCGGTTATAAGACAAAATGAATTTTATGGATCCACAATTACATGTGCACTGTATGAGATGAGTTGCCTGGTATAATGCTTCACGGAGATATGCACATTATGGACTATAACTCTTGTTATACAGTTATGTGGTAAAAAGAATCTGACATTCGTTGGCTTTTGACGTAAAGGTTTATTAAACTCGTCCACAAAAAAAATATTATTAAGCTCGCCAAAGGCTCGCTTAATAACATTTTTTTTGTAGACTCGTTTAATAAATTTTTTTCTCAAACACCAACTCATGTCAGATCCTATATATCCCGAGATCGACGGTCGAGCAAAATGTCAAATACTCTCTCGCGGCGAAAAGTAAATACAAGCCTGAAAAAATAAGTATGTGTAGATCTATAACATTTTAACATACGCCTGAAAATTTTCCGGATCAAATAATATATGCTTCGCACCCGGATAAAATATCACAAACGAAAGAAAAAAATCCGTAGCAATTCATTGTCAATAATGGTTCCAAATATGGTATGATGACGTATCTTGCGCACGGAATACGCTTGCACTGATTTGTGATTTGTATCATTATCTCCCGCTAGATGGCATTCTACAAATACACATCTATCTAATTTGGGCATTCTGGCTACAGAACCGGACTACTTTTCAAAACAACAACCGTTACTTTGAATTTCAAATAGAAATAAACGTTTACTCAATAAAACGCTACCTGGTGCGATTCATTCAGCTATGATCGGCTAGCATATAACCTATGCATCGGCCATTTATTAAAACAGCCCCTACATGCTTGGGTAATAGGCTAATAGCTTCGGTATAAGCCCTACTTTTCCCAAGTATTCGGGGATGGGTGATGCGTCATAGCAGACAGGTCGAATCTTCGAAGAATATGACATGCGCAGACAACGGATTTGTATTGTCAAAATATTACGATATGATATTCATTCGCCATTCATAAAAACGAAGTTACTACCCACTTACCCATTGTTTTTTTTAATATTTTGTTTACCGTTTTCGACGTTTTCGAATACAATGTCAATAATTGTAAAAATTTTCGTTGAAAGTTGTAGGTATATAATAAAAGGAAAATTTTGTTGTAGTAACTTTCCTGGTGCTTGTATTTGCTTCTCGCTGCGCGAGAAATTCTTATATCAAATTTTCTTACGCTGCTCGAATCATATACAAGGTCCTTAAAATTTATTTCAGTATATATTTCGTATAAATTCCTTTTTATGTATACAAAAGCCATGCTCTGCCAAAAAGGGGACAATACGCCTCCTACGCAGTCCGCACAAAGTAATATATTGACCAATCAACCATTTACCAAACTGAAAGTTGTCCGCATTCGGATTACGTCATCATACACCTTGTTCCATATGGCCTGCAACACGCGAAAAGGGGCATTCGGACATTTGCGTAAAGTGTCATCTAGGGACTGCGCAGGCTTATCCGAAACGACACTTTCCGTTTTTATATAATTTTCTGTTTTGCGCAAGTCTACTGAAAAACAAAATCTAAAGTAGTCGTAAAGTGCCGTCTCGGATCAGCCTGCGCAGTCCGCGCAGGCTAATCCGAGACGGCACTTTACGCAAATTTCGGAATGCCCCTTTTCGCGTGATACAAGCCATATTTGGTACGATATTTGACTTCATGTAGATACCGATTATATTTCCGTTGTGCCTGATCTTACCTGCACGGGTCCTGATTGTAAAATATAGGACTCATAACCTGAAGGCCTGGTTCGAACCCCACACTGGAAGCACTGGGGTTTTCGTGGGAGTGTCCTTGGGCAAGACACCTTATAGCCCTAACCTTACACTGGTGAAAACCAGAGCTGTCCCTGTTATATGACTGATATAATATTTAAAACGGTGTAAAAACACCATTCAATCAATCAATCGATCTTACTTGCGACTGCTGCGTTTATTTTAGATGAAAACTGGCTTGATGCAGTCTGATCTTGGATTTATACCGTGCACTTGTTTAGTCCACTCTGATTCTATACCAATTCTGTTTAAGTAAAGAATAGTTTTAGCCTTGCTCTGTGTAAAGGTAGCTTAATGCATCTGCTAAAAGTATCGACCCTTGATGGTCCGCGCAGGCTGACCTGAGTCGAACCTTTTTACTATTGGTCAATTGTCTGTATGCCTAAGTACCAGCGTACCTCATGATTCAGTGGGTTGTTAGACAAAATGGACGTAATGGATCTATAATTATGTGATGGTTTGATTAGTATAATGCATTACGGAGCTGCATTAAACTTCTTTTTGACAGAACATGGGTCATAGATATATCTCACTGACGGACTAAATCGAAGCATCTGTTTTGAATAAAGAGTGAACCGTTTACATGTCTATTATATACAAAGTCAGCTGACAGAATTTTGTGGTCATATAACTGGCAGGCACTTCCAATATCTTTAGCATTAAACCATGACCCGAAACAATTTAAATCTGCATCGCATCTCTGTCTGCAGTCATGGCTGGTCTCTTTTTTTCCATCATATATCTTCATAGGTTTGTACCCCCATGGCTTAACTCTGTCCAAGTTAATTGTTCTGGGTGATTTATCAAACATCAAGCGAGTACTCCATGAGGGGCGAGCAATCAGCTTTGGAAATGCTGTGCTATTTTGTCCTTTTCTGTGCATGAAACATTTTCCTTTCGATGTTTTTCCGTCTCCTACATGATGCGAAATAATGTCGCAACTCATTTTCTCGTGACACACCCTTATACATTCATCAAGTGATACATTGAGGACATAATTAAGATTTGAAAAAACATTCAAGCCTTTGATCTTTAAAGATTGTGGTCGGTCATTTAGACAAAAATCTTTCATTGTGAGAAAGGAAAAATAATTTCGTTTGAATTTGACGATGCGATCGTGAATCTGTGAAAAATTGGCTACTAAACCTTTCATGTAGTTTCGAGAGAACAAATGTTCAATAGACGCCAGTCTAAACTTTGATGGAGCCGGATTTAATTGAACTGCAGACGCCCAGTTTCGGGAATCATCCGTTTCAAGTGGTGGAGAACCAACCGTATATGTTTGGGTGGCTACAATAGGATCCTTGACTCCTGTTGATATAGCGACGCTTACTCTACCGCGGAGTAAGTTGGTATATAAGGCAGCTACACTGTCTTCAAGGTTTTCCTCGCCCGTACCATTTGACCTGCTTTCATATAGCTTAAAATTATCTCTGTATGCTATGCGTGCCCCAAAGGTCGTTTCGACCGGAAAATGAGTTCCAAATGTTTCAAAAAAGTTGAAGTATGTGTTAAAGTCAGTTGCTGTGTTAAGCTTTTGAATCCATGCTAGAAAACCTGCATGGAAGGTCTGGGTACCAGTAGTTAGGAGTTTACTAAAGTAATAATTACAGGAAGCCAGCGACACTACATACCCGTGTTTCTTAGTTAATAAAGTGGAAATCATGTCTTTATAGTCTGGATTAACGGAGTAAAACAAACTCTTCAATATGCCATTGGCCCCAGTGAGATCATCTAAGAAATCGGTAAGGTCGTTTGCTTTTCGAATTAGTTTTGATGAGAAAGATCCGTCACATGAAACTTCCGGTATCACGACAAGTCCCCTCGGAATCCTATACCGGCAGTCACCGGTGTATATAGAGTCAGCGTAATCCGCCTGGAAGATAGGGTATGTGAACCCGGGATCGTGTCCACTGGCCAGAGGAAAACCTTTTAGTATGTTATACCCGAAAAATGCATAATCGATGTTTGGAAAGTACTGTTGTGATTTTTCGTGCTGGTCGCAGTTCAGAGACTTTTTAGTTCTCGACTCTAAAATGGATGTATAAATCACTGATAAATCTTTAAGCCCAAACAGAATAGAAATTGACCATTTTCGAAAGCTGAAAAGTTCCACGAATCACTGACTCTCAGATTTTTACCTTACAGGCTTGACTAAACCAGCGGACTGTATAGATTCATGATTAGACTGCAGGTTCTGTGCAGTATGATCTTGATCTATACTGTCAACAAAAAGCTTCTATTTCTGCCTTTGAGGCTAAAAGAAAAAGTAAATTGATCTGTAACAACCTGAACATTAGACTTCTCCGTTAACCCTTACCCTGCTAAATAACTAAAATGAAATGTTTAATTCTATGGTAAAAACCCATCTATTGCTATTTCAAAGTTATGTTCTGGGGAATAATATCTCCATATCGGACAATGTAGATCCAAGATCAGACTGCACCTTCTGTGCAGTCTGATCTTGATCTACACTGTCCGCAAAAGGTCAGTGAGTCGCGCTTAGCAGCCTAAGGGTTAAAATCCGACTATTTTATCGGCCATATACGGGATATTAGCTTTTCTCCACTGCTATAACTCTCACTCGATAAACCTGAAATTATCAGTTAATATTATTGTTTGTGTTTGGGATAACAAGTTTAAAATCACGTACCGTGACGAGATAATTTAAAACCCCAACACAATAATGTATATATAAATTTCATCACGGTTTTAGATTTTAAACCTGTATCCTCAAAAACAAGCAATAATACAAAGCATTAATAAAAGTTTTATCAAGTTAGATTTATAATTCGTCCTATACACCGGAGCTACGTAGGTTTCATGTGCCAGACATTTCTGTTTTCATTATAAAGAAATAGTTTGATTGACGTTGAATCAAGGTATATGGTTTGTAAAAACATTCTAGGGGAAACCGAGAAAATGCTGATTACCAGTATTTTCCCCGTTTCCCACAGTGTTTTCAACTGTTTTCAATCATTAACGCTTATCCTGCAATAAAAGCAATGAAACTGTCAAGCCGATAGTATAAACTCAAATACCGCTGTTTGAAAGGTATTTTTTGGGAAAGATATCTCCTTATCGGACAGCGTAGATCCAAGATCAGACTGCACGTTCTGTGCAGTCTGATCTTTGTCTACGTTGTCCGCAAAAGGTCAGTGAGTGGCGCTCAGCAGGCAAAGGATTAATCGTTTAATCAGGATCGTTTGATAAAGGGTTGGATTCGAATGGCAAAAAGATACAGTTTGTTTTAACGACTCACCGTCGGCTAGTGCGCTGTTCTCAGATGAAACATTAGACTCTTTGTCCTGCTTCTTCCTAGACGAGTTCTTTTCTTCTGTCACGATTTTCGCAGTACTTTGTGTAGTAGGGGCCTTGGCTGCATTGCTCAGTTCTTGCTCAGTGCTTGACGAGGTACCGTCTTTATCACTAAAGGCTAAGGCCTGGTTGCTTTGTGAATGTTGAGGCTGGGCCTTAGGTCTACAGAGTGAAAGAACTTAGAAGTAGCACATGCTCTGTGGAAAGAGGGCTTAATGCATCTGCAAAAAAAGTATTGACTCATGTCAGCTTGCGCAGATCGCGCAGGCAGATATGTGTCGAAACTTTTTGCTTTTGGTAAACTTTCTGAATGTCAAAGGACCAGTCTTCCGGGAACTGATGATAGCGACTGCCACAGGATTCAGTCCTTTCTCAATGCTGAATATAGTCTTGATGGTGTCTATGCTGGAAAGCAGCCAGTGGCTTGAAAAGAATGTTATAAGAAGTACTCAAAAAAATAAATTCCAGGAAATCATAGATAGGTGCTCTGCCCGCCGGAAATGCTTTGAATTTGGATGAGCCTAACATTTTATCGTTTGCAAAAGAATTAATCCTCAGCGCAACTCAAGAGCCTTTTGCGGTCAGTGCACAGAACGTGCAGTCTGATCTTGGATCTACACTGTCCGATAAGGAGATATTTTTCCACAAAACATAACTTTGAAATAGCAATATTTAGGTTTTTACTATCCAATTGAAAAGTTCATTTTTGTTATTTAGCAGGCTAAGGATTAACCCTTAGGATGCGAAATAAATGAAACAAAAATTTCCACTCCATAGTACAAACCCAAATGTTGCAATTTCAAAGTTGAATTCACCGGAAAAAATACCGTATCGGACAGTGCAGATCCAAGATTAGACTGCACGTTTTGTGCAGTCTGATCTTGATCTACACTGTCCGCAAAAGTGCCCGAGTCGCGCTCAGCAGGCTAAGAGTTAAAATACTTACTCGTTCGTCTTGTACACACCATGAAGTACGTACACCACAAAGGCCGTGGAGATTACCAGAAGCAATACGTTGGTTATAATTTGCTTCTTTCCCTGAAGTTATAAATATAGTAAAGAATTAACTCTGTAGCAGAAGACAAAAATTTTAAGACTCGCTAAATTCAAAACATTTGTAGCTTTGTGGCCTAAATGATAAGATTTCTCTTTGAAACGGTGGGGAACATTGTCGAGAAAGAGAGATATTGTTTGTGATTAAAATTTTCTCCTTTTTCAAAAATTTTTTCTACCCATTTATAGACAAAACCCATTATTTACACCCGTTTTTTATTCGACGTGTCTTGATCGGCGGACAGGGAATTGGGCGTTAATGCGTCCCCGTGATGCATTACATCGAGAAAGTTATCATATAATTATGGATCCCTAAAACCCATTTTGTCTAACAACTGACTGAATCAACCGATACAACGGTCCTTGGTCATGCAGAAAATTTAAAAATAGCAAAACAGTCTCGACCCAGGTCCGCGCAGGCTGACATGGGTCGATAGTTTTTGCAGAGGCATTAAACCCCCTTTTCACGGAGCATGACTTCGAATTGGACATGACTAACGCTTTGTCGAATCGTACAGGGCCAAAAGCTTAACTCTTTACCAAACCACAAAATTTTGGACCTTTCTAAATTCAAAGACCTGCAGACTACAAATTAAATGTTGCTCAAATGGTGTAGGTTGTTTTGGAAAGGGTAGACAAAATTGTGGGAAAAAGGAGAAAATGCCGGTAACCAGCAGCATTTTCTTCTTTCCCCACAATGTTGTCAAAAGCCTTCTTCTGAAAGGTCGTTAAAACCTCGGGATTGTGAGGGTTTACAAGGGTAAACTGATGTTTACATTTCGACACAGACGAAGTTGTCTTTTGTCATGGTGTTGCGACACGCATGTTGCAACAAAGCACATATGGCTTGCAACACGTTAAAACGAGCATTCGGATATTTGCGTAAAATGTCGTCCCGGATCAGCCTGCGCAGTCCGCGCAGGCTTATCCGAAACGACACTTTCCGTTTTTATGTATTTTTCTGTTTTGCGCAAGTCTACTGTAGCACAAAATCTAATTTAGTCGTTAAGTGCCGTCTCGGTTTAGCCTGCGCGGATTGCGCGGGCTGATCCGAGACGACACTTTACGCAAATGTCCGAATGCCCTTTTTAGAGTGTTGCAGGCCATTTGAGACAAATTTTGTGGTATTTAACGCCACTGTAACATTATTTCAGTTATATCGCGGCGGCAAGTTCGCCTATCCATGCTTTTCTGGATTCTCTTTTAACCAGTACTTCGCACAGTGTTCTTCCACAGCCATCGGCTGCTTCTCTGCAAAGCAATCGTTGAAATAACTGTCAGGGGTGAGAGAGGAGTGAATGCTGTCCCACTGACTATCATAAATCCTCGAAGAATTTGGTCAAGCTGTGGACTCGAACCAGCTAGCCCATAGTTTCAAGCCCTGCAAGTTACTGACTCAGCCATTGGGCTCAGCACAAGTCAGACAATACAAATGCAGCGATGGAACCTAGCTTGAGCTCTCAATGCATTTAGAAAGACATGGACATTGACTGAATTTGCGTTTATTTATCGTCACTACCGGTTGCCCATAATGCACGACGCACCCTGAAGGCTGTAAGTTTTGTTACGGGGGATAGTGCAGATACAGGACGAAGCCCATCCTAAGTTACGCCTAGTTCTTTAATGTGCTCGGTGTTTAGCACCGTCACACGGAACCTCGGTTTAACGTCTCATCCGGAAGACTATCTGTAATTTTAGTTAGCCAGCCCTGGGAATCGAACCCTCAAGTAACCCGAAATATCATGTTCACGAGTCCTAGCTCTACCAATTGAGCCATGCGGGCTGGGCAGACGTGGGCTTTTATTCAGCCTCCGTTTTTATACCTACATAAGAACCCAAAAACTTCGACTGGCCGATCTCATTTACATTATCAAAGGGAGGTAATGATACTAGGCATAGAACGTGCAGTCTGCTTTTAGGGCTATACTGTCCTATATGTTTTTATATACAGGTATATCGGTTTTTTTTTCGCGGGATGGAACTTTTCGTTTTTTTTTTTCGCGAGTGGGTCATTCTCGCGAAAATTATATTCGCTAAATATTCCACACAATCTGGAATCCTTCCTTTGATAGGAAACGGAGTCCATCAGTGTGGATCTTACTCTTGCCAGACTTAACCTTTCTATGCGAACTGGCTAAATGGTCTTTACACTAATTTAAAGGAGAAACCTGACATTGTAAGAAATAACTTTGAAAATGCTGGTATCTTGAAAAAAAAAAAAAAAATAAAAAATAAAATAAAAAATTAAAAAAAAAAAAAAAAAATAATTATGTATTTGTATATTCCATCGGAATCAATGGGAAAAGGAGTAATTATGAGATTTTTGAAATACCTGACTATCAAGATAAATCTTGTGATTCTAGCCTTTTTTAGCCATTTTGCATATGCACTCACGCGTCCGGTATTTTTGGTGGGTTTGATGCTATCATATATTTACGATTTCGTGAAAAATAGAAACATACTGGTGAATTCGTGAAAATAAGAAACGGGAATAATGTATTTTGATCAAACTCGCGAAAATTTTGGGACGCGAAAAAAAAAAAAAACCGATATACGGTATACTCTCAAAAGTACCCTTTAAATTGTAAGATTTTGGTAATATTTTTCCTTATTGAGAAGCAAATATTCATTTATTTAGTCTTCTTTTATTATCATCATCATAATGATGACGATAATAATAATGATTTATGAATTATAACAGGAACGAGAACAAGAAAAACAAGGTCTAATTCTCCAAGATTTTCAAATTTTGAAAGTAACACAATTTCTGATTGTCTGAACCAAACGGTTTATCCAATCAGAACTTGTGTAACTTTTTAACTGAGAAAATTTTTGATAATAAGACTTGAGAACGCGTTCTTAAGAATGACTGGTGAATTTTGACCAAGGAGAGTAGGGAGAACAAGAAGAATTAGAATAAGAAAAACCTTGAGACAACGATGAACTGGTTTGTTTGAGATTCCTCCGTACGGAAAACTGTCCAGTACTTGCAGTATAGGTCGCTGTGAACTGTTATCTTCCATCTCTTGGTCGTAACTGTATCAGTTTACAGTAAATATTCACCTAGATAAGATAATTTGATGACATGTAAATTGGCTGATTGAATGGTGTTTAATGCCGCTTTCAACATTAATTCAGTCATATCACGACGACCGCTCAGATATTCATGTATTGCCTGGGTTTCACCAATACTAGGCTAGGGCCCAAAAGTGTCTTGCCCAAGGAAACTCCCATGAAAAGTCAAGTTGAACCAAAGAGGCTCGAATCCAGGGCATCCAGGTCACGAGTCCTATACTTTACCACTGAGCCACGCAGGACCCCGATGACATGTAAAGCAATTTTAATACAGTCCAATACAATGTATAGAATACAGTACATACGCAAATGTGATATCTAAGGTATTATCCGAGGTGCGAGGTACGAAGTGTCGAGAAAGGAAAGGGGAATTATCCAGAAGGGTGGGGGGGTGTCCCGGGGGGGGGGGGGTCCTAGGTGGTGTGGGTGGGTCCCCCAGGATATTTTTGAATTGTATCAGCTGTTTGGTGCCCCCTGGTGAGGTTTTTGGCAAAGTTAACTTTTCTATTTTTTTTTCTTCTTATTTTGCAAAGTTTACGCAACTGCGTTTTTGCGTACGGACAGCTACATCCCCAGGCTGACCAGCACAATATTCTTTCAAAGCAGTTAGCTGCTTTCCTACATAAACATCGTTGAACACTGATCAGCGGTGAGAGGATTTAAGCCTGTTGCAGTGACTATCACCAATCATGGCCTCGGAAAGAAATCGGCTGAGCAGGGGATTCGAGCCAGCGACCCTCTGGTTTCAAGGCCCGAATGTTACCCACTGAGCAACCGGGTTCGGCTGTTTGATTAACTCTTTATCACACAGTCCTGACTTTTGACGACCCTAAAAAGAAAGCTTTTGAAAACATTGTGTGAAAAAAAGAAAATGCTGGTAACCAGCATTTTCTCCTTTTCCAACAAAGTTTTCTACCTTTTCAGAGACAGAAATCGTCATTTGAGCTACATGTAATTCGTCGTCTGTAAATGCTTTCAGTTTGTTTGAGTCCAAAATTGTATCGTTTGGTGAAGAGTTTGGTCAAATTGAACCGGCAACAATACAATCATACCGCTCGTCATTAATAAGTTTTACTACAATCTACGTGAGTAAGTTTTATTACAATCACGTAGAATTTTTATCACATTAAGAACAGAAAATTCTTACAGCAATTACATGTATAACAATAGTGCAACAATGACATGACATGAACATTTCATTTCTGAAGACCACGTGATGTTGAAGTGCATAGAATATATCGTAAAAGATTTCTATGAATTAATACAGACATTGAATTACGAAGAACATAATTATCGAAATACATGTAAATATGGTATAAAAGTCTATGTAATTACTCATAAATGCTTTATAAGTTACACAAAATTACAATCACTATCACAAATCACAGTCATGTACGATACCATACAAAACAATACATTATGCAATATACTGCAATATACTTTATTTTCTGTCAGATAATTAACTTGAATTTTTTAACACTTATCACTGTCAAAACATGTATGTAAACTTCCTTTTTTAATTTTTGTTATCGTTATAATATTGTAAATAATTTTATCTTTGTGTCAGAAGATTAATTAAAAGTACTTACTATCTTTCTATGTACTTTTTTCTTTTTCTTTCCGTCTTTCTATTTATCTACGCGTTACCGTTTACTTCTATCATACAAATGATTAGATAACTTCAAAGTTTGTGTTTATAAATGATATAAACTATGCATGCGACAAACTTAGTTCGGAAACCCAGAGTTGCCGTGACTCATTTTTCGCCGTATCTACCCATGATAAATATTTTTAACTTTTTTCCTAGAGGGAAAAAACCGTTCAACTCCAAGGCAGAGGAAAAAGATATGACTCAAACAGCGGATGATATGTATAGGCTACCTAGGATAAGAGTCCATGCTCTGTGCAGTCTGATCTTGATCTGCGACATCCGCAAAAGCGACACATGTCGCCTGTCCCTTTACCACATCATTCCGAGTTTTAACGACCTAAAGAAGAAGCCTTTTAAAAACGTTGTGGGAAAAAGAAGTAAATGCTGGTAACCAGCATTTTCACCTTTTCCCACAATGTTTTCTTCCCTATCTAATACGTTAATCACCATTTAAGCTATATTTCATTTATCATCAGCAAATGCTTTCAATTTGGTCGAGTCCAAAATTTTGTCGTTTGGTATAGAGCTAACGTGTTGAGAGATAAACTGGTGCCCGTTTTCATAATACAAATACACCTTAGTTATATCAGGGTAGGGAACCAATCTAGTGAAGCGGCTTGGATTACAATGGTAAATACCCGATTTTCTTTAACTCTTTGAGCACCAAATAAAACCTCGACCTCTTTAGTCGGCTGAAAATACAATCCACCGAAGTTCTGAACGACTTTAAACCTAAAGGCCTGTCTAAAAAGCAAATGGTATAGATCTCAGATCAGACTGCACGTTGTGTGCAGTCTGATCTTGATCTATGGCGACTGCATAAGGCTGTGTTTTCGCCAATTGCGCTGAAAGTAGGTAAAAACTCAAAGTACGTGAAGTATCGCCATTTTTGTCATGTTTCGTTTTCACATTTTCTATCCTTGACCCTTGACCATACAGGCTATTTATAGAAAGAGCTTAATCTGCAAGTGCTTTCAGTTTCAACAGGTTTAAAATTGTGTCGTCTGGTAATGGATTAACCCTTCGATCGCCAAATGAACATTACGGACAGTTTCTGTTGAAAAGTAAGGTCTAAATACATTGAACTACAAGTTCGAGGTTACTGTTTGACATAATGTCTCATTTTAGTGACCATTGTCGTTTCAATATCAGACTGCATGTTTTTTGCTTATTGTACACTGTCCCTACAGGCAACTAAATTTCACAATTTGGGTCTCTTGTGACTGTCCTTGGGCAAGACACTGCATTGCCCTATGATAAAAGTGGTCGGACTCAGAAAAGACATGAATAAGACGGATGTAGTCGTAATACAACTGAATTTAAAGATAAAATAAGAAAACGAAAGTACTCATGTTCTAAAAATAGTCTATAGGATAAAGGACTATTAAAAAGATTTAACGTAGCTGTATCACGTGATTTCCTATAAATATAACCTGGAAAGACTATCAACTGAAAAATTTAGACTTGTCCAAATTGAAAGCATTTGCAGACGACAAATTAGATGTGTCTGTAAATGACGGGTTTTGAAAAAGTAGAAAATATTTTGGGAAAAGGAAAATATGCATTCTCCTTTTCCCACAATGCTTTCAAAAGCATTCTTCGTCTTCGTTAAACCCAGGTGTGTGTAATAAAGTGTTGAACAACCTTTTGTCAAAAAGAAAACATTTTTTTTTATTAATTACATTTTCATAACATTATTCGATTTTTTTTCCCTTTTGTTTTTTTAAATTTCAACTGGTAAACGTAGATAATAACTTTTTTTCCATACAGTTCAGTGCTTTTAGTGGCCATTATTAACAATTTGAATTTTGTAAACAGATCACAGATCTATATATTTATCTATTTGTGTTTTAAAGTTTGTCATGTACATTTGCCATGTACATAGTTCATTTGCATGACAAATTATGTCAATTAATTTATTTCGAAATGAAATTTGTCTAAATTTTGTCTGTATTCGGTCTTACCTCACTCAGAATTACCCCATTGATTTTAGTAGTCATATCGGGGAAAAAAAGAATATCTAAATAGTCACAAATCTATTTATCTATGTGCTTCTTTTTTAAAGAGACCGTTTATCAAATTTCCTTTCACAAGTTTTTGAGAAAATGTTAGTATTTTTTTATTGCTTATTTTTGTATTTTTTTTATTGCTTATTTTTCTTTTTATTCGTGCACAATGATGGCTTTAAGTTAAATCATAGATAGAAATGAGCCATGCTCTGTGAAAATGGAGCTTAATGCATCTGCAAAAAGTATCGACCCATGTCAGCCTGCGCAATCTGCGCAGGCTGACATGGACCGAAACTTTTTGCTGTCTTTAAATTTTCTGCATGTCAAAGGACCAGTTTACCTCATGATTTAGTAAGTGTTTAAACAAAAGAGATTTTATGGATCCATGATTATGTGATTTTTGCATCACGGAGATGCATTCAGCTCCACTTTTGCCGGAGCTAGGCTCAAATACATGCAGATTACCGTGTTATGTGTATTTTTAGAATACAAGTTGCTATTCTGTAAGTGACTGTATAGCTGTTATTTCATATCATCATTATTGTGGGTTTATTAACCCTCGTCATGCGGCATATCGAGGGATAAATACATTTTTAACGCGAAAATTATCGGTTAGTCCGATAGCTAAGTCGGGGGCCTGCGTGGCTCAGTGGTACAGTTAAGACTAGTAACCAGGAGGCCTAGCGGCTCGAACCTCACTGGAAGCACTGGGTTATTTATGGGAGTGTCCTTGGGCAAGACGCTTAAGAGCTCTAGCCTAGTACTAGTGAAACCGAAGACATACATGAATAAGTGGGTTGTCGCCGTGTAATGACAAATACATTGGTAACGTGCGTAAAAAGCCATTCAATCAAGCAATGGATAGCTCAATAGCGGGTTCAAGACCCACCTTGTTGTTTCTGTTGTTGTTTTTGTTGATGATGATGATGATGATGATGATGATATTTCCCAACTAAGGGTAAATAGTCTCGTCC
The DNA here is from genome assembly GCA_946811185.2 of Hippopus hippopus. Classification (NCBI taxonomy): domain Eukaryota; kingdom Metazoa; phylum Mollusca; class Bivalvia; order Cardiida; family Cardiidae; genus Hippopus; species Hippopus hippopus. The sequence goes on along the minus strand of OX328105.1, from coordinate 42,747,619 downwards.
CTTTGATTTTTTTTTTAAATATAAAGTATCTACTGTCTTTTCGCGCCCACCCCCCACCTCCCCCCCCGCAAGAAAAATCGGATTAAAATCTTATTTAATGCCCCTTTGAAGTTTTAAACCTATTACGTACATAGCGTATTTGTATGACTAGAAGCTAGATCTATATCAAGTTACGTATAATGAAGTTTGTCTTAATTTTGTCTATATTTGGGTTACCTCATATAGAATAACCACGCCCGTGAGTCAGTATGTTAAAATTGTGTCAGCATGAATAATCGTTTGTTCGCTATTTAAGTTATTTAACGACGTTCTTAATACTATTTCAGTTGTACTGCGGCGACCAGTGCACCTATCCATTATTACCTGGAGGCTCTTTTACCGGTACTTCCCAAGCCACTGACTGCTTTCCCATGTAGGTAATCATCTTCGAAACAAAGATCAGCAGAAAGAAAGCAATGAATCCTGCAGCCGTGACTATCCTCAATACTCGGAAAAAAATTAGCCGAGCTGGGATTCGAATCAGCGACCCCCGGGTTTCAAGCCCTGTTTGTTACTGACTGAGATACCGGGCTCGGCATATTGTTCTTGGTAATCGATAACTACCATTATCTTCCGCTAGATGGCATTCTACAAATACACATGTATCTGATTTGGGCATTCTGGGTACAGAACCGGACTATACTTTTCAAAACGACAACCGTTACTTTGAATTTCAAAATAAAATAAATGTTTACTCAATAAAACGTATGGTGGCTATGGTGGCATATTTCTGCCGCGAGATACGAGATAGCTATTGTGATAATTTAAGAGAACTATCGTGATAAAACAAAGTTTCCTGGAAATATTATCTTGATAATAAAAATTTTCACGATAAAAATATCGCGATAATTCTAACTGTTATCATAATTTTTTTTTTACTTTAGTGCCCACAACTGACATTCACGGTACCTATAATTAGATACGGTTTCGGAACGTCTTCGTCTACATCCTTATGAATTTCCTTTTCCCTGAATGGTTTTAAAGCTGTTCGTAATGAGGCATTTCGAGACGTCGTTGTGATTTTACAGACTTCTTTTAATTTCGAGTCTTGTCAAAATTTACCAATTAAGCTACATTTCTTAATACATGTAATTCGATTTTTTACTTCCTGCAGTCTTGTGAAGTCAAAAATAACCGAGTTCATCCAAATGGTGAATTTTCTATTTATAGGTATCGAGGAAAGGGTAAAAATATCACGATAATTTTATCTGGCATGCCAGCTTCGTGCACGAGTCAGAAATTTTGCGTTACCGAAAGTACTTGGCTGTTGTCAACGTAACTGTCGGAGTTGGGGGTAGAGCCATTCGGCATACCTCGGGTGATCCGGTGATACGGAATCGGCCGAGTTGTGACGAGTTGGGGTAGAGCGGGATGGCACGAAAGCAATTTCAATGAGATAACAGCCAAATTCGCAGATAAGGTGAAACAATTTGTTATGATACAGATATGTGTAAGTCAATGAAAGTTCTTATTTTATATCATAATAAATGCAAACGAACGAACAAATTAAAGTACAAAAACTAACCCTGGTACCGTTGAAACTCAAAAACGTGCGAATAACCCAAACGGTGCCTTTCACACTATAGTGGCCTATGCGCCCAATGTAGATCAAGATCAGACTGCAAAAAACGTAATGTCTGAGTTTTTTCTGCACTGTCTGCTGTTCTTAACCATTTCTGGACAAAAGCAACCATGAAACTGCAATTTTTCTAATCTTTCTTCTAAACCAAAAATATTTCAGTTTGATTTATCTGGCGCTCTGAGGACTAAGCGAGCTTTCGCCGTGATCGGACTGGAATAATGTTGAAAGCGGCGTAAAACAATAAACATACATACATACTCTTACGAACATGAAAGTTCGCAACAAATGCATAGCTCAAATACAAACCGAACCTGGCGGGATTTCAATCTGTGCGGAAGAGATCATCGTTTAATTAGGTTCGAAAGACCAACACCATTACCACTGAGCCAAAGAGAAGTCTTCCTAACGCAGTTTTCAGGTATTGATTTTATATGGGACAAAGCTATGTAGTAAGGAAGGAGTGATCTCCCGTAACAATACATACATACATGTATACATACATACATACATACATACATACATACATACATACATAGAGGTCCTGCGTGGCTCAGTGGTAAGGTGTAGGACTTGTGACATGGAGGCCCCGCGCTCGAGACTCACTGGATCCACTGCTATGTTCATGGGAGTTTCTGAAGACACTTCAGAGTCTGTGATTTAACCCTTCACCAAAAGACATAAGGGCTCGTCCAAATGGAAAGCATCTACAGACGACATAATAAACGTGACTAAAAAATTGGCATTCGTTTAAGGAAGGGTAGAAAATATTGTGGGAAAAGGAGAAAATGCTGGTTACCAGCATTTTTTCCTTTTTCCACAGTTTTAAAGGCTTTTTCTTCAAGTCGTTAAAACACGGGATTTTGTGGTAAAGGGTTAAATGCAAAATATACAATTTTTTACTGCGTGTAACCGCCCAGTTTCTTTACGTTTGCAGGAAAAAGTACATATCGTAGTATTTATCAGCGTTTAATCCTGTACCACATATTCCCGACTTTAACGACCCTGAGACAAAAGCCTTTTGAAAATTTGTGGGAAAAGGAGAAAAATGTTTGCAGCCAGCATTTTCTCCTTTTCCATTTTCATTTCTGAATCACATTTTTGTTGTTGAACTGCCATGCTTTGAACTTGGAAAAGTCTGATATATTTTTTTGTTTGTTTGTATGGTAGAGTTTGGGGCCCAATAGCGGCCAAACAACGCAGGTGTTAAAATACATTTAAATAATACCATTTAAAAGTATGGAAATTATTGTGCAGATGACAATCTGTTATTGTACAATCGATCCAAGTGTCTGTTGCTGGCAGAAAAATGAAATTTTAAACCAGGTAAAACGATAGAGCGACCGGGCAGCTTTTTTCCTAATTTCAAAGTTCAGTTTTCTGTCAGCGAACCCAGGATATACATGACTACGTGACCTGTCGCCTTTATATGCCTGAAATATTGTTGAAAACGGCGACAAAAAACATTAATCCATTTAATTTCTGCCACCGATTAATACCTGGACTGCACAAGAACAGATTGTCAACTTCACAATAATTTCCATACTTTAGAATGGTATGATTGGAATTCACAGGCATTTTAAAAGCCACATTGTTTTACTTTTGGCTGCCTCTGGGCCTTTAATTTAAGGTCTACGGCCCCTATCTCTCATATTAAAAGACGGAAGCTGCCGAGATTGGCCGAATAGCCTTTACGAAAACGTCGATGTTACACGATATTTACCGAGGAGTTAGGGGTCGTAATCCTTAAAAAACATAGATCTGATGCACACACACACACACACTCACACAACATCTAAAAAGCCCCTATGAACGGTCTGACAGCCACGACCTGTGGCAGATTGCCATACTATAGATAGGATCTCTGAGCTGAATCATTATGATATGGAGCGAACGGTTTAAATCCAAGATCCGATTACACTTTCTGTGTAATCTGATCTTGGGACTACACTGTGCCCCAACAAAGCATCCGATTTCAAGAGCGTGATACACTCAACCCCTCACCAAATGATTCCGAGTTTTAAGGATACTGAAATAGAAGACTTTTGAAAAAAAAAAAAGTGGGAAAAGGGGGGAAATGCTGATAACCAGCATTTTTGAAAACCACATTTTTTTCTACCCTAACAGAGACAGAAATAATCATTTGAACTGTATTTATTTTGTTGTCTGCAAATGCTTTCAATTTGGGCCAGTCTAACATTTAATCGTTTGGTAGAGTTGCATGACAAAAACATTACAATTAACCTATTCTAAGAGATTACCGAACGCATTCCTGAAATAATTACTCATGGTTGAAAAACAAGCTTTCGTCAAGACATAATTTCATTTATTTTTTGCACCGCATTTTTTTTATATAAACAAAGCGACGCCTTACCCATTCAACTGTGTGGGTCATCACGAGGTAAGAACCGTTTTAATTTCCTTCCTGAATGAAAGAAATAACCTAACGTATCACAAAAATATCAGTTCATTATACTTGTAAAATTTAGCCCCAAAATTTAAACGTGTCTTTAAAGAGTAGAAACATGGTAGAAAAAGGAGAAAACCCTGGTTTCAGCATTTTCTCCTTTTCCCACAATGTTTTAAAAAAACTTCTCCTTCCAGGTCGTTAAAAGTTGAGATTTGTTTGGTATGGCTTTATTTTTTTCCCAAATGACGAATATTAGACTGTATGAGGTAAAAATGATCTGCAGGCGATAAATTAAAAAAACTGACACAAAGGTACAGAAGTTTTTTGAAAAAAAAAGTGTGGTGTAGGCTATTTTCTCCTTTATCCGTAATATTTTCACACAATTTCTTCCTCAGAGTCGTCAAGGCGTTCACAGAACGGGTTTGTAGAGTGGCATATTTCTGCCGCGAGATACGTATGGTGGCATATTTCTGCCGCGAGATACGAGATAGCTATTGCGATAATTTAAGAGAACTATCGTGATAAAACAAAGTTTCCTGGAAATATCATCTAGATAATAAAAATTTTCACGATAAAAATATCGCGATAATTCTAACTATTATCATGATGTTTTTTTGCTTTCGTGCCCATAACTTACATTCACGGTATCTGTAATTAGATACGGTTCCGGAACATCTTCGTCTACAACCTTATGAATTCTCCTTTTCCCTGAATGGTTTTTAAGTTGTTCGTAGGAGGCATTTCGAATCGGTTTTGTGATTTTACAGACTTCTGCTCATTTTGAGTCTTGTCAAAATTTACCAATTAAGCTACAATTGTAAATAATTCGAATTATTACTTACTGCAATTTTCTGAAGTCAAAAACTACCGAGTTCATCCAAATGATTAATTTTCTATTTATAGATATCAAGAAACAGATAGAACTATCATGATAATTTTATCTCGAATGTCAGCTTCGTACACGATTGAGAAATTTTGCGTTAAAATATTAAGTCTATCGAGATATTTTTTTAGGAAACTTTTCACTATCTCGATAAAATTTCCAGGAAACTTTAAATTATCGCGATAGTTTTCTAAAATTATCATGATAGCTATCTCGAATCTCGTGGCAGAAATATGCCACCATAGATACGAGATAGCTATTGCGATGATTTAAGAGAACTATCATGATAAAACAAAGTTTCCTGGAAATATTATCTAGATACTAAAATTTTTCAAGATAAAAATATCGCGATAATTCTGTTATCATGATTTTTTTTTGCCTTCGTGCCCATAACTGACATTCACGGTATCTAAAATTAGATATTTTTATCGTGAACATTTTTATTATCTAGGTAATATTTCCAGGAAACTTTGTTTTATCACGATAGTGCTTTTAAATTATCGCAATAACTATCTTGTATCTCGCGGCAGAAATATGCCATCATACAGAAGTCTGTAAAGTCACAAAGACGACTCGAAATGCCTCCTACGAACAACTTTAAAACCATTCACAGAAAAGGAGAATTCATATGGTTGTAGACGAAGATTTCCGAAACCGTATCTAATTATAGATACCGTGAATGTCAGTTATGGGTACGAGGGCTATGGTGGCATATTTCTGCCGCGAGATACAAGATAGTTATTGCGATAATTCAAAAGCACCATCGTAATAAAACAAAGTTTCCTGGAAATATTATCTAGATAATAAAAATTTTCACGATAAAAATATCGCGATAATTCTAACTGTTATCATGATTTTGTTTTTGCTTTCGTGCCCATAACTTACATTCACGGTATCTATAATTAGATACGGCTGCAGACTACCTTCGTCTACAACCTTATGAATTCTCCTTTTCCCTGAATGGTTTTAAAGTTTTCGTAGGAGGCATTTCGAGTCGACTTTGTGATTTAATAGACTTCTGTTCATTTCGAATCTTGTCAAAATTTACCAGTTAAGCTACAATTGTTTATTATTCGAATTTTTACTTACTGCAATCTTGTGAAGTCAAAAACTACAGAGTTCATCCAAATGATAAGTTTCTATTTATAGATATCGAGAAACAGAACTATCACGATAATTTTATCTTGCATGTCAGCTTCATGCACGATTGAGAAATTTTGCGTTAATATTAGTTTAATATTAAGTTTATAGTGATATTTTTTTCAGGAAACTTTTAACTATCTCGATAAAATTTCCCGGAAACTTTAAATTATAAATTATCGCGATAGTTTTCTAAAATTATCATGATAGCTATCTCGTATCTCGTGGCAGAAATATGCCACCATAGGTTTGTTTGTAGCTTTGCAATCGGTTACTCCGTCTATTTCTAGGAGATCAAATGTGACTTCATCGTACTTTTTTGAATACAATCTGGACAATATAATGTAGCCTAACTGACAAGTTTCAACGATCACGTCACATTTCTACAGATCTTTGCAAAATTATGGCACAAAAATCTAAAAAAAAAAAACTGAAAAGACTAGATCTAGATCAACTTAGCTCATCTAGGAAATATTATATAAATTTTTTATATGGTTTTCTTTTTTAATTTATTAATTCTTATTTCCTAACGGTTTGCCAACTATCGCCTTGCTTATTCAATGAGGAATCATTTTTGACGTTTCGTGAGAGAAAAAACATAGGAATAGCCCCCTCTAAAAACACTCTCTAACAAATAGAGACACAAATGAACCAAACTCTTCTTTTGAGCATTCTCATGAACTTGAATTAAGATCATTAATCAGAAAGCCAGTTGTTGAACCCTGTACCAAACAATTCTATATTTCAACCACCGTAAGAACAAAGACTTAAAATGCCGTAGAAAAAGGAGAAAATACTGGTAATCAGTATTTTCCCCTTTTCCCACAGAATTTTCTACTCTTTCAGATACAAATCCCATCACTTGAGCTATGCTCAATTTGTCGTCTGCAAATGCCTTCAAATTAGGCTGGTCTAAAATGTTTTCGTCTGGTAATGAGTGACTTGTCGGGGAAAGAAATGTAGGCAGATATTAAAACTGTAAATCATATTAATAGGCATATTGGAAGACTGCTGAAGGGACGACACGTTGAGTCCACCTTTATAGAAACAGTGTGGGAACCTTAACCCTTTACTCTTTACAAGACCACGAAACTTCAGGCTTGTCCAAATTGAAAGTATTTGCAGACGACAAATCAAATGTGGTCAAATGATAAAATTTGTCAATGAGAGAGTTGAAAACATGTGAATGGGGCAAAAGACAGTTCACAAACACTTTCTCCTTTTTCCACAATGTTTTCAAAAGCCTTTTTTGTCAATAGTGTTTAAACTCAGGATTGTGGTTAAAGTTTACCCTTTACTAGACAACAAAATCTTAGGTGATAAAATTCGTCGTTGAGGGAGAAGAAAACACTGAGGTTAAAAGGAGCGGCTGGTAACCAGCATTTTCTCCTTTTCTCACAATGTTTACAAAAGCTTTCTTCACCCGGGTTGTTTAAATTCGGAATTGTGTCGTAAGACTTAGCCCTTTAAAAAACAATCCAAGGTTTTTAAGACCCTGAGATAGAAGCCTTTTGAAAATATTGTGGGAAAAGGAGAAAATGCTGGTAACCAGCATTTTGTCCTTTTCCCACAATGTTTTCTATCCTGCCGGAAACAAATTTCAACTTTTGAGTTACGTTTATTTTGTCGTCTGCAAATGCTTTCAATTTGGATCAGTCTAAAATTTTGTCGTTTGGTAAAGAGTTAAACCTTTACTCTTATACCTGACGACAAAATGTTAACTTTGTCCATATTGAAAACCTCGTCGTAGAGAGATTGGAGTATATCCATCCTCCAGCAAGAAGCACAAGTATCGCGATTTCAAAGCTTCTCGCCGAATAAATATTACCACAAATTACTTTGTAGATCCCAAATCAGATCTGTGCAATCTGATCTTGATCTAAACTGTCCGTAAAGGCTCATGAAGTCGCACTTAACAACTTGAGGGTTGACGCTGCACTGAGAAATGAGTCTTAAAGTCTTGATGTGCTAAATAAATTAAACTAAAGCTTTCCAGCCAATAGTGAAACCCATAGTTTACACTTTAAAAAATTTTGCCCCTCGGAAAAATCTCCCCGTATCGGACAGTGAAGATCCGAGATCAGACTAAACGTTCTGTTAAATTTTTGAATAGATTTTTTTTTAAATTGACCTTCACACCTAAGTCTCTCTCTCTCTCTCTGTGCCTCTGAGATTCTTCGGAAAAGTTCAAAAAGTCAACCAGTAGGTAATTTATTAGTACCTGTTGTGAAATAAAGACCGAGCTCTTATTAAAAAGCATATAACATTTCTATGAGCATAATATAAAAACTACCCTGGGGTGAACATGGCGAGCATGCCTTTTTACAGCAATAGTTTTTTTTTTTTCAGAAATGGTATGCTTTAATCCTTTACCAAACTATCTCGTCTTTTAAGGACTCTTCAGGGAAATGATTTAAAAACATTGTGGGAAAAGGAGAAAATGCAAGTAACCAGCTCCTTTTTCTACAATGTTTTCCATCTTACCAGAGACTAATACCATAATTTAGGCCATATTAGGTTTGTCATCTGCAAATACTTTCAATATGAACAAGTTTAACATTTTGTTTCCTGGTAAAGTGTGAACCCGTTAATAAACAATCTTGAGTTTTAACGACCCTGAGACAAAAGAAAAAAAAGCTTTTAATAACATTGTGAGAAAAGGAGAAAATTTCCATCCTTAAAGTGATAAATACCATCATATAAGCTACAAATCCCATTTCAGGTTTGTCTTCTGCAAATGCTTTCAAATAGTAAAAATCTAATATTTTGCCATTAAAAAGAGTTTGGGGGGGAAGGAGAAAATCTAGCATTTTCTCCTTTTACCAAAATGCTTTACAAAGACGTCTTGTCGAGGATCATGAAAACACGGGATTGTCCGGTAAAGGGTCAAGTTTTTCAATTGTTTGGTGTTGCACTCTGTTTCCGAAATTATTTCAGTTAAATCGTTATCCATTCTTTAAAAAAAATTCATTTAAGTATTTCGCACATATATTCTTTCCAAGGCACTGGCTGCTTTCCCACATAACTATCGTCGAAACAACGATCAACGGTGAGACAGGAATGAATCCTGTCGCGATCTACGATAAGGTCTCGGACAGAAATCAGTGGTCAAGCTGGAAATCCTAACAAGCGACCCCTGTGCTTCGGGCCCTTCCCGTTACCGACTGTTAATTGGCCTCGGCAATTGTTGTTCTGTGTTGAAAAATTTAACTCTATCTCGTCTAATTTTAATCTTTCCCTTTACCACACAATTCCGAGTTTAATTGACCACGTGAAAGACGACTTTTGAAAACATTGTGGGAAAATGAGAAAATGCTAGTAACCAGCTTTTTCTCCTTTTCCTACAATTTTTCCAACCTTTGAGAGACAAATTCCAACATTTGAGCAAATATATTATTTTTCGCTTGCAAACGCTTTAGATTTGGACTGAAAAGATGCTTAAGTGAGAATCAACGCACGCATGGACGGATAGATGGACGGACCAACAAACAATGGACACAGCGACATGACGCAAACTCGCAGGCAGTAGAGCTAAAAACTGGGTGTTGACAAACGTAGCAATGCAAGGCAAATCTTCAAATTATTTATTAGACTTTCCATAAATTATGTTAAAGTACCATAACATGAAATCTTACATCCTAATCTCTGTCAGTGTGCCACGATAGAAGTAATGGAATGCGCACGCAACCTCTATATACAAACTTTAACCCTTTACCACACAATAGAATGTTAGACTTCACCCAATTAAAAGCATTTGAAGACGACAAACTAAAGGTGGCTGAAATTCTGAAAATTGTTTTTGAACGGGTAGAAAACATTGTGAGGAAAAGGATAAAATGCTGATAACCAGCATTTTATCCTTTTCCCCACACTGTTTTTTTTCATTATTATTTTTTTAAAAGCCTTATTTCTCTGGTTATTTAAACCTCAGGACTGTTCGGTAAAGGGTAAAAGCATTCGAAGCAAAGAAAACAATTTCATGAAACCTTTTACAAAATGGTCCCGAGTTTTAACTTTACAGAGAACAGGCTTCTGAAAACATTGTGACAAAAGGAGAAAAAAATTTAAATAACAGTTTCACCTATTCCCCACATTATTTTCTCCTATTTTAGAGACAAATTTCACCATTTGAGCCACTTTTCAACTGTCGTCTGCAACTGCTTTCAATATGGAGGAGTCTAAAAAATTGTTGTCTGGTAAATGGTTGAAAATGAAGCATTCTGTTATCTATGACTTCGAAAGTTCAACATTTAATGCCCCCCTACAATATAAAGAATGTGAATACATTGTGAGAAAAAGGAGCAATTCTTAGTAACAAGTAATTGTTCATTTTCCAACAATATTTTCAAAATCAACAAATTTCATTATCTATTGTGCCATTTATACCTGTATCGTCAGAGGTTAAAGTTTTGGCAAAGTAACCTAATTTCAGCCAATTCATGTTTATTTAACAAAAAACACCATGCTCTGGCAAAAGGGGTTTAATGCATCTCGGTGATGCATTATACCAAACAAGTCATCACATAATTATGAATCCCTAAAACCCATTAAGTCTAGCAACTGACTGAACTGGGAGGTAGAATGGTCTTTTAACATGCTGAAAATTTACAAAAAGCAAAAAGTTTTGCCTCATGTCAGCCTACTCGCACTGCGCAGGCTGAAATAGGTCAGAACTTTTTGAAAATGCATTAAATCTCCATTTCACAGAGCATGGCTTATAATAATTATTGGCTTGCAACATGCAAAATGGGGCATTCAGACATTTGCGTAAAGTGTCGTCTCGGATCAGCCTGCGCAGTCCGCGCAGGCTGATCCGGGATGACACTTTCCGATTGTGTGTGATTTTCTGTTTCACGCAAGTCTACTGCAGGACAAAATCTAATATTGACGTAAAGTGCGATCTCGGATTAGCCTGCGCGGACTGCGCAGGCTGATCCGAGACGACACTTTACGCAAATGTCCGAATGCCCCTTTTCGCGTGTTGCAAGCTATATATCTTTTACCATGGGCTGTAAAGAACAAGTCAACTCTTGAGAAACATAATTCTTTGTAGTTTAGACCAACATAGTTAACAATGTAGATTGAAGATCAGATAGCATTTTCAGTTTAGTTTGATCTTGATCTGCACAGTTCCTAAACGCTTCTTTGCTTGTTGCTATGAAACCAATTACAAAACAATAAATCTGGGTCTAATTTTGATTTTTTACAATATCCATCAGCTCACAAAAATTCTAACATCATTTTATCTACAATTGAAATTAAAAATAACCTAACCTGAACTGAAAAATGAAAAAATAAAAAAATCAATGGAAAAAAAAAATCAAAATTCTTAAACTTTGATATGACTCTATAAAAACAGATTTGACTGATAAAGCAAACAGAGCTTAGCCTTGCAAATGTTAAAAAAAAAAAACCCTTTTATCTACCTTTTTCTTAATAAACTGATTGCACTTCTACAGAAGTTTTTAATATGGAGAACAAGTATTTCAGCTCTAAATACACACACTCTCTCATTTGGCTTAACCCTTTACCACACAATCCCGAGTTTTAACGACCCTGAAGAAGCCTTTAGAAAATATTGTGGGGAAAAGGAGAAAATGTTGGTGACTAGCATTTTCTCCTTTTCCCCAAATCTTTTCTACCATATCAAAGACAAATTCCATCATTTGAGCCAAATTTAAATTGAAGTCTGAAAATGCTTCAAATCTGGACAAGTCTAAAATTTTCTTGTGTGGTAAAAAGTTAACTCTTCACTATATTAACACACTTTACCATATACCACAAAATCTGGTGTTTTAACAACTCTAACAGAGAAGGCCTTTAAAAACATCATGGAAAAAGAAGGAAATGCTGGTAATCAGCATTGTTTTCAACCCATAAGAGAACTTTGGCTGATTTGTACAAATGTTGAAAAGGTCGTCTGCATAAGTTCTTAATTTGGAAGAGTGAAAAAAAAATTGTCGTTGAGTAAAGAGTTAAATATAAAACAAAAGAGTAATTTTTTTCTAAGAGTACATCAGTCAGACTGAGAGAGAAGACTATTTAACCCTTCACCAAATAACCCCATGTTTTAACTCTTTACAACACAACAGAACACAACAATTGACAAATGAAGCTACAATGATGAAATTTGCATTTGAAAATAGAGAAAATATTGTGAGAAAAAAAAGAAAATGCTGGTTACCAGCATTTTTTCTTTTCCCAAAATGTTTTCAAAAGGCCTTTCTCTGGGTTGTTAGGTCAGGACTGTGTGGTAAAAGCTTAATGACCATGAGAATTTATTGATTGAATGTTGTATGTTGTTTTCAACATAATTTTAATTTAATCATAACCACAGCTTACATATTCGTGTATGATCCTGGGTTTTACCAGTGCTAGGCTGGGCCTCTGAAGTGTCTTGCCAAAGGACACTCCCATGAGTAACTCAGTGCTTTGAGTGAAGTGAGGATCAAATGCATGGCCTGAAAGTTTTAAACCCTACACTCCACCATTGAGCCATGCAGGACCCCAATGAACCTGAGGTAAAAGGCTTTAAAAAACATTGTGGTAAAAGGAGAAAATTCTGGTTACGAGAATTTTCAGCACTTTTCTCCCTCTACAAGTGTTTTCTATCCCTTCATATAATCTCATTTAACCATTTGAACTGATGTTGAATTTTGTTATCCAGAAGAGAGTAAACAGTATTATGTGGAAAACAGTAGCTGTTAACACTCTACAATTACACCATTTCCTGGTTTCTATCTCAAATGAATATCGGCTTAAGTCAGCTTAATCATTTAAAAACTTGAAAAACAAGAGGGCCAGGATGGCCCTGAATCGCTCGCCTGAGCCTGTGTACCTATGAGAACATATCAACACAGTATGGTCAGTGTGACCTAATAAACTACTTTTTAACCAGACAGTCTTGTTTTCCAAATTATTTATGATATCATTAAGACAAACATTTTGACCATGTTGGCTGTACATCAGTGAAAATATGGTTTCTATAGATTTGTCTCTGACCAATTTTTAAAGTCCCTACAGATATGATCAACACAAACATTTTCACTGACTTTTGGGACCATCGGACTGAAAATGTGGCCTCTAGTGTGTGCAAAAGAATTTTCAAAGATTTGTCCAGGTGACCTACTTTTTGACCTGACATGACCCATTTTAAAACTTGTCTAAAATATTATCAAGACAAGTATTATGACCAGACCCATTTCAAAACTCATCTAAATTATCATTAAGACAAACATTTTGACCAACTTAAAAGAGCGCTGGGTTGAAAATATGGCCTCTTGTACACGGTTTTTCTAAGATAAGAACCAATGACCTTTTTGAGCTGATACAACCAATTTTCAACAATGTATTATCAACACAAACATTCTGACCAGCTTTCACTTCTACTGGGCTGAAAATGTGGCCTGAAGAATGTACACAAGCTATTGCAAACTTTTCCCTGTTGTCCTGTTACTGATGTGACATGACCAATTCTGAAACTTGTCCAAGTTATTATCAAGCCATTACTCTGTCCAACTTTCATGAATACTGGACTGAAAATTGGTCTCTAGAGGGTACACATGGTTCCTCATGAGTTTTGGCTTGAAAATGAAGCCCCTAGAGTGCACACAAGGGAAAAATTTATGAAGGACAACAAACAACAGACATAGCACAATCACAAAAGCTCACCTTGAGCTCTTCATACTCAGATTAGTTAAAAAAAAAAAAACTGACAAGAGCTTATGCATCATTGGCAGAAAAGAATAAATACAGATTTTGTGTGCAATATTTTGGTCCTAACAAATTCTGTATGATTGAACGAATAGCACTTTATGCCTCTTTCAACACATTTCAGACATATCACAGCCGCAACTTTAGTGTGACAAGTAATGAAGTTTATGAACAAGAGAAAATGATACTGTAACATGATGGAAATGCAATCATTACAGATTGCAGTTGAGTTGAACAAACAATGGCTTCTTTTCCATAGATTTTTTAATAAGCTTATCAGACTACATATTGTAAACTGAGTATCTTATGCATGATGCAATGATCTGAAAAAATGGAGCAGTATTCACCAATCATTCTAAATTGCATTCTTAATCAAACTCTCCAGAATTTTCTAAATTATGAAGTACCTAATATAATTTCTGATTGGCTAAACCAAACAATTTAGCAAATCAGCATTTGTATTGCTTTCTAAATTTATACCAAAAATACAATTTAGAATGGTCATCAAATTCCTTGCTGAAGCTGATCTAGTGAGAAAAATTGAGAATTCTGAGAAACAATGTGGTTGAACAGTCTATGCAATAAATGGGGCTATCATCAGCATGTGCGCTTAATTTTATTTGAATTCTTAATTGCAAGGATAGCTATCTGATTGGCTAATATACTCTGTCTCAACCAATAAGTTGGGTTTAAGAGAAATTCAGAGATATAATTCAAATTTAGAATGGTTGTTTACCAGATGACCAAATTTTAACCCTTTACCACACAATGACGCCTTTTGACACCCCTGATAGAGAAGGCTTTTGAAAACATTGTCGGAAAAGGAGAAAATGCTGGTAACCAGCATTTTCTCCTTTTCCCACAATGTTTTCTACCCTATCAAAGAAAAATCATTTCATATGATCCACATTGAAACTGTCCTCTGCAAATGCTTTCAATTCGGACAGGTCTAAAATTGGTCGTGTGGTAAAGGGTTAACCTGGTCTAATTTGAAAAGATTTTACAGATGACAAATGAAGTATGGCTCAACTGATTGAGTTTGTTCTTAAAGAATATAAAAATGTAAAAAAAAACATTGTGGGAAAAGGAGAAAATGCTGGGTGCCAGCATTTTCTCCTTTTCCCACAATGTTTTCAAAAGCTTTATTCCTCAGTGTTGTGAAATCATAGGACTGTTTGATAATTGGTCAATAATAATTTGTCCTTAAAATATATAAAACATTGTGGGAAAAGGAGAAAATGCTGGTTACCAGAATTTTCTTCTTTTCCTACAATGTTTTGAAAAGCTTTATTTCCTCAGGGTTGTTAATGAATGAATGTTGTTTTATGGTGCATCGACTCAGGGTTGTTAAAACACAGGATTGTTTGATAACTGGTCAACATGGCCCCCCGATGTAACAAGCTTAAGTAGCAACAGTAGTAGCTGTTTGAAGCCTACATAAATTATAAATCTGATAACCTTCTTTTTCCCAGAAGCACTTCAACTTTTTACAAAAAGTCAACAAAAACAATAAAAAGAAAGGGAAAATAAAACATAAACAAAACTATCATTTCTTTGATTTTGGTCTTTTGCCCTTGACTACTTTAGGTCTATTCTTTACGAGCCCAATCTTCTTCTTGCTAGTCTGCAAAATAAACGGAAAGATTTTTTTACATAATCAGTTCATTTGGGGTCCTGCATGGCTATGTGGCAAAGCCTAAGTTCAAGTTTCATTGGAAGCTATGGATGAAACCCAGGACGTATTTTTTTGTATTGGAGTTTAATGCAGTTTTTAACAGCTTAGGTCATATCACAGTGGTCAGTGCATCTACACATGTGTTTCCTGGCTTTCTCATACAAGTACTGGCACAACTTTCCTTCAAAGGCATCAGAGGTGACAGGCGAAAAATCACCGGAAGGAAAGATTGCCTAAACTGGGTATCAAACCCCCAACCATCAGATCACCATTCAGGTACCCTAACCACTCAGCTTTCCAGCTGGGCCCCAGGACATACCCGAATATGGAAGATGTTGCAGTAATATGACTGAAATAATGTTGAAAGCAGCTCAAACACCATTCAATCATTAGTTCAATGATAGGGGGAATTTTAGACCTATCAACATGCTATGTGTAACATTAAGTTCTTTTTAAAATTGTGAATATCAAGATCAAATATAAAACTTGTTGCATTTGCAGATGATAACTTAAATATGGCTCAAATATTGGATTGTGTCTTTGAAAGGGTAAAAAACATAGAGGGAAAAGGAGCAAATGCTGGTTTGCATTTCTCCTTTTTCCAAAAATGTTTTTAAAGACTTTTTCTCATGACTGTAAAACTCTGGATAGTTTGGTCAAATAAAACTTTGTGGAAAAGGAGCAATTGCCTGCTGACGCTATTAAGCCTTTTCATGATAATTTACATATTGTTGAAAAGTGGTATATTCTTTTCCTCAAGGAAAAAAATCCTGTGTTTCAGTTTGGAGGAGTTTATAATTTGTTGTTGAAGAGTAACAGTGACTTGCATCAATATTCAAATCAACAACAAAAGTAAGAGAGCTTCTACAATAAAGACACATCCCTAGATTATGGGCTCATATCTACCTTCTTTTTGGATTTTTTACTGGATTTCTTGATGGGTTTAATTGGTTTATTCTTTTCTCTATTACTTAAATCTTTGACTTTATAGATGCGGACTAGCCAGTGCTCAGAAGTGTAGGCTTCTTCTAAATGTGTAAGATCAAACTTCTTATTGCCGATTTCGACACCTCGTGTTCTGTCATAACCTGCCGGAGTTCTGAAGTCAAGCTGAAAAAAAAAATATAGGGCATAGTGTTATGGCTAAATATAGAACATAGCTTTATGGCTAGGACAATAACCTCCCTTTAATAAATGAAACTGAGATAGGTAAGACAAACTGGTGTGGTGGTTGAATATCAACTGAGGCTGAAGCATTTGAGCTATGCTCTATGAAAAGGGGGCTCAATGCATCTGCAAAAGTATCGAACCAGGTCAGCCTGCGCAGTCCGCGCAGGCTGACCTGGGTCAAAAATTTTTGCTTTTTGTAAATTTTCTGCATGTCAAAGGACCAATCTACCTCATATTTAAGTTATTTGTAAGAAAAAGTGGATTTTATGGATCCCTGATTATGTAATAACTTGCTTGGTACAATGTATGAATTGCTAGGTACAATGTATGAATTGCTTGGTACAATGTATGAATTGCTTGGTACAATGTATGAATTGCTAGGTACATGAATTGCTTGGTACAATGTATGAATTGCTTGGTACAATGTATGAATTGCTAGGTACAATGTATGAATTGCTAGGTACAATGTACGAATTGCTTGGTACAATGTACGAATTGCTAGGTACAATGTACGAATTGCTTGGTACAATGTATGAATTGCTTGGTACAATGTACGAATTGCTAGGTACAATGTATGAAATCCCTTTTTGCTAGAGCATGGCTCATTTCCATTGCAATACCAGATGCCTCAGTCTGTTTGTCTGTATTAGGTGCTCCAGCAAGAGGCCTTTACAGTATTATGTCTGGATTTTCATTTGAACTCCTAGTTGCCACTTGCTGGTTGTAACAAAAGCAGAATATGAATCATCTGGACAAGCAGTAACTTGGATATTTGCTACTGTCTATGAGTCAACCATCATTCCACAGTTAATTTATAGACCTCTGAAAACTTATTGCAAACTAGACCTGTCACAAAAGGCAATTTAATACCTCTAACAAATGCTTCAATAGGGTAGACAGATGATTACACCCAACACGAATTACAATTGAGCCATGCTTTGTGAAAAGGGGGTTTAATGCATCTGCAAAAAGTATCGACTTGGGTCAGCCTGCACAGTCTAGAGAGTCAACCATCATTTCACAGATTATCTGTCGACCCAACAAAATTATTGCATACAAGACCTATCACAAAAGGCAGCTCAATATCCTTCGTAACTGGTTCAATAGGGAAGACAGAATGTTAAACCTATTATGAATTACAATTAACCCATGCTCTGTGAATAGGGGGTTTTTTGCATCTGCAAAAGGTATTGACTCAAATCAGCCTGCGCAGTCTGCAAAGGCCAACCTTAGTTGAAACTTTTTGCTTTTGGTAAATTTCCTGCATGTCTATGGACCATTCTACCTCATAATTCGATTGGTTGTTAGACAAAATGGTTTTTATGGATCCATAATTTTGTGATGACTTGATTGGTATAATGCATCATATAGATACATTAAACCCCCTTTTGCAAGAGTGCTGCCCATATATAAGAAAAAATAAGTTAAGTCCAAAGGGAGAAAATTCTTGAATACTTCAGCACAGACATCAAAAAGTTTAGTGTCATTCACATCTTCAGTTTATGAATAATCATTGTACAAAGTTTCAAAGCAAACAAAGTATAAAAGCAGAGAGTTGAAGATCTCTAATCAATTTCATTCACTCTTTAAATTTTTTCATAGAATTGATACAAACAAGGCCACCTCTATACAAATCAAAGGTAGCTCAAATGATTGAACTTGCCTTACATAGAGTAGAATAAATTGTGAGAAAAGGCGAAAACACTGGTTATCAGCATTTTCTTCTTTTCCCACATTTTCAAAAGCGTTCTTGCTCATGGTCATTAAAACTTGGGACTGTTTAGTAAAACTTTAGCAATTGCTCCTTTTCCAAGTTGTTTTCAAGAGTTGTTCTCTGCATGGCACTAAAAGCAATTATCTTTTATTGTGGTATTTGATATTCTGCTTCCCTTACCTGCAACTCCCCAAATCTGTAATACGATAGCTTGTACATCAAACAATTTAGTAAGGTTTGTGACCCAGAAGCATCAACTCTAAATTCTCCCTGTTGTGTGAAATAATCTGACTCCTACAAAAAAATAAAGAAATATTTGTGCAAAAAAGACTAATAAATTTATGCTGTAATGTGTTTCATAAAGTCGTGAAAAAAACAAACCAAGCCAGTTGATCGATCAATATAGGTAAATACGCGCAAGTAACTATCTGTTCTTTTTCCTTGCCATCTATAGTTTGCATCTTTGTTTTTAAGGTGTTAAATGTCATTTTCAGTGTTTCAGTAATATTGCCAACTAGTGCATCTACGAATGCTTTCCTGGAGTTTCTCTTACCACAGAATATCCTTCGCCAGCAACCAACCGCTTTCCCACATGATCATCATCCAAACAATGATCAGCAAAGAGAGAATCAATCCCATCCCAAGGACTACTAGTAGTATCATCAATCTTTGGAAAGAAATTGTCAGAGCTGGAGTTTGGAACCAGCAAGCAACTAGTTTCACTAGCTTGTACATTACAGACCTAGCTACCTGGCTTGGCCAGTATCTCCCTTACAAATGAGCTGCACTTTGACAAAAAGGGATTTAATGTAAGTATATATCCTTGATGCATTATACCAAGCAAGTCATCACATAATTGTGGATCCATAAAATCCTTTTCGTCAAACAACCGACTGAATCATGGGGTAGACTGGTCCTTCGAAGTGCAGAAAATTAGCCAAAATAAAAAAGTTCTGACCTAGGTCAGCTTGCGAAGACTGCACAAGCTGACCTGGGTCGATACTTTTTGCATATGCAATAAACCCCCTTTTCACAGAGAATGGGTCGACTCATTCTCACCCTAATGTCCTTCGGATGTTCTCCTTCCGCAATCCTAACCATCCACAGAAACTTATTGATATCGTCGCCAGAATAGCCAATCACACCGCCAAATATCACCAACACATAATCCACGTCCAAGGCTCGCATAATTTCATAAGCTGCTGTTTCATTCGATGACATTGCTTTTCCCACCTACAAATGATACCAATTGAAAGATACTGTAACTCTGTACAAGAAGACAAAATTTTCGTTTAAATTAAAAGCATTTGCAGATGGTAAAGATACCTGATATGAACTAACCTTTCGTAATGTGACAGACATTGTTGGAAAAGGAGAAACTACTGGTAACCAGCATTTTCTCCTTTTCTGACAATGTTTTCAAAGCCTTTTTCCTCGGGGTTCTTAAAATGTTGGTTTGTGTAATAAAAGATTAACCCATTATTCCACAACTGATTGATTGAATGGTATTTAGTGTCGTTTTCAACATTACTTCAGTTATATTCCAGTGCACCTACCCATGCTTTCCTTTATCAGTACTACACACAATATTCTTCCAAAGCCACTGGCTGCTTTCTGACATAACCGTCATTGAAAATAATGACCAGCGGTGAGAGAGGTATAAATCCTGTCACAATGAATATCATCAATCCTCCGAAAAAAAATTTGCCATGCTGGAGATTTCAACCAGCAAACCCCTATTCTCAGGTTCTGTAAACTACCAACTGCACTACCGGGGCTCGGCATATTACTCCAAAAGTATAACATTTAATACCATACAGCCAACAGCAATTGCTCCTTTTCTCAAAATCATTTTATTTGTAAATGTGCTCAATATGACATCTGCTGTTCTGGGTCATAAAACACTACGCTTTCAGTTCCCATAGTGTTTTCCATACAGCTGAAAAAAGGTCCTTTTCTTTAGAAAAGCTGAGGAATAGATTTTAAAAAGTTAATTTGCCAATTTGCATGCAGATAGCTCATTCAAAAAGACAAGTACTATTTCAGAAATGTTTTATACGTTTTCTTCCTCAGGGTCATAAAAACATGGCATTGTTTGGAAAGGGATTAACCCATTCCTCAACAAATACAGCATTTTCTTATCCTACAGCGAACAAAAAGTGTTCTTTTTCCCAAAAATGTTTTGCAATCTCTATAAAAAATTTTTCTTTAGAGGTTCATTCTTGGCATAACATCAGTCAATAAGGTAACAAGCCAATTATTCACTAGCATGGAGACTGCTTTTGTTGGCCTGTATTGGAGTAAAACACCATTTTAGGTCATATCACTGTGGTCAGGGCACCAACACATGTTTCCTGGCTTTCTCATACCAGTATTGACACAATTTTCTTTCCAAGCTACTGACTTTTCTCACATGCATCAGAGGTGAGAGGCGAAAAATTGATGGAAATAAAGTATCGGTATCTAACCCACAACCACCAGGTCATAAGTCAGATACGCTGACCACTGAGCTACCCGACCAGGCTGCAAACAGCTTATGGAACAACACGAGTGTACTTACAAGAGCGATATGGCTATTATTCCATGTGTTATTATCCACCAGTGTTGTCTTATTACCCATTCCAGCTATTTGATAACCATAGTCCCACCAGGACATGACCCGCGCTTTATCATCAGTGTTCTGTCTTAACCAGAAATACGCTTCTCTGAAATCATCTAATATATTCCTACTCCTGTAACAGAAGATGTAACCACAATACAGAACAAGCCCGTGAAAACATTACAATGATCAAGACAGACAAAAAAGTGAATCCCATTCAAACCTTTATCAAACAATCCAGAAATTAAATGACTCTGAAAGGAAACTTGAAAACATTATGGGAGAAGGAGAAAATGCTGGTTACCAAAATGTTTTCAGCCCTTTTTACAAGATCTTCACTTACCGCTCTTTTCAGACATTTGGAACAGAAGCAAAACTGATATTGCATTTATTAGGATTTTCACTCTAGACTTAAAAATTTGTGTTAGGTTTATTTGTCAATTTAACCCTTTTTACAAAACAATCCCTAGTGCAAACAACTCTGATGAAGGAAGCTTTTGAAAATGATGTTGGAGAAAGTGAATTTGCTGGTATCCAGATGAGTCTCAGAGCTGTTACTGTGGTATGACTGAAACAATGTTGAAAGCAGCATAAAACATCATTCAGTCAATCAGCTGTCTGCAAATGCTTTCACTTTGTACAAGTCCAAAATTTTGTTATTTTGTACAGCGTGAAGGGTTTACTTTATACACAAGAAATGTAATAAGAGCACAGCATGCAAGTGCCAATGCCTGGCCCCAGTTGCTTCATTTTCTTTTTTTTTTGAAGTCGAAAATGGACATAATTGTGTCAAAAATACTTTGATGGTTATCTGCCCTTGTTGAATGAATTCCCCTTTTGATAATGAACAACTTGTCCAGGTTTGAAGTAAATATCTTCAATAATGGCAGAGATATTATGAAATGTCAAAGTTTTTGAAAATACATGTATACACTTTTTGCATGACAACGATGACAATAACGATGACGCAAAGGCTACAGCAATACCTCCAGGTTTTCTTCGAAAACAGCTGAGCTAAAATGTTCTTACCCATCATGGTTGTAAGATGCTAATACAATACTGGGGCTAGAATAGGCACTCGATGTTACCCATGTGCAGTGGACGGCAAAGAGCATTAGTACCATCAGTAAAGCAATCACAACAATGCTTTTGATGTTGATTCCAAGAGCATCTTGGTCTTTAGGTTTCTCTTCTTTCTTCTCTTTCTTTGTCTTGCTACCCTGTAAATTACCAAATTTCACTCTTTACCAAACACAAAAATTTTAGACATATCAAAACTGAAAGCATTTCCTGTTGATAAATCAAAATAAAAATGCTACAAATGATGGTATTTGTCTTTAAAAAGAATAAATAGCATAATTAGGAGAGATGACAATGCTAGTTCTAGCATTTTCTCCTTTTTCAAAAATATTTTCAAAAGGCTTCTTCCTCGGAGTCATTAAAAACTGGATTGTTTAGCCTGTTACAACACCATCCTAAGTTTTAACGACTTCAGAGGGCTTTTGAAAACACTGTAGCAGATGTTAAGTGCTAATAACTAGCATGTCATAAGTGTAGCTCTCTATGGCTAAAGCACTGAACTAAATTGAACTGTCACAACCCCTCATCACTCATCTTGTCACTGAATAAGGAAAAAAGTCCAACAGGCCATAACTCCTGTAATTGTACACCAATCATAATGAAAATTGCAGATACACAAGTTCACAAGTTAGAAAAGTTTCCTTTCAAATTTCAGACAACTGGAAGGGTAACAGACGACAGAAGTTGGAATCTTTGGACAGGCAGAAGGACAACCCAATTCCACTATTTGCCAGACACCAACATTTTCTATTTTTTTTCCCACTATCATTTCATTTGCCATGTTCATAAGGTTGCAAAAACACAGGGTTCTTTGGCAAGAACTAAAAATAATGCAAATATAGCATCTGACAAAGGTTGGTAGTTTGGAAAAATATAAAGATCACCTCTGAGTTTATGATTGTTTGGTGTTTAACACTGTTTTCAACATTATTTCAGTTATATCGGGCGGCCAGTGCACCTATCCATGCTTTCCTGGAGTCTCTTTTACCAGTACTCTGCACAATTTTCTTTCCAAGCCACTGGCTGCTTTCTCACATAATCATTGTCGTAACAATGGTCAGCGGTGGGAGAGGAATGAATCCTGTCACAATGACTATCATCAATCCTCGGAAAGAAATTGGCCGAGCCAGGGATCGAACCCACGACCCCCTGTTCTCAAGTCCTGCACGCTATCGACTGAGCTACCGGGGCTCGGCTCTCTGTGAGTTTAAGACAATTAAAAGACTTGAAGACAAGTTTGATAATTTTTTTTATCTCAAATGCAAACAAATGTCAGATTCTTTCGATCACATAACAATATTTAATAAATCAATATGCAAAATCAAACATGCATGAGTGGTAATTTCCATGAATAAAACCTGTATCCCTTCTCTATAAGAAGAGAACGAAAGTTTTTACAGGAATCAAATTCTTTCAAGAAATCCTGAAGAGGACCATGGCAGGATCATTTCTGTGAAGTATGGTCAAAATTGAATTGGTAATTTCAGAGAAGAAGGTGTATGAATTAAAAGACAATGCATGGAAGCACAGATGTACACATGCAGGACAGACACAGGCCCATGACATAAGCTCACCGGCTTTCCGCCAGTGGAGCTAAAAATGAGATCCAATGTGATGTCACATAGTGTTTGCCTCAACGTGCGTAACATAAGAAAATTCGTAATGGAGGATATATTACACTGAAAGAAGGGAGGATATATGGTTGAAAATAAGCTGATATCCTTTGCATATCATACCTTGTCTGGTTTGTCGTACAAGTTCTTGTCCGACTTGTTATCCTGAACACTTTGTAACGGCTTTGTGGCAGACTTAGGGGTATCATCTTTGAGGTAGATTTCAAACGCTCTCGAGAAAGCAATGGCAGCAGAGACGCAGACTATGGGGGTCAAGGTCAGCATAAGACGTACCATGACTCCAGCGAAGTAACTAGCAAATATGGCATATAGGACCACTGAAAAAAAAAATTGGAGACGATCATCACTAAATATCATAATATTAACCCTTTACCACACAATCCTGACTTTTAACGAGCCTGAGAAGGAAAGCTTTAGAAAACATTCTAGGAAAAGGAGAAAATGCTGGTAACTGACATTTTCTCCTTTTCCCTATCATTTTCTTCCCTTTCCACAACAAATTTTAATTTTTGATTTGCATTTATTCCGTCATCTGCAAGAGCTTTCAATTTAGACTAGTCTAAAATTTTGTTGTTTGGTAAAAGGGTTAAACTGACTTGTTTTTCAGTTTGTAAAGCAATTTTGTATCATTTGTTTGAAAAGTGTTTAAAAGCCCTTGACTGTGTGTCATTGGTGTAGTTGCAGCAGCTTAAAATTCTTTCCTGGGTTTCACAAGTGCTAACAAGCGCTGAACAGTGTCTTGGCTAGGGAGGCTGTCATGTGACTAGCAATGCTAGAATGAATACTGTTTTATGGCGCGTCAACAGTTTTGGTAATTTTGTGTTTAAGTAGAATCGTATAACTGCAACACCTAACAAAATTCTTTCCTGGGTTTCACAAGTGCTTGACTGGGGTTGAACAATGCCTTCCTTGGGAAGGCTGTCATGTGATTAGCAATGCTAGAATGCATGTGTTATCGGGCATTGACAGCCTTGGTCAGTTAGCGCCAATGTACCTTGATTGATTGTATTTTGATTAACACTGTTTTCAACATTATTTCAGTTAATGTTGCAGCTGTCGGTGAACCTATCGATGCTTTCCTGGAGTTTCTGTCACCTTTACTTTGCACAAAATTCTTCCTAAGCCATTGATTGCTTTTCCACATAACTATTGCCAATACAATGATCAGTAGTGAGAGAGGAATGAATCCTGTCACAATGACTATTATCAATTCTTGGAAAGAAATTGGCCAGGCTGGGGATTCAAACCAGCCACTTCCTGTTCTCAAGTCTTGTATGCTATAGATGCCCATGTACCTATTAACAATGCTACAGTAGAATGCACACAAATTTCATGACTACAAATCCAACAACTTACCCACTGATCAAAGGAGAACCCCTGATTTTAATTGTTTTTTCTAAATGGCAAAATCAAATACTTGTCCAAATTGAAAGCATTTCCATAAAAGGAATCAAAGGTGGCTCAAATAATTCAATTTGTCTTTGAAAGTGCAAAAAAATTTGTGGGAAAAGGAGAAAATGCTGATTACCAGCATTGTTTTCAAAAATCTTTTTTTCTATTATATTGGTTATAGATCCGATTCTGACAGGTCTCAAAATACCCTGTACAGCAACAGGTTATTAAAAGATACAAATGTTCAACTTACCAAAAACTCTTTCGTCATTGACTTCTTTTATACAGTACCAAACACCGGCAGGAAAAGCACACACTAAAATATGGAGATCGAAGAAAAACGAGACCCAGGTTGTCGGCTGGTGTTCCGAGACCGACGCAATAATAGGAATGTGAATTTTAGCGTAACCTGTGTCCCACAGAGAGTAAAACCGTCCACTCCAAGGATGAATAAAACCTACAATAGAGACAGATACAGGTGCCTATTCTTTTGGGGATGGTTTGAAGGATTTAAGTCTTTACCAAACAAAACTAGAGGCGCTTGAGCGCCTGTATCGCTCCACAGGCCTGATATTTCTATAATGGCGAAAGGAAGTTTTTAACAATTATCATTCAATCCTGCATTTTAGCTCACTGAAGAAACAATTTGGTAGACAACCACCATAGGAACTTACCTGCAAAACAACAATGAAATCCAATGAATAGTTTTAGAGAAGAAATTTTTCAAAGATTTTACTTTATACCATAAAAGGAAAATGAGTCTCCCATAAAAGCCATGTTTTTTGACAGATCTTTTTTTTTTAAGGAATTCTGTAAACCTGTATCTAAGGAACATTCCTGCAAAATAATAATGCTATCCAAATAGCGGTTTGGGAGGAGAAGATTTTTAAAGGTTTTTTACTTTGGTTGCCATGGCAACCAGAATTCTTCATGGAACACAATTATTTGAAGGAATTTGAAAGAGGACCACCAAAGGAACATTCCTGTGAAATTTGGTAAAAATCCAGTCAATAGTTTCTGAGGAGAAGTTTTTTAAAGAAAAAGTTTACGGATGCACGCATGGACGAACGGACGGACGCACGACGGACACAACGCCATGACAATAGCTCGCTGGCCTTCGGCCAGTGGAGCTAACAACAATGAAATCCAATGAATAGTTTTAGAGAAGAAATTTTTCAAAGATTTTACTTTATACCATAAAAGGAAAATGAGTCTCCCATAAAAGCCATGTTTTTTGTCAGATCTTTTTTTTTTTAAGGAATTCTGTAAACCTGTATCTAAGGAACATTCCTGCAAAATAATAATGCTATCCAAATAGCGGTTTGGGAGGAGAAGATTTTTAAAGGTTTTTTACTTTGGTTGCCATGGCAACCAGAATTCTTCATGGAACACAATTATTTGAAGGAATTTGAAAGAGGACCACCAAAGGAACATTCCTGTGAAATTTGGTAAAAATCCAGTCAATAGTTTCTGAGGAGAAGTTTTTTAAAGAAAAAGTTTACGGACGCACGCACAAACGGACGGACGGACGAACGGACGGACGGACGGACGCACGACGGACACAACGCCATGACAATAGCTCTCTGGCCTTCAGCCAGTGGAGCTAAAAATTGTGGACCTCTCCAGACAGAAACCATTTGTAGACGACAAATCAAAGCTCACTTAAGTGATGGAATTTATCTTTGAAAGGGTAGAAAACATTGTAGGAAAAGGAGAAAATGAAAATTCTGGTTTGAATCTAAAAATACTTTACAAGGCTACATAGCCAGGTATTGAAATACCACTGAAAACCTCTTTGTTTTCACACTTGTCTTTTTCCTTTACAGATAGTAAGAAAGCTTTCACCTTACATAACCTTTTACCACACAATCCCGAGTTTTAACAACCCCGAGAGAGAAGTCTTTTGAAAACACTGTGGGAAAAGGAGAAAATGCTGGTAACCAGCATTTTCTCCTTTTCCCACAATGTTTTCTAATCTATGAAAGACAAAATCAATCATGTGAGCCACACTGAAATTGTAGTCTGCAAATGCTTTCAATTTGGACATGTCTAAGACTTTGTCCTGTGGTAAAAAGTTAATTCAAATATTAATCATTTTTCACAGGTCTAAAATTTTGTTGTTTGCTAAGATGGTAAGGAACATGCCTCTTACTTTAAAAGCTTAATTCAATGAGCATATCATTACTTTGAAGCCTTGAATGCATTTAACCCTTTACTAGATAACTCTGAGTTTTAACGACCCTGAGGATGAAGGCTTTTGAAAACATTGTGGGAAAAGTAGAAAATGCTGGTAACCAGCATTTTCTTCTTCTCCCACAATGTTTTCTACTTCTTCAATAACAAATCCCATCAACTGTGCCACTTTCTATTTGCTTTCTGCAAATGCTTTCAGTTAGGACATGTCTGAAATTTTGTCATCTGGTAAAAAGTTGTATATTATGGTACATATAAATCAATGAAATTAGAATTAGAGTCTTACAGTTAAAATATGCAGACTAGATAACAAAAGAGAGGTGATAGAAGATTCCTTACCTGCCCAGGTTAGACCTACAACAGTTAAAAATATGACACCTGCTGCAATTCCAGCAGCCAATATAAAGAAAAACTTGAATTCTGATTTTGTCAAAAATGATTGGATGTACTTCAAAAAGGCATAGGCATTCAACAGGGCAAACACTCCTGAAAGAAAAAAATAAAAAAAAATCAATGGCATTTCAAAACAAGAGCACTGCAAATTGGAGCCAATGCTCACCTCCAGTCAAAGGGGCATAACTGTGTCATAAATATGTTGATTATTACCTGCCATACTGGTACAGGTTCCTCTTTTGATAACTAATCACTAGTCTGAGTTTGAAGTAAATATCTTCAGTAATGACAGAGAACAGAGATTAGGGGTGCGCAATATTATCACAAATACCGGTTATTGCAATATTTTTGCTGCCGACGATATATCACGATATATTTTTCAAATACCAGTATTTGGCGATATTTTGCAACGTATGCAAAATTAAAAAATAAATCCACAAATAATGTAATCTGATAAAAGAAAGTCGTGACAAGTTCGTTTGCCCACAAAAGAACACTCCTGACACACATTCGGAATGGTTTAATTCCCATACCGGCTTGCTACTTGTTGAGGAAATCCAGCCAGCTGAGGCACTTGGCCGATTCCGTACTGATTTGATGGCTCCCATCACCCGAGGTATGCCGAATGCCAGCTGAGGCACACATGCTGTTATCAATATCCACGGCTTATATTCGCTACCGAATACCTTCGCTACCCGATACAAATTAAATACGTAAAACATCAAAAATAATGTTTTCCTTAGTGGGTAAAATATACACAATACTTTTCAGCGAAACTTCCAGATTGTGCTTTACGCATTTTATATTATTTATCTCTGGATGAAACCACTGTGGGACGAAACCATTTTGTACACCAGTCTACTTTCGATTTCGAACTTCAGTAGCAAAACAAAACATGGCAACAAACACGCCAGATTTTGAAGTTGTTCCCAATAAAAAGGGAAAAGCACAGATCTAGAAATTCTTTGGACTGAAAAAAATAGATAGTCGTTTGGTTGAAAATGTGGCCATCTACAAATCTTGCATGCAGTCGGTGAAATACAGCAGTGGAACTAGTAACCTAACTGCACACATGAGGGCTCACCACCCGTTATACAGTATCTATTTTTTTTTCATATGATTTCTTAAATTTCCTTTATTAGGAAAATTGGCAATACAGTCAAACCTGTCTTAAGCAAGCGGTCAAGGGCCCTTCCAAAATCGCTTGCTTAAGACAGGTGCTTGCTTAAAAGAGGTCGGTCATGCAAGATGGTCTCAGGGTTATCTTTTCCTAGAAATTTATAAAGGGGGGGGGGATACACTTTTCTCTTAGTACAAGTAGTTGAAGCCATAATTCCAGTTTAGATGTTAACAGTCTTGAGTCAATAATACAATAGGCAGATCGTAGGGGCAAAACATAAGGAATTTGCATCTTTGGCATAATCACCTATCAAAATAATCGAATGGTCGAAAGATGATTGGGCAAAAAGACCAAACAATCATAAATTTACTGGTCAATTAAAATGAGACATAATCGTCAATTAAAATTAACGTAATCAAAGACAGTTTCTCAAACACACAGGCATAGATAATTACCAATAATAATTTGGGTGCAATCTGTCATTAGGACAGTTTTCTTTAGTCATTTCTCACCTTTTAGAAAACTGCAAACTAACAAAATGTCTGCGCAGGTTCTTTATTATTATGTTATGTAATGATTAAATCGAAAGTAGAAAAACATTTTTTAATGTCTGACTCGGGTAATCTACGCATGATTTCGAACTTTAAGATTGTTACCAAATCAGGTCTAATAGCTTATGAAAATCATCATTTGCATCAAGATAACACGTTCTCATGGAAACCAGGTTATATGCAAACACCTGTTGATTGGCGACGCATGTGTATGATTGTTCGATATCGACACTTAAGTTGTTAATCCGAAAACGGATGGATGTGAGAACTACACTTCGCGTGAAATTTAACTTGGCAGTCCGACTTCTGTTGGTTACTGGGCGCTCAACTCCAGGGTATTTTGAAAAACGGGACACGATTTCAGTGGCCGTTGCGTGCGTTTTAAAGGTGCTTGTTGAATAAAGGTTCAATCTAGAGTAAAATTGATTGGGGAGACATTGAACTGGCCGTTAAACGGAGGTTCACGCTGAATGGAGGTGGCCAGATCAACAGGTTTGACTGTATATTGCAATATATCGCAATATCAAGTGAAACATTGCAATATATCGCAATGTTGAAATTTCTGGCAATACCCATCCCTAACAGAGATATTATAAAATATCCAAGTTTCTGTGCGACAACACAGACAACAACAGGGCTATGACAAGAACTTTATGTTTTCTTCCAAACAGCTGAGCTAATAAACTTGAGAAATGAATAATTCTCATTTGCATTTATGTCTACACTGCAAACAGACATCTACTGTCTATTATTTTCAAGTTTGTTGACAGAGTGCATAATCATTCCTATGTTACATCCTTTTATTTAATATGATCTTCCATCTTTTTTGCAATCTGCTATGGCTAAAGTTTCTGAAGTTAGTACCAACAAACAAATTCAAACGACTCTGTAATGTTTAACTGTATTGATACAGGTCAACTTTGGGTCCTGGGTTGAAACTTTTTGCTGTATGTAATAAATTTTCTGCTTGTCAAAGGACTGTTCTACCTCAGGATCAAGCTGGTTGTTATCCCGAATTGATTTTATGGATCCATAATTATATGATGACTTGTCTGATATCATGCATCAGGGAGATTCATTAAACCTTCTTTTGCCAGAGCGTGGCTCATGAGTAAGAGGGAAGTTTAAAAGAGAAATTACTTTTGAACCCATCAAGAGCACCTAGGTGCTTTTCAGCAAAAATTTGAAACTTATTGAGAAGGCATATTGTCCTACACAGTTCATCTAGGATAACAAAACTTACCAGCTGATGCCATATGCTCACTTGTAGAAATTGGATTAAACCCAACAAATGGGACTTGCATGGACAGTATCAAGCCCAGAATGAAAAACGCATTGTATGCTGAAACAGAAGATAAGAAATTTTAAGATAAAAATGTTTATTTCTGACAAGGAGAAAACACATTATATCCTAAAAAGAAAAGACAGTGATTCTAAGATTGAGATATATATTTCTGACAAAGTACATTATTGAAATTTCCAAGTGAATCATTACTTTTTAGTTCATTGTTAAGATCAACTAAACTTGCAACTTCATGATGAATTTTATAGCTTTGTTTGGTAGGTACTCTAACAATGATTTTCAATGATATTTCAGTTCCATCATGGCTGCCAGTACACTTATCTAAATGTCTCTTGAGCTTCTATTCAAGTTCTGTAAATAAGACTCTTTCCAAGCCACAGGATGGTTTAATATGGAAACACTGCAATTCAAAACAATATTTATCTAGGAGAAAAGAATAAAATATTCTTTCAGTGACATTCATCAATCCTCAGAAAGAATTTAGCCAAGCTGGGTTTGTACCCTCACCCTCTGAACAAACTAATACATTTGTTGGCATTCTCTCTCAGAGACTTTCATCAATCCTCTGAAACAATTTTGGGAAAAAAACAGGGTTTTAGACCTTAACACCCTGAATAAAATCAACAAATTCTTTGGCGAACTAACTCAAATATAAACAGAAAATAAAGCTTTGTAGTGATGCACCTACCTATATATATTCTTTGTGAGTATCGTCCCATCAAAATTAAAACGAATACATGCAGAGGAATTAGATTTATAATGAACACATATCCTCCCCAAGCAGAAACCTTCAATGAAAAAATTGTTATCATCATAGTTAAGTTTCTTTACTGTACACATTACCACTTAACCCATAAACAAACAATTCCTTGTTTTATGTTGATGACCCTGAGAAAGAAAACTTTGAAACCATTCTGAGAAAAAGGAGAAACTGCTGATTTCCTTTTACCTTAATACATGTATTATAAATTCTTTCAGAGAAAATTTCATTATTCTAGCCATATTTAATTTTACAACACCCACAAATGTCTGTTTTTTAATTCCCTATCCTGTGTGGTTCAGGTTTTTTACAAACTAAGGGTAAAAAGTCATATTTTTACAAATTTTCCTTACAAAAATACCATCTGTCTTTCCCTCAAAAAAAAATTTGGGTCAAAACCTGGTTTAATGTGCATTATGCTAAGTTAACAAATGTGTTCCACTAATTGCATAATTGAATACAAGTTTGAAGATGACTACACTTACCATGTAGAAGTATGATAATGCTGTAAACACGGCCCAGTACAGTGATCCTGTCTTAACTGATTTTATCTGTAAATAATGACAACTTCAATGAAATATCATTCAAATAAGAGCACTGCATGCCTATGCCAACTCTTGACTGTTCTTGCTTTTACAGTGAAAATTCTAAGTTGAAAAAAGTGGCATAACTGTGTTCAAATATTTTGAAGATTACTTTCCTTTAGGTATGGCTTACCCTTTTGATATTTAACAAGTAGCCTAAGTTTAAAGTAAACACTTCAATAATAAGAGTGATATGAGAAAATGTCCAAGTTTTTGCATGATTACAACAACGCAGACAAGACCCAAGATGACAGGGCTGACAATATCCTCAGTTTTCTTTGAGAACAGCCAAGCTAAAAATGCAGCAAACAACACAACATGAACACCACATGTGGGTGCCAACGCCCAGCTCCAGCTGCTTGATTTTCAGTGAAAATACTGAATCACAAAAACAGGTTAACTGTGTCAAAATACCTAGATGGTTACCTGCCCTTGTTGTATGGGTTTCCCTTTTGTTAATTAACAAATTGTCCAAGTTTGAAGTAAATATCTTGAGTAATAACAGAGATATTCCAAAAATTTCTGCACAACAATGATGATGCAGGTGATGATGCCAGGGTAACAACAATACCTTGATGTTTTCTTCAAAAACAGCCGAGCCAAAAATGACTGCCTGTATCTTATCAAGCTTCTAACAGGGAATCAAGATGTGCACATAGAAGAATATTTGACTGTCAGTATACTTTTATAACTGAGAATTTCCTTTCTAATTCCCCCCCAGTGCTTTGCACAATATTCTTCATAAGCCACTGCCTGTTTTCCCACAAAATCCTTATCCACACAATGTTCAAAAGTGAGAGAAATGAATTCTGATGCAAAGACTAACATCAATCCTTAGAAAGAAGTCTGCTGAGCTGGGGAACTGAACCAGCAACCCCCCTATTTTCAAGCCCTGTACCAAGCTGATAGAGCTGCCCTGCTCAGCATCACAAAGGTTCAAAGATTGAGACGTTGTGTTTCTTGAAGGACATTCAGAAAATTTCTTGTACATGAAACTTCAACGAGAACACTTTAACTAGATCACAAATATCAAGATAATGTTACTGGTAATAAACAGTTTCAAACATAGTCAAAAACAAGAGCACATTATGCAGGTGCCAACGCTTGGCTGCATGTGCTGGCTTTTCAATGTAAATCATAAGTGGAAAAAGAAGGATAATAGTATCAAAAATATTTTGATGGTTACCTGCTCATGTTATATGAGTTCCCCTTTTGATAGTAACAACTTGTCAAAGTTTCATGAAAGTATCTTCAGTAATAGCAGAGATATTATAAAATATCAAAGTTTTTGCACAACGATGATGAAGACAATTATGCCAGTGCTATGACAATAACTTATCATTTTCTTTGAAAACAGCTAAGACTGAATATGTGAATTGTCTCTATAAAACAAAAAAAAATTGCTAACAATCAATAAAATCAATCAATCAATCAATCAATCAAATGTGGTAATATAGGCGCTCTTACCCACAGAAAGTATGTAAACATGAGAGCAAAAATGGCAATGCCTTCATTATCATAGCTACCAGCAACAGATCTTGATATATACCCAGGCACTGCAATAGAATGAAAACAATTAACCCTTTACTGCATAATCCCGAGTTTTAACGGCTCAACAAACAAGGGCTTTTGAAAACATGAAGGGAAAAAGGAGAAAATGCTGGTAACCAGCATTTTCTCCTTTTCCCACCATGTTTTTCTACCCTATCCTAGACAAAAACCATTATTTGATGAATATTTAATTTGTCCTCTGCAAATCCTTTGAAATTTGGAATGGTCTAAAATTTGGTAAGGGGTTAAGTCTACCTAGAAAACAAATTTTAAAACTTGTTTAATTTGAAGACATTTGAAGAAAACGGTTTAAATATGACTCAAAAGATAGGGTTTAGCTTCTACAGGATATAATCATTGTGGTAACAGGAGAAAATGGTTGGCACCCACTGGGCGCACCGGTGCAAAGCATTTTCCCTTTTTCCCACAATGTCTCAAAACCCATTTTTCTTGAAGTCATAAAATATGGAATTGTTTGGAAAAGATTTAATCCTATCAACGGCAAATCTAGTCAATTGAGCAACAGTCAACCTGTAGCCTGCAAATACTTTTACTTGGGACATGTCTACAATTTTGTGGTCTGATAAATGGTCCAAACTGAAAGCATTTGCAGAGGATAAATTAAATATGGCTTAATTAGTGATTTTATCTCCAAACAAGAGCGGCAAATTGTCGCAAGATATGCCCGTCCCACCGCCAGTTGTCGAGGGGGAATAATAATCGTAAAGGGCAGGTAGAGGAAAATAGTAGTGCAGCAGAAATCATGTAAATGATTGAAATAGGCATGAATGTCTCCTCTAATGTTAAGGAAACATGCATATAAAGTTTCAGGTCATTCCAACATGAAAAGACAGTTATATTGTAGAGAAGCATGAAAAGCTGTAAAAGAAAAATAATGAATAGGGAATATTTCCAAAAGGGCATTAGGTAAGGTTACTGCTCCAGTGCACTGGACTTTTCGTAACTGCAACAAACATGTTTACCAAGTCTCAAGTCAATTTGACTTGAGGTGACAAAGTTCCGTTCCGGACAAGCGAGAAATACTGTAAAAATGAAGATCAAAGTGGAATTACTCAAAATCCGCGCTAGGTAGAGTTATTGTTCTTGTGCACTGTACTCCGTAATATTGCAACAAACATGCATACCAAGTTTGAAGTCGTTCTGACTTGAGATGACAAAGTTATATTCCGGACAAGCACTAAATGCTGTAAAAATGACGATCAAAGGGAAATAACTCAAAGACAGCACGAGGTAGAGTTACAATTCTTGCGCACTGCACTTCCAAATATTGCAACAAATAAGCATACCATATTTCAAGTCATTCCTACTTAAGATGACAAAGTTATGCTCCGGACAAGCAAGAAATGCTATAAAAATGAAGATCAAAGGGGGAATAACTCAAAATTCGTGCTAGGAAGAGTTACGGTTTTAGTGCACTGCATTCCGTAATTTTTCAATAATCATGCATACCAAATTTGAAGATGTTCAGAGTAGAGATGACAAAGTTATATTCTGGACAAGCAGAAAATGCTGTAAAAATGACAATCAATGGGAAATAACTCAAAGACAGCATGAGGTAGAGTTATTGTTGTTTCGCACTGCACTCCGTATTATAGCAACAAACACAAATGCCAAGTTTCAAGTCAATCGGACTGGAGATGACAAAGTTATGCTCCGGACAAGCAGAAAATGCTGAAAAAATGACGATCAAAGGGAAATAACTCAGACAGCACAAGGTAGACTTATGGTTCTTTCGCACTGCACTCTGTATTATTGCAACAAACACAAACAAAAATGCCCAAGTTTCAAGTCAATCGGACAGGTGATGACAAAGTTATGCTCCGGACAAAGAACTGGACGCCGCCCGCCCGTCCGCATGCCATGGGTGATCCCACAATACGTCCCGTCTTCGACGGGCATATAAAAAGTAGAAAATATTGTGGAAAAAGGAGAAAATGCTGGTTACCAGCATTTTCTCCTTTTCCCACAATGTTTTCAAAAAGCCTTCATTTTCAGGGTAATTAAAACTCAGGATTGTGTGGCATAGAGTTAATCAATGAATAGAAAATCTAAATCAAAAGAAAAACACAAATATTGCAATTTCAAGGGTGATTTGTACTCAGTATACAATGAAATACGCAGAATCATGGGTGATTTTTAGTGTAGCAAACAACAATATAAAATATTCTTTTAGGTTGAGGTACTTACCTATTGCAATAAAGCACGCTGCAAACAGACCAGCACCTGCATTCCAGATTTCTTTTGTAAACAAATAAACTGATACTGCTGTCATCCCACTGAAACACACAAGAAATAAATTAATTTCTTTTCTGGTTTTTTCAATCAAATACACTCCCAGAAATGTCCTTATATAACACATATCTGAACATGACAATTTTAAAAGAAATATTATGGCAAAAGAACATTGCTTGTTATGAGCATCTAAGCCTTTCCCAGACAACTTTAGACCTGTCAAACTGAAAGCATCTTTGAAGCGCACTTTCAAGCACTTTTATATGCTAATTAGATCTATCACCATAATTGACAATTTCAACAAGTAAACTTGCACTACGACACTGTGCAACCAAAAGTTAATGTCTGCATCAACCAAGTATGTCAAAATCAAATTAAACAAGAGGGCCATGATGGCCCTGAAGTCGCTCACCTGAGCCTTTTGATCAAACATGACCCATTTCCAATCTCTTCAGAGATATTAAGACAAACACTCTGACAAACACTCAGTAGTATTGGGCTTACAAATATGGCCTCTAGAGTGCACACAAGCTTTTTCTAGAATTTGTCTCAGCGGCCTACTTGACATGTAGAAATTATCCAGATATAAATTCCGACAAACTTTCATGAGTATTTGAGAGAAAATGTGGCCTGAAGGGTGTACAAAAGGTTTTTCCGAGATTTGACCTAGTGACCTAGTTTTTTATCCAACAGGACCCATATTGATACTAGTCTAAGATATTATCAAGACAAACATTCAAAGCAAATTTCAAGATTATTGGACTGAAAATGTGGCCTCTAGAGCGTACACACGGTTTTTCAAGGATCAAACTTGGGACCTAGTTTTTATTCCACGTGACCCATTTTCAAACTCATGCAAGATATCATCAAGACAAACAGTCTAACAAAAGTTTAAAGAATATTGGACTGTAATTATAGTACAAAAGGTTTTTCCGAGATTTGACCTTGTGACCTAGTTTTTTATCCAACATGACCCATTTTCATACTAGTCTAAGAAATTATCAAGACAAACATTCTGACCGAATTTCAAGATTATTGGACTGAAAATGTGGCCTCTAGAGCTTATATTAAGGTTTTTCTAAGATTTAATCTGGTGACCTAGTTTTTGACCTGACATGACCCATTTTCAAACTCATCCAAGCTATCATCATGACAAACATTCTCACCAACTTTAAAGAGCATTGGACTGAAAATGTGACTTCTGGAGCGTACACAAGGTTTTTCTAAGATTTGACCTGGTGACCTAGTTTTTGACCCCACATGGCCCACTTTCAAACTCGTCTGTGATATTATCAAGACAAACATTCTGACCAAATTTCAAGAGTTTTGGACAGAAAATGTGGCTTCTGGAACATACACAAGGTTTTTTTAAGATTTGACCTAGTGACCT
Source organism: Hippopus hippopus (assembly GCA_946811185.2). Taxonomy (NCBI): domain Eukaryota; kingdom Metazoa; phylum Mollusca; class Bivalvia; order Cardiida; family Cardiidae; genus Hippopus; species Hippopus hippopus. The sequence continues at coordinate 42,710,493 of OX328105.1, read as the reverse complement.
AGTTTTTGACCCAACATGGCCCATTTTCAAATTTGTCAGAGATATCATCAAGACAAACATTCTGACCAAATTTCAAGAGTATTGGACTGAAAATGTGGCCTCTAGAGCGTACAAAAGATTTTTCTAAGCTTTGACCTGGTGACCTAGTTTTTGACCCGACATGGTCCACTTTCAAACTTGTTCGAGATATCATCAATACAAATATTCTGACCAACTTTCAAGAGTTTAGGACTGAAAATATGGCCTCTAGAGCGTACACAAGGTTTTTCTAAGATTTGACCTGGTGACCTAGTTTTTGACCTGACATGGCCCACTTTCAAACTCGTCCGAGATATCATCAAGACAAACATTCTGACCAACTTTCAAGAGTATTGGACTGAAAATGTGGCCTCTAGAGCGTACACAAGGTTTTTCTAAGATTTGACCTGGTGACCTAGTTTTTGACCCGACATGACCCATTTTCGAACTTGACCGAGATATCATCAAAGCAAACATTCTGACTAACTTTCAGGAGTATTGGACAGAAAATGTGGCCTCTAGAGTGTACACAATATTTTTCTAAGATTTGACCTAGTTTTTGACCCGACATGACCCATTTTCGAGCTTGTCCGAGATTTTATTGAGACAAACATTCTGATCAAGTTTTATGAGTATCAGACTGAAAATGTTGCCTCTAGAGCGTACACAAGGTGAAAAAGTTAACGCCGGACGCCGGACGCCGGACACAGCACGATCACAATAGCTCCCCATGAGCACTTCGTGCTCAGGTGAGCTAAAAAGCTGATCGTTTGAGGTTTTTTCAAGGCAAATAATGATTCAAAGCGCAAGACATTCTACTGAGGAGGCAAAACAATGCTGAAAACGAAGGTGTTAATATGATTGAACCTATTTGGCGATTTAACCCTCTACCAAAAAATCTTGAGTCTTAATGACCCTACAGAAGAAGACTTTTGGACTTAGTGGAAACAAGAGGGCCATGATAGCCCTGAAGTCACTCACCTGAGTCTTTTGACCAAACATGACCCGTTTTCAATCTCTTTCGAGATATTATGACAAACATTCTATCAAGCTCAAACTCATTCAAGATATCATTCTGACAAACACTTTGACCAGCTTTAATGAGTATTTAACTGAAAATGTGGCCTCTAGAGGGTGCACAAAATTTTTGTAAAATTTGACCCAGTGACCTAGTTTTTGACGCAACATGACCCTTTTCAGGGTTGCATCTAGAGTGCAGGATTGCCGAAATCCCGCATCAAAATAAAAAATCCTGCGAAAACGAAATTTGTTTGCGCACCAAATCCCGCACTAAAACGAACTAGCCCGCAAAAATTGCATGATCGTGCGCACACTAATCTGGAAAAAAGAGAAAAAACGGCTTGGGAGAATAAAATGTAACAAAATTTGCATGGTAACCCACATAATCATTCGAAACTTATAACCGTAAACCTAAATCGTAGACTGTCAGGTTATTTTGATCATATCAATAGACGCTTGTCATCTGTGTTATGCAGACGAAAAGCCTCACTGCTGGGCCTACGCTGTCGATCACTGAATGCGACAATTTAGGAAAAATGTGTCCAAAAATGACACACTGGCGAATCTGATGGCAACAAGTGATGTCTTAAGGGTACAAAATCTTAAAAGAAAATAACTCCGTCATAAACAGTGAGTATTAAATATGACGGACCACACGTCACCGTTTATCACAACCTAACAAGCTGGTGTGTTATGAAAAGCGAGATGATGATGTCAGTCCATTGATCTAGGGTAAAATGACATGTTTTGAAGAGATGAACAACCCTTGTTGAAAAATTCTTGCAATATCATGTGGAAATATTTTTTAAAAAAATTAATTGACATGAAAAAAGATCGATGCAAAAACCCGCGAAAACCCATGACACAACAAAATGTCTATTTGACATCGTCTGATCAGAGGCACTTCAGACTGTCTTTGCCACTTTGGTAGTGAATTTAAGCAGTAAATTTACATTAATATCTGTATGAAACAGTATATGGAAGCTAAAATCTCAGTCTAACACTGAGGTAAAAATTTCGTTGAATTTATGAAATGAAAATGTTGAACAACGTAGGATAGATAGGGTAGGATGGGGGTTAGTCTACTTGTCTTACAGTGATTATACTGTAACAAGTGTAATGGAAGAAGTTACAAGACATTCATCTCAACAAAGAAGACTAACCCTTTAATGGATATAATCATTATTTTTCCAAGGACAAAAGCAAATAATACATTAACCCTTTACCACATTATGGGAACTGCCATGAAATTTGTCCCCCCTCTTTACACTTGAAAGGGCGGCACGTAAGGGGGGGACGTGCCCCCCTTTTTCTGAAGATGATGGGGGCCAGCCCCCCTATTTGAAAATTTCTAGATGCAACCCTGCTTTTGCAAACTTGTCCAAGAAAATCTCAAGACAAACATTCCGACCCAGTTTCATGAGCACTGAACTGAAAATATGGCCTCTACAGCATACACAAGGTTTTTATAAGATTTGACCCAGTGACCTAGTTTTTGACCCGATGTGACCCATTTTAGAACTCTTCCAAGATATCATCAAGACAAACATTCTAACCAACTTTCAAGAGTTTTGGACTGAAAATGTAGCCTTTACAGCGTGCACAAGATTTTTCTAAGATTTAACCTAGTGACCTAGTTTTTGACCAGACATAACCCATTTTAAAAGTCCTACAAGATATCATCAAGACAAATATTCTGACCAATTTTCAGGATTTTTGGACTGAAAATGCGGTCTCTAGAGTGTACACAAGGTTTTTCAAAGATTTGACCTAGTGACCTAGTTTTTGACCCCACCTGACCCATTTTCATACTTGTCCGAGATATTATCAAGACAAACTTTCTGACCAACTTTCAAGAGGTTTGGACTGAAAATGTGACCTCTAGAGCGTACACAGGGTTTTTCTAAGATGTGACCTAGTGACCTAGTCATTGACCTGACATGATCCATTTTCAAACTCTTCTGAGATATCATCAGGAAAAAAATTCTGACCAACTTTCAAAAGTGTTTGACCGAAAATGTAGCCTCTAGGGCGTACACAAGGTTTTTCTAAGATTTGACCTAGTGACCTAGTTTTTGACCCCACCTGACCCATTTTCATACTTGTCCGAGATATTATCAAGACAAACTTTCTGACCAACTTTCAAGAGGTTTGGACTGAAAATGTGACCTCTAGAGCGTACACAGGGTTTTTCTAAGATTTGACCAAGTGACCTAGTCGTTGACCTAACATGATCTATTTTCAAACTCTTCTGTGATATTATCAGGACAAACATTCTGACCAACTTTCAATAGTGTTTGACAGAAAATGTAGCCTCTAGGGCGTACACAAGGTTTTTCTAAGATTTGACCTAGTGACCTAGTTTTTGACCTGACAAGACCCATTTTCAAAGTCGTCCAAGATATCATCAAGACAAACATTCTGACCAACTTTCAAGAGTTTTGGACTGAAAATGTAGCCTCTAGAGCTTACACAAGATTTTTCAAAGATTTGACCTAGTGACCTGGTTTTTGACCTGACACGCCCCAATTTTTAAACTCGTCCGAGATATCATTAAGACAAACATTCTGACCAACTTTCATGAGTATCGGACTTAAATTGTGGCCTCTAGAGTGTACACAAGGTTAAAGTTGACGACGGACGACACACGACTGACACAGCACAATCACAAAAGCTCACCTTGAGCACATTGTGCTCAGGTGAGCTAAAAAGAGGCAATGCTGGTTACCAACATTTTTTTTTCCTTTTTCCACCAAGTTTTCAGAGACAAATCTCATCATTTCCGCCACATCTAATTTTGTTATCTGCAAACGTTTTCAATTTAAACAGATCTAAAATTTTTCTATGCGGTAAAAAGTTAATTCCAGTATACATTAATTATTCACATCAGTTTTTTGGACTGAATCCTATACAAATCAGTAAGTTTTTCCTGGGACCATTTACAATGTTCTTCCAAGGTAGGGATTCTGGGACACTGTTGTTGTCATATTGAGTAAGACAAATGTCCCATTATAATACACACAGATGGGACTCTGGCCCCTTTAAATTTATCTGAGAACAAGTCTTCTTTGTGCCAAGCTCGGTAGCTCAGCCAGTAATGTACAGGAGTTGAGTCCATGGAGTCCCTGGTTTGAATCTCCAGCTCATTTTCCTGGGATTGATGATAGGCATAGCAAAAGGATTCATTCCTCTCTCACCACTGATCGTTGTTTCGACGATGGTTATGTGGGAAATTCGCCAGGGGCCCGGTCTCTATTGTTGCAAGTTTATGGAACAACTGTCTCTTTCTTGAATAATTTCCTGCAGAAAGCTGAATATAGAACAAGTTCTATAAGACTTGCCTAAATATGGGAGCCAAAAATACACAGACATCTCTGATGTGTATAGGTATGTTTAGTAGGTTGAGGACCCAGTGTATAGTACCCGACGTGACCATCAGTCCCGGATACACCTGAAAATCATTACAAACAAAGTTGATAGAATAACCCAAGGCCGTGCAGGAAAAGCAGCACTTGTCATTTACAAGCAAATTCTCCTTCTCCAATGAAATATGTCAACTGCAGGGCTGGAAAAACTCTTCTTTGCTTGGCAGACTGCTAGATTTTTTCAAAATACACAAAAAAAACCCCAAAAGCATATGCAGACAACCAATCAAATGTGGCTCAAATTGTGGAAGTTTTCTTTGATAGATAACATTGTGGGAAAAGGAGAAAATGCTGGCTACCAGCATTTAAAATTATTTTCTCCTTTTCCTGCAATGTTTTCAATGTTATTTTATCTCAAGGTCTTGAAAGTTGGGATTGTGTGGTAAAGGGTTATATCTATACTTTTGGCAAATAAAGAATACCACAGAATGGCAATTTCATGACTTTTTCAGCTAAAACATCTCAAAAGATAGTTAATGTAGACCCAAGATTGCGGTGCATTGTGTGCAGTCTTATTCTAGTCTTGATCTAAACTTTCCATAAAAGCCAAAATAATAGTCATGGAGTGAGGATTAAGTCTGTCCCTTTGTTTAACTACACAGTTTTTGAAAACATTGTGGAAAAAAGGAGCAATTACTTCATATGTGAACAATAGCTCCTTTGTCCACAGAATTTCCCTGATGAAATCTAAAACGGACTTTTCTTCTGCTTCTGAACCTTCTCCTTTATATGAGTTAATGCTCCAATTTTTGTTTACAAATAAAGTGTGGAGCAAAATTTAATCCTTTACAAAAAGATCCCCTATTTCAATAATCCTGTGGTAGATGGTATCCTAAAACAGCGCAGGAAAAGGACAAAATGCTTGTAACCAGCTTTTTCTCCTTTTCCCACACTGTTTTCTCTTCTTCAAAGGCAAATCCTATCAATTGAGCCAAAGTTAACAGGTCACCCGCACAGATCTATACTTTCAGTATAAGAGAGTTTTAAATCATGTCGTTTGAAAAAAGAGTAAATGGATATTATCTTTTGGACAATTTAAAAGAGAGCCTATCTAAAGAAACACCAGTGGAATATGAAGAAGCAGAACATCTTAAATTAGCGAAGTCAAAATAAAAAAAAAAAAGAAAAATCTTTTTTCACGATGTTTTCAAGTTCATTTTGCCACGTATGGTTCAGGGATGTTTTTAGAAAAGAGTCAGAGGGCATTCATGTCAATAACTATAAGGAAGTAACCAACACCAGAGCCTAAAATTTGACTGATACCTAGCCCTGGGGAAAAAGACCAAATACCTTACTCTACCATACACCAAATTTTTAGACTTGTCCGAAATGAAAGCATTTGCAAAGGACAAATTCAATCATGCCCAAATGACAGGATTGGTCTTTGAATGGAGAGAAAATTTTGTGAGAAAAGAAAATGCTGGTAACCAGCATTTTCTTTTTTTTCCCCCCAATGTTTTCAAATCTTACTTCCTCAGGGTCGTTTAAAAACACATGATTGATTGATAAGGGTTTAAAAACTTCAACTCTTAGAGCACCAAATAAATCTAACAGATATTTGAAGTCTAGAAATCACACACAAATAATGACAAATTTAAGGTTGCTCTTGGACAGAATGTCTCTGCAAGGCAGACAGTATAGATCAAAGATCATACTATAAACATTTTATGGAGTCTGATCTTCATTTACAGTGTCAATAAAGGCAACTAAAAATGTGAAAGGTACTTTTCAAAGGGTTAATATTTAAATTACCAGGTGTTACTGATCTACATAAAACTGGGGAAAAAAATTAATTAACACAACAATTTATCAATCTCTTCAGCCTTTATCAAATGACAAAACTTTAGACTGGTCCAAATTTAAAATATTTTCAGACAACCAATTAAAAAAAGTGCCAATGATTGAACTTCTTCTTGTCAGGGTAGAAAACATCATGGCAATAGAGGAGAAAATGACAGGTAGCAGTATTTTATCCTTTTCCAATGTTTCCAAAAGCATTATCTTAGGAAATTAGAATTGTTAAAATTTGGGATTGTTTGATAAAAGGTTAAATGCCTACAGTACAGGCTCCTTTTTGACCTAAAATTAATATATAACAAGCAATTGCTCCATCTTCCACAATGTTTTTAAATACATTCGACAACAGGGACATAAAAAGTTGTATTTGTACTGTAAATGGTTGAAGGGCTTAGCAAAACTTTGCCTTTTCTGTTTGCAGATTAAGACTTTGTTTTTTTCATGTACTACGGTACTACCCTTTCACCAACTTGTTTTAATGACCTTTTGGTGAAAGCATTTCAATATACTGTAGGAATAGAAGAAAATGCTGGTAACCAGTATTTTCTCCTTTTCCAACAATGGTTTCTAAACTCTCAAAGCCAATCCCATTATTTAAGGCACATTTAATTTGTTGTCAGCAAATGCTTTCTAGTTGGACAAGTCTAAAATTTTGTCACGCTGTAAAATGGTCATATCCTTAATTTTGACCATAATGCATATTTTTACAAAGGATACTTTCAAGGCTGTTTGCTGGAAATGTGTCACAGAATGCTGTAAATTTTTTATTTTAGATACTCACTGTTCCACCCACGATCCTCCCAAGAGGATACCATGCCCTCTCATCAAACCAATTCAGAAAATTGTAAAATCCATGATTCACCATGTAATGAGTAGATCTGTAATTGAACCTGTGAATACAAAAACACAGATGATTAAAATTTCTCATCATGTAACAGCTGCAGAAAATCTTGCTGGAAAGCTGCATTATTACAAGAAGCCTAATCAGGGATAGGTGCAAAAGAGTACAGACTATTTACCAAGGTTATCCCTTACAGAGCTGTTCTTAGACTTAACCCTTTACCACATAATCCTGAGTTTAAACAACCCTGAGAAAAAAAGCCTTTTGAAAACATTGTTGGAAAAGGAGAAAATGCTGGTGACCAGCATTTTATCCTTTTCCTGCAATGTTTTCTATCCTATCACAGACAAGTCCCACCATATGAGCAGTATTTGATCTGCTGTATGCGATAGCTTTCAATTTTGACCAGTCTAAAATCTTTGTCACATGGTAAAACGTTAATTACTTATGCAAAAAGCGACTTTTCATTTTAAAATACAGATATATTTTAAATCATTATCAACCGCCATACTTTACATAAATGTTAGAAGAATGACATGGAGGCTAGGATGTAGACCAAGAGGATGATTTGTATTTCAAATGAATCTGGGTTGCTTCGGCCTTGAGTTCTTTCAGCCTGGTTGTTTCACTTAATTTCTCTTTGAGCTTACCACACAACAAAATTTTAGACTCCATAAAACTGACAGACTGATTGATTGAATGGTGTCACCAGGGGTGCGGAAATCCTACGTCCAGCTCGGGAAAATTTGGCATCAGACAAGTGACTTTTTCAAATCTAGTTGTCCGCAGACAAGTAGAAAATAGGAGAAAATTTTGAAACAAATATCTGTTGTCAACATTATGCAGTGAAATACAAATGTTCACCCTTTGTACAAAATGACCTTTCAAATGATTAGCAGCGGCTTGACATGATCCCTGAATTCTGGAAACCAAAAATACATTTGGTGTACCTCCCCATTCATCGCATGTGACAGGGTAGGCATAACATGCCGCTGTTTTTGCACATCAACTTTTTTGCTTTGGAAAATGTCTGAATACTTTCATCATTGTGAAGTAAAATATTTTTGTTTCTATCATTTTAGCACCGATTCAAAGATCTTTTATGACAACATCGCACATGTGAATATTTTAGCCTGAAATCTGATGGTACAACCCAATGGATCCAGTGCGGCACAAACTCGGGGTCTATGGGTTACAAGTCCCACACTTTACCACTGAGCCACACAGGTCCCCTAAAATTGACAGTATCTGCAGGCTGCATATTATATTGAACTCAAAGGATATAGCTGATTCCCATTTTTCCATGAATTCTCATCTTCATGAATCTATATTTGCTAGCAATATTTTGTTGCATACTGTGTTTTTATACCCCCATCAAACTTTTCCAGATATAAACATTCAACAGAGGCTCTCTAAGCTGAGGAAATATGTCAAAGATTGAATCACAATTAAAAATGTCACTTTTTAATCTAAAACAGTATTTTCCTTCTGTAATTTATCAGTTATCTATAAAACACAACATTTGTTTACAGTTGGTTGCCGTGAATTTGAAGCAAGATACAGAAAGAGCAAAACAATGCATCTATGGTAAATATAGAAGGCATGAACAGTGTGTGCGATCACGTATGAATATACGTGATTCACGTATAAAATAGAAAAATCACGTACAGTTTTCCTCTGCTATACGCACAAGAACGTACAAAAAATTCGCCCTAAAAACAATGAAATTCATAGAACTTTGTAATTTCGGGTATAATCTGCAGCGAAATGTTTACAGTCACTCACTCTAGCTTAGGGTTTTCCCAATTTAAAATATAGATGCTAAACCGGAATGTTCTAAGGTTATCATATGATTTTATATTGTTCGTGCCCAAAATGTTGCGGCTGTGTTTTAATCGGTTTGCCGACTTTAACATTTTTGTCACTAGGATTGTAAAATAAAATAAAGCATTAACAAGGTCGTTTGTTTTAGCGGACGAATATTGGCTGCAATTTGATTATTTGCTAGCGAAAGATGGCTCAGTTTAAACTGTCTTTGTTCTTTTCAAAGACAAATGAATTAGCTGCGGATCGGCAACTATCTTCCGAAGTTGACAATAGTGCGGATTTTGACGCTGGGAAATTTGAAATGACATGTCTTTGATGCTGAAAAGTATCCGCCTAATTGTCAATCTGACGCATAAGGTTATGGTCTAGAGCTTCATATAACCTAGCTTTCATGCATCCGGCAGAAATATGGGCTAAACATGATCAGTATAAAATGCGAAGGATACGCGCATGATCATGAAGCTGGTGAGTCATTTATGACAACGTAATAAAGGTGTTAATCCTCTTATCTAGTGTAAAGTGACAGATTTTAAAGTTACCTGCTATTCAAAACGACAAACTGATGTCAAATCATGTGGTAATACTTATCCAAAAATTAATTGACACGAAAAATAGATCGCCAAAAAAACGTGAAAACCCATGACAATACAATGAACAGCGTGGCATCGTCCGATCAGAGGGACATCTTTAATAATGAATTTAAACAGTGAATTTACACAAATCTCTGAATAAAACAATAAGTGGAAGCTAAAATTCTGTTCATGAGTGAAAAAATTGTTGTTTAAGGAAATGAGAATATAGATCTAAACGGGGGGGGGAGGGGAATGGGGGGGGGGGGGTTTGGTGGTGTCGTCTGCAAAAATATGTCTGAATTTTTTAAACTGGTTTGGAAATTAAAATTAAAGGACCAAAATATTATAAATGATATTAAATAAAGCAAAAAATCTAAATGGTATTGTATTTCCATTGATTTTTAAAGTACAAAACACAACATCCTTATTTACTTAGTATCATATAGACAAATACTGGCAGTCACAGTATTTATAGCAAAAAGGCATTCTCTGTTAAATGGAGACACCGATTGTACAACCAATAACTAGTTGGTGTGCTCTTCGGATTACAAAGCGATAATTGTTTGTGATTTTAACCTGATTGCCCAACACTACCGATTTGATAGATTTTGTACAGGAATTGGACCAGTTCCATGGTATTTCACTTACCTGCTTGTTTTAGCAAACATTAGAATTGATTTTGCCAAAAATGTTTGCACAGTTTGAGGAAAGGTTCCTAAAGTGTTTGAAGAGCTTGCAACTGTGAACATGTAGATCTATCTATAAAATCTTGTTTGCGCATATTGCATGAAAACAATTTATCTTTTAGTAGGCTGTCATTAAAACTTGATATTTAAATGAAATTATGTAGTTTAGATCTGAACCCCTATCCTTGTTTGTGTACCCCCAACTCCAGTTACCAAGTGGTACAAAAACCTCAAGCTAGAAAAAGCACAGCACACTCTGATGAATTTTAAGAATGCCTCCCTGTATTACATCATGTGACAATAATTGGAATGACTGTCATTTTAGAAAATAAATCACATAGTCATGGGAAAGTGTATGGTGGTGATAAAATGTATTTTGGTGATAAAATGTATTTTTAAGATTAGTTTGCTATGATAAACAGATTAAATGGGCTTTTCTTTGTCAAAAAATGTGACTCTTTCCCTGTTTATTGCTATGCCTAAATTGAATCTATGGTGTTTGGCTCTTCAATGGCATGAAAGCATCATTTGGTTCACAAAGATATGAGAAAAGGGCATAACTACTGTCACTGAAAGGATAGAAAACGTGGTAAATGGAGGAAATGCTGATCACCACACTTTCTCCTTTTCCTACAATGTTTTCAAGTCTTTTTCCAAAGACAAATTAGATTGGTTGACTGACTGTATGGTGTACAACGGCGTTTTCAACATCTTTTCAGCTGTATCATGGCGGCCAGCACCTATCCATACTTTCCTGGAGTTTCTGTTACCAGTACTCCGCACAATATTCTTTCCAAGCCACTGGCTGCTTTCCCACATAACCATCATCAAAACAATGGTCAGCAGTGAGAGGGGAGTGAATACTGTCGCAATGACTATCATCAATCCTTGGAAAGAAATTGGCCAAGCTGGGGATCAAACTGCTGACCTCCTGTTCTCAAGTCCTGTACGCTACCGACTGAGCTACCAGGGCTTGGCAAAGCCTAATTAGAACATATGGTTGCATAATAAAGGGTTTAATTTTTTTCAGTTAAAACTAACATTTGGCAACTTAATATAAAAACATATGGAATAAACAGAAGTGTTGGGCAAAGCACCAGGAAATCTGTATCCGTGTGTAGGTAGTCTCCGGAAACTATTCCTCCTATACAAAAATCTGCGCTTGTCATTCCGATATTCTTCGTTTTGCTCATTACTTGTTAATACTCAGTTCAACTTCTGATGTTGCAAGTATGATTTTGAGTGATCTGGTGCAAGAATTATCAGCGCCATACTTTTTCTACTCTCATTTTGCACAGGAAAAGAATGCAAAAAAATCAGGTCTTACCATGGGTCAAATTCATGGATGATGCTTTCGAAGCGGATAACTGCGAATAGGCGAGAACTAAAACCAACAAGCCATGCCAGAGTTAAAATTGCAAACGATAACAGACTGTTCAATCCACTTGGATTCCACATTGTTGTCCTAAGGTCTGTTTTCATACCGGCGTCAGCCATTTTCTCCCTGAAACCACGTTTCGATCGATCAACCAATCAAAATACGCCAGACATCCCACTTATCACCGTGCGCAATCATTGCTGCACATAACCACACTGGAGAGACCTTACGTTCTTGCTCCAGGTCAACGTTACTGCGCCTGTCAATTGAACGTACCCGCTCCAGGCAAAAACATGGCTGCGCCCATAAGATTTTGCAAGGTAAGTACAAAATTATATTTTTTTTTACATGTTAATGAATAGATATGCAGTTGAAGGTGGTCGCACGGAATGTCTGGGATGTCAGTGCATGTTAATCTGTAGTTCTTTTGGTGGTTAATTGTTTGTTGAAGACATTTAATCCGACAAACTTCCGTCGGCGACTACGATTTCTGGAAAATCAATACTTGGAGTCTCCAGAAACCTTTGTAAAACATATACACTCAATATTCTGAAATGTGTGCCGTGTCAGGTGATCTATATAATGATTATTCCTCACAACTATAAACCAAAAAAAAATTAAATTGCAATTATAAAGGGATATTTTGCCATTTTTGCATTACAACGTAACATGCTCCTAAATTCAATATGACGATCCAGCTCCTGAATTGAAACATGATAAGCGTAAGTCTTCGTGTTACAGTAAACAATTTTGTCATTTTGGTCAAGATTCTATTTTAATTATCGTGGTCACAGTCATAGGTTCGCCATCGTTGATAATAGCAATAATTATCATTATGAATGACCAACTATATATTCCAAATCAGCTGAACATCTATAGACATCGGTTCAGGCATTAGTTTCAGGCTAAATAGTGAATTCTACAGAAATACAATACACCCCAAAAGAACAGGACTGCAGTGTTTAACACTATACTGGCCTAGTCACATCTCTAAGATTACATTGTCATCCTTATGTGGTGTTGTGGTTAGTGAATATATTTTACACAGCCTACTGTAAAACCTGTATGTTTTAACCCTTTACCAATATTTCCTAATTTAAATAAACTGATGTAGAATACTAAGAAAAACATTTGGGCTTTATTTTTTCTTTTCTCACATTGTATTCTATCAATGAGATAAGTATCTTTCAGTTTAGTCACATTTTAAACTGATTTCTGCAACTTGATACCTGTCGATATAGATCGGTAGATCGGTTCAAATGTGTAGTTTAATAAATACTTGAATGGCAGTACAATACTACAGCACATTGAACCTTTCCCTTTTTTTTTTATTAATAGGCCTGATCTTACTGAGCATGTATTCAGGCAATCTCGGGTTCTCTGTTTCTCTCCCCAATTTTATTAAGCTGGCAGAATCAGACACTCATCGTCAAAAAAATGGAGAGAGAGAGAGAGAGAGAGAGAGAGAGCGAGCAAGCGAGCGGAATGAAGAGAGAGAGGGAGAGTTAGGGTGGGGCTGATTTGTCTGATAGGCCTTTGTCTTCCCAATTTGTTTCAGAAAGTAACGATCCTAAGTTGTTTGTAACAATTTTATATACACAGTTTGTGAGTTTTTTTTTTCTTATGAAAGTGGTCAATGCTGAATACATATTTCAAATATTAAGGTAGTACCATCCTAATGGAAAACAGCTATTTCCACTATAATATCATCCTACAAAATTATCTATAATTAAAAATGAGTATTATTGTACTACGTTAAACGAGCCACTTTTTCCTTTTTTTCCTTCTTAGAATTATCATTTATAAATCTAAAACCACTATATTCTCATTACAAAGGGAGATAATAATTACCTCCCTTTTCAGGAAACTAACAAAAGTATCAACAAATAATTTCAAGATAGACATCAAAGGAATTTCTGGTCGGTTAGAAATGTGCAAAAATGTTATAATATCAGTATAAATCCTTATTTATCAACTAATATGAAATTTTATTCCATGTTGCACTAGAAGCGTTAGGATGGTAATACTTTAAATTCAAATTTTATCGGAAAATGAAACATACATGATACAAATGTAAGTGAGCGTTTTAAATGTACAAAGTATTAACCCTTTGGGTGTAAGAAAAAAAGTCGTCTGCGACATGATTTCTTTCAGTATGAAAATATGAAAATACTTTTAAAAAATCTGCCGTAGATAATCACATTAATTCGTTCTTTTTTCCCTTATCTATGCATAGTAACACTACACGCAAATTGTGAAATGTCATGATCAGGCACCGCAAGCTTCGGTAGCGGTTGATCCAGGACTGCATTATTTGCCTATGTCGTTTCCTGGTGCCAAAAGATTTAAGGATTTACCTGATCTGTTTTCATGCAAAAAATAAAAAACTATGCATCTATATAACTTTAGTGTATTTCAAACACACAAAAAAAGGCTTGTTAATTTGAAACAAATTTGTCATTCGTAAGCTACTTTAAGGTTTAAATAGGGTCTACTGTTTTGCAAAGGTGTGAAAAAATCTTTACATATCTTAGTATTAGATATAACTAGATGCTTTTAGGTGTGCAACTGACAAGGCATATGGTTGGTTGTTCGTTGATGATCATTATTATTAATTTACATTTACCAAGAGGAGTCTTGTGATGACGATATTGAAGATGATAGTTATAATAGTTATGGATCTAGTGCATGATAGTAATGGATCTTGTGCATGATACTGTCTGTCATCAAGCTCTTCATGTATATCATGACATTTCATTTCAAAAGCATCAATAATCAGGACGAGAAACCTGACTGACAGAAAGACCGAAAGACGGACAGACAGACAGTTATATATATTGATCAAAAAAGACAAATTGTTTGATTAAACTCCGAGACAATTGCTTATAATATCGCACTCTGTTTCAACTCAGAAGCTGGATTTATTGAGTTTTGGAGCATGGAGCGTTGCCTATAAAAATTGACAGAAAGTTGTCTATAATGAACATCTTGTATTTTTTTTGCTTAGAACTGGTGAATAAAACATATATGAATCACTTGGCAGAGCACAAATTTCAGAATATCGTGTTTGTATGTTTAACAAAGCTTTTTGCTGACTTCCGCGTGTTGATTATTCAGAAATCATAGTCGTTGACGGAAGTTTGTCAGATTAAACGTCTTCAACAACCAACCAACCACCAAAAGAACAACACAGAAATATGTACTGACATCCCAGACATCTGAATGTCAAAGAAGTATGTTTTGGTGCTTACCTAGCAAAATTCTAGGGCGCAGCCATGTTTTTACCTGGAGCGGGTACATTCAATTGACAGGAGCAGTAATACTGACCTGGAGCAAGAACGTAAGGTCTCTCCAGTGTGATAACTAGCGTGTAATGTTAGTCCATAGTGTAAACCAACACCAGAATGTAGTTTTTCCCCAATTTTCAATAGTGGTGTTTAATCAAACCATTAAAAAAACCCCAAGATTTGTCAACAAAATGACTTACATTAATTTTGAATCTGAAAGTTTTAAAATGCATTCCTGAAGTGGAATAGATTAGATTCTTGAAGTTTCCTGTAACAATAATTCAACAACTATGTACAATGTATTCTATATTCAATTCTTTTTCCAAATTTCGATGCTAGCCATTTGAACAGCTTTCTCATGCAAGTTGCCTTATCTCACAAAGTGGCATTCAGAATGGTAGTTGTCTTCACAGGCACAGTAAATCAACAGAATGTGCATGTTCTGTGCAGTCTTGTCTTGGTCAACAATGGCTGGAGAGGCAAAAAACATTGTAAAAGGCACTTTTGGAGTTACCTTACTAATTATTACCCTCACCTATAAAACAGAGGAGAGTATACCAGTTTCACCATGTCTGTCTGTCAGAAAGTCCATCTGTCGGTCCATACGTCGTTTGCTAAGACAGACTGGACTTGAGCAACATTGAAGTTAAAATTATCTGTTTTATTTCTTGAATAAAAAGCTCTGTTATATAAATTCAGCACTGTAAGGGTAAATGGTTCTTGAATTCAGATCCAGAGGCTCATTGGTAACAAGGTGCAAGCAAACAAGTGGTTGTGAGTTTGAACACCACTTTGGGATTACACATTCCTGAGCCATTCCAGAAGAAAAAAATGTGAAAACATTAGTTTGGGTCTAATGCGTACTTCTAGGCTGAAATTCTAGGCTTGTCAGAACTCAAAGCATGTGTAGATGACAAATTTAAATTTGACTCAAATGATGGAATCTGTCTTTGAAAGTGGAAAGAACATCATGGGAAAAGGAAACAAGAGGGCCACTGGCCCTAAAGCACTCACCTGAGTAAAATTCATCTAAGAATGGAAAAGTTAAAAAAAACCTAGTTGTGATGATGTACAACACATATTAAATATGTGTATTCTCAATGAGTATAATTGATATATATATAATTTTTAATCATTTCAAGCGTATGTGTAACAATAATTGAGATGAGTGCAACCCCATCTTTTACAAGAATTTGACAGAAAATGTGGCCTCTAGAGTGCACACAGGGTTTTTCCGAGATTTGTCCCAGTGACCTACTTTTTGACCAAATGTGACCTACCTTAAGACTTGTTCAAGATCTCATAAAGACAAATATTCTGACCAATTTTCATAGGCATCTGATTGTAAATATGGCCTCTTACTGTGCACACAAGGTTTTTCTTGGATTTGTCCGTAGACCTACTTTTTGATCCTGCATAACTAATTTCAACTTGTCAGAGAATGATATCATCAAGACAAACACCCTGACTGTTGTTGTTTGTTGTTGTATGGTGTTTAACGCCGTTTTCAACATTATTTCAGTTATATCATGGCGGCCAGTGCACCTATCCATGTGTTCCTGGAGTCTCTTTTACCAGTACTTCACACAATTTTCTTTCCAAGCCACTGGCTGCTTTCCCACATAATCATCGTCGAAACAATGGTCAGCGGTGGGAGAGGAATGAATCCTGTCGCAGTGACTATCATCAGTCCTCAGAAAGAAATTGGCCGAGCCAGGGGTCGTAGCCAGGGATCGAACCCTGGACTCCGTGTTCTCAAGTCCTGCACGCTACCGACTGAGCTACCGAGGCTCGGACACCCTGACTGATTTTCATGTCTATCCCAATGTGGGCACTGGAGTGCACACAAGGTTTTCTAAGATTTGTCCCATGTTCCTTTGGATTGCTTAGTAAGGATTACTCTGTTCACCTTCAATCTCACTCTATGAGGGAATGAACAAGAGGGCCATGATGGCCCTGTATCGCTCCACTCTTCTTAAATAAATGTATCATGCGCTTAAATGGCACTGACAGAGAAATGAATCATAAGAAGCCTGTATGGCAATAAACTTTCAAAAAGCCATATCTTTCAAATGCAAAGATGACATCAGTGAATACAAGCAGGTCTATTCAAGTATCATTCAAACCACATATCAACAACCTCTAACAAAGAGTGCTTTGACAAGAAGATTTCCAAAACTTCAGCTTTTTCAGTGGAATGAATGGTAAGTTCTTGTACCAAAAACTGAATGATTCAAAGATTACTTCATATTCAATATCCAAATCACCTGAGTGTAACAATTACCATCAAAATAAACCACTCAAACTAATCAAAGCGTTGAGAACGCTGATGTGGCATTTGTCAAGGAAGCCACTGTGTAGAATTAATAATTTGAAAACAGGAGGGCCATGATGGCCCTGGATCGCTCACCTGAGTCAATAGGCGAAATTCACTCCACATGCGTAATTCAATTTCTGACCAATTGTCTGGTCAATTGAGCTTAAAATGTGGCCTCTGGAGCGTCCACAAGGAATTTCCTGAAGTTGACCTAGTGACCTAATTTATCACCTGATGTGACCCAATTTAGAACTCGTCAAAACATTTATCAAGACAAACATTCTGAACAGTTTTCAAGTTAATTCAGCAATAAATGTGGCCTCTAGAGTGCCCACAAGGTATTTCTTAAATTTGACCAAGTGACCTAGTTCATGACCCCAGGTGACCCAATTCCAAACTCACCCAATATTTCATCAAGACAAACATTCTGACCAATTTTCAAGTCAATTGAGCAAAAAATATGGCCTCTAGAGTGCCCACAAAGTATTAGTTTAATTTAACCTTGAGACCTAGTTTATAACCCAAGGTGACCCAATTTTGAACTGACTGAACACGTTGTGCTCAGGTGGGCTAACAAACTTAGAACAGGTTCACTACATACCAAATAACAAAGCTCTATGCTTTCCAGTTTTAGAAAAGATGAATTTTAAAGTTTTCCTTCTTTGTTCCTTTGTTCGAACTTGTGACCCCCGGGGCAGGGCCAGTTTTGACCCCAGCGGCATCATTGAACAAACTTGGTAGAGGTCCACTAGGAATTGCTACATACCAAATATCAAAGCTCCACACCTTCCAGTTTTAGGGAAGAAGAATTTTAAAGTTTTCCTTCTTTGTTCCTATGTTCGAAATTGTGACCCCTGGGGCGGGGCCAGTTTTGACCCCAGGGGCATCATATGAACAAAATTGGTAGAGGTCCACTAGGAGATGCTACATACCAAATATCAAAGCTCTACACCTTCTAATGTCAGAGAAGAAGATTTTCAAAGATTTTGCTATTTTTTTCCTTTCTGTTGCCATAGCAACCAGAGTTAAGGGTGGAATTCAATCTCTTGAACAACTTTGGTAGAGCTTCACCCAAGGAACATCCCTGCCAAATTTCACCAAGATTGGCCCAGCGGTTTAGGAGGAGAAGATGTTTAAAGGAATTGTGGACAGACGGACAGATGGACGCCGGACAATGACCGATCACAATATCTCACCTTAGCACTTCGTGCTCAGGTGAGCTAAAAAAAAAATAGAAATATTATTTAAATATTAACTTGAAAATCAACCTCCTAAGCAAATTAATACGTCTCTTTGGTTAAAGGGAGATTACTGGTGCCTAAGTTTGCGTTATTTGTGTATTGGTGGTCTCCCTTTGATCTTTCAGGAGGAGTCAGGAGTAACATCCCTTGACGGAAGGATGCACGATGGGTAGAGAGAGAAGCCATGTAAATATATTGAATTCAATTAAGTTTATACCTGAATACTATGATTCTGAGATATCTTTGGCCGTCAGGACCTAATTCCCAACATTACAATAAAGTTTTCTTCCTGTAAATATTCATGCACAATCAAATGAGTAGCGTGCAATCATGGGACGAACAAGCCCAGGGACGAACTGGTTTTGGAACGAACAACCCCGGAAGCAAAGCAGTCAGAAGACAAATTTTGTGCATATCATTGCGCCAATAGAAGGCTATGAAGAGGTGAAGCTATTTTTACTCAAAAAGAAGTATTTCCACGATCGACAGCCTTTTGCAGTTTATTTCAATACGCCATTTCCAATTATATATCTGAGTGCTATTGAAAAACTCATTTGTCTTGAAAAATTGAGTTTAATTGGGTTTACTTCCTTCGGTTTTGGACAAAATACCATACATGGTCTTCAAAATTCAATATTGAACATTTATTATTGATCTCATAGTGGCATTGTCTTCGACAAATGCCACAAAAACTAAACATTATCTATATGAATACCCTACACCAATCATGTAATAGTGCTGTTTGATAATCAATGGAGGTAAATGGTAACATAATTTGTATATTTGTTACGAGTGGACAGGAGTTTTTTCCCTTGATCATTATAAAAGCTTTTAAAGTCATATTGACTTCATGTACTTCATGAATATTTTCAAAAGTTTTCACTATATAAGCCTCTGTGAAAGATCTTACCCCCAGGGTTGACCCCAGGGCTGTGGTTTTAATAATACTGCTACAGGTCCATAAGATGAAGCTACATGCAAGTTTTAGTAGACCTTACAGTAAGAAACCAGTTTTCAGTATATAAGCTTACGTAAAACTTGTGACTCACAGGGGAAGGCCAATTTTGCCCAAAGAGCTATAGTATGGACAATCTTGGAAGAGGTCTTCTAGATAAAGGTGCATGCCGAATTTGGTAGCCCTAGGCCCTATGGTTAGGAACAATAAACTTTTGAACCTTCACTATAATAGGCCTATGTAAAACTGTGACCCCTGGAACAGGACAAATATTGATCCAAGGGCTTCAGTTTTAATAAACTTTAAAGGTCCACAAGATAAAGCTACATGCCAAATTTGGTAGCCCTGTGCCTTACGGCTAGGAACAAGAAAATTTTTAAAGTTCTCACTATATAAGCACATATAAAACTTGTGAAACCCGGGTGGGGTCATTTTTAAGCCCGGGGCTATAACTTCAAGAATTTTGGTGAAGATTTAATAGATGAAGCTATTTCCCAGCCCTAGTACTTATGCTTTCGGACAAGAATATTTTTAGAGATTTTTACCATTTTTTGTTGCTATGAAGAAATTCTGAAGAGGGCCATTGCAAGTTCACATACACACATGCATGATTACAGGGACAGACAACAGATGCTGGGACATGACATGAGCTGGCTGGCCTTCTGCCAGAGGAGCTAGAATTAAGAAAAGGGAGACGAAACACGAAATTCAATTGTTCAAACCAGACCTATAATTTCCAATATGAAAAAAAGTTACAAAAGTTACAAAACATGTTTTTGTGCAAAACAACAACAATATATAAGAGATCAATATATTAAAGACACAAGATTTTAAGAATTCAACAAAAGTCATCAACTTCTTTACCAGAAAACAAAAATTTAGCTTCTTCCATATCAAAAGCATTTGCACACTACAAATCAAATATAGCTCAAATGACCAAATTTGTCTCTGAAAAGGTAGGAAATGTTTCAACACCTTTTCCCCTATAGTGGTTAACCCTGAACCTGCTAAATACATTAAATGAAACATTTCAAGCCAGTACTTAAAACCCAATTATTGTTATTTCAAAGTTATTTTTTTGGGGAAAAACATCTCCTTATCGGACAGTGTAGATCCAAGATCAGACTGCACATTCTGTGCAGTCTGATCTTGATCTACACTGTCTGCAAAAGGTCCTTGAGTCGTACTTAGCAGCCTAAGAGTTAAATCACAGGACTGAAGTCTGTTAAAAGTTGGGATAAAGTAGTACAAACAAAGCTCAAGTGACGGCAGCAGTGTATAACACGGTGTAAAACCTTGTGGGAAAAGAAGAAAATGTTGCTCACAAGCATTTTCTTCTTTTCTCACAATGTTTTTAAAAGCTTTCTTCCTCAGGGTCATAAAAACATGAAACTGTCTGGTAAACGGTTAATTCACTTAACAATGCAACAAATGAGTAAATTAACATTTTCCTTTAAAGTCACTTTATCTTCAAATGAGAGAAGAGTGAGCTGAGTGAGTATTTGATCAGCTCAAACTGGTAGCATTGTACGGGCCAAGTGAGCGCGCATGTATTACTACACACGACATATTTGGTTCCAGCCAGTTCCATCAAAGTAAGCAGATTTGCTGTACAAATCCATTAAAAATCTGTTACAACTACAAACATTGGTGTGACTGCTTGAGAGAATATGGATTAAAGGGAGATAAATAATGTCATGATAACTATATTTTTTTTATCTTGAATTACCTTTCTTTTCTATTGGGAACATAATTATCTCATGAAAGCTACCAGGTACATGACATAAATGCTTGAAATACAGAATTCAATACAGAGGTATTTTGGCTGTATATGGATATTGCTAATCAGTATTGCATTACTGTGAACCAGTAGCCAACTGGTAACAGCAAAGGAATTATTTTAAATCAAGATCGGACTGCACAAATTGTCACTCTGCTAAACAATATGCCTCAAAAATAATTTCATTTTCTCTCTAGTCCAGAAAAAAAGCATCTTAAATGCACAGCCAATTTTCATCTTCATGTCAATATACTTTCTATGATTTAGTACAAAGGCACAGCAAATATAAAATGATCTGTCATACAGAAAATACCACAAAGCCTGTTTCAGAAACAGTTTTTTAAACATTTCCTCAAAATACAGAAAGAAGCAATGGGTTATTAAAATTTTATATTTATCTTCTTAACTGTTTACCAGACGATAAAATCCTAGACTTGTCCAAACTGAAAGCATTTGCAGACGTCCATTTAAATTGTCAGTTTTTCAATAGAAAACTTAACTCTGTACCAAATAACAAAATTTTAGATTGATCCAAATTGAATGCATTTGCAGACAACACATTAAATGTATCTCAAAAATTGAAATTTGATTTTGGGAATAGTAAAAAACATTGTGGGAAATGGAGAAAATTCTGGTTACCAGCATTTTCTCCTTTTCCTGCAATGTTTTCAAAAGCCTCTGGGATTGTGTGGTAAAGTCTTAAAAAGTAATGCAAAAAACAACCCCTTAAACTGACAAGGATGTTTAACCCTCTTTTATCTTTCACCATAAACTGGGCTTTAGAAAAATAAATCCATAAATAATAGTTTCATTGAAAGACTGACAGCTTAAATCTTATCAAAGGCCATCAACTATCGATCAGTATTAATGTATTTCAATAGAACAAACATAAATTTCTTCCAGCAGTGTCATGCTTGTGGAACATGGTCTAGATCAGAATAAAACATGAGTATTGTAAATCCTGCCTTAGTGGGCACCTCTATTTAGTAGGCAACCTGTATTAAGCAAGCAAGGACCATGTCCAAAGAAGACAAATGTGTAGAAATGTGCCTGTACTAAGCGCCCACCTGTCTTAACTCTTTATCAAACTACAAAAATTTGGACTTGTCCAAATTGAAGGCATTTGCAGACTACAAATGAGATATTACCCAAAATATGGTATTTGTCTTTCATAGGGTGGAAAATATTGAGGGAAAAGAAGAAAATGCTGGTTACCAGCTCAGAGTTATAATAAGACTGGCTTGTGTGATAAAGATTAAGCAAGCACATTTTGAATGTCTCCTAGGTTCTTGCTTGATACAAGTTCCAATGTTTTTTAGTTTAAAAAACTTTAAATCTGTACCAAACAACAAAATTTCCAACTAGCCAAAATTCAAAGCATTTGCAAAATAAATGTTATTCAAAAAACACATTTTGTTCCTGGAGGGGTAAAAAACATTGTGCGAAAATGCTGGTTTTCCCCACAGTGTTTTCAAAAGCCTTTTCCTCTGGCTTATTTAAATTTGGGATTATTTAGTAAAGGGTACACCTTTTATAAAACAGTCCCATGTTTTAATGACCCTTAAATAAAAGGCTTTTGAAAAAAATAGTGGAAAAAGGAGAAAATGCTGGTAACCAGCTTTTTCTCTTTATTCTCAAATTGTTTCCTACCCTTCTGAGGAAAATCACAGGTGAGCTACAAATAATTTATCTAAATTTGATTACAACAATGCGGAAATATTCGAAAATACTAGTAACTAGCATTTTCTTCTTTTCCCATAACACATTTCAAAGTCTCTTTCCTCAGGGTCACTCAAACATGGGATTGTTTGGTAAATGGTTAACAAGGAATAGAAATTTATTGCCCTGAATAAAAAGCAATTTTGCTATTAGTATTGATTTTGAAATTCAACAGATTCAGTTGTGTTCAATGTCACATATGTAATGGAAAAGGATCAAATTGCTTTGAGCTGCACCCTGGCAAAAAGAGGTTTGATGCATCTGTTATATCAAGCAAGTCATCATATAATGAAAGATGTATAAAAACAATTTCGTTAAATAATCGACTGAATCATGAGAAAGGCTTGTCCTTTGAAATGCAGAAAATTGACCGATAGCAACATTTGGCCCAGGTCAGCCTGCGCAGGCTGCACAGGCTGACCTGGGTCAATATACTTTTTACAGATGCATTAAACCCCCTTTCCACAGAGCATGGCTCATTAAGATTTGACGATTTCAATTTGACATATCAAGGCTTAAGGTGCCTTTGACAACTTTAGTTGCCCTTGCGGCCAGTGTAGAATGAGATCAGACTGCACAGAACATGGCACTGCATTGCAGTCAGATCATTGATCTAAATTGTGCACTCCACTGAGTCATTAGAGGTAAAACCAACATTGAAATTACCATTACTTGGGTCTTATATATAAAGATTGAAAATGACTGTTGGATTTATTTGGCGCTCTAAGGGTCAAAGTGACAATAGCTGCCAAAAGTTAACAAAACCAGTGTTAAAATGCATTTAAATTTAAAGCATACCATTTAAAAGTATGAAAATTATCATGAAGATGACAATCTGTTATTGTACGGTCAGTCCAACTATTAGCAGCTGACAGAGAAATTAATTTCAAAGCTACATGTAGGTTAAAACCTGACAGCTCACTCTATCTTTTGTTTACTTTTTGCCCCATTTTAAAATACATTTTTCTGCCAGCAACTAAAACTCAGACCAAGCACACAACAACAGATTGTCATCTTCACAATATTTTCCATACTTTTAAATAGTATGATCTAAATTTAAATGCATTTTAACAGCTGCATTGACTTTTGGCTGCTATTGAGCTTATAAGAATGGACTTTTTTTTCCTCGAGTAAATTATCGTAAAAAATCAATGCAAATTTGAAAAGTCAAAAAGAAGTATTAATGTTCCTTGACAAAAATTTTAATACTGCATATAAATTACATGAAAGCTATTGTATTTTCTCAAAACATATATACCTTGATCTGACAGATGAAATACGGTAAGTAATAAATGCAATTCATGTGTATTTGAGCATGCAAAATTTGAATTTCATTTATCATCTTATTTAACCCTACACCTCACAATCCCTATGTTAAATCACCATGAAGAAGAAGGCTGTTGAAAACATGGTGCAAAAAGGAGAAAATGCTGATAACCAGCATTTTCTCCTTTTCCCACAACGTTTTCTATCCTGCTAAAGACAAAATTCAGTTTTAGATCATATTTAATGGGTAGTCTGTAAATCCATTCAATTTAGAAGACAGGTGTCAAATTTTCTTGCCTGGTACAGGTAAATAAAAAAAAAAAAAGCAAGTTATAGATGATAAACATTCTGGTACAAGGGAGAGGAAAATGTTCTCATAGAATGATACAGAAAACATAGTGGGAAAATTTTACTCCTTTTTCCATAACGTTTTCTAAAGTTTCTTTCAAAATTCCTTGATAAAAAAAAAAGAAGCCTCTATTGGCCAGAATTCTCGACATGATTAAATAGAGTCAAGATCAAACTGCTTTTTTCTGTGGAGTCTGATCCTGAACATCAGTCACAGCAAAAGTATTTAATTTCCTGTAGGTACCCTATAATTTAACTGAAAACAACAAAAAAAAAAAACATTTGAGCCATGCTCTGTGAAAAGGGGTCTTATTGCATCTGCAAAAAATATTGACCCAGATCAGCCTGACCACTCCAAAAAGGCTGACCTGGGCCAAAACCTCGTGCTATTGGTGGATTTTTGGCATGTCAAAGAACCATTCTACCTTCAGATTCAGGCAGTATTTGGACAAAATTGATTTTATGGACCCATAATTAGGTAATGACTTGCTTGGTATAATACATCATGGCGAAACATTAAGTCCTCTTTTGCCAGAGCGTAGCTCATTTGTATGTAAACTCTGCTTAAACAACATTAATGCGAAAAGAAAGACATTTGGGTCCAAATCTTGCTATCAGTTACAATGATTTGGCAACACTGAAAACTCTCAATTATGCTTAATCATTAAAATTATCAAAATATTCCGGTAATAAAAGCTGTTTGGCGAAAACAGCAGACAGTGTAGATCTAAGATCAGACTGCATGTTATGTTCCATCTGATCTTGATCTCCACTATTAGCGAAAGCACTTCTATTGTGCTCAACATGTAAATGGTTGAAGTCTTGTAAAAAATGAACAGGGAGGAAAAAAATATCCTAGCATTTAAAGTAACAAGGAAATAAAATAGAATAAACTTTTTCATGTTTTTTTCGCTAAGTTCAAATATATGATAATTATTATCATTTAATAGGACCATTATAATAACAAAAACCAACATGAATTTAACAAAATTTTAACACAGATATGTATTATATCTAATTCTTTTTTTCCCATCTGCTGTTTTTAAAAAGAAACACACAAAGAAAAAGGCAAGGATTCCTTGAAGTCAAAATAAAGTGAATTCTCTGTTTGTTAAGGCCATCTGGTCCACAAATCTGAAATAAATAAGAACATGTAGGTAATTTAAAGATACATCCTTACAGCCAGAAAAAAAACACACTTTTAAAACTTTATAGTATTTAGAATGGTTCAGAATTTTGTCAGTTGTGTAAACATGGATAAATTACCAATAAATGTGGTGTAAGGGATACAGAAACTCCAGGAACTTGTCTTCAATTCAAAACCGGAAACGACAACAGTGATTTCTTTGATGGCAACCAGAAACTGAAATGCACTTCTATCATTATCTGTGCAACCTTGTAACTGTCAGGGGCAACATTTGGTATCAAGATATAAGAATGACATTAATTTAATAAAATAAAAAGATGAAATGGGTTAAAAACTGCCTGAAAACGAGTATCGATGTATTGTTAAATAAATGTATCTTTAAATGAAATCATTACAAACTAGAACTATTGCAGGCTGGTGAGCACACTCCCACTAAAGAACCGTAACTCCTGTAACAGTCAACTAATCATGTTGAAAATAGCAGGTGCCAAAGTTCCCATGGTTAAATGGCTTCAAAGTATAATATCAGCCAAATTGGTTGAAAACTGCAGGGGGGAAGGCGACAGAAAAGGGCGTCTACAGGCGGATGGACAGACAGCCTGATTTTACTACATGTATCTCTAACTTTGTCTTGGGAGATATACCAGTAACAATGAACTAAAAACTATTAAGTGGTTTGCAGGCTCTTAACACTTTACTGCACAATCTCTAGTTTTAGCCACCCTGAAGAATGGAACTTTTGAAAACATTGTGAGAAAAGGAGAAAATGCTAGTAACCAGCATTTTCTCTTTTTCCTCACAATGTTTTCTACCCTATAAGAGAACTTAAGCTTATTTGAAATCATTTCCAATCTGACAATCATGGATCCTTTTTATTCAGAATACTAAAAAATTTTGTCATTTGGGAAAGGGTTTCAACAGAGACATAAACTGATATATTCTTATGTCTATAGTATGCATCCCAATTATGTGTCTATAGTCATAAGTCAATTGACAGTGACCTGTCTTTATTAGTAAAAGCTTTCATGCACACTGGACTCCTAGGACTGTTTAGTAAATAAAACAGAATTTTCAGTCACATAATCAGTATCAAATACCCATTAGTATTTTGATTTCAGAGCTGACAGATTTGTCTGTCTCATTCCATAAAATACTGGACAATGTAGATCCATGATCAGACAGCATGTGCTGTGAAGTCTGATTTTGATATACACTATCCAGAGAAGCACCTTATATAACCCTTAGCATGCTGCAAGTTTATACTAGAGTGTAATTTATTTGGATAATTAAGGATTTTCTGTTAACTCTTTCAGCATTTATTATATACAGTAAATCAAACCACGATCCTCCCATGGCTAAAAATACAATCCACTGAAACTCACAAAGGTCTTTATCTTTCAAGCTTGACTAAACAAGCAGATGGTAGAGACTCTATAGATCAAAAGATCTTGATCTTTGTCATTCTGCAAAAGCCTATTTCGCAAAATAGCCCTAAAAAGGTTGATTGGAACATACCTTGTCATTTCACTGTTGAGTTTGACGTGTCTCGGTACATAGGCCCATGTCATATTCCTTTGTAATGGTTCATGCTTACTCCACCATCCACAGCCATGACTAGTTGTGAGTGGGTAATTGTACAGCTGGTGTGGTTCTAAACATAAAAGAAAGAGAAAAAAGAAGTAAGATTTTTTCACCATTTACCAAACTGTGTCTTTTAAACTGCAAGAACGAAGGCATTGAAAAATTGTGCAAAACAGGAGAGCACAATTGTAATTGGGATTTGCTCTTTCTTGCACAAAGTTTACTAATTTTTCAAGAGTTAACTTCCCCATCATTTACACTGCATTTATTCTGCTGTCTGCATATGCTTTAACTCTTTACCAAATGACAGAATTTTAGAGTGCCCATGACAAACTAAATGTTGCACAAATTAGGAAATTTTTGGGCGTATTCCTTTCGCTACTCCGAACACTCCGAACATGTTCTAAATCAATGGAGTATTTTAGAACACTGTGCCGTGTTCTTCAGAACATGTTCTGACTGTTCTAATTCAATCGAGGTGCAGCGCACCTGCTGAACGGTTGCTAGGTGATTCAAGATGGCTGAAAGATGGACAGTTCTTCATGGCGAAACTTGTAATTGTCTTTTTTACAATATGAATGCCATAAATAGAAGCACTATCGACTCGGCAGTGTCAGTCTCTACTAACTCTCCACAGCTAATCATATCCTCCACTAGCGCAGCTAAGACAGTAGCTCTTGCAACAGCCATCGTGGCAATGTACATTAATTTCGGTATCGATTAGAACAATGTTCCGAAAATGCTCCATTCAGAACATAATTCCAGAACACTGTATGTGTTCTGAAATATTTCATTCGCACATTTTAGAAGAGCATTCCAGAACACTGGACATTGTGCCAGAACAGGTGAATGGAATACGCCCTTTATCTGTGAGGGTAGAAAACATTGTGGGAAAAAGGAGACATTGCTGGTTACCAGCATTTTCTCCTTTTCCCATAATGCTTTAAAAACTCTTTCCTTGGAGAGGTTAAAACTCAGGATTATGTGGTAATGGGTTAAATGCTTTGATACCAACAAGACAGCTCCCTCCTTTATGGAACCTAGTGACTCAGCCCTTAGGGGCGTGACAGACATAGCGTTCCATCACAGACGCATACCACTGCTAAACTTTGGACTTGATGTAGTAAATGAATGGGAAAAAACAGGGGTCAAAGTCATGCATATTGTGCTTTTTGGGGGACTAACAAGGGGTATTTTCAGATCATCTTGGGTCAAAACCGAGGAACCTCAGCTAAGACAAACAAAAGCAATAATACTTTTCCAAAAATCTTTTTCACTTTATCAGGTTTAGCAATTAGTTTGATTCCTATAATAGCTATATATACTGGTGTAATCAAATTTCGCCAATGCAAGGGAAACTGCTCTTGCAGATTGTACAAAACAATAGTAATTTTCTTTCTGGTTAAATATCTTTTGTAAAAATAACTTTTACCACTTAAACATCTAAGTTTATCTGTCAAAACATCGTTAGAAGTGAGACAGTAAAAAGTCGCCTTCTATAAAAAGAGTAAGCCAATTTCGACAACTCTGGTTTTCCAAAAATTAGAGGCCCCAGAGAGGGTGAAATGAAATAAAAAATTCACAGCATCATTTCAGCAATATTCATTACCTCCCTTGGATATTAACTCTACACTTACTTCCTACGAGAAACCCTGAAGAAAATAAAACAAAATGCAGCTCTCAGAAAACAAAATCGACAGTCATGACATTTTTTGTGTAATTATTTCTGCCATGGCACTGAAATATTACAATCTAAATCAGGATGACAGTGTTGGGAATAAACAGGCTGTAAATCCAAAAAAGATAACCCTTTGTAACTCACAGAAAAAAGGTATTTTCTTGTCTTTGTAGTGATTTTTGTACCTGATTCAATCTATTTTCTTAGGAAAAAATGAATAAGGACCCCTCTTTCATTCATATGGATATATTTCCCTTTAGGTGCCCCATACGAAACTTCGGCTATTAAAGTTCAAACGATAACCTGTCAAACCGAAAATAGACGACACAAAAAAGTTTTAAGCTGAAAGGATCTTTTAAAATCTGCATATAAAGGAGACACCTGAAAAGTGATAATAAAATGGCGGGGAAAAGCATGTGAGAGGTCGCTTATGAACTTTTTTCTTATTGACAGGTATTTTTCAGTCATTAGATTCAAATCACAGTTTAAAACACCTTTGCTGCTAAGATATCAATCATTTCCGTGAATGGATGATGTCACAGATACGAAAATATTGCCCAAGAACATAGTTGGCGAAATTCGATTACTGGCGAAATTTGCTTACGCTCCTACACATTATCATGTGGTAAGCATAGTATGCTTCATCCCTGTATGCTTAGGCAATAGTATGCTTATTCCAATAATTCACCCCTAGAATTACAGGTGGCTCAAGACTGTAAACACTAATCCTGGTCAGAACTCACAACCCCTCCATAAGGACAGTATTTTAACATATTTACCAATTTAGCGCTCTCGAATCAAATACTTTCAAAATTCAATTAAAAGAATTATCAAATACAATTTGCAATCAGCCAAATTTAACATTTTATTTTAAAAGTTAAATTTACCTTTCGGGGTTCGAATGTGTTTTGTCCTCATACGAGTGAATTCAACATATGAATCTTGTGGCCCTGGGCCATACGCCGAAACTTGATTGATTGGAACTATTGATCGCCTCGGGGGA
Organism: Hippopus hippopus; assembly: GCA_946811185.2. Lineage (NCBI taxonomy): Eukaryota > Metazoa > Mollusca > Bivalvia > Cardiida > Cardiidae > Hippopus > Hippopus hippopus. The sequence continues at coordinate 42,680,607 of OX328105.1, read as the reverse complement.
TCTTTATCAACAAGAGGTGGAAATGCAACAAATCCTAGCTGTCGATCTGCTCGCAAAGGGTCGCTTTTAGCCCGCGCTGAGGATTCCCTGATAGTATTTTGGTACCCCAACTGAGATAGTCCGAAAAACGACATTTTAGTTAATCTGTGGAACACTTTTGGTTTGACTCTAAGTTTTCACACTTCCGATATACACAACTTTCTTTTTTCACTAGTTTCACTTGACGTTTACCTCCGAAAGTTGCTAAGCACGCCATGGATTACTTCCGGGTCAACGCTTAAAAAAAAGAAAGATTTTTTAACGAAATAGAAGTAGTGATAATTTTATAACGTGCAATATTTCGCTTCAGCTACATTCATGGTATTTTTAAAATATTTTTTACAGTTTAAATGATGAGAAAAAGAACAAATCAGTAAAAATACTGTGATATTGATCAATAAACTTTCGTTAAATAAAGCTGATAAGCAAGAATAACTTCTCGTGTGGTGCGTTAGTCTCACTGGGCACGAGAATTACGCACGTCTGTCTACTTCTGTAGTGAATGTCTTTCTCAAACTATTGATATATATCCTTCGTAATCTTGTTGATCCAGCTCAGTCATCTTTCGAAATGGACACACGGGGCTCGTTGGCTTTCGATGAATATGGTAGACCATTCATTATCCTTAGGGATCAAGAGAGTAAATCAAGATTAACTGGGATCGAAGCACACAAGGTGGGTACTCAACTCTATGTACTAGAAGGTTCGAATTCCATTTTTAGGATAGAGTGTTACTATTTTTGATGTTTTTCAGATGTGCCTCACGTCAGAAACATACCCGCATACTGGAATTGGAGTATTGCTGCGTTTTTCGTCTGGACAGCAAGATGACATGATTCTACATGTTGGCCAAACTTCAGATGCCCTGTCGGAACTGCCAAGAAGTGCATTTAGTCTGAACAGAAAGCTTACATTTGAAAGATAGGCATAATACCGGCAAACGCACCGCTGCTATACAGTCAGTGCATACACGTGGCATTGTTGTTTGAGTTAAAAGAAGAAATTAATGATATTTTCAGCTTCATTCCGTTGACAAATATTGTATTTGATATATACGAAATGAATCTGTAAAACAATTGCAATTTTTTTGACACATAATTTTGATTTTCATGGGTGTTCGCGATTTATGGCGGGGCGTCTTTCCGGTATTATGCCAAAAGATGTTATTAGTAACGTTTTCATTTGCATTCCTGTCTGTAGACCTAGGACAAGCAAATTCTTTGTTTCTAGCATTTTTTCTGTTTCCCACGATGTTCCCACAATGTTTTTAAAGGTTGGTTCAACTGCACTTTAGTGGACACATATTGTCGGGTGACTCAACTGCACCCCTGTCCTAACTCCACCACCTTGTTTTCGTCAAAATCTCGCAATGTTTCAGCGAGCGCGAGTCTGACAGAAAGGTTTTTATTACATCATAGTAAATATACTCCAATGATTTTCAACCCAAAATGAGATATAAACAGATATTTGTCTTAATTTTCATGTCCACTTACTGTTTTCCTGTGTAATTAAGCAATGCCAACTTTTTCCTTAAAAATCAACTCTAAAGTCATAAAATGTGAACATAAACACATCTGAAACGCTTCATCTGCAAATGTTTACATTTTATTAATGAAAATCACGTGACAAAACATAAGTTCTCTAAGGCCAAGCATATTTTTATAAATAGGTTTTGGTCCCACGGTACCTTCAGTCAGCAGGGTTGATCCGATGTTATTTGTGTGATTGTGTCTCTGCACCCCTTCACAGCAGCCCTTCCTTTACAGTATCTGGAAATTTCAAAATCTTACAGGTTGTATTTCAGTCTTCGTAATGTGTCTTTAATCTGCTTGTCAGCCATGAAAATGGACATGAATGAATAGAAGAATTATTAATCTTTACAAAGAACCAAAATAATTAAAAAATGTTACTGTTACTTTCTTGTAGTTCCATTATTTTGAGATGTAAATATCTGTTGACCTACTTCCCAGGAAATCGAAACTATGCTTGACATTTACTGCGCATGATTCAAGTCATTTCCGGTACAGTTTTTTTTTTTTCTCACAATTTATCTGCTTCTGTTTTATCAGCTTGGGCATGGAAAGGGAAACTAAAATGTACTGGATACATTTCATTTATGAGGAGTCATATTCATCACTTAAATTGCTGATCACACGATGTGATTTTTTCAAATGAAATTGACCACGCATGCGCAGTTACAGTGATCGGGAAAGAATTTATTTCAACGAGACAATGTCTCCTGTTTTTGAAAACCAATGAGACATTTTCAAAAGTAATGAGACATTCAGAATGTGAACCATGATTGTAAATTACTCTCCAACTAATATAACTCATATGTAAGCAGTATGAACCCATAATTTTGATTATTGCCTGTATCTATTTCACTAAATTTCAATAAACTGAAATAGATACAGTAAGTTAGCTTGAGTGTTCTTTCACAAGGCACTGTATACTAGTCTAGTACTGGTTTGTTAAATGAATACATGAATTGTCACCATGAAATAACTGAAAAACATAAATTAAAAAAACGCAGTAAGTTCTTTCATCCACAGCAATTAACACAAAATATCATAACACTTTGTTTGGGCCATACTTTGAAATTTATTAAATTACGAGTTAAATTAACACATTTAATCACAAACTCAGATCTTCTGTAGTCACCTGTATGTTCAAGTGCATTTTGTAAAAAAAAAAAATATTAGACAGCACAGAACATTGACCATGACAGCAGTTTGTTTACTCTATGGAACTCGACCTCAATGACGTCACATAACTGTACACGCCGAATACACACACATACAGTCATGCGTGAAGCAAGTGTTACTGAAATAAAATGTTGAACCTTTGATCACGTACGATAGTTTGTAGGACTATATTAAGTAACTTTGAAGGTAATTTTCTTCGATTTATTTAATTACAAACCTGTTTGGACGACTGACTGCAAAAAGACTTTCAACTGTGGTTGATTTGCCGCTGGTGGTACAACTTTCCTGTTAGGCGGCATTTTAAAAGAAGAGAAATAGCAAACTTCACAGACGCTTGCCAATAGATATAAGGGCTTCCTGCAATGAGCAGGTTTAATTTACGGATCAGTCCCGATGATTCAATCGCAATATCTCGGATATAAAGTCACACTTTATCAGTGTATTATCGAGCAACATTCCCGATTACCGATGTTAAAATCAGATTCTAGCGCATACAATCAATGATAATATTCACAAAATACGAGAAAAGTAAAACTTCACATTTCTTTGTTTTAGTTTTAGAAGATTCGCAAAACATATAGGCGCAACTTCCGTATTTATATGAGACAGTTGGGCGCATTTTTAGGATTTTGAATGAGACATTTTTGGTTTTCATGTGCCTATGGCGCATGGCGCAGGGGTTTCCCGATCACTGCAGTTAACTGAATTTATAATGAGTGTTTACAAATTAACTAGGTATGTTTATGTCAAATAAAAGTTAAATTACAAATAGATCGATGAAAACCTTGCACTTCACTTGGTGTCAACGTGAAGTTAAATCATTTATCTATCGATTCATGTCCATTGTCATAGCTGACAAGCAGATTAAAGACACATTAAGCAGACTGAAAGATGACCGGTAAGATTTTGAAATTTCTAGATACTGTTGAAGAAGGGCTGCTGTGAAGGGGTGCTGAGATCCAATCACAAAGATAACATCAGAGCAACCCTTCAGACTTAAGGTAGTCCCAGGGTTGTTACACTTACGTAGGAGAATGGGAACCCTGCATGCAGTTAATTTCTAAAGTGCATTCTACCCCACAGGTATTCTTTCCAAAGAGTCGTATAAACATGGGCTTGTTTGGAAAAGGGGCTAAATGAGGACTCTCATTAAGCAAGCGAAAAGTTTGTAATTCCTTCTGATTGAAAATTTCAGTCCCACATAATGGCTGCCAAAACAGTTGCTGGAGTGTTACGTACATCTCTTGGACCGAAAGGTCTGGACAAATTACTGGTATCCCCAGATGGTGATATTACTATTACAAATGATGGCGCTACGATTCTTAAACAGATGGATGTAGAACACCAGATAGCGAAGTTGATGGTACAGCTGTCACAATCACAGGATGATGAAATTGGTGATGGAACCACAGGAGTTGTGGGTAAGCTTAAACATTGTATTGAGCAACAAGTTGTAGACTTGTCTAAATTAATAGCATTAGATGTGACTCAATAGAGTTTTTGTTATGTAAAAGGTTTATAACCCTTTTTTTTTTTTTTTTTTTTAAAGAAAAAGGTAGCAATGGTGTGAGAAAGGAGAAAATGCTGACAAACAGTGTTTTCGCCATTTCCAACAATGTTCTTTTTCCTCAGCTCTTTTTCCTTAGTAGGATATAACTTGAGACTTAATCCCTAAAGTGACAAGTGAAGCTTAGATCATTTCTCTAGGTAAAGATCTGATGGCATGTTCATTGGAATGGTTGTTTGATCAATATTCAACTGTCTTGTAACATGCTAAAAGAATTTCTGTGCCATGGGCAGTGGTCAGTCATTCTGACCATTGATAAAAGATACAGAAACAAGCTGACCGTTACTCTTTACCACACAGTCCAGAGTGATAATGGGCCTGAGGAAATAACCATTTGAAAACCCTGTGGGAATAAAAGAAATTGCATTTAACCAGCATTTTCTCCTTTTCCTCCATTTTTTTTTTTTTTTTTACACTTTCACAGACTATAACCATCATTTCCCATTAATGTTGTCTGCAAGTGCTTTGATATGGACCAGTCTAAAATATTTTGTTGTTTGATAGAGTTAATTTTATACAGTGCATTCTTTTCAATAGTAGCTCACTGTGGTTTAGTTTGGTTTTCCTTCCTTCTAAACCCTTTACCAGACAACTAAATTTCAAATTGAAAGCATTTTCAGACAAAATTAATTAAGCTAAAGTTATAGAATTTGCCTTTGGAAAAAAAAAAGAAAACATTTTTGAAAAAGCAAAAAATTCTGATAACCAGTATTTTCTCATTTTCCTACAATATTTTCTAAAATCATCTCCCTCAGTGTTGTTATAAACTCTGGATATTTGGTAAAGGGTTAAGACACAATACAACATCTTCTTAAATAGTCAAGGATGGATGTTCGGGAATGAGTCATACCTGTTGTGATATGATATCAGAACCTGTCTATTATGAAGTAGTGCAACCAAAGTTGAATACATACACTGTGATGATGCATACCGAATTCCTATGTAATTTTCTTTATTAGTCATAGGCCAGACAGTATGCTATATAAAATCTTTAATCAAAGTGGTTAAAACGCTGTAAAGTTTAACCTCACTGAAACTAATTCTAGAAACAGTTACAGTATAATGTAGTTCACAAAGTGTGCCCCAGAAATGTATAATACCTATCTGTTACTATTTATGAGAAACAAGAAAGACATTTGAAAATTTAGAAAATTTATTTGACCAAGAAATTAGTTTGAATCTGTTCTTTCAGATTATCTAAAAAAAACTGCTCAAGACTTAAACATTTTGGCCATGATATGTAAAAAAGAGGCTAAATGTATCTGCAGAAGGTATCAACCCAGATCAGCCTGCGCAGGCTGACCTGAGATGAAACTGTTTGCTTTTCATAAATTTTCTGCAATGCAAAGGATCACTGTACCTCATAATTCAATCTATTGTTATACAAAATAGATTTTATGGATGCATAATTATGTAATTACTTTCTTGGTATCATGCATCACATGCATTGAACCCCCTTGTGCCAGAGCAGAGCTCATTTGTTACTTTGATTGATACAGGTGTCTAGTTACTCAAATTAACTCATTACCCTTGAAACTAACTGGCAGCATAAAACTATGACATAATTTTGTAAGGTACAGATAACCAGCATGAGTCAAGATTTGACAAAATAACCAGGCAAAAACATGTCCTATTGTTTTCTCAAGTGGTCTTCTGTACAGCTTTAAAAGTTGTATGCAGAATGAAATAACTTAAAAGGATACATTTGAGTCGTCCTGTGTTTCTCATAGAGACTTCAAGAACTTGGCAAGAAGCTTATGAAAATAGATGTATTAGCCATGCATTGTGAAAAAATAGCTTAATGCACCTGCAAAAAGTATCGGCCTAGGTCAGCCTTTGCAGTCAGCGCAGGCTCACCTGGGTTGAAACTTTGTCATATTTGTAAATTTTCAGCATGCATTGGACCATACTACCTCAGGATCCTGTCGGCTGTTAGACAAAATGGATTCCATGCACCCGTGGTTTTGGGATGACTTGCATGCTATAATGAATCACAGAGATGCATTAAACCCCCTTTTGCGTGAGCATGGCTCATATTAATGTATATTGTTCAACAGTTTTGGCAGGTGCTCTTCTGGAACATGCAGAGAAGTTATTAGATCGTGGGATACATCCAATAAGGATTACTGATGGCTATGAAATGGCAGCAAAAGTAGCTGTAGAACATTTAGATAGTATTGCAGAGAAATATGTTATTGATCCAAAGAACACTGAACCTTTAGTGAAACTTGCCATGACAACCTTGGGATCTAAGATGTAAGCATGTATCTTTTTGCTTGTTGTTGTTTATGTTGATAAGTCTACTAACTTTAAGATGAATGACAAGATTTTAGGTATTTCCATGTTCAAAGCATTTGCAGGGTACTTATTAAGGGTGGCTCAAAAAATTCAGTTTTTCTTTTTAAAGATTTGAAAACATTATTGGAAAGGGGGAAAAAATGCTGGTTGCCATCATCTCCTTTTCCAAAGATAAGTCTTTTCTCATTTTGCCATACATACGCATTTCACCTAATTAATGCGCAGGGGCGCCATACAAAAGACCAACAAGGCGCTCTTATTTCATAGACAATTTCCCGAAATTTCAGTTCCGTCTTGTAGAGTAAGTATGGTACTTTGATCCAGGTTTTAGTTAGTGCCATGTGCAAAGTGATCGCAATTTGAAAGACCCACTGTATTAATGCAGAATGTATCAATTCTACTGCCAATCATGATTCATTTGGACATGAAATAGCATTCACAATTTATATGGAACACTAGTTTTCGATACTTCACTTTCTTAAAGTTTTTTTTAAAAAGAAGTTGCCAGAAGTTTATAATGGTATTGGAAGTGTATGTATATTCGGATAGACGGGCGTTAATGACATCGATTTGTGAAGTACATGTAATTAGGATAATGTCAATGCCACATCGATAAGTTTATTTATAAGATATATGTCATCAATAAATTTCATAAGTCTGCGTTTTAGGGAAGTTATCTTGCATTTGGAAGTTTGTCACTCCATTCGCCGACTATCAGGTAAGGTTGTGTGTGGGGGGGGGGGGTGTCTGGGGGCCTCTGGAGTAAGTAATATTGTCGAGGGCACTACTATTAGGGAGGGAGCGTTAATTAGGTGAAATACGGTACTTACACATGAATTTGTACATTTACTTAGTTTATGTTGATATTCGAATCATTGAAAGCACAGTGATTCATTTACCTGCGCGCCGTGCAGGAATGGCGCATAAAAATCGCAGACACAGATTTTTAAAAGATGTGCAGCTGTTGGGCACATATGTTTGCTGGTCAGTGCGACTGCGTTTCGGATTTTAAGAGGACTGTGTTCCGGGTTTATCTTTTAGAATATTCTACTTTATACATATCTATGAACCGAGTAAACGGGCGTTATCTAACTTGCCAATACAACTTGACAGAAAATTTTTCCGTATCAGTCTAGTACAGTGTGTAGAGCATAATCGTGTACAAGGACTACTTCTGTGTATTGACGTTCATGTCTAATCGCCAAATTTCTAACACGTTCGGCCTGCATGATAAAGCACAAAAAACCCATTTTTTAGTATATTCATAGCTATTTCATCTGTTACTTCTCGTCTACTTTTTTCAAAAATTGTTTCTATGCAGAACTTAAGTTTGTCTGATATCAATGCCCATTACATAAACATGTGTTGCTGCAAAAGGGTATTTCCATATGCTACTGTACGATACACTCGTGAACTTAAGAACCGCGATTCATAATCACAACCTTGACTTGCCTCCTGAGTAAAAACGAAAAGAAATGTACTATTTTTTGACAGTGACAGTGTTTAAGAAATAATTTTTTAGCCACAGTTGTTGTCTTTCTTCTTGTAGCGGCTCGGGGAAGCAACCGCCATTTTTAAATGCATACTGGTCTATGCAGACTTACCGTTATTTATCTATATTAATCCGCCGTTCATAAATATTGTACATATATGTACAAATAAATGTAGTTCTCTGAACTTTTGGTTATTCGTATTGATTTTGTGATGTTTCTTTACAGTTATTGTGGTGAGGTATATAATAAAAGGAATATGACATCAGTCTGCATTTCTGTGTGGTCGGATCATGTCTCGTTTCGTGTGTGAAAAGGTGAATATCGGATTCGACCTTCGGTCTCATCCGATATGTATCTCTCAGTGTTACCACTCGCGCAAATTATTGCGTAAATCACGTTACAGAATTGAAATTCACTTCACAAATTTTGGTTACACGTGAGACCTCACGTAAGAAAGAAAGTAAAAAAGCCATTATCGGCTTAACTTGGGTAAAGTGACAGGACTTGAAGTTACTCGCTACCCTTATTGATAAATTATTGTCAAGTCACGTGGAAATACCTATCCATAAATTAACACACATGAAAAAGTGCTCGGTGCAAAAAACACGGAAACCCATGACACAACAAAATGTTCCTTTCGACATTGCCCGATCAGAGTCACTGCAGACCGTCTTTTCAGCTTTTTAATGACTTTAAGCGGTAAATTTCCTCAGATATCTTAATATGACAGACTTTTGTGCTGCAAATCATCAATAGTGATTGCTTTAAATACCTCTAGTTGAGTACCATTATTGTCATACCCTCTAATATGAAATCTTGCCCCCAGATTCACAGCTCAGGGGGTAAGTGTATCCTTGAAATAAAAAGCTAGTGGGAACACTGACATCTTTACACAGGCAACTCGACATGATCAGACCACACAGAAATGCAGACTGTTGTAAATTACAACTTATAATATTCCATATGTAACACCGGCTACAGTTTGCGAGGGTAAGGCTGATTTTGATTGCTCGCTTAAAATCCAACCAATCAGCGGTGTTCTTAAAATACAATCCAACCAGTATGGCTTCCCATGGAAAACGAAAGTAATGTTTGTTGCATTTTGGGTAGCGATTTGTGAGTTTTCTCGGCTTCATCATGTCATCGAAGGAATACATAAAGCTAAACACGAAATAAAAAGGTATTGAGGTTGTAGTTTATTGATTGATTTTGTAACGAGCACCCGACTTGGCAAGTGCAACGATTTTAACAAATTCGGATACGACAAAAAGAGGCGCATAAATTTCACAGATGTCCCATAGTCTTTACGAAACAATCCGGGGTTTTTCCTAAGAAGAAAGCCTATTGAAAACATTTTGGGAAAAGGAGAGAATGCTGGTTACCTGCATTTTCTCCTTTTCCCAAAATGTTTTCAAACCTTTCATAGACAAATCCAATCATTTTCAGTACAATTTAGTTTGTTGTCTGCAAGTGCTTTCAGTTTGGACAAGTCAAATTTTTTCGTTTGGTAAAGAGTTAAATTACAGTACTGATAAATGTTGCATATTTGTAAAATATCAGACAAACGTGAGTGTCCATTGTCAACAAAAGTGTCAGACCAGATATTGAAACAAGTTACAGACTTTATAACCTGATTGTGATTTATACGATCAGCAGAGTGTCTATTCTCTTAGTACTTGGCATCCTAAAGATCTTCAATCTGTCACATTTTTTCACTCTAACAGTATCAACAGATGTCATGAACATATGGCCCATATTGCTGTGGATGCCATCATGTCTGTAGCAGATTTTAACAGAAGAGATGTTGACTTTGAGCTGATCAAAGTGGAAGGTAAAGTAGGGGGTAAACTGGAGGATACCATGTTGGTGAAAGGAGTGATTGTTGACAAGGATTTCAGCCATCCACAAATGCCTAAGGTATAAGGTCTTTGTGTACCTCTTCCTCCTAATTTTGCCAGTGAATACTGTATTAAGAGTTAGTCTACCTGTTAACTGTTTGTCTGCTAAGCACAACTCGATACCCTGTAGCAGACAGTGCAGATTAAGATCAGACTGCAAAGACTGCACTGTCCACAATGAACTTGTACAGTGAAAAAAATATGCGATTTTGGAGGTTTTTAAAGCTTTAATTGGTTAAATTTTCAGTTGATGTCTTTGGCTGCATAAGGGTTAAAATGTATACTTACTGTCATTCTTGAAAGTGAATTAGAGTTTTGTAGCTATCAGTATGTGCTGATTTTTGCTGTTGCTGTGAAATTATTATACCAATGTATCAATGTATGAGCAGCCAGTGGCTTGGCAAGACTGTTGGAGATACGGAGATGGTATATGTACTCTTGCAGCCTCAGGAGGGTGGGGAATCAGAGAAGAAATTTTATTAGCCACTTGGCAGACCTAGGAGTCGGAGGCAAAACAAGCCTTGTATTGATTAACTGTTAACCCTCTACAACACAATTCCAAGTTTTAACAAACCTGACAAGGCTTTTGAAAGCATTTTGAGAAAAAGAGAAAATGTTGATAAGCGTTTCCAAAATGTCTTCTGTCAGAATCCAATTCAATTATTGGAGCCACGTCGAATTCATCTTTAACAAGTGCTTTCAGTTTGGGTATGCCGCATATTTTGTTATGTGGTGAAGAGTAAAAGCACTATGTAAATGAAATGGACCTGCTTAATAAAAAAAATTGACTCTTTCATTGCACTTGCTGTCTGATCTTGATCTACACAGTGAGGAGGAGGTAGCCTGATCTTGATCTCCATTGTCTACAAAAACAAGTAATGTTTTGCTGATTGCTCTTATGGTAAAAGTCTCATAATCTGTGAATATTTTTGTTTCTTTTCAGAGTGTTAAAGATGCAAAGATTGCTATCCTTACCTGTCCATTTGAACCTCCAAAACCCAAAACAAAACACAATCTAGAAGTGAAATCGGTAGAAGATTACAGAAAACTTCGACAATATGAACTGGAAAAATTTGAACAGATGGTACAACAGGTTAGTCTTTCAGCTAGTAACTTGGAATGTCTTACCGTACTTGTTTGGTGTCTGTGATTTTGAGGTGAAGCAGCGGCTTCGTAATCATAAGGTCCTGAGTTCAATACCTAAGAGCAGGTGTCAACTTTGGGACTGTTCATTGGCCCACACATTTGGCCTTAGTACTGAAGTAGTTTCCAGGAAGCAGGATTGAGAAAGATTAATACAACTTGCAAGAACACTAGTTTCTCTATCGATGTAAAATATGTTTTAACTAAAAGCTTTTTTCTTTAAGGTTGCAGTAGAAGGTAATGATTGTCTAGCGACGCTGTGGGCAGTTTGTTATGCATAGAGTATGTTTGTGTTTAGTAATTACTCGATTATTTTTTGCAGGTAAAAGATACTGGCGCTAATTTAGTCATATGTCAGTGGGGTTTCGATGATGAAGCAAATCATCTCTTGTTGCAGAAGAAATTGCCAGCAGTAAGATGGGTTGGTGGACCTGAAATTGAGGTGAGAAGTTATTGGAGTTCATATTTTATCAAGCTCTGTCATCATACAATTCCTAACATCTAGTTCTGAGTAAATCTGACTGTCAAATTGATTTTCAATTACAGTTTGATCTATATTCTCCTGTGTTCTGGCAAGTTAAAGATTCTGTTACATTATCCCACTGAAAAATGTCTCAACATAACTGCACACTGTAAACTGTTGGGACATTTTTCCGTTAACTATATTTGATCATAAGTAGCTTCTGAATTTGAAAGTGTCCCCCATTTGTGAAAGGTTAGTTGTCCCTCTCTGGTTAATCCTTCGCAGAACACTGATTTTTGATGAAATAAAGGGTATCTTGTCCACCAACAACAAAATGTACCTAGCAGACTTAAATTGGTAATTGAAATGTGAGAATAACATTATGTTGTTTTGTCTACTTCTTCCTTTAAATCTTTACTGGCCTCTCATCTCTGATGCATGTGAGAAAGTAGTCAGCGACTTGGAAAGAAAGTTGTATCAGTACTGGTGTGAGAAAGCCGGGAAACACATGCTTAGCTGCACTGACCGCCTTGATATTACCTAAGTTGTTGAAGCGGCATTAAACTCCAATTCAATCAATCAATCAATAACTCTATACCGAATGACAAAATTCTAGACTTGTTCAAACTGAAAGCATTTACAGATGACAAAATAAACATGACTCAAAAATCAAAATTTGTTTTGGAAAGAAAGAAAGCATTGTGGTAAAAGGAGTTCAGGATCATGATTATATTTACGTAAAGTTTTGCATTATTTATGGTTCCACTTAATTGATACCAGTGATGCTGAAAATATGATTTGGTTTAATGAATCAGAAAATGTATCCCAACACTAGAAATCCTTCAAATCAGCATTTTTTTCCTGGATTACTTACAGTTAATAGCAATTGCCACTGGTGGAAGAATTGTACCCCGTTTTGAAGAGTTGACAACAGAGAAACTTGGAAAAGCTGGTATTGTAAAAGAATTGACATTTGGTACAGTAAAGGAGAGAATGTTAGTCATCGAAGAATGTCAGAACTCAAGGGCAGTCACTATATTTATTAGAGGAGGAAATAAAATGGCAAGTCATTTTTTTCTGCAATGAAACAACTGATTTTAGAATAATTTTCAGTAATTTCTCAATCGTTAAATTTTGTTATGCCAAGCCAGATCACACTGATAAATATTGTTGGAATGTTAATATAAGAAAGCAGGCATTTGCTTGGAAAGAAAGTTGTGTCATACCATTCAAAAAAGAAATGAGCAAAAATTTCAAGTTTGACTCTTTCCTGGAGTACTCAATAACCAATGTTGCTAACAGAGAATTGGATGTTCAGTCAATTACTCATGTACTTGTTCCCGTCCCTATTATATATGAACCACTTTATATGTTTGTACAGATTGTTGAGGAAGCAAAGAGAAGTATACATGATGCCCTGTGTGTAATTAGAAACATTGTGAAGGATGAGAGGGTAGTGTTTGGAGGTGGTGCACCAGAAATCTCATGTTCTTTAGCTGTTGCAAAGGCTGCTGACAAGGTACACAGTACAAGGATTTTATATATTTTTAGCTCAGCTGAACACAAAGTGCTCAAGGTGAGCTTTTGTGATCGTGCTGTGTCCGTCGTCTGTCGTCAACTTTTACCTTGTGTACGCTGTAGAGGCCACATTTTCAGTCCGATACTCATGAAGCTTGGTCAGAATGTTTGTATTGATGACATCTCGGACAAGTTCGAAAATGGATCATGTCAGGTCAAAAACCAGGTCACTAGAACAAATCTTAGAAAAACCTTGTTTATGCTGTAGAGGCCACATTTTCAGTCTTGAACTCTTGAAATTTAGTCAGAATGTTGGTCTTGATGTCGGGTCAACAACTAGGTCACTAGGTCAAATCTTAGAAAACCCTTGTGTATGCTCTAGAGGCCACATTTTCAGTCCAAAACTCTCGAAAGTTGGTCAGAATGTTTGTCTTGATGGTATCTCAGATGAGTTCGAAATTGGGTCATGTCGGGTCGAAAACTAGGTCACTAGGTCAAATCTGAGAAAAACCTTGTGTACGCTCTAGAGGCAACATTTACAGTACAAAACTCTTGAAAGTTGATCAGAATGTTTGTCTTGATGATATCTCGGATGAGTTCGAAAATGGGTCATGTCTGGTCAAAAACTAGGTCACTAGGTCAAATCTTAGAAAAACCTTGTGTACGCTCTAGAGGTCACATTTTCAGTCCAAAACTCTCGAAAGTTGGTCAGAATGTTTGTCTTGATGGTATCTCAGATGAGTTCGAAATTGGGTCATGTCGGGTCGAAAACTAGGTCACTAGGTCAAATCTGAGAAAAACCTTGTGTACGCTCTAGAGGCAACATTTACAGTACAAAACTCTTGAAAGTTGATCAGAATGTTTGTCTTGATGATATCTCGGATGAGTTCGAAAATGGGTCATGTCTGGTCAAAAACTAGGTCACTAGGTCAAATCTTAGAAAAACCTTGTGTACGCTGTAGAGGTCACATTTTCAGTGCAATACTCATGAATCGTGGTCAGAATGTTTGTCTTGATGATTTCTTGGATGAGTTTGCAAATGGGTTATGTCAGGTCAAAAACTAGGTCACTGGGTCAAATCTTACAAAAACCTTGTGTACCATCTAGAGGCCACATTTTCCGTCAAATACTCATGAAAGTTGTTCAGAATATTTGCTATAATGAAATCTTCAATGAGTTTGAAAATGGGTCACATCGGGTCAAATACTAGGTCACCTGGTCAAATCTTTAAAATAGCCTGTGTAGCTCTAGAGTCATCATTTTCTGTCCAATACTTATGAAAATTAGTCAGAATGTTGGTCTTAATGATCAGTATGATGAAATTAAAAGTGGGTTACATTGGTTAAAAAACTAGGTCGCCATTTTAAATCTTGAAAAAACCTTGTGTACACTCTAGAGGCCACATTTTCTGTCCAATACTTATGAGAGGTGGTCAGAATCTTTGTTTTGATAATAAGAACAATGGGAAAATGGGCTATGTTTGGCTAAAAAGTAGGTCACTGAGAGAAATTCTAGAAAAAGCTTGTGTACAAGGTAGAGGCCAAATTTTCAGTCCAATAATTATGAAAGCTTGGCAGAATGTTAGGTTATTATATCTCGAAAGAGATTGAAAATGGGTAATGTTTGGTCAAAAGACTCGGGTGAGTGACTTCAGGGCCATCATGGCCCTCTTATTTGTTTAAAAGACCAGCTTTCAATCTAAGGTGGGGGAGGGGTTCAAATTTTATATAAGCAAATAAGGCCCCCGCCACTCGGGGCCTTAGAAATTGGTGGCTGCCTTCGCCTCTGTGGCATATGGGTGGTAAAAGTCCCCAGAAACAGAGGAGACCGATAATAATAAAACTAAAATTAATAAAACAGGTCCAAAATAATTTAATTCAAAGGAAATATTAGAAAAAAATAACAATAACAAAATCAACCTAAATATGAAAATAAAAACAGTAAAGTCAATAAGATTAAATATTTCCAGAAAAAATTAACAAACACAAAATTAAAACATAAAACTGGCTGAAGAACAATACATATTAAGATCAAATGATTTCCAAAACAAATTTTTCATTCCAAAAGTGATTTTTTATTTTTTTATTTTTTTGAAAACATATCTTTCCTATACACTTTCCTGTCTCATATACTAACATGCTCATTTGTGTGTGTATCATCTGTGCCAGTGGGTAGCACACTGGACGAAGAGTATAACGACATCTGTGTATAACATCTATGTTTTGTTCTCGTATTCGTCAACACCTTTTCCAATCTCTATCACTATATGTTTGAAGAATTTGAAACATTTGGCATACTTGTATTTAGAACCTTACCTACAAGTAGATCTACAATGGGAACTCTAGTGAGCTCTAAGTTATCAGCTCTAATCATTAAAGTTATCATGCTAACACTCTATATCTAAACCTTTCTTGATTGAAATTATTTCATTGAGCAAACTTCCTTCTGATAAAAGATTTCTGTCTTTGATTCAGAAGCCACTTGTTTGCCGTGGGTGGCATCTCGTATGCCGGAAAAGGGGATCCTGGTAGTTGAGAGTGCCCAGGGATCTCCAGCACTCAACACACTGCTTTGGCCCTGGCCTCGGATAGACGGGAGGGATGGGTTAGGCCCGACCCGTCTCAATCGGCTCGGTCGTGTCTAGCTTTTAGGATTACATACTTTTATCTATATTTCTTTCTTTGTATCTTATGATACCAACCGGGTTAGATTTTTTCTTTTTTCTTATCTTTTACATTGTTTTCCTTTATAAAGCGGCGGCTGATGGGCTAATTAATAGACCTATAGTTTCTCTTCGCTTAAGGTTTGTTAAGTATAATAGCTATGTAGCTCTGGCGTCGGAAATAGGAAACCCATTTCCATTAGACGTCCCCTTGTAGGGCTCCGAGGAGGGTGGAGCGCATAGCTATTGAAATTACACTATCAAAATCATGGCTTCCCAAAACAAAAGACCCCGACCGAATATCGAAAATGAAACGTCTTATTTAAACAACGCAAAGTTCTTGGTTATTAAAAGTGAGGAGGCAAAGCCTATCACATCTCTGTCTCCCTTCATAATAGAAAAACAGATAGAAAGTTTGATAGGCACTCCAAAATCAGTTAAAAAATTAAAAAACGAACTACTACTCATTGAAACATCAAGAGCAAGTCAGACTGAATCTCTATTAAAAGTTAAAAAGTTTTACAACTTGAAAGTCTCAGTCTCAGAACACAACTCGCTTAACAAATCCAGAGGAATTGTGAAAGACAGGGTACTGAAAGGAGAATCAGAGGAAAAAATTGTTGAATATCTTGCACCGCAAGGAGTTGTTGCGTGCAAGAGTTTCAAAATAAAAAAAGATAATGTTCAACTTGAAACCAATACACTACTCCTCACTTTTAACACCACCACTTTGCCTCAGAATATTAGAATCTTTTATCGTACAGTACCAGTGGAACAGTTCATCCCAAATCCTTTGCGTTGTTTTAATTGTCAAAAATTTGGACACCACGAAGACAACTGCAAGCTCACAGATGCAGTAATCTGTGATAGATGTGGTGAATCCAAACACACATCTAGCATCTGCCAAAGACCTTTCAAATGTGTAAATTGTGTGCAGGATCAACCAACTGTGAAGTCTGGAAAAGAGAAAAAGAAATTATGAGAATTAAAACAATAAGAAAGATTTCGTACTTTGAGGCAAAAAAACAATATGAGACAGCTTTTGAACCTAGGTACTCTAAGATAGTTCAATCAGCAACAGCAAAACCTCAGACGAGAACTTGTGGAACACAGTATGATCCCGTGGATTTTGAGCAAGGCGCTAAACCTTCCTCGAAATCTACGTCTCCATCTGTCCAACCACCTCGAACATCTGAAACAGGTTCAAAATCTAACCAAACAAAAGACTCTAGTAGATCAAGATCAGCTTCTAGAGCTAATTCATGCCCTACATCACCAAATAAAAGCCAGAAAAATAAACCAGATAAAAAAGAAAAAGATAAACAACAATCAAATAGACAGAAGAAAGGGTCACAGGATCCTATTAAGCTGGCAAATAAATTTGAAAGTTTAGAAGATACGGAATTGGAAATTGACTCCTCAGTCAAATAACTTTTAAGTAAATTCAAACTCCCAATATACAAGTATAATGGGTCAAAACTCAATTTTACAATGGAATTGTAGAGGTCTAAAAGCCAACTTTAATGAACTACTAATTCTTTTATCTTTATTAAATCCACAAATTTGTTGTCTTCAAGAAACTTTTATACCCCCCAATGATAACTTGGAAGTTCGCAATTATTCTTCCTATCACTACATACATAATGATTGCCAAAGAGCATCTGGTGGTTCTTCTATCATAATACATTCTACGATACCTCATCGTAAGATAGACTTAAACACAAATCTACAAGCAATAGCAATAAAAGCATCTTTAAATAAGACTATAACAATATGCTCTATCTATATCCCACCAGATAAAAGAATAGATCAAAATGATTTAGAAAATCTTTTACTACAACTACCTCAACCTTACATTATATGTGGTGATTTTAATGGACATAGCGAATTATGGGGTTGTTCAGATACCAATGATAGAGGTAAAATAATTGAAGATTTCATTGCAGAGAATAATTTATGTTTATTTAATTCCAATCAACATACATACCTGCATCCTGGATCAGGTTCTTTCACAGCAATAGATCTTTCACTCTGCCATCCTTCCTTGTACCTTGATTATGAATGGAAAGTATGTGAAGATTCCCATGGAAGTAATCATTTTCCTATCATTATACAAGAAACTGAGAAAACAGAAGATGAGAAAATTCCAAAATGGAATTTTAAAAAAGCTAACTGGGAAAAATTCAATATTCTTTGCCATGAAAAATTACTGATTGACAATTTTGAAAATTCAGAAGATCCAATGCTTTCTTTTACTGAAACTTTAATTGACATATCAAATCGGTGCATCCGGAAGATTTCAACAAATACTTTTAAGAAGAAAAAGCCATGGTTTAATGATGATTGTAAAGAAGCTATTAAAAAACGTAAAGACAGTTTAAAACGTTTCAAACAATATCCAACAAAAACAAACTTAAATGTTTGTAAAATTATGAGAGCTAAGGCTCGACGTACTATTAAACAAGCAAAACGATAATCTTGGAAAGATTTCATTTCTAAACTTAATTCTAGAACTCCCATGACAACCATTTGGAATATGTTAAGGAAAATAAATGGAAAGAATCAAATCATGAAACACTCGCATATCAAGGTAGATGACAAAATCTACGAAAGTAAAGAAGAAATCGCTAATATCCTGGGTAAAACTTTCAAAACAAACTCTTCTTCTGCAAATTATCAACCACAATTTAAAAAACATAAGCAAGAAGCAGAAATGGAAGAACTTAATTTTGAAACGGATACAAATGAAAACTACAACTTACCTTTCACACTATCAGAACTTGAAGATTCTCTAAAAAATGCTCATGATTCTGCTGCAGGTGCAGATGAAGTACACTATCAACTTTTAAAACATTTACCTCGTATTTCATTACAAACTCTGTTAAACATTTTTAACATTATATGGGAACAAGGTATCTTCCCGAAAAGTTGGTCCAAAGCTACAATCATTCCAATTCCTAAGCCAAATAAAGATCATACAAATCCAACAAATTATAGACCCATAGCTTTAACTAGTTGTATATGTAAGACCATGGAGAGAATGATAAACAATAGACTTAATTTTTACCTCGAATCCAATAATATTATATCGGAACATCAATCAGGGTTCCGAAAAAACAGAAGCACGACAGATCAATTAGTACGATTAGAATCTTTTATCAGAAATGCTTTTGTAAAGAAACAACATGTAGTTGCCATATTTTTTGATCTAGAAAAAGCTTATGACACCACGTGGAAACAGGGCATTTTAAAAGACATTCATAAAATTGGATCAAGGGGAAATCTACCCAAGTTTATTTCAAACTTTTTATCAAATAGATCTTTCAAAGTTAAGGTAGGCACATCTTTTTCTGATGACTATGAACAAGAACAGGGAGTTCCTCAAGGAAGTATCCTCTCACCTACTCTGTTCAATATCAAGATTAACAATATTGTAAAATGTTTAGATGACGATGTGAACTGTTCCTTATATGTGGATGATTTTTTAATATGTTACAGGTCCAAAGATATGAAAACAATTGAAACTAAGCTTCAAAATAATTTAGACAAAATTGAGAAATGGACTATAGAAAATGGTTTTAAATTTTCCAAGACAAAGACAAACTGTGTACACTTCTGCCAAGAGCACAGGTTGCACTTGGATCTATCACTGAAAATATATAATAGTCCAATTCCAATAATAGATCGAGCAAAATTTTTAGGAGTTATCTTTGACAAAATACTTTGTTTCATACCACATATTAATGCTTTGAAACTGAAATGTCAAAAAGCTTTAAATGTTTTAAAAATACTTTCCCACTCTGACTGGGGAGGAGATAAGAAAACTCTTTTAAATCTATACAGATCTTTAATACGCTCAAAACTGGATTATGGATGTATTATATATGGCTCTGCACGAAAAAGCTACCTAAAAAAGTTGGACACTATTCATCATCAGGGTCTTCGGTTAGCTTTGGGAGCTTTCCGTACATTACCTGTTCAAAGTTTGTATTCAGAGGCCCAGGAGCCATCCTTATATGATAGAAGGAAAAAACTGTCCTTACAATACATAACTAAACTGGCTTCAAATACAAAAAATCCGGTTTACAATGACATTTTTAATCCAGCCAACAAAATACTCTTTCAAAATAAACCTAACTTTATCAAACCACTTGGTCTACGAGTTGAACCTCTTCTTAATGAGTCAAACATAAATGTAAAGAATATTAAACCCTTTAAACTTCCTGTAAAAGAGCCGTGGACCGTAGATCCACCAAATATTATTTTTGATCTCAACATAAATAAGAAATCAGTTACAAATCCATTATTTTATCAAAATAAATTTTTAGAAATCAAATCACAGTATAAAGATTACATTTCAATTTATACTGATGGTTCGAAACAAGATAATAAAGTTGGTTGCGCTTCAGCACACAAACAAGAAACTGCCAAAATAAGACTACCAGATCATAGCTCTATTTTTTCAGCAGAAGCTGTAGCTTTAAACATTGCTCTCTGTTCAATACAAAACAATAATAACAAGAAATTCATAGTTTTTTCTGATTCAATGTCAGTTTTACAATCTTTAAAACATCCTGATAACCCAAATCCATTGATTCAACAGTTTTTCAGAAAATATGTTTATTTATGTAGATCAAAGACAATAATATTCTGCTGGATACCCAGCCACATTAATATAAAAGGTAATGAAATAGCTGATCAAGAAGCAAAGGATGCCGTAAATATGAACATAGCCAACATAAAAATTCCTTATACTGACAAAAAACAACAAATAAATGAATTTTTCAAGTCTGAATGTCAAATTAAATGGCAACAATGTTTTAACAACAAGCTTTTAGCGATCAAGCCTAATTTTAATGATAAGTATGAATTTTATTGTAACCGAAAAAGTCAAGTAATTTTAACAAGATGTCGTGTGGGACACTCAAGGTTTTCACATGTGCATCTTTTAAATAATGTGAGAGCACCACAATGTATAAACTGTAATGAACCTTTAACTATAAAACATATTTTATTAAACTGTAAAAATTTCGACCATATACAGTCAAAACATTTTAGTGTTGATAGCTTACAAAATTTATTTTTACATGTACCACAGAATAACATTTTAGAATACCTAAAAGAGATAGATTTTTATAATAAAATATAGACTCTAATATAGATTTTAACTATCAAATTAACATTTTATTATTCCATTTCTAAATATTACCTTCATGCGCGCTAAATGACCACAGCTGTCGATGCGCCTTAAAACACCAATCAATAATAATAATAATATAAGCAAATAAAATGTACAATAATGTTTTATCACTGCATTTAGTAAGGCAGTAGCTGACAGAACAAAGCTAAATATGAAAGAGTAGTACCATGGGGAAACATTTTTTCAATGGTATATTCCTAATGGGGTATATAGCCTTTAAGGTATTTTCACATTTCTCACCAGAACTACACCAAGGCTTGTGGGAATATTACGTGATCAGTAACATGGGTAGATTAGGTGGGATTTTATCCAAATAGGTATGATGACATTTTAACTGATTTCATAGAAAAAAGAAGACCTCAAGACTTTAAACTGCAAAACCATCTTTGGTTATTTTAAGTCAACATCTCATAAATGTGCATTTATCTTCTCTGTCAACATCACATAAATGTGGATTTATATACTGTCGGTTGCATTTATCTACTCTGCCAACATCACAATAAATGTGTATTTATCTACTCTTAGAGGTCGTTGAAAACGCACCCCAAAAAAAACATGGTTTTTTTTTGTTACAGACACTCTGTCCTTTCTCCACAAATTTCCATACTCTAAAATCACAATATTTTCTTCCCCGTTAACCCTTTACCAAACAACAAAATTTTTGGAATTCTCATAAATCAGAGCATTTGCGAAGGACGAATCAAACGTCGCTCAAGTAATGACTTTTGTTCTTTAAAGGGTAGAAAACATTGTTGAAAAAGGAGAAAATGCTGGTTACCAGCATTTTCTCCTTTTCCAACAATGCTTTCAAAAAGCCTTCTTCCTTAGGGTTGTTAACACTCAGGATTGTGTGGTAAAGAGTTAAATAACTTTCATGATAAAGATGTCAATATAGTTTTATTGGTATGAAGCACTTAAAATTTTTTTCTTTTCCATTAGGTATCAACTTTGGAACAGTATGCTATGAGGGCATTCTCTGAAGCTTTAGAAAGTATACCTCTAGCTCTAGCTGAAAACAGCGGCTTATCACCTATACATACTCTAGCAGAAGTTAAATCCAGACAGACTAAAGAAAATAATCCTCGACTAGGAATTGATTGTTTGAATAAGGGAACAAATGGTAAGCTCAAATGAACCGTTAGAAGTTACCTATTTCATTAATGTATATTAACACTTTACTACTTCACTTTACTACAATACTACTGTTATATTACCTTGTAGTGTAAGGCATTTTTTGAAAAAAACATTGAGGGAATAGGAGGAAACAATGGGGCATTTTCAGACTTGCAAAAATGAAAGGCATGTGCAGAGGGCAAATTAAGTATGTATGAAATGATTGGATTTGTCTTTGAAAGGTTAGAAAACATTGGTTACCAGCATTATCTCCTTTTCCCACAATGTTTTCAAGACTTAAAAGTAGGGATTGTGTGATAAAGGGTTAAAGAGTTCATGGATGCTGCTTCTTAAAGTTCCTAGAAAGTTACACTGTATGGTTTGTTTGGTTATCTTCCTATATTCCTGTGTCTCTCTATAACTTGTAGTGCTTGTGTTTCTCAGGGTCGTTAAAAGTCGAGATTGTGTGGTAAAGGGCTTAACTATTTCAAAGGCTTTTTGATATTCTTCCTACATTCCAGTGTCTCTCTATAATCTGTAGTTCTGGTGTTTCACACTGGTACTCAGGTAATTCTAGAGTAGACAATGTGAGGGAAGTACAGTAAAACATGTATATCTGTCAGGTGATAGATCTGGTAGGGCCTCTTTCTTAATGTCCTAGGACCAGATCTGACTGTCAGATAGTACATTCTGTGTTTGTCTTGATGATGAAAGTCTGACAGGGTTCTTGGTTAAAAATCAATTCATTAGCCTCCTTTTAAGATTTTATGTGCATCTACCTACATTACAGTGTCTTTCTATAACCTGTAGTTCTGGTGTTTCACACTGGTAGTCAGGTAATGCTAATATTGACAATGTGAGGGAAGTACAGTAAAACATGTATATCTGTCGGGTGATAGATCTGGTAGGCCTCTTTCTTAATGTCGTAGGACCAGATCTGACTGTCAGATAGTACATTCTGTGTTTGTCTTGATGATGAAAGTCTGACAGCATTCTTGGTTAAAAATCAATTCATTAGCCTCCTTTTCAGATTTTATGTGCATCTTCCTACATTCCAGTGTCTTTCTATAACCTGTAGTTCTGGTGTTTCACACTGGTAGTTGGGTAATGCTAGAGTAGACAATGTGAGGGAAGTACAGTAAAACATGTATATCTGTCAGGTGATAGATCTAGTAGGGCCTCTTTCTTAATGTTCGTGGACCAGATCTGACTGTCAGATAGTACAGTCTGTGTTCAAAAGATGACTTCTATCTTGAATCTTTAATACTTTTTACCACAGTGTTATCAAAAGTGTTCTTCCTCAGGGTTTTAAAATTCAAGGTGTGGTAATGAGCTGAACTATTTCATAGGTTTTGTAATAATCTTCCTGCATTCCAGTGTCTCTCTATAACCTGTAGTGCTGGTGTTTCACACTGGTACACAGGTAATGCTAATATAGACAATGTGAGGGAAGTACAGTAAAGCATGTATATTTGTCAGGTGATAGATCTGGTAGGACCTCTTTCTTAATGTTCGTGGACCAGATCTGACTGTCAGATAGTACATTCTGTTTTAGTCTTGGTGATGAGAGTCCTGACAAGGTTCTACGGTAAAATTTAAATGAATTAGGCTCCCGTTAAGATTTTATGTGTATCTTCCTTCATTCCTGAGTCTCTCTATAACTTGTAGTTCTGGTGTTTCACACTGGTACTCAGGTAATGCTAGAGTAGATTATGTGAAGGAAGAACAGTAAAACATGTATATCTATCAGGTGATAGATCTGGTAGGGCCTCTTTCTTAATGTCCTTGGACCAGATTTGACTGTCAGATAGTACATTGTTTGATATTCCATGATGGCTGTGATTGAAAAGGTTTTTAACAGTCCCAATTGTAAATTACTTGCCATTTTTGACCAGCTGATGAATTTCTATTTAACTTAACAATTAAATACAAAGCTTAGTAGCTTAATCAATAGCGTACAGGGCTTGAAACCAGAGGGTCGCTGGTTTGAATTCCCAGCCTTAGCCAATTTCTTTCCTAAGATTTATGACAGTCACTGCGAAAGGATTCGTTCCTCTCTCTTTGCTGATCATTAGTTTGATGATGATATGTTTGAAAGCAGCTAGTGGCTTGGGAAGAATATTGTGCTGAGTACCTGTAAATGACACCAGGGAAAGCACGGATAGGTGCACTGGCAAGTGCACTGGCGGCTGCAATCTGGCTGAAATAATGGTGGGAAAGTGTAAAAACCATACACACCAACAAATAAATTCTGATGTTAAAGATTAGTCAGTTAAGGAGCTGTAAGATATATTTCCAAATTAGAATTGATTCTAGTGCCACTGTTAGCTGTATTTAAGTACAGTGTGTAAATGTTGTGTTAAAAAAAATACCGCACCAAACAACAAAATTTATGATCAATCTGTATCAAAAGCATGTGCAGACAACAAATAAATTTTGGCTAAAATTAGAGTTGTTTTGTAAGGATAAGAAAAATTATAGGGATAGGAGAAAATGCTGGTTATGTGCATTTCTATTCCTTCCAATGTTTTCAAGTTTCTTTCCACTTGGTCATTAACCTTGAGGCTGGTAAGCGACTCATTGACCTTTTGAATGTGCAGTCTGATCTTGGATCTACACTGTCCGATAAGGAGATATATTTTCAAAAAAAAACAAAATACCTTTGATTTTGCAAAATATTGGTTTTTACTGTCAGATTGAAATTTTCATTTCACTTGCTTAGCAGGATAAGGGTTAAAAACGATTGTTGGTTACTTTCAGATATGAAATCTCAGAATGTAATTGAAACCTTGTCGGCTAAGAGGGCTCAGATTATGCTTGCAGTTCAATTAACAAAGATGATACTGAAAATAGATGACATCAGATCTAACCAAGATAAGTTTTAGGTAAGAAATGAAATTTTTGTTAAGGTTTTTAGTTTTACATTATTACTTTTCTGTACTGATAATTGTTTCGACGATGGTTATGTGGGAAAGCAGCCAGTGGCTTGGAAAGAAAATTGTGCGGAGTACTGGTAAAAGAGACTCCAGGAAAGCATGGATAGGTGCACTGGCCATCGCGATATAACTGAAATAATGTTGTAAACGGCGTTAAACACCATACAACCAATTAATCAATAAATCTGTACTGTTAAAACATAGTTCTACAAGGTTCAAATTTAACGGTCGCAAACTCGCAAAATGCGAGCTGAAATGAAAAAATGCGAGTGCCAAATTCTAACACTCGAAATAATTTGCGAGTGCGCCGAAATGGGCAAACCTACCGCTTAAAAATCTGAATTAATCCATAATTGCGATCGTTTTTCGTGTACACTGAATTGCCGTATGCGGTGTAGAACTATCCTTTGAGAGTATCACCGACCACGTGACCGGTATTCGTAGAGACGCTTGTAGCGATATTGTAAATACATTTATCCGATATTTAAAGCGCGTAGACAATTCTGACGTTGTTTATATGTCTGCATTGCCTCGCTGAGAGTATGGAGCGGAAAATATCCATTTTTTTCGGCAAAAGGCCGGATTCCGTGACATCGCCGGAATATTTATTGAATATAAATTAATGATCAAACTGTTTGTCCAAACAAAGGATATTTTTTTGCCATGCAGAATGTGTAGAGTCTGAGCTATAATATTGTATGAGCAAACAGAGGAGACCCACTCAACAATATTTAGACTCTCCCAAATTGAAAGCGTCTGCATTTGGTACAAGGGAAACTTAATTCTCTAATAATGTAGAAAACATTGTGGGAAATGGAGAAATTGCTCATTATGAGCAATTTCTCCTTTTGCCACAATGTTTTCATAAGTTTCTCATTTCAGAGTCGGTAAAACACGGGACTGAGTGGCAATGGGTTAAAATATTGCTAGTACAAAATTGATTTTGGCTAGTAGAAAAAATGGTCACTAGCAAATTTTTGCTAGTTGAAAAAAAAGTTAAATTTGACCCCTGTTCTAGACATATAACCCATAGAGCACTGAACTAACAAAATTAACCGTTTCAGATTTGGAAAACAAATAAAGTAAAGCTAGCTCAATGTTTTTGCCGGAATACATAACAAAGTAGTGGACAATGACAAGAGATTTCTTTATGATCTTTTTCAGAAACTCAAAGTTAAAAAGAAGTAGATGGCTCCAACGTTTTGCATTCACCACGGAGCAAGCAGTACTGAATATTCTGTAATTGGTCTAGAAAGCTTGAAAACTGGAAGAAGTTGGCAGGGTGTTGTATAGCTCAGTGGAAGCGCATACGACCAGCGTCCTCGATGCCCTTGGTTAGAGCCTCACTGAAAGAAGTGGTTTTTCGTGGGAGTATGCTGGCAACACACTTCAGAGCCCGACTTACAAAACCCAGGACATACATGAATTAGTGAGCTGTCACCACAATATGACTGAAATAATGTTGAATGTGGAACAAAGCGCCATTCAATCAAGCAAAAAAGTTTAATGGTGTCCAAACGCTCATGATGAGTAGTTTATATAAGAATATTTGATTACCCTAACGATCTTGCTCAAAGTAAAAAAATCTATTAGTGTAGATAAGATTAGATTATTTGCTTGCAAAATGGCTATATGCCACAGATTGTATGCCAATAACATGGGTAACGGTGATTTTGTATTAGTGGCTCAGTGAGGTACTTTAACCACGTAGTGCTAAATGGAATATACTTTTTCTTTCAGTGCTAAAGGTGAACATTTTACAATTTCAAAGTTCTTTTTGTCTAAATATCCGACAAAGGAGTGGACAGTGTAGATGCATTGCAGACCTAGTCAAGTGTCTGTGCACAGTTCAGTTTCTGAGCTTGTAAACTGGTCGTTTCTGTAGGGTTGATGCTGTCAAAACTAATCATTAAATGTATTTTTACAACTGAACGGCATGAAATATTTGTTGCCTCGTGTGAATTTAAACATGTACCACACAATCCCTGTGTTTAAAGGACCCTGTGAGAGAAGGATTTTGAAAAAATACGGGAAAATGCTTGAAACCTCTTCCCAAGATATTTTCTGACCTTTTAAGGACAATTTTTAGCTCCACTGGCCGAAGGCCAGCGGGCTTATGTCATGGCCCGTTTTCCCTCGTGCGTCGGTCCGTCCGTCCGTCCGTGTGTTAACTTTATTTTAAACATCTTCTTCTCTGAAACTACCCATCCAATTTTGATGAAACTTCACAGAAATGATCCTGCCATGGTCCTCTTCAGAATTTCTTGAAAGAATTTGATTCCTTCAAAAACTCTGGTTGCCATGGCTACAAAACTTAAAAATATTGGAAATCTTCGAAAATCTTCTTGTCTGAAACCAGAAGGCCTAGAGCTACCAAATTTGGTATGTAGCTTTGTCTAGTGGGCCTCTATCAAGTTTCGTCAAATTATAGCCCTGGGGTCAAATTTGACCCCGCCCCGGGGGTCACAAGTTTTACATGGGCTTAAATAGGGAAAACTTTAGAAATCTCCCTGTACCTACCCATAAGGCCTAGGGCTACCAAATTTTGCATGTGGCTTTATCTTGTGGGCCTCTACCAAGAGTGCCCAAATTATAGCTCTTGGGTCAAATTTGACCCCACCCCGGGGGTCACAAATTTTACATGGGCTTATTTAGAGAAAACTTCAGAAATCTCCCTGTACCTAGCCATAAGGCCTAGGGCTACCAAATTTTGCACTTGGCTTTATCTAGTGGGCCTCTACTAAGAGTGCCCAAATTATAGCCCTGGGGTCAAAATTAGCCCTGCCCCAGGGGTCACAAGTTTTACATGGGCTTATATAGAGAAAACTTAAGAAATCTCCCTGTACTTATTCATAAAGCGTAGGGCTACCAAATTTCGCATGTAGCTATATCTAGAGGGTCTTCACCAAGAGTGCGTAAATTATAGCCCTAGGGTGGAATTTGATTCATCCCGAGGGGTCAGAAGTTTTACATGGGCTTATATAGTGAAATCTTTAGAAATCTTCTTCTTACTAACCATATGAACTAGGGCTACCAATTTTAGTCCTGTCTCAGGGGTCTTATGTTCAAAACCAATTGGCCAAGTATTGTAATGTTTGGCATGTAGGGATTTTACGTATTAGCCAGTGGAGCGATACAGGGCCATCATGGCCCTCTTGTTATCATTCAAGACACTTCTAATCAGTTATCTGCAAATACTTTTAATTCGGACCAGTCTAAAATTTTGTCGGCGGGTTGAGAGTTCAATTTTCAAAGATCTGTGCATTTAACTCTTTACCACACAATCCCGACTTTTAACGACCCTGAGAAAGAAGCGTATAGAAAACGTTGTGGGAAAAGGAGAAAATGCTGGTAACCAGCATTTTCTCCTTTTCCCACGGTATTTTCTACCTTATCCAAGTCAGAAATCATCATATTACCAAGATTTAGTTTGTTGTCTGCAGATGTTTTGAATTTGGTCCATCCGAAAATTTGTCGTTTGTTAAGAGTTGAGTGTGAAGAATGGGTTTCAGTATCGCTTAATTTATTCTGCTTGTGTTAATCCACGTAATTCATTTCATGGAAACATTACTGGAATACGTGTTTTTTTTTTTTTCCTTTTTTCGAACATTAACTGTGCTATAATTGTGATATTTTGTAACTATGATCAAAATATAATTAGCGTTGTCTTTTCCCTTATACCCCCTCTTGATTTGTAGCTCTACTGAGTGTCAAGGGCCAGAAGAGTTTATGTCATAGCGTAATCTTTGAGCATTGATGATAGTAATTGCGACAGCGTTCAGGTCTTCCACACCGTTGGACATAGTTTTGACGACGTTTAAGTGGGAAAGCAGCCAGTGGCTTAGAAAGAATGTTGTGAGAAATGCTGGTAAAAGAGATTCGATTATAGCATGGACTGGTGAACTGACTGCCACAATAATCTGAAATGATGTTGAAAAGGTGTGTAACACCAAACAAGTCGCCAGAAATCATCTCGTGACTTTGATAGTTTTCTGCACGGTAGTAAAAAGACTACAGATACATTGATAGCACTAACAGTGAACTAAATAAAATACTGTTAGAACTGCTTGCGAAGGCGATTTATGTCAAACTTGCTCATAGTTTGTGTTTGGGAACAGCGCGAATAAACAAGAACGTATGCATTTGTGTGCAGAGAACCCTTTATTTCTGAGACACCAATGTTTCTGGTCTTTATACGTGTGGCTGTAATACCCATCGCCAGCGAAACAAAGGAGACGAAATGGCCCAAAGACTTCAACAAGGTTGTATGGTGTTTTAACATCGTTTTCAACATTACTTCAGTTATATCTTGGTGGTCAGCGCACCCATGCTCTGCCGGAGTTTCTTTAACCGGTACTTTGCACAGTATTCTTTTCAAGCCACTGGCTGGTTTCTCACATATTTTTGGAATCAATGACCAGCGGTGAAAGAGTAATAAACCATGTAGTAATGACTTACCGAAGAGAAATCTACCTTGCCGGGAATTCGAACCAACAACCACGACCCCCCCGCCTCAAATCTGCACACTACCGTGCCTAGCGTTCCAACTAGGTTTCCAAACTACAACTAGCGGCGTATGCGATTACTGGCTAAGCTTCAGAATAGGCGATTCCTTACAATATTGTCATAACCCTTCTTAGCAACGAGTCCCATTATACCTCTGATCGTATTTGGATGAAATTTACGAGAGGCATCCACTAGTGCCTATAAAAGTGAAGAGTTGCGGCCGTTTTAAGCCTCACTGGCCGAAAGGCTAACTAGCTTATATCATGGCCCCATGTCCGTCGCTCGTTCACGTGTGTTTGTCACTGTCACCTTTGACTTTTAAACATCATCTAAGAAACTACCTTTCCAATTTTGACGAATTTTCACACATTCTGCCATGGCCTTCTTCAGAACTTCTAAGAATTTGATTCCATTTAAAACTGAAAAATATTGGTAATCGCCACCTCCAAAGCGGTTTTGTATTCTTTACAATTTAGCCGAAATTATTCGTTGCTTGACTCCTGTCTTCCTCATGACAGTAATTCTCCATTTACCTCCCTTGATTATCCTTTCACTCCATTGAAATATGGTTAATATTGTACAGCTAAGTTAATTGGACAGAAAATGTTCAATTTTCATTCATAATGACTTTTGTACGTAGCTGGTTATGCTCTGATGTGTGGAGTATTAAAATGAAGCAAAGTTTGTATCATTTTATTTCTGCCCCATGCCATCGGAAAAGTTTTATTATACCCCCGCAAAACGAATGTTTTCGGGGGTATACTGGAATCAGCCTGTCCGTCCGTGTGTCCCTCTGTGTACAAAATACTAGTAATTTTGTGTCGCGAACTCGTACAGTTTTGCTGCTATTGTATTGAAAGTTTGTACATACATTGATCGTATACTGAAGTTGTGCAAGACGCAGTTTTCAATCATCTACTCCCTATGATTCAAGGGTAATCTCCCCTTGAACTTAGAAAATTTTTTGTTAAATTGCCTGTTTCTGTCAAAGCCTTGGCGGGGGTATTAAGTCACATTCAGTGACAGCTCTAGTTTCTGCTACTAAGTTTTTGAGAATCTTTGTTAAAATACTTTGTCATAGTTTGGTCATGGTTCACTGATACTTGGTTTGAAATACTACCATATTGGACATGCTTGTCTTCATTGACACTATCTTTGCATGTGAAAAAAAAAGTACTTTATAGGGGGCTAGGCTTGTTTCCTCTATGTAATATACAGGCTTCAAACGGTTTTAAATGTCACTGTTGATGCAAGTTACTTGTACGGCGAATTTCTTCATAAGGCAGTGTAGCGATACAGGGCTATGATGGCCCTCTTGGATTTAATGCAACTTTTAAAGAACGCAGCACTTCCCAAGTTCTTTCTTTTTTTCTCAAACAATTTGAAGTTGAAACAAGTAATAGGTAGGTAAAGGCTGGGAGTTACAGGTGAAATAGTTCTGCGGGTTTTCAATCACCCCGTGGGTATTTATGCCTAAATTTCTCAAGAACCCCGAAAGTTTTGAATTTATCTTATGGCTTACACGGGTCAACAAGGAACTTGTGGCAAATTATGACGACTAAATAGGAAATTTACATCAGCCAACAGCTGATAAAACCTGTACATTATTTACCAAATTATCCCTGGTGTTTTACTATTCTACCTCTTGAAAACGTTGTCGAGAAACCAGCATTTTCTCCTTTTTTTTCCCACAACGTTTTATATCCTTCAACTCGTAACCTTGAGGCCCCGGGTTCGAGCCTGATTTGAAGTACTGGGCTTTTGGGTGAGAGTGTCCTTTGGTAAGACACTTCAGAGTCCTATTCCAGTACTGGTGAAACCTAGGACATACATGTGTAAACGAGATGTCGCAGTGATATGACTAAAATAATGTTGAAAGCGTCATAAAACACGATTCAATCAAACATTTATATCCACTCAAAGATAAATCTCATTTCCCACACAATTTTCTTGCTTGCAAGTGCCTTTGATACGCACGAGTCCAAAACTTTGTCGCCTGGGAAAAGAGTAAAATTTACCATTTTTCCTCATTCCAAGCGCCCTTTGTCGTTTCATGTTGTTTGTACAGGAGGTTTACGCCGTTTTAACAGCTTACGTCATATCACGAAAGTGAGTGCACCTATGCATGTGTTTCCTGGCTTTCTCACACCAGTACTGACATCACTTTCTTTCCTAGTCACTGACTACTTTTCTCACGTACATCAGAGGTGAGAGGCGAAAATTCGCCGGAGAGAAAGTTTGCCTAAACAGGATGTCGAACCCGCAACCACCAGGTCACGAGTCAGATACACCAACCACTGAACTACCCGGGCGGGCCTTGTCATTTCAGTGTCAGGCAAAGGAAAACACCGATGAAAAACAGAAGGACAAACAGAGAAATGATCTATGTAAACGATTTCTGCTTCGACATCTTTTTTTTAATGCATTATATTTTATAATGAGATATAGCATATTGTCGGGAAAAAAATCATATTCCATAAGTTGGGGGGCTAATTTTTTTAAATGACAGAAACCATACATTTCATTTATCAAGCATTGAACCCTTTACCAAACAATACCGTGTTTTAGCGAAGGTTTTTTTTTTATTCGAGTATTGTGAGAAATTGCTGGAAACCAGCTTCAATTCTTTTTTCTTCATTGCTTTCAATTTGGACAAGGCTAAAATTTTGTCGTCTGTTGAAGATTCAAGATTGTTGACCCTTTACCAAACGATCCCGAGTTTTTACGGCTTGCAACACGCGAAAAGGGGCATTCGGACATTTGCGTAAAGTGTCTCGGATCAGCCTGCGCAGTCCGCGCAGGCCAATCCGAAACGACACTTTTCATTTTTATGTAATTTTATGTTTTGCGCAAGTCTCCTGTAGCACAAAATCTAATTTAGTCGTAAAGTGCCGTCTCGGATTAGCCTGCACGGACTGCGCAGGCTGATCCGAGACGACACTTTACGCAAATGTCCGAATACCCCTTTTCGCGTGTTGCAAGCCTTACAATCCTTGGAAAGAGAGCTTTCGAAAACATGGTAAAAGAAGAAATTGCTGGTAACCAGCAGTTTCAGCTTTTCCAACGATGTTTTTAACCCTGTCAAAATCAATCCCATCGTTTGAGCCACGTTTGGTTTGTCGTCTGCAAATGCTTTCAATTTGGACGAGTCTAAAATCGTGTTGTCTTGAAAAAAGTGAAGAGGTTCAACAAGACTATGGACTATATAACAGACATGACTCCAGTCGTGTCAAGTATTTACATGGATATGTTAAAATAGTTACAGATTGAACAGTTGTCATATCGACGGAAAGTGTTTGTACGTATTGAAACTTATAATTGACGACCTAAAAAGAAAACTACAAGGTAAGATATTCTTTAACTCTTTCCATACCATAGACGACACCAGAAGCTTTTGTGGGCAGTGTAGATCAAGATCAGACTTCACAGAATGTGCAGTCTGATCTCTGATTTACACTGTCCACTGCTTTATTCTACATTATGAACGAACCGTCTCTTGATATAGCAGCAGAACTGTATTTGTAGCCATTGAGAAAATGCAATTTATTTATTCAGTAGTGAAGGAGTTAAGTACATATATCTCCAGAGAGACAGACTGAAAGAGGGCAACAGAGACGGGAGACGGAGAGATATATATGAGCCACGCTCTGTGAAAAGAGGGCTTAATGCATCTGCGAAAAGCAACGGCCCAGGCCAGCCTGCGCAGTCCGCGCAGGCTGACCTGGGCCGAAACTTTTCGCTATTGGTAAATTTTCTGTATGTCCGAGGACCATTCTAACTTAGGATTCAGTCATTAGTTAGAGAAAATGGATATAATGGCTCCAAAATCATGTGATAACCTGCATGGTATGATGCTTCACGGAGATATATTAAGCCCCCTTTTGCCAGAGCGTGGCTCATATACATATAGAGCAGCAATTTAACCCTTATCCTGCTATATAAGTGAAATGAAATTTTCAAACCGATATTAAAAATTAAAAAACCCAAGGTTTGCTGTTTCAAAGGTATTTTTGGAGGGAAAGATATCTCCTTATCGGACAGTGTCGATCAAAGATCAGACTGCACGTTCTGTACAATCTGATCTTGGTCTATACTGCCCGCAAAAGGTCAGTGAGTCGCGCTTAGCAGCCTAAGGGTCAATTGACCCGAAGCGCCAAACAAACCCAACGGACGTTTTCTTTCTATAAGACCATATTAACAGTAATATCAATGTTACTTTTCGTCTAGAATTTGTCAGCAAAGCGGTCAGTGTAGAACATAGATCAGAGTGCACGTTTTGTGAAGTCTGATTTTGATATACACTGGCCAAAAGGAAGGAGAGAGACAGAGGGAGCAAGCAGGTACATGTATTTAATTAAACCTTTTGACCGCTGAATCAACCAACCGAGCATTTTCATTCTAATATCAAAACCCTAAAAGGGCGATTTAAAGGTTTTTATTGTATAGTTTCTCAGCAAAGCCGACACCGTAGATTATTCACGGATCAGACTGAGCGTTTAATGCTTTCTGATCTTGATCTATATACTGGCCACAAAGGCATATGCTGAAATGTCATTTTTTTTTTTTTGGCTAGGAAATACAAAGCTTAATTTTTGCTAAACATACCGTAGGTTTATCACTTTTGCTAAATTCCTAACGTATCCGGTTTACTCATGGTAACATAGAAAAGACAGTCAGAGGGATATCAAAGGGTAAACGTCTCGTTTTACGTTTTCTTATGTCACATTAAAGAAACGAAATGACCCTAAATGTCGCCAGTCAGATATATCTTAAACATCAAGTAGATGGTCCTTTTTTATTTTTTGTTTCATGATAAAAAAATTTACAATGAGGTAGACAACAAGAAACAAACTTTTACCTAAGTAACATAAAAACTGTGACCCCCCCAAGTTACTCCTCTTATTCATGCAAAAAGCAGGATTGCAATTAAGCATAGTGTTGAAAGGGAACTTTAGCCTAAGTAACAGTAAAATTGTGAAGCCAGCCAGACAGACAAAGAGACGGTTAGACAGACAGAAATGCAGAAAGGACAGATAACAACACAGAGAGTTGAAGTTATCCGATGGATAAACGTGTTTACAAATGTTATTTCAGTACTTTTAAGGCGTCCATTTCTAAAGACTTGTTTGTTGTAAATATTTTTTTTAAACGCTGACAAATACTACTAATACATTATTGTCTTCAAGCAAATGTGCATTTTTCGTGTTTAAACAACGGGATGATCATTTAACCATCGAGAACTCCGTCTATTTTATGAAATCATTTATGACGTCATCGTGCTTTTTTTTTTTTTAAATACGGTCTTATATAATTGATCACACGTTAAACTCGGCTGATTCCATACCTACATCTAACCTCGTCTGTAGCAAGGGGCAATCGGCAGACCTCGGGTGATTCGTTGGTTAAGTCCCTCGGCTATATCACGTAGCTTGATATGCATCTACACGGTACATTTCTTCGCCGGAAGTACACCGATTCACCGTTCTTAAAATGGTAACACTCCACTTAGAAAGCAAACACTAGTCACAATTTCCGTGGCAATCTTTCTAAATACATTTCCGGTGACAAGCAGTTTGTACATCTATTTTCTAACTCGGTCTATCAATTATGTTGGCATTTTTCAGCAATAGATTGTTTATCACCGTAGCTGTTCTTGCCGATGCCAATCGATTTACAGGGCGCTGCCATGTTGCCATGTTTAAGATCATGTGACTGGTAGTACTTCAAAATGAATTCTCCCCCCCCCCCCCTTGAAATGGACCAGGTTAGATGTAGGTACGGAATTGGTCGAATTGTGACGAGTGTATCAAGGGGTTTCCATTTTGAAATACTGCCAGTCACATAATTTTAATTATGGCGGCGCCCATGTATATCAATTAGCAACAATCGGCACCAACATCAAGGTGACAAGCAACCTGTCGCTGAAAAAATGCCCATGGAATTGATAGACCAAGTTAGAAAATAGATATATAAACTGTTTGTCAACGAAAATGTAAATTTAGAAAGATTCCGATATAGAAAACGGTGACTAGTGTTTTCTTTTT
The DNA here is from genome assembly GCA_946811185.2 of Hippopus hippopus. NCBI lineage: Eukaryota > Metazoa > Mollusca > Bivalvia > Cardiida > Cardiidae > Hippopus > Hippopus hippopus. The sequence continues at coordinate 42,645,022 of OX328105.1, read as the reverse complement.
CTAAGTGGAGTATAACGAAATAAGAATGGTAAAGCGATGTATTACCGGCGAAGAGATGTACCGTGTAGGTGAAAACCAAGATATGCGGTACAGAGGATGGACTTGATCAACGGAATCACCCGAGGTTTGCCGAAGTATAAATGACGTGTTATTGATCATCAGAAATTCCAATGACCTTTGCAAAATTATGTTGCAAAATATATTAATACTTACAAAGGATATGTATCCCATTCAGGAACTACAAATCAAAAAGTTTTTTATGTATATATTCTTATCTCTCTCATAAACAGATAGTTTGACAAATATTGCTCTACTAAATTCAGTGATATTTTTTAAGTTTTATCTAATTATCCCCCATTTTTCACCTACAAAACTTTTTAATACTTAAAGTTGTCTCAATTTCAGGTACTTTATGTTCAGTAGGGTAACTTCTGGTTGTATATTTTCTCTTTGAACTGAGGCAAGGTTTAAGATCTTTTTTTTTTTTAAAAATGGGGCTCAAGGGATATATTTCAGAGCGCCTATCAAATATGTAATTGCTTTTGCGGCCGCTGTAAATTGGCTTGCAACACGCGAAAAGAGGCATTCGGACATTTGCGTAAAGTGTCGTCTCGGATCAGCCTGTGCAGTCCGCGCAGGCTAATCTGAGACGGCACTTTACGACTAGATTAGATTTTTTGCTACAGTAGACTTACGCAAAACAGAAAATTCCGGACTGCGCAGGCTGATCCGAGACGACACTTTACGCAAATGTCCGAATGCCCATTTCGCATGTTGCAGGCCAATTAAGAACCGAACAGAACAGCACATAATTTTACTCAGACATGTACATATAATATATACATCGTCTCAGCACAATACAATACAAAATGGTTATAATATCACGTGATTCCAGGCCGTCTCATCATGTTTATGCATATATATATGCACCTAGCTCTGTGAATAGGGGCTAACTGCATCTGCAAAAAGTATCAACCCATGTCAGCCTGCGCAGGCTGACATGGGTCAAAACAATTTGCTACTGGTCAATTTTCTGCATGTTGACTGACCATTCTACCTCCAGATCTCAGTGGGTTGTCAGATAAAATGGATTTTATAGATCCATAGTTATATAAAGACTTTCTTATATATTGACATAGAATTTCTCTTTCAGTACACTTTGAAAAGTACAAAAAATAAAAAAAAAAGTCCGATTGATTGAATTTGCGTTTATTTATCGTCGCTAACGGTTGTCCATATGGACGACGCCCCCTGACGGCTGTTAGTTTTGTTACGGGGGATAGTGTATGATAAGACAAAACCCATGCTACGTTACGCCTGGTTCTTTAACTTGCTCGGTGTATGGCATCGTCACACGGAACCTCGGTTTAACGTCTCATCCGAAAGACTATATTTGTCATTTTAGATGGCCAGCCGTGGGGCTCGGACCCACTCCCTAAAGTGACCCAAGACTTGATGTTTACAAGTCCTACGCTCCTCCACCTGAGCTATGCGAGCCTGTAAAAGGTAGGTTTAGACACATCACTGCTCATTATACTATATCCCTAATTCTAGACGACAGAATTTTAGACTTGTTAAAAGCTAAAGCACTTAACAAATTTGATGTAACCCAGATGTTAAGATTTGTCTTTGACAGGGAGAATGTGACCAGCATTTTCTCCTTTTCCCACAATGTTTTCGATGGCCTTCTTCATCAAGGTAGTTAAAATTTAGCATTAATTGTGCGGTAATGCGTTAATCAGTCGTCAAAATTGTAGAATCGTCCAAAATTAAATTTTAAACTGAATTTTGAAGCATTTGCAGACGGCAAGTCCAATCTGGTCAATGATATAAGCAAAATATTAGTATTCAAACGGTCTTTTCGCCTGAAATTAAATACTGTATTGGAAATTGTAGATCCAAGATCAGACTGCACGTTTTGTGCAGGTCTGATCTTGGATCTACGTTGTCCGCAACAACGATCGGCAGCCTAAAGGTTAAAGCAAATTATCCTATCTAATACAGATAACAGGTTGGAAGAGAGAGAGAGTCGATGTTAGGTAATAGAAAGTAGGAAAAGTTGTGAAAATAGATGATGCACCTAAAGAAGTAAGAATTAGATTTGAGGCAAATCTAAGTCTTTATTTTTTTGGTGCATCATTTTTTTTCACAATTTTTCCTACTTTCTATTACCTAACATCGACTCTCTTTCTCTTGTTCCTCTCTCTCTCTCTCTCTCTCTCTCTCTCTTTGTCTGTCTCTCCCTCCTTTCTATCCGATCTTTGCTCGCCTTGCCTATTTAATTACGTAATCACCATGTATTTAACGTTGAATAGTTTTTAAACAGGATTCGAGCTGGTTTTTTGTACCTGTTGGAAAGGTACGTTTTTTAAAGACAGCGATCCCTTACATGGGCTCATGGTGAACTAACGCAAAAATCCAACAGAAAGAGAGAGAGAGAGAGAGAGAGAGAGAGAGAGAGGGAGAGAGAGAGAGAGAGAGAAAGAGAGAGAGTGAGAGAGATATGAGCTATGCTGTGTGAAAAGGGGGCTCAATTAATGCATGTGCAAAAAGTATTTACAAATTTACAAATTGCAAATTGCGCGGACTGACAAGAGTCGAAACTTTTTGCTATTTGTAAATTTTTTGTATATCAAATAACCCTTCTACCTCCATATCTATTTCATTGTTAGACTAAATAGATTTTATGGCTCCATCATTATGTGATGACTTGCTTGGTACATCACCGAGATGCAGTAAGCCCGCTTTTCACAGAGCATGGTTCATATAAAAAATTCCCCGTAACTAAAATGATTTTTGTTTTGCTTGTCATTCCACTACAGGAATGGCGGACAAGTCCCTCTTAATGTACAAAGAAGCAAACAAATGAGCACTTGGCCTACAATAGTATCATATCACAGATTTATCGTTTGTATCTGAATAACAGATCAAACAAACTTCTTCATGGGCACTCTTTACAACCCCCCTCCCCCCCTACCCCACATACTCATTTATCTTCTTGATAATTAATCCCTATCCTGCTATATAACTAAAACGAAATTTTCAATTCGATAGTTAAAACTCAAATGTTGCTATTTCAAAGGTATGTTTTGGGGAATACTATCTCCTTATCGGAAAGTGTAGATCCAAGATCAGACTGTCCGTTCTGTGCAGTCTGATCTTAATAGACACTGTCCGCAAATGGTCTGCGAGTTGCACTTAGCAGCGTAAGGGTGAAGAAGAAAAAATCAGTGACGAAATAGCAAACAACTTTCCATCTTTCTTTGTTTTTTAGTTTTTCCTCCGATCGTCCCAGTATTGCTTTTTTTCCTAACCCCTTTTTTTCTTTCTTTCTCTCAATTTTTACTCTCACCTTTTATCGCATATCTATTCCCAATCTTTTTTTCTTTTCGGTTTCTTTCTTTAAATTTCTCCCCTACATTTTTCTTTTATCGACCATCTTTCTTTCTATCAAAATTTTACATAAAAAAAGTAACTTTTCTTCTATCCGTTTTTACTGCAACCTTTCTTCTATTTCGTCTTTTTTTATTGTTTTCGCGCTTCCTTCCTCCCCTCTGCTCCCGTCTTTCTTTCTGTCACAGTTTGAAAAAAAAAATGCTGTTTAGTTTTATTTAAGGGTCACATTTAGTTTTTTATGCCTCAAATCAAAATTTCTTGTAAAACATCGATAAATACAATTTGACATTTTTTTCTTTGAATCGTATTTTAGACGTTTTCTCCTTTTCCCACGATGTTTTCAAAAGGCCTCTTCCTCAGGGTCATTTAAAGTCGGGTGTGTGTGGTGAAGAGTGAAATGAAATAAAGGGACGGTCGTCAGTTTGCACTAGGTATCTCTCTATTTTCATTACATCAGATATGACGTCATGGTCTGATTAAAATACGAATCCTCGTATTCGACGCCTGTTATTGATCATGTGACATTCCGAAAAGTTTTTGCAAAACACGATCTCGATCTCTAAAAATAGCTTAAGAGGCTTCGTAGTCCATTTAGGAAATACCCCTGAAAAATATTTTTTTTCTTTCTTCTGCGTTTCTTCTTTATTGATGAATTGCCAGCTATAGGCTTACTTCATTCAGCGATAAATCATCATTTAAGTTTGGTGCGATTGTTAAAATCTGCATAACTCCCTAAAAAATCTTTACCATATACCATTTTTTTGGATTCGTCCAAATTGAAAGCACATCAGAATTACAAATTGAGTATAACTCAACAGATGGTATTTATGTTTGAAAGGGTAGAAAACATTGTAGGAAAAGGAGAAAATGCTGGTTACCAGCATTTTCTCCTTTTCCCACAATGTTTTCAAAAAGCTTCCTTTCTCAGGGTCGTTAAAACTCAGGATTGTGTTATAAAGGGTTGAACTTAGATTTTTTCCCCCTGTTGTCCTTCTTATCGTCAATATAGAAGTGTTATTTCTGATTGCAGAAAGACCGTTTAAAAATAAAACTAACGTCAATTGCTCATTCCTTATAGGCGCCCCACGAGGAAAAGCCGCTTTTGGGTACTAATAAGGCTTTATTTTACGGAGACTTTTATATAATAAGCGTTATGTGAGAATATCATTTGCTTATAATAGTTGTGGTGTAAAAGTCTCCGTAAAAAAAAAGTATTTTTTGAAAATATGATCAATATTTTTCACCCGTTACAACTCGTTTATACAAAAAAAAAAAAAGAGTTCAAATATAATATAAACGTATATATTTTCCCCGAAAGGAGAGGACTGTTTTCTGTTTATTGAAAAATAAAATGTGATTCAGAATTTTTTTTTTTTGGAAGTTTACGATTGAGGGAGAAACATATTTGGGTGGACTACTCATTGGACAAAAGAGTGCCAACCTAAAACAATTAGAATGCAGTTTGCATTAAATACAAGTATAATTTTGTTCGCATTTCTGTGTTGTGTTTCGGGTTTCATGCCTGAACCATTGCCTGGAAATTTTGACAATGATTTCTCACAGAGAGAGATCGTCTTTATTTCAATAAAAAATGTTCTTGATCGAAACTTCACTGTGCCAAATGTTGACGATATTTTGAACTCTGAAAATTTAATGAAGGACTTCAGGAACTTGGAGATGATTCGAAAACTCGAAGGTAAGATGGCACTCTACTCGATACATGAGACTTTTGTAAAGAAGATGCAGTATACAGATTTAGAAATACATATGAGCCGTATCCTGGCAAAAGGTGGTTTAATGCATCTCCGTGATACATTATACCAAGCAAGTCATCACATAATTATGGATACATAAAATCAATTTTGTATTATAACAAGCGGCTGAATCTGGAGGCAGAATGGTTCTTGGACACGCAGAAAATTTACCAATAGCAAAAAGTTTCCAGGTTAGCCTGTGTACCACCATGTATCACGGTGGTCTTCTTAGTTTCCCGGTTGTAGAAAAATGTCATTCAAATAGCATTAGTACTATGAGAATTTTTTAAACATTTTTCTTTATGTTTTAATAAATTTAGACTTGTATATCGTGCTTGCTTTTTTTTTTTTTTTTATATATATAATTAGGGTAAATAAATTTGCAAGACAATCTGAAAATAAAAAAGATAGAGAGCAGTTGTAATATTCCACGTTGATTAAAAAAAAAAAAGGATGAGATAATTTTAGCAGATCTATATAGCAACATTTTCATTCTTCATATTACAGTCCAGTTTCTTTTAGATCTACTTTCTTTTTTAACCCATAAGCTGTTAAGCGGGACTCAAGGACCTTTAGCGGACAGTGCAGATCAAGATCAGACTGCACAGAATGTGCAGTTTGATCTTTGATCTACACTGTCCGATAAGAAGATATTTTTTTTTAACAAACTGATTTTTACAATCGACTTGAAAGTTTCATTTAATTAACCCTTTCCCAAACAATCCCTGGTTTTTACGGGTCTGGAATAGAAGCCTTTTGAAAACATTGTGGGAAAAGGAGAAAATGCTGGTAACCAGCATGTTCTCCTTTTCCCACAATGTTTTCTACCCTATCATATAGAAAAATTATTTTTTTTAGCAACTGTTAATTTGTCATCTGCAAAATGCTTTCAATTTGGTCTGGTCCAAAATTTGCCGTTTGGGAAAGGCAGGGATCGTATATACACATGCGTATATACGATCCCTGGGAAAGGGTGAACTTATTTAGGAGGTTAGGTTTACGATATTTTATTTTACAGAAAACGTTTCCTCTATCGTACAGACTGTTGACAAACTGGCAGACTTTACGATCACTTCTGGTTTAGAGCATGTCCACATACCAGCTTGGTCCTTTTCTGATGAAAATATTCGAGAAGGTTTGTATACTCTCTGCATTTGATTTTCTTTATGGTTTGGACTTGAAAGGTTTGTAGTCTATCTTACGAATGTGTCAGCTACTGGCCAAAGCGAGGGAAATATTTCATTTTTCTACACATGATCTTACACCATGTATCATCGTTTTTATTAAAGTAACAATAGCTTCCAAAGGTAAACAAAGTGGGTGTTAAAATATATCTAAATTTAAATTATACGTTTTGAAAGTATGGAAATTATTGTGAAGATGATAATCTGTTAGTCGCTGACAGAAAAATTAATTTCAAAACTAGGTTAAAAGTTGCCAGGCCACTCTATCCGTTACCACAAAACCAACACAGAAACTTGCCCTTTTTTATAAGTACTTAAATAATGATGATGAATAATGATGATGAATAGCGTTTTAAGGCCCGTCGACAACTTAGGTCATATTGGGCGCACTTACTTAGTAAACAATAATGCGAGGTGAAAATAACATACATGTGCAACAACATAAGACAAACATGATAAATGAGGAATGGACGAAACACAAAATGATGCCCCTTTTGTCGCCTTTTACGACATGCATGCTGTCACTTTTGTTCCGCCAGATGAAATGGCAGATGTGACGATCGCGGGACTGCAGTGGTTTATTCTTATACCCCCGATTAAACCACACGGGGTCCCACAGGCCAATTGATTCCCATTCCAAACCCTATTTACATCGAGAAAAAAATACAGGATTTGGAATAAGAACTACCCAGCCTGCTGCAATCCTACGAATTACGAGGAAAGCAGCCGTTTGTCTCTAATTTTAGTCGCCTTCTACGACATGCCATAGAGAAAGGCCGAGGTCCTATTCTATAAATTAAAAAAAACCCGGGACCCCACGGGGAACTTAAATAATGAGCTCTCTGATAAAAGGATTGGATAACAAAAGACAAAGACCGAATAATTATTTTAATAATTACATGTACATCAAATATCATAATTTCGGACATTTGGCGATTTTTTTTTTGTACCGTAACCCGTCCCTGTGATTGTCCGGTATATGTGTACTTGTGAGGATCGTATATATATCTTCTGTGAAAATGGGGTTTAATGCGTCTCCGTGATATAGAAAGCAAGTCATCGCATGATTATAGATCCATAATATTCATTTTATCTAACAACCGACTGAATCATGAGATTGACTGGTCCTATGACATGCAGAAAATCTACAAATATCAAGTTTCGACTCATGTAAGCCTGAGCGGCCTGTGCAGGCTGACAAGAGTCGATCATGCATTAAACCCCCTTTTCACAGAGTATTGCTCATATATGTCATTTCTAATCCCTGATTCCTATCAGCATTTTATTTTTGACAAATTACATCTGCGAAATACGACTTTTTTAAAATATGAATATATATCTAGAGGATATTTGTTTAATTCGGTGAAAGATCGAAATTTATTTCGAGTGAACATCAGCGATAATATTTTCACGAGAGGCGCAATTTCACTAAAAAAAAAAAAATCTATTTAGCTTATGCATTTAACCCCTTTTTTGTTGGGATTTTCATGAAAATCTTGCCAGTTGTTTTCGGTAATTCCCCGTGGCGTACCCCCTCCACAGAGCAACGCATTACAGGATTACGTAAAGCGCGAGAGATGTACTGTAGGGCAAATGCGCATGACATTCGGCATACCTCGGGTGATGGTAGCCATCAAATCCCTCGGCTGTATCTGGTAGCTTGATATGCACCTACACTCTACATTTCATCGCCGGAAATACGCCGGTTCACCGTTCTGAAAATTGTAAGGCTCTTCGTAAAAAAGAAAACTTGAGTTCCAATTTTCTATCGAAATCTTTCTCATAGGCACTTGGTTTCCATGATTTTAAATTTCACAACTTACATTTATTTCTGTATATTGAAACACTAGAATGCCATCTAGCGGAAGATAATGTACCCCAAGGTAACTAGTGCGCGGGAACCACAGTTTCCGCCTTCAATTGAAGAGTTAGAAACATCTCCCGCTAGATGGCATTCTATGTCGAATCTCATTATCTCCCGCATTCTACAAATACACATCTATCTAATACATGGATCCGTGGTGATAAGATAAACCGACTTCCTTGGTTACTGTTGCCAAGGGCTCCCAAACAACCACAGTAAATACATATACAGTATAGCAGATAGGCTACTTAAATCGTGCTGTCATGACTGTTTCTCTCAATAAAATTCCGAAAAAAAAAATTCTACCATAATTAGGCCTATGTTTCTGCCGTTGATGAATTCTCGGTAAGAAATTTAAAGATGCTTGAACTAATTTACACAAAGATATATACAAAAAGGGTGATTTACGGGGGCTACGGACAATGTTAAAGATCTACTTGTTTTAGCAAGGTTTTGAACTTCAATATGAAAAAAGAATAAATCACCTCAACAAAACTCTGTTTTGCCACAGAATGATAGAATTAAAGATACTTATTGTTTTCGTAAGGCTAGTAAAGTCGTCTCAACATCATACCCAAATAAACAACACCGAATTACAAGCATTTCGAAAACTTTATAGATTGTCTGATTCTACAGAGAGGTGTAAGTTTATGAAAAATTGACTATGACTTGACTATGAAAAAATTCAATTTCAGGTTAAGGGAAAAGGGGTTGTCTTATGATTTCAAAATGTGTTAAGTGTAGTGTCAATTAACAAACTTGTGACGGTAGTTTATCTTATGATACACTGAAGACAACGGGTGGTCAAGTTGATTAGAGCGGCAAATTGGTTTGCAATCAAACACACTTCTTATCAGTTAACAGTTTACCGACACATCCTTATAAATGGCAGATGTGCTAATCCACTTTAATACCACGAAGTAAAAAGTTTATTTAATAATCATAAGTTGCCTTTTTAGCTGAACTTCCATCGGTACAGAATAGAGTTAGACTTAATTTCAAAACTGAAATCTACTTTTAGTGAGGAATACACGTCAATATGCTTATTGTAAATAGCAGATAGTTTTAATCCAAGATTAAACTGCATGTTACATGTATTTGCAATCTGATCTATATCTACACATTTAGCATATTCTTCATGCACCAATGGTTAAGATTAACGTCAAACTGAAACATTGATGACAAGTGCCACTTTTTGGATGTGCATAGGTTACTGAAAAAGGTTAGCTATTCAAGTAAACATATCATATTTTGATTAGTATTTCATATAGATCTATTTTTACCCTTGTTTTCCACTTTAGAACATTTTTGTCTCTTTCCAAATCTTTCAGAGGAAAAAAAAAAAACTAAAGCAATAATTAATCCATTGTGTAATGTAGCGCTGATCAGAACTCTTTGCATATGTCCCATTTTCAGTCATTATCATAGTTCAAACTTGTCTACAGCCTCTGCGTGATCTCACGTCAGCGGTACACGTTCGCAAAGCACATATTTTAAACTTTTTCTTAAATTCAAACGTTTAAAACACAAAATAAATAAAAACTATCGCATCCCTCCAACGTTAACAGTCGTTTGTTTGGGAGCCGAAATAGCAGACAACAAGGCTGCACATCGGGTAAAATAAATGCGATGACCTGATTGGTCGAATATCGATTTCCACGGATCCATGTATTTGGGCATTCTGGGTACAGAACCGGACTACTTTTCGAAACAACAACCGTTACTTTGAATTTCAAAATGAAATAAACGTTTACTCAGTAAAACGCTACCTGGTGCGATTCATTCAGCTATGATCGGCTAGCATGTGACCTATGCACCAGCCATTTATTAAAACAGCCCCTACATGCTTGGGTAATAGGCTAATAGCTTCGGTATAAGCCCTACTTTTCCCAGGTATACGGGGATGGGTGATGCGTCATAGCAGACAGGTCGAATCTTCTAAGAATATGACATGCGCGGACAACGGAGTTAGAAAATATGAAATCAGTATTTTTCACTGCTCGTAACCACGAAATATCAATGCATATTTCACCATTATTCCTCGATGAACTACCGAAAAGCATGAAATAAGATGCTATTTGCCATATGTATGGAGGTAAAGTCTACTGAGTTAATTTTACTGGCTTGATACTCGCCAGAAAGACCCGCCCGTGCACAGGTGCCTGACATGTTTGGTGTCATACAACCGATCTATATAGAGGGGTTATATGACACCAGACATGTCAGGCACCTGTGCGCCCGTGTAAGAGATCTAGAACGGGACATTGAAGATGTGTAGTTGTTAAAGACATTTGCTTGTAGAAAAGATGCCTCGGAGTTATTTGCATTTCGTATTTTTATCCCTCCGAAAAACATATTCGAGGGCATATAATTTTTGTTTTTTCCGTCTGTCTGTAGTCTGTCTGTTTGTCCGACCTTCCGTTTTCGTGTCCGAGTCGTAACTTTTTTCACTATGACTCAATTTCAAAATAACTTTGCACAAATGTTAACCACATCAAGACGATGTGTCACGCGCAAGAGTCATGCCCGTAGTTTAAAGGTCAAGATCACAGCAAGGTCAAATATGTTCGGGCGGGGGGGTAGTATTTATGTCGGGCCTATAACTTTTTCCCTTTGACTCAATTTCAAAATAACTTTGCACAAATGTTAACCACATCAAGACGACGTGCTTTTTGCAAAAGTCATGTCCGTAAGTTAAAGGTCAAGGTCACAGCAAGGTAAAATGTGTTTTGGGGGTAGTATTTGTGACAAGCCTATAACTTTTTTCCCGCTGACTCAATTTCAAAATAACTTTGCACAAATGTAAACAACATCAAGACAATGTGTCATGTGCAAGAATCATGTCTGTAGCATGGTTAAAGGTCAAGGTCACAGCAAGGTCAAATGTGTTGGGGGGGTAGTATTTGTATCCGGCCTGTAACTTTTTTCCCTATGACTCAGTTTCAAAATGTTCGTATGTTAAAGGTCAAGGTCACAGCAGGGTCAAATGTGTTTTGGGGAGGGTGTTTAGTATTTGTGTTTGGTTTATAACTTTTTTAATTATGTATGAATTTCAGTATAACTTTGTAGAGTTGTTAGGCACCTAAAGACATTGTGTTGTGTAAAAAAGAACATGTTAGTAGGTCAAAGGTCAAGGTCACAACAAGGTCAAATACATTTTTAAAGAGAAATTTTTAGGGGTTACGTTCGTCTCCGGCCTGTACCATTTTTAAAGTATGAACGAATTTCAACACAACTACTTAGAATTGTCAACCACATAAAGAAAATGTGTCACCTACAAGAATTACGTCCACAGGTCAGTGTCAAGGCAAGGTCAAATGTCTGTTGTGTGGGGCTAAACTTTTTTCCTGATTTCTTAAGTTCACAATACTTTTGCACAAATGTTAACCACATAAAGTTGATGTGTCCTGCGCAGGAATCATGTCTGTAGATTAAAGGTCAAGGTTACAGCAATTCAAATGTATTTTTTGGGGGTAGTATTTGTGTCCAGCCTGTAAATTTTTCAATAATGAATGAATTTCACTGTAACTTTGCAGAATTGTCAACTACAGGTAAAAGACGTGTCATGCACATGTTATCTCTAGGTCAAAACTCAAGGTCAAGGCAACGTCAGCAATGGTTGTAAGTGTTGCATCCATAGGCAATGTTCATGTGAACAACTCATAGGAAAATGGTACCATTTTTGGGGGCATCACTCACTTCTCAGTCTTGTTTTTGTTGTTTTGAGGCGGCATCCGTTAGTCATGTGGGTTCCCACTGATTTTTGAATGCTGCTATGTCTAATTTGTTGCATTATTACGTGCATCTTGGAGTCTAGTGGCAAAAAACTGGTCCAGCAATGTTTTAGTCTGAACTCTTGACAGTGGAAAACATGTGGTAGATCCAGTAGCTAGTTCCAGCTTTGCTTTTCTATCATCTCGTTCAACATTTGGAATTGCAATTTGTTTGCCCAAACTGTTGTAAGGTCAATTTTTTTTAGCTGGTTCGAGTTTGAAAGTATTTTTGATCAACAGGGGTTTCCTGACAATGTACTCATGCTTGTGTACATTTCAATTTACTTGAAGGTCACGCCTTGATTCTGAATTTACGTCGACAGTTCATCAAGTCAATTAATAAAGATCCACCAGACTTCAGTACCTGCCGAAAACTGATCGGACAGATTTTTCACTTGATACAGTCCTTTTACAGCAATACAAACTGGGTAGAAAACCATCCTGGTGCAGTGTGCAAAGAACTGGGTAAGTCAGAATGGACGTTGTGCCAAACCTTTACCAAACAATCCCATGTTTTAACAACCCTATGAAGGCATGTTTTAAAAACATTGTGAGAAAAATAGAAAATGCTGGTAACCAGCATTTTCTCCTTTTCCCACAATGTTTTCTATCCTTTTACAGACAAATCTTATCATGTGTTGGGTGCAAATGAATTTACTTTGGACAATTCTTAGATTTTATCATCTGGGAAAGAGTTAAAAGCAGGAAAGAAGGCTTTTGAAAAGTATTTTGAAATGTTTTCTATCCTTTCACAAACAAACTCCATCATTTGAGCCGCATTACATTTTTGTTGTCTGTATTGTCTGCAAATGCTTTCAGTTTGGATGAGTCTAATGTATGTCATCTATTAAAGAGTTAAACTTTGAAAATGAGAAAATTAACCCTTTACTACACCATCACGACTTTTAACGACCCTGTTAAAGAAGCCTTTTGAAAACATAGTGGAAAAAGGAGAAAATGCTGGTAACCAGCATTTTCTCCTTTTTCCACAATGTTTTTCTTCCCTTCCCAAAACAAATTTCAGTTTTTTAGTTACATTTATTTTGTCATCTGCAAATGCTTTCAATTTGGGAAAAGTCCAAAAATTTGTCGTTTGGTAAAGAGTTAAACCCTTTGTTTTCATGTCTTCTAATACCATTATGAAAAATATTTCTTTCATATCAAGGTGACAAATCACTTACTCTTGTTTTGTGAGGGGTTTTACCAATTGTTTATTGGGGCTCTAAAGTGCCTTCATTGTTGATGGTTATCTGAGACAGTAGCCAGTGGCGTGGACTGATAGGTGCATGGGCCGCCATGATGTAACTGAAATAATGTTGAAAACCAGGTTAAAAACCGTGCATTTTAAACAGACCTACAATGCTTCAACAGTTCCAGCGTAGTAGGATACTGCAACATGACTAGTTCAGAACCTGACTAAACTTTTAGTTCCTCTATGAAATGATTTTGTTCATGAATTATCTTTAAATTCAAATATACTCAACAAAATCTTCTATTTTTAGCTTGTCTGTTTTTTAGAAAATGTTGAGGTATTGAGATAAACCCTGTCGTCTGTGTCATTGTCATGCAAAAACATTGACATTTTGTAATATCTCTGACATTTCTGAAGATTTTTACTTTGAACTCAAACTAGTTGTTAAATATCTGAAGGAGAACCCACACATCGGGGGCAGGTAACCATCAAAATAATTTTGACACATTTATGCCCTTCTTCCAACTTAAAATTTTCATTGAAAATCAAGCAACTGCCACCGAGCGTTTGTACCTACATGTAGTGCTCTTTTTGTAGTCAGCAATTTAAATTCAGCAGTATTTTCGTAGATCAAAATTTAATGTTGAGCATTTTCTTTTAATCGTAACAGGTCTCAAAGATGAACTACCCCACAGTGTTGCACCTTGGGATGTTTCTACATGCAAAATTTGTAGGTAAGTATGGCTAAATATATTGTTATGAAGATTCAAGGATTGTGGGATTACTTGAATTCCAAATTCTGTTTTCTTTTTCAGCCTGGCTGTCGTGGTCTGCGCCGTTGTCGTCTGCATGGTCGTCTGTGTTGTCATTGTGATGCAAAAACTTTGACATTTTATAATATCTCTGTCATTATTGTAGACATTTATTTTAAAATCAGACTAGTTGTTAAATATCAATAGGGGCCATACAACAGGGGCAGGTTATCGGCAAAATATTTTTTTTACAGTTATGCCCCTTTTATGACTTAAAATTTTCAGTGAAAATCAAACTGTTTTGTAAAATCTGTCATTACTGAAGATATTTACTTCAAACTTGGACATGAATAATTTACTTTTAAAAGGGGAACCCAAACCAGTAATGCAGATAATCCCAAAACATTTTTGACACAATTATGCCCTTTTTTCTACATAGCATTTTCACTATCTCTAAAAGCAACTGCAGTGGAGTGTTGGCACCAGCAGGTGGTGCTCTTGTTTTATATGACAAATAGATGTCTGTTTGACTTCTGATGGTCACCCCTGAAATATCTAGCATCAAACCATAGTATCTTCTTAACATTTTCCGTCAGGTCTTGCAGCAAAAGTAGGAACTTTATGCCTATCTGTATATACAAAAGAACGTGATTTACTGACTAAGAAAAACACAAAATGTCTCAGGCCTGTTGTTAGCTTTTGGAAAGTGGTATGGCCATGGAATGCCTCGGGCATTCCCTGAGTGGGGGGTCGTAACCACAAGTTTTGACCACCCTGATGAAAACAGCTATTGAAAACATTATTAGAAAAGAAGAAAATGCTGGTAACCAGCATTAGTCCTTACTCAACTCATTTTTTCTGAAACTATTTTGCATCAGAAATGAGGAAAACGGATGTAGAGATAACCTCCTACAGACGTCTACTTTAACAAGCGGCTACTGGAGCCGAACGCTTGACTCGACAACCACCACAGGTATGTTTTAGCTGTCAGTAAGTAATTCAAAGTATCAAATCTAAAGAGTGCAGAATAAACCAAATGGACCTAATATTTTAAACTAGAAATAAGACCAGAGTAATAGCAATGTCAAGGTTGCTCTTGTCCAGAATATCTTAACCCTTTACCTCACAATCCTGACTTTTAAAGACCCAGAGAAAAAAGCCTTTTGAAAATATTGTGGGAAAGGAGAAAATGCTGGTTACCAGCATTTTCACCTTTTTGCCACAATGATTTCTACTCTTTCACTACCAAATCTCATAATCCTAGTCACATCTAAATTGTCATTTGCAAATGCTTTCAATTTGGAAGACACCAAAATTTTGTCATTGGGTAAAGAGTAAACAAAGTGGACTGTGTAGTTCAAACATCAGAGTGCATATGCTGTGCAGTCTGATCTTGGTCTACATAAGCTGCAAAGGCAACTTTAGTTGTGAAAGGGTTAACCCTTTACCACACAATGACGCCTTTTAACGACCCTGTAAAAGAAGCCTTTTGAAAACATTGTGGGAAAAGGAGAAAATGCTGGTAACCAGCATTTTCTCCTTTTCCCACAAAGTTTTCTACCCTGTCAAAGAAAAGTTGCGTCATTTGAGCCACTATGAAATTGTCGTCTGCAAATGCTTTCAATTTGGATAGGTCTTAAATTTTGCCGTGTGGTAAAGGGTTAACTAGTGGTGCTGAAAGAGTTAACCTTTTCTGAAACAAAAAATTTTAGACTCTTGCGTATTCAAAACATCTGCAGACGACAAATTCAAAATTGGTATAAAATGAGCTTAACCCTTTCCCAAACGGTAAATTTTGGACCAGACCAAATTGAAAGCATTTTGCAGATGACAAATTAACAGTTGCTAAAAAGATGGTTTTTCTATATGATAGGGTAGAAAACATTGTGGGAAAAGGAGAAAATGCTGGTTACCAGCATTTTCTCCTTTTCCCACAATGTTTTCAAAAGGCTTCTATTCCTGACCCGTAAAAACCAGGGATTGTTTGGAAAAGGGTTAAGCATTCCAATAGGTTAGAAAATGTTGGGCGAAAAGGATAAAATGCTGGTTACCAGCATTTTCTCCTTTTCCCACAATGTTTTCAAAAGCCTTCTTTCTCAGGGTCGTGTGCCCGCCTGGGTAGCTCAGTGATTAGCGCATCGGACTCGTTTCCTGGTACTTATAAGTTTGCTACCCGGTTGAGGCAAACTTTCTGTTTGGCGGTTTTTCACCTTTCACCTCTGATGCATGTGAGAAAGTAGTTAGTGACTTAGAAAGAAAGTTGTGTCAGTACTGGTGTGAGAAAGACAGGAAACATAAATATGTGTAGATGCACTGACTGCTGTTATATGACCTGCTGCAATTCAATCATTCAATCTCAGGGTCGTGAAAACCTGGGATTGTTTGGTAGAGGGTTAACTGAAGGATTAGCTAGGTAATAGATTGTCACAAACTTCCGTGGACAGTGTAGATCAAGGTCAGAATCTACAGAATAAACGGACTGTTCATGGTTCTCAGATATTTCTAGCTATGATCTACCTAAGCTCTGAAAATGCATTAGCGTAAATGTGGACCTACCTTTGATTGATAAGTTAATAAAATAGATATGCTTGTTAATGAAAAATAAATATAGTTTCATTGACCATGAACAAAATTGGAGTTGTACTACATTGATAAGAGGTAGAAAAATTTGATTTTGCTATTACAGAAATATGAAATGGATGTTTGATTTTCCCACATCATTTTCCTCTCTTTGAACACAGAAAAAGGGGTAGAAAAACATTAATGTTTTCTAAAAAATTCTTATTTTTGTTACATTGTTACTGAAAGGTTGGAGCTCTCGTCAGGTAGACAGAAGACGTTAAAATTCATAAATTATCTTTTCTATTTGTATACATACTTCAATACTTTGATAGATTTGTTTGAATAAATAATGGTAAAAGAGTTACTCATCTTTGTCTATATTTCAAATCATTTGAAAGTTAGTGCAGTTGTGAAAGGACAAAGTTGCATACTTTGAGTTCAAAATTGCTTTTAACTTAATGGAAAACAGCATTTATCCCTTAATCATACTTTTTGAAATTCGTTAAATTCCAAAGTTGCTGCAAATTGCAAACTGAATATGGCGCAAAGAATGAAAGCTGTCTCTGAAAGGGTATAAAAACTGTGGGAAGAGGAAAAAATGCTCATTTTCATCAAAACATGAGATTGTTGAGTAAAAGGTAAATATTTTTTTTTTGTCATCTGATACATTGCTGTTTTCTTTTGATTTTTTTATGTGTTGTTCTTGTTTGTGATCAAGATCTTAAAACTTGTTTTGAATTTAAATGTACTTTTTCAGAAGTAATAGAACGGCAAGAAAAGTCTTCAGATTTGATTGAAGTGAAATGTAGACATGGGGGTGTGACTGATCATACCCACACACCCAACACTGTGCCAGGGGGTATCAACAAGATGTCTAGCAATCCTACCGTTTCTCCGCATTATTTCCTGCATACAAGAGCAGCTGTTCTGGCTGTGATTCACTGCACTGAGTTTCTAAATGAACCAGGTAAATCTAATGCTCACTGTAGATACTGCGATATTGGGGTAGAGCGTGGAATATTTTTACCTTATTATATACCTGTAAGTTTTCCGACTTGAATATATCTGCACAAGGATAAAATATCACACAGGACAGGTAAAAAAATGTATATTTACACAGTGTCAAATATGATACCAAATATGTTATTATGATGTATAGATCTCAAGCACAGGATATGGCCTGCAACATGCAAAATGGGGCATTTGGACATTTGCGTAGGCTGATCCAAGACAACACTTTCCGACCATGTGTGATTTTCTATGTCACAGAAGTCTACTGTAGGACAAAATCTAATGTTGACGTAAGGTGCCGTCTCGGATCAGCCTGTGTGGACTGCGCACGCTGATCCGAGACGACACTTTACACAAATGTCCGAAAACCCCTTTTCGCATGTTGCAGACCATATGTACATATTGATGAGCAATTTGGTTGGTCAATATGTTACACTACAATACTCTTCCATCATCCATAAAAATGAAGTTACAACCCTTTAAACTATTATTTGTTTTATTTTGTTTGTGCCATTTATCAATTAAATTTGAAAAATTGTGATATTTTGTCGCTGAAAGTTGTAGGTATATGATAAAAGAAGTGTTATGTTTTAGTAATTTTCCAGATGCTAGTAATTGCTTCTTGATGCATAAGAAAATTTTGACATCTCCCTGGACCTTTGGTCTTGCACAACATCGAATGTTCTCATGCTCGAATCAGCTACAAGCATTAGGAAAGTGAAACAACATCATGTTTTGTATATGCTTTTTTTTTTATCATTCTTGCATCTTTAGTCATGTTAATGTAATGTTTTATACCATCTGAAGACAAATCTCATTATTTGAACAGCACTTATCTTATTGTCTCTAAATGCTTTATTTGGACAGATCTTAAATTTTGTCATCTACTAGAGAGTTAATCTATTATGCCTACTGTACAGCCTAATTTTACAATTATCAGAATCTAATCTAAATTGTGCAAATGACAAATACTGGAAAAGAATGAACAGTACGGAAAATATTGTGGTTAAAGGATCAATTGCTTGCTTCCATGGATGTTTTTTTAACTATTCAGAAACAGGTCTGGCCATGGATGTTGGAAAAGAGAAGATAGATCAGGTGATTGGTGTATTGCCAGACATTACATATGTGTATGTTGACACGGCCATGTTTCTATATGAGCAAGACAAGTTGGAGGAATCACTGCAGCTCTACCCAAACATGAACATTCTTAACGGAATAACATTATTGCAGGGTGAGAAACTGTGCCGTAATTTTTCAGAGAAGACTGTTTTAACTTATCTTTTCAAATTATCACTTTATATTATATTTCATGTGTCTATTTTTAGAAATGTTATGGGTAAAGAAAGCTGGGGGGAATTATTTCCCCGTCACAGTGAATATTTTCCTCCTGCCGAAAATCTGGAACTACTTTTTTAAGTTTTTTAAGTTTTTAAGTTTTAAAAGTGGCATTCGTTGACAAAATAATCAGAGGAAATATAATATATAATTTATTTCATCAGCTTGTGGTTAATATGGGGAAATATTTGCCTCAAAAGGGAAAGGTCCGCGAAAATAACTCGTGCCTTACGGCACTCGTTATTTTCGCATACCTTTCCCTTTTTCGGCAAATATTTCCCCATATTAACCACAAGCTGATGAAATAAACTCTATATGTTTTCACAAAAGATCTGACAAAAGGGGGCTCAATGCATCTCCATGACGCATGATACTAAGCAAGTCATCACATAATTATCGATCCATAAAATCTTCTTTGCCTAATAAGCCACTGAATTGTGAGGTACACTGGTCCTTTTACATGCAGAAAATCAACCAGTGGCAAAAGGTTTTGACCTAGGCCAACCTGCATGGACTGCACAGGCTGACCTGCATCGAGATGGAATTTTTGTGACCACCTCTCCACCAGTTTTGCTGAAATTACAATGGAAGTCCTCCTACCATGTGAACTTGTGAATCTGCAAGTTTATCATGAAAAGTCAATTATTATAAGACTTATGGCCCTTTGATTTTTCCCTGTTCTATTTCATCTTTAATGATTTATCTTCATCTTTATCTTTCAGCCTGTAGATTTTCACAAGGAAATCTGCTAATGGTTCTGAGAATAGAGAGTGAGATGATGGATGAGACTCTGCCAGAGCGATGTAACCATGGAAACATCCACATATACCATATCATTCCAGATTTTGTTCAAGGTCAGTTTTCAACCTTAACTCTTTACCAAACGACAAAATTTTAGACCGGTCCAAATTGAAAGCACTTGCAGACGACAAAATAAAGGTAACTCAAAAATTAAAATTTGTTTCAAGCAGGGTAGAAAACATTGTGGGAAAAGGAGAAAATGCTGGTTACCAGCATTTTCTCCTTTTCCCACAATGTTTTCAAAAGGCTTCTATCTCTGGATCGTAAAAACCAGGGATTGTTTGGGAAAGGTTTAAACAATATATCAAATCCTATTTTTCACTGAGCTTCTGGAAGAAGGCTTTACCAAACAACAGTTTAGATTGTCCAATTTGAAAGCACTTGCAGACAATAAAATAAATGTAGCTCAAAAATTAAAAAATTGTTTTTGGAAGGGTAGAAAACATTGTGGCAGAGGGAGAAAATGGTGGTTACCAACATTTTCTCATTTTCCCACTTTGTTTTTGAAAATCTTCTCCTTCAGTGTTGTTAAAACTCAAGATTTTGTAGTAAAGGGTTATAACATTGTGGGAAAAGGAGAGAATGCTAGCTTCAAGCCCTTTCCCATAATTTTTTCTACCCTTTCAAAGAGAAATCTTATAAGTTGAGCTACATTTACTTTGTTGTCTGGGAAAGCTTTCAATAGAGATGAGTCTAAGATTATGTCTTTATAGTAAGTGTTTGCAAGTTTGACAATTAACCTTGTAATACTAAGGATTGTTTGGTTTATTTTGCACTTTAAATAGCGATCAGGCTGCATAGACCTTGCTGTCAGATCTTTGATCTTTACACCCCCCCCCCCACCCCCCACTCCCTTCTACATTTTCATATTTTTACCAATAGGGCTATAAAATTAGAGCTATGAAATGGGCATTTAACACATTCACAAAAAGTATCAACTAGTCCAGCATGTGCAGTCTGGCCTGGGTTGAAACTTTTTGCTTTTGATTAATTTTCTACCTCATGACTCAGTTGGTTGTTTGATGACAGTGATTTTATGGACCCAGAATTATGATGAAGTGCTTGATATAATGCATCACAGAGATGCACTGAACCACCTTTTGCCAGAGTGTGGCTCTGTTCTCTTTTTTTTTCAGCTCGCCTGAATACGAAGTACTCAAGGTGAGATTTTGTGATCCTGCTGTGTCTGTCTTGTGCCATCCAATGTCGACTTAACTTGTGTATGCTCTAGAGACTACATTTTTAGTCCAATACTCATGAAACTTGGTCAGAATGTTTGTCTTGATATCTTGGACAAGTTTGAAAATGGGTCACAAAGGGTCAAAAACTATGTCACTGGGTCAAATCTTTGAACAACTTTGTGTACACTCTAAAGGCCATATTTTCTGTCGGATACTCATGAAACTTTGTCAGAATAATGATGTCTCAATCCAGTTTGAAAATGGTTCTCATCCGGGAAAAACTAGGTCGCCAGGTCAAGTCTTTGAAAAACCTTTTGTATACTTTAGAATGTTTGTCATAATATCTCGGAAAAGATTGGAAATTGGTCATGTTTGGTCAAATGGCCCAGGTGAGCAACGTTAGGGCCATCATAGCCCTCTTGCTTACTGACTAATGTCCTTTTTATTTCTTTTGCCGTCTTAGGGTACATAAGGCAAATTATAAGCCCTTATTTACACAATAGTAATCATCTTTCTTTATTTGCACGCTTTATTTGAACATAAGTCAAGCACTTCCTGTCTGTATGTTGAATGATCGATCACACACTCAGAGAATGTAAAAAAAGAAAATTGTGCAGCATAGATCAAAGATTAGACTGCAGATTTTGTGCTATCAACAAAAGCATTCAATCTAACCCTTGGCAACGTTAGGGTAAACATATGAAACCTTTATCACACAATCCTAGCTTTAACTCTTTACCAAACGACAAAATTTTAGACCTCTCCAAATTGAAAGCATTTGCAGACGACAAAATAAATGTGACTCAAATATTGAAATTTATTTTGGGAAGGATAGAAAACATTGTGGGAAAAGGAGAAAATGCTGCTTACCAGCATTTTCTCCTTTTCCCACAATGTTTTCAAAACCTTCCTTTCTCAGGGTCGTTAAAAGTCGGGATTGTGTGGTAAAGAGTTAAAAGACGCGAAGAAAGAAGTCTTTTGAAAACATTGTGTGAAAATGAGAAAATGTTGGTAGCCAGCATTTTTTTCTTTTCCCACAATGTTATCTACAATATCTAAGACAAATTCCATCATTTGAGCCACCTTTAATTTGTCGTCTGCAATGGCTTTGAATTTGGACCAGTCTAAAAATTTCCGTTTGGTAAAGTATTAAGTCTATGTTACATTGTATAACATGACAGAAAGAAGACCAAAGCGTGCCCTGACAACAGCTGGTTTGAATCTATACAACATAATAGCTCAAGTATCTGGAGGGAGTGTGTATGTTACCAGTAAAACTGATATTGGGACAGTTGTTGATCTAATTAAGGTAATAATTCATTGAATTAGTTGGTACATGTATGTATGTCCTGAAATCTCTGAAACACCCCTTTGTGCTCATGACTTGCAAAATTCTTGAATTCATGAAGGCAAAATAGTGACCAAAAGTAATCAATGCAGGTGTTAAAATGCATTTAAGTTTAAATCATAGCATTTAAAAGTAAGGTGACAATTTATTTTATGGTGGGTCCAAGTGTTAGTCACTGACAGACTTATGAATTTTAAATGTAGGTCAAAAGTTGCCAGGGTGTTCTATCTTTTGTTTACTTTTTAGCTAATTCTAAAATTAATTTTACCGTCAGAGACTAACAAATAATTGAAATAGATAATTGAAACAAAATCAAGTGCATTTTAACATCCACTTTGTTTCCTTTTTGCTGGTATTGGGGCTTTAAGTTGAACTATCATGCTCTCAAATGTTATCTCCATTTATCTATGAAGCCAACAAAAATAATTATCCTTTACTAAAATTCCCATGTTTCAATGCCAGTAAAATTTTTATTTTTATCCAAAATGCAAAGCATTGGCACACAACAAATGAAAATCAATTTGGCTCAATGGGTGGGATTGTCACTGAAAGGGTAGAAAGCATGATGGTGGGAAAGGAGAAAAAGCTGTTTTCAAAAACTGTTTTGCTCAGCTTAATCTGTACAAAGGATTGTTTGGAAATAGGGAAAACATTTTACAGGATTTGAAATGTTTTTGATAGCAAAGATGAATCATTGGATAATGCAGCAACTGGGAAAATAAGATTCTTTTCTAGGAAACAGTATCAGCCAAGCCACCGGTATCTATCATGAAGTTTTTAATGAAAACTAGAAGCAGTAACACATTTACAATACCTGTGGATGAGCTTATGGACAATGTAACCATCAAAATACAGTCAACATCTAGTAGAGCACCTGTATTCAATCTTTACAGGCCCGGCGGTAGGTAGAATATTTAACTAACTTAAGCATGCTCAAGTCTTTACGAGATGATAAAAATTTAGGCTGCACCAGATTGAAAGCATTTGCAAACAAATTAAATGTGGCTTTAAGTTTCAACAGCTGCTAAAAGTAAACAGGTTAGGTGTTAAAATGCATTTAAATTTGAATACTACAAATTAGTATGCAAAATACTCATATAATATAAAAGTATGAAAATTATTGTGAAGATTACAATCTGTTATTGTATGGTCGATTCAAGTGTTAGCCACTGGCAGATAAATGAATTTCTCAACTTGATTAAAAGTTGCCAATCACTCTATCTTTTGTTTACTGGTTGCCGGGTTTTAACTTCCTTTGTTCTGCCTGTTATCAACACTTTGACCAACTATACCTTGACATATTGTCATCTTCACAATAATTTCCATACTTTTAAAAGATATGATTTAAAATCAAATGCATCTTAACACCTGCCTGGTTTATTTTTGGCTGCTACTAGGCCTGTAAGCAATGGGATTTGTCTAGAAAGGATAGAAAGCATGATGGGGAAAGCTAAAGAACAGACTTTGCAATTACGTGATTATCTTCAAGTATTGAATAATTTAATAAAATGTACCATTTTTGGGTTACTTCTTATAACTATGGCTGAGCAAAATAACCCATTTGATAGTGCACAGGACTTGAGAACAGGACTTGAGAACAGGGGTGGCTGATTCAAATCCCTAGCTTGGCAAATTTTTTCTAAGGATTGATGAAGGTGTTTGCCACAGGGTTCATTTGTACATCACCGCTGATCAGTGCTTCAAAGATGGTCATGTTGCAAAGCACTGGTAAAAGAAACTCCAGGAAAGCGTGGATAAATGCACTGATGGACGCAATAAAACTGAAATTATGTTGAAAGCGGCGTTTAACACCATACAAGGAACTAAATAATAAAATGTACCATATTTTGACTGCTTCCTTTAATTTTGATATCAATTTTGCCTTATTTATGCAGGTATAAAAGAAACCTTCACAAACCCTCACACAGCTACAAAGCAGTCACTGGGCAGAAGACTAGTTGTTGTAAAATTAATAGTAAGTACATTTAATGGTAGTTTGTTTGTTTTTTCAAGATCTTTACTTTTGTACAATTAGATTCGTTTGTAAAATTCTAGAAATTTAGAAAGCATTTTCAGGTGACAGCTTCAATATGGCTTATCATAATATTCTGAAACTTTTTAACCCTTTACCACACAATCCCGACTTTTAACGACCCTGAGAAAAAAACCTTTTGAAAACATTGTGGGAAAAGGTGAAAATGTTGGTAACCAGCATTTTCTCCTTTTCCCACAATGTGTTCTACCCTTCCCGAAACAAATTTCAATTTTTGAGTCACTGTAATTTTGTCGTCTGCTAATGCTTTCAATTTGGAACAGTCTAAAATTTTGTGATGTGGTAAAGAGTTAAGCACTCTGTATCTTTCATACTTCAGGCATAGCTGGACTATTGGATATATATGACCCTTACTCCAGCAAAAGAGGGTTTAACCCTTCTCTGCACCATGCCGACTTTCAACAACCCTGAGAAAGATGGCTTTTGAAAACATTTTGGGAAAATGAGAAAATGCTGGTAACCAGCATTTTTCTTCTTTTCCAAAGATGTTTTCTACCCTATGAAAGACAAACATTATGTTCTGAGTAATGTTTAATTTGTCACTTGCAAATGCTTTCAATTTGGACTAGGCTAAATTTTTTTCATCTTGTAAAGGATAAATACATCTACATGATCCATTATACCAAACAAGTTGTCACATAATTATGGATCCATAAAATCCATTTGTAAATCTAAGACAGAATCTGGAGGTAAAATGGTTCTTTGACATCCAGAAAATTTACAAATGGAAAAAACTTTCGACCCATGTCAGCCAGCACGGACTTTGCAGGCTGACATGGGTTGATAATTTTTTAACATGCATTCGGCCCCCTTTTTCAAAAAGCATGGCTCATCGCTAGCATCAATTGTAGTGGCCAGGTTTTAGTTTTTAGCTCAGCTGTCTTGGAAAAAAACTCAAAATATTATTATAGCCTTGATGTAGTGTGCCCCTTCAGCTGCACCGTCTTGCAAAAGCTGGTTACCAGCATTTTCTCCTTTTCCCTGAATGTTTTCAATTAAAAAGTAACTTCAGCCAAGCCTTTTTGCTTATATGCAATGTGTTTATTTATTAACCTAATTGTAAACAAATTTTGTTACTTTTTTTTTGTTAAAGTTTCCCTTCAAGTGCTAAAAAGATAAGATAAGCATTCTCAGTCATTTAGCACTACAGATGCAGTTATTGCCATTTTAAAACTCTTTTTGTCAGAATGTCTGGCAAAGAAACAGACAGTGTAGATCAAGAGAAGACTGCATGTTCTGTGCAGTCTGTGCCTGTGCACTATAGTTCAGAAGTTGCTCCATTAGGTTTATCAAATTACATTTCTAAACCTTTTTGAAATTTTATGCTCGGCTGAATTGGGCACAGAAAAAGTCTTATAAGCATTGACCCAGATCTTGATCTCACTACAAGCATATGTAATTAAATCCTAGAACAGTAGTACAAGGGTTAACTTCATTAATTTTGTTGTATCATTTGATAGAACCCAGACGATGGTTTGTGGAAGTTTACTAGAACTTCAACAGTGGAATATGAAATTGAAATATCAGCTAAAACTGACTTGGACTTTAGCTACAAGTTTATGCAGACAGGGCCAGGGGGGTTTGGTGAATACCCTCTGGTTGGCAGACCTATTGCAGGTATAAATTGCATACTGGGTAATATATCTCAAATACAAGTTTTAAACTATTTTAAGTTTACACATAGCCTCATATATGTAAGACAGACTGGCATTGAAGCATTTGTTGTACACATTTGGAATGACTCAAAAATACGCTGTTTTAGCTGGCCTGAACAGAGTCCAGGAGGAGCTATTGCACTACCGCCAGCTTTGGACAGACTGGCATTGAAGCATTTGCTGAACACATTCAAAACGACTCAAAAATACGCTGTTTTAGCTGGCCTGGACAAAAATGAGAGCACTTGTAGACAGCAAATTAAATGTGGTTCAAATGATTGGATTTTTTTTTTTTTATAAAAGAGCAGAAAACATAGTGGGAAACAATGAAAATGCTGGTTAGCAGCATTTTCTCCCATTCCCAAAGTGTTTTTAAAAGACGTCCAAGTCAGGGTTTATACAACTTTTGTGGTAAAGGGTAAATCTTAATTTGTTTTAGAGGGATGTTTTCTAAGATATCACTGCTAATTTGCTTCAGAAGTTAATGTGAAGAAATGAAGGTTGTACACACATGGAAATTTACAACAAATGCATCGCTGAAATACAAACTGCCCCGTCTGGGATTCAAACCTGTGCAGTAAGGATCCTTGTTTACTGAGGTTGAAAAGACAAATACGCTAACCACTGAGCTAAAGAGAATTCTCCCTAATGCAGTCGTCAGTTGTTGATTTTATATGCAAAGAAGCTTTGCTGTAAGGAAGGACTGATGTCTCATAACAAAGGGGTCTAAATATAAAGTAGTCGTTAACTGTCAGAATGGGAACCCATACAATGGGGGCAAATAACCATCAAAATATTGTTGATGCAGCTATATCCCTTTTTCAACTTAGAATTTTTACTAAAAGTATTTGCAGTCAAGTGTTGGCACCTGCATGCAGTGCGCTTATTTTTTTTTAGGTGCAAACACATCTGTCCAAGTGTCAGTCCCACTGTATGACAAAGTCAAGTCAGTTGACAGTATTGTAGTATTAGATGAGACTGGCTCTACAGTGAGTAAACAGCCTTTACATAATGTTGGTGGTCGAAGAGGAAAGTCTTTGTTTAAAACACACATTATGGTACCATCCAGTGTGAGTATGATTTCAATCTATAAGATTCTTGAAAGCTAGAATTCTTCAGGGAGATATATTGCTTATATATCCCATTCCCCTGTGTGCAGTTTTAGCTATGTTATTTTGAAGAAAAAGTTATGTCACAGTTCTATTATTGTCTGTGTTTTCATGAAAAAACTGATATTTTCTCATATGTATATAATTACTGAATATATTTATTTCAAACTTGAGCTTGTTGTTTAACCCTCTACCACGCAAACCGGAGTTTTAACGTCTGTGATGACTAAGCCTTTAGAAATCATTGTGGGAAAAGGAGAAAATGCTTGCAACCAGCATTTTCTCCTTTTCCCACAATATTTTCTACCCTTTCAAAGACAAACTCCATTATTTGGAATTTTCATTCTTTCATGGACAAGTCTACATTTTTCTCATGTAGTGATGAGTTAAAATCAAGAGGGAACTCATACCACAAAGGTAGATAATCCCAAGAGGGTGTGTAATTCTCCCTATTTTTGACACACTTATTCCCCTTCTTTCAACTTAAAATTTTTACTGAAAAAGCACCTACAGCTGAGTGTTTACAGCTACATTCTGTGCTTTTTTTTTTTTATGAAGACCAAACAAAAAACTTGTAAAATAATGGAATATTTGGTGAAAGGTTAAGTCATCATTCCTTTAATTTGTAATACTTTTTACATCTACACATGCGAAGCCCAGTCACTTAGTCGGTAATGTACAGGAGTTGAAAACAGTGAGTTACTGGTTTGAAACCCAGCACAGCAAATCAGAGGATTGATAATAGTCATTTCCACAGGATTCATTCCTCTCTAACTGGTGACAGTTATTTTGACAATGGTTATGTGAGAAAGCAGCCAGTGGTTTTTGAAGAAGAGTGTACAAAGTACTGGTAAAACAAACTCCAAGAATGTATGGATGGAAACACTGGCTGCCCCTATATAACTGAAATTAATGTTTGAAACAGTGTTTAACAACATAGTTACTACAACCAGCCAACATTTAAAGAGACATGTAGTTGGTATATATATCATAATGGCTTTGATGTTTCAGGAATTCAAATTTGCAGTTGAAGGCAAGGATAAAGCCAATAACCTGTTCAGACGATTGGATCCCAGGGTTATATCAACACTGGCTATCAAGCTTGAAGTTCTGGGGGTATCTGGTATGTGTTTTAACCTTTGTCCTGTAACCAAACAATCCCAAGTTTTAACCACCCTGAGGGGGGAGGCTTTTGAAAAAGTTGTGGTAAAAGGAGAACTTGCTGCTTACCAGCATATCCGTAATGTTAGCAAAATTTGTTCTCCGCTAAATTAATGTGTTTAAAGTTGGATGAGTCCAAAATTTTGTCATATGGAGAAGTGTTAAAATATACTTTTCTAAACAGTGTACATCAAGATCAGACTACCTAATACATGGTGTTGGAGCTATATTATCAATGTATTTAACCATTACCACTCCATCTTTGGATTAATGACCCTGAAAGAAAAAGTGTTTGAAAATGTTGGAAAAGGAGGAAATGCTGGTAACCAGCATTTTCTCCTTTCCTCACAATGTTTTCTGACTTCTACCAAACAAACCCAATCATTTGAAACATGTTTACTTTGTGGTCTGTAAATGCGTTAAATTCTGACAAGTCTAAAACTTTGTCATCTAGGGAAGGGTTAAATTCAGTTTGGATTTCCAGTAGTAGCCGGTTGCTTGTGATAGACTGGCTAGTCATGGAAACTACATGTACAATAAGAACAGTATTTATAACCAATTTTGAATTTAATTCTAACTTTGTAGTGTTTTATGCTACTCTCGACTTAATTGCAACCATATTATGGTGACGGCTCATTGAGCTTACATTTTCATGTATATTCTGGGTTACACCAGTACTAGGCTAAGGTTCTGATGTGTTGTGCCCAAGGACACTCCCAAGAAAAGGCCTGTGTTTCGAGTGAGGATCAAACCTGTAGCACATACAAGTCCTAGACTTTACCACAGAGCCATGTAGAACTCCACAAAAGGACAGGTGATTCTCAAAATTTTTTTTGACATAGTTGTTACCCTTTTATGACATAGAATCTTTACTGAAACAGCAACTTCAACTGAGCATTTGGACTCACATACTGTGCTCTTATTGTTAAAACTGATATACATGTAGTTGGTTGTAAAAGTCAAGGTCATTGACCATTTTTTTCTCACAGGGCCATAGCATGGTACATCCTTTAGGGTGTACTCAGTGTGTAATTTATTGCAGGTACTCTCTATGTGAACACTTCTGTGACTTTGACCTACAGGGTGACAAATGTGGGTGGGGGAACTACCAAAGTGGTTGTGAAGATATCAGACGATAAAGGGTTCTCACAGATTCCTGTTTCTTGCATACATACACTTGCAAGACATCAAAATGTGACAGGAAAGTTTACCATCAAAGCAGGTCCAGTTAAGGGCGAAACAGTGTAAGATGTATAGAAAACTATAAACCAGAGTCTATTTTTGGCAAAAGTACAGTCAGTTTATGAATTACCACTGGTCCTGAAGATATTTTTCTTTTAATTTTTCAGCAGACCACTTTTAGAGAAATTGCTTGGTAAAATCTACAGCTGGGCCTCTTTCTTTCTGAGGACTGACGATAGTCATTCCATCATGATGCATTCCTCTCTCAGAGTTTATCATTGTCTCAATGATGGTTATGTGGAGAAGCAGCCTGTGGCTTGGAAAGAAATATTGTGCAAGGTACTGGTAAATGAAAATACCAAGAAAGCATGGACAGGAGCACTGGCTGCTGTGATAAAACTAAAATACTGTTGAAAATGGTGTCAAACACCATACAAACAAACATATCATGTAGTGTTTCAACAGTCCTCAAGGATGTTTGGTAAGATTTAAAAGAAAAAAATTCTTTTATTTCACTTTGTCACACTGTTTTCAGGACATTTTATAAACTGCAATTTATAAACTGCAATTTTACAGGCTGCTAGGATTTAGTTGTCAAAATTCAGTTTTGAAGTTAATATGTTGTCAGATCATTGATTGAATCCTTTGCCACACATGTTGTTATATCAACTCTGAGGATGGTGGCTTTTTTAAGCATCATAAGAGAAATAAACCACCATTTTGTCTAATTCCACAATTTTTTCAACCCTTTCAAGGACAAATAACATCCTTCATGCCATATTTAATTTGTCAGACTAGTCTTAAAGTTGTCATCTTGTGAAAGAGTTCAATTTCATCAACAAACACATGAAAATCAAGTTATTAAACAACAACAACAACTATAATGATGATGATGATGGCCATAGATGATCACTGTTAAAAACAAATTATTAACCAAGTGCCAGTGGACCTATTCAAGCAACATTTGGAACTGTAAATGCAAGTCTTTTGTGTGTCTTAATGTCAGTTGTGTTTCTTACAGGACTGTAACAGTCTCGGCTAATGCTGAAGGTGCACCAGCAAACAAAGTACAATACAGTGTACAGAGAC
Source organism: Hippopus hippopus (assembly GCA_946811185.2). Taxonomy (NCBI): domain Eukaryota; kingdom Metazoa; phylum Mollusca; class Bivalvia; order Cardiida; family Cardiidae; genus Hippopus; species Hippopus hippopus. Next base: position 42,614,617 of record OX328105.1, on the reverse strand, counting down.
TTACAGTGGAGGAAAACATAACTAGGGTAAAGTCATACAGGAAGATTTGCTGTTGTTAGATTTTGCATTAACATTTTTTAACTTGGCTGTTTGGAAGAAACCATGGAGGTATTGTCTTTGTGGTCATGAAAAATGCAAAAACTTAGATATTTTCTAATATCTCTGGCATTATTGAAGATATTTACTTCAAATTTGGGCTATTTTAACTATCGAAAGGGGAACCCATACCAGAAGGGTAGGTAACCCTTAAAACTTATTTGACCCACATATATTTCTTTTTCTACTTAAAACTTTCACTGAACCACGGCTGAACCTTGGCTTCAGCTTGTGTTGCCCTTGTTAACAAGATCCTCCCTTTTTAGGACCTGTAAAGTGCTGTAAAAAAGAAGTAGACATATAGCTACTTTATTTGAAATTTCAATATTCACTTCTGACATGCTTTGGAAATAAGGGGCAGGAATACAATTCTTTAACAAACGTTACATGATGCTCCTATGATGGCCCAACAGCTGGACAGCTAAAAAAGTTCTAATAATCTTTTGTATGAAATGTTAAAACCAAGGTCCCATGTGATGGTGCTATACAAAAAACATGTCAAAGAACCAGGGCCAGTATTCACCAACCTTTCATAAAAATACATGTATTCTTAGGCTTACTCTGAAGAATTTTCTAAATTTGAAAGTAACACAAGTTCTGATTGGCTTAACCATTTGGTCAATCAGAGGTTGTGTTACTTTCTAAATCTAGAATAGGACTAAGAATGTTCTCAAGAATGGTTGGTGAATATGACCCCATGAGTAACAAAGAACGGGTTTTGTCATGTATCTTGCACTATCCACATAGGGATGTTGAAAATGACCTTAAACCCTTTACCAAACAATTCTTTGTTTTTATAACTCTGGGGAATAAAGCTTTTGCAAAAATTTGTGGGAAAAATTGCTGCAGAATAAACCTTTTAAAATGCATTGTGGGAAAGTGCAGAGAAATAAAGTGTTGGAAACATTGTGAGAAAATGTTGAGGAATAAAGCTTTTGAAAACAATGTCAGAATTGGGAAAATACTAGTGATAATCATCATTTTCTTTTTCCACAATGCTTTCCACCCTTTCAAAGATGATTTCAACTGTTCGAGCAACATTTATTTTGTCATCTGCAAATGCTTCAGGTTTTGACAAGTCCAAGAGTTTGTCATGTGCTAGAGTTACTTCTTTCACAATCAAATAAATGATTTACACTTTTCCAATGGCTGCAAATACAGTTCCACTGCAAGATTAATAGACAGTTTGGTCATAATCTAAAATAAAAGTAGTGGACAGTGAAGATCGGAGATCAGACTGCATGTGATGAGCAGTCTGATCTCTGATCTACACTGTCCAAAAAAGCTTTTTGTAGTCTACGGAAAAAACTGAGGTAAATGATACTCTCATATCTACAGGCTGTGGATTCAGATTCCCCAACTTGTAATGTGACAAAAACAGTTGGTACTTGTAACATTGGCACAGACCTTTGTACTTGTGTGAATAAAACATGGAGTATGGAAGCTGAAATCGGAGATGAAGGTTTCGGGCTACAATCTGTGTTTGTAAATGGAGCGGGGAACATTTCAACATTTCATTATGATAATTTCAGTACAGGTCATACAGTGGATAAGGGTGTCATAAAAGCTAGCTTGACGTAAGTAAAAGGTTATTAACTGAAATGCTGTGAAGGCTTTTTCTTCAGAAACCAAAGTTTGAACAATTATCTTTTTTTGAAACCATGAAACCAATGTTGAGACAAATTACACAAATGACAAGATGGAAAAGAAATATTATTTTTCAACAATATGGAATATGTAGTGGTAAAATGCCTTTTCCTTCAATGTTTTTCAAAGCTTTGAACAGGAAAGATGTGCAAAGTAATAATTTTATAGTACTGTATGATTGAAACCTTTCCTTTGCACATGATCATTACTCTTGGTATAATGGAATCAGTTTGTGTGTGTGTCTGCATGTGGCCCAGCCCGGAAGCGCACCTGACTCGTGACGTGTTGCTTGCCGGTTGGATATGGTCCATACCTGGTTGTGGCAAACTGTCTTTCAGGTGATCTTTTGCCTCTCATCTCTGATGCGTGTGAGAAAAGTAGTCAGTGACTTAGAAACAAAGTAGTGTCAGAACTGGTGTGAGAAAACCAGGAAACACATGTGTAGGTGCACTGACGGCCATGATATGACCTAAGCTGTTAAAAATGGCATTAAACTCTAATTCAAACAAATCAGTCATGTCTGCATATGGCAGAAAAAAGGTTCCCAAACCTGTATCAATCATGGGTGCATGGGTCCCTGCATTACCTTTTATTTTAAACATCTCTGAAATTAGTTCTCCGATTCTGACTGATGCACACAGAAATGATCCTGCCACACACCTCGTCAGAATCTCTTGAAAGAAATCGATTCTGGTTAAAACTCTGGTTGCTATTGCTAAAAAAGTGAAAAATTACTGAACATCTTTTAAAAACCTCCTTTTCCAAGGCTCAGGGCCACCAAATCAGGCATGAAGCTTCATCTAATGGACTTCTACAAAGATTCTTCAAACTGTAACCCTGGGGTTAAAATAGGTCGGGGGGGGGGGGGAGTCACGAGATTTACATCGGCTTATATGGTGAAAACTCAAACTTCTTGTTTCTAACGAAGGTCTAGGAATACCAAATTATTAATTCCAAATTAAGCCCTGGGATCACTAGGGGAGGGTGGTGTCACAAATTGTTCTCTGGTTAGTGATTAAGAACCATTCTGGCCGTCTTGTTTTTTTGGGGTGGGTGGGCTTGTTTTCCCTATGAAGTTTTCTTGCAATACAGAGTTCTTATAGTTTAATGACTTAACGCCAATTACACGTATGGTACATTTGATTCAACTCTTTACCAAACGACAAAATTTTGGAACTGACCAAACTGAAAGTATTTGCAGACAACAGATTAAGTGTAGCTCAAATGATGATCTCTGTCTTAAGTAGGATAGAAAACATTGTAGGTAAAGGTTACCGGCATCTTCTCCTTTTTCCTTAATGTTTTGAAAGCTCTCTTCCTCAGGGTCGTGAAAACTCAGGATTGTGTGGGAAAGGGTTGTCCCTTTACCACACAACAAATTTCAGACTTCTCCAAACCCAGTGCATAATGCAGATGCCTGGCTGAAATATGGAAGTTGTTTTTGAAAAGATTGAAAACATTGTGGGAAAAGATGAAAATGTTGGTTACCAGCATCTGTTCTACTTTTTCCTTAATGTTTCTCTCTTTCTCAGGGTTGTAAAAACTCAGGATTGTGTAGTAAAGGATTAATAGGCAGCAGAGTGATATATAGGGTTGACTATTGAGGCCAAAATCTACTATTGCGATAGTATTGACATTGGAAAAAATACTATTGCAATAGTATTGATATTGCCTGTTACTATTGCAATACTATTGCAATACTATTGGATGAATTGCAAAAGATGAATTTCACCAAATTACATCTTGAAACCATGTTTTAGACTAATACTTTCTCCGAGTAGTTTAAATTCTACTTGAGTATAGTTTTGAATAGCAAATAAAGGGGAAAATAGAGTTAAATGCAAGATGCTCAATAAATTTCAATGAGAATTTTTTCTAAATGCAGATGGCTCACAAACAATTTAACATACCTAATTACTCTGAACTTTTGAAGAAGTCAACTTTTAAGTCTGATTGATATACGACAGCATGCAAAGCACAAAATGCTGACAAATGCTGGTGGTTCATAAACACACCTAATAAAAAGTAATTATAAAGCAACTTTAAACTTTTAAAGAAATCACCTTTTAAATGTGAGCCCTTAAGGTTTTTTTGAGTTGATAGAATTTATCTAATTTTACCCATAATTGGCCAATATATTCAGACAGAAAAAATGATTATTTTTGTTTAGTCTCCAAATCTTTAGGAAATTATCATTCTGAAAAAAAGGGGGTGGCCGAAATAATAGGTTTTACCTTGTTGTATGTGTATCCAAAAAGTGTGTTATATTAAGATATTTGTATAAATTTACTGCTTATAGTCATTAAAAAGCTGAAAAGACGATCCGAAGTGACTCTGATCGGTCAATGTCAAAGAGACATTTTGTTGTGTCATGGGTTTCCGTGTTTTTTACTCCGATCAGTTTTTCATGTCTGTTAATTTCTGGCTAGCCTAGGTATTTCCACATGATTTGACAAAAGGATTGTCAATGAGGGTAACAAGTAACTTCAAAACCTGTCATTTTTCACAAGAAAAGCGTATAATGGCCTTTTTTGTCCATGCATTTTTTTACGCGAAGTCTCGAGTGTAACCAGAATTTGTTACGTGAATTTCAATTCTATAACGTGATTTACGCAATAATTTGCGCGAGTGGGAACACTGTTAAACATTACCTTACCTTTTTTAGCCCGAGAAAGAAGTAGCTTTCTAATACGAGTTAAGTCATAACTTACAGAAGTGGATGGTATAAATCCAAGATCAGACAGCGTGTTCTGTTTAGTCTGATGTCTATCTACACCATCCGCCAACTTTGAAAATCGCCATCTTGCCATCAGCAGAGTAAATCAGAACGACCATAATGTAGATCTATATCAAAAGCCATTTGTCTACAAGATACCTGTCGGCCAGTTGGGGGTACACAAATGTTTGCAGTAAAATTTGGATAAGGGGTATGACGTAACACGCAAATCATTCGAAGCGACTGAGTTGTAACGCACCTGTTTAATTTACACACTTAAACTGGTCTGCTTGAAGAAACTTATATCTGGCTGCAGGTCGACCTCCAATCAATTCAAAGTGACCATGCAATAAGCCTATTCCATGCACGATTTACATGTACACCAGCTGATAAAGCCTTTTTGCATGTAGTAATATAGCTGTTTCAAGAACACGCCAGTCGTGTCACTTTTTGTGTAGTCAGCATAAAAAAGTGCGGCAGTTTTCTAAAAATTAATCTAATTCCTTGCAGCCGAAATAAAAGGAATGCATTCGAAATGGATTACTGATAAATAAAGAAAAGAAAGAACGAGGTTTAGTATTCATTTTTCATAGTAGATTTATTTATTGCTTATGGAGGGACAACACGCATGATTATGGTTTTGGCGGCCTGTGTAGATTAAGATTAGACTGTAGGCAGACTGTTTGGTCTGATCTTTGATCTAAATCCACACTTTTTCGATTTGGTGAGAAGTTTTTAACAAAAACACCCTTAGTGTTGCAATTATTTTGGTCTAATTTCATGACTTAAAATTACCGCTGAGTTAATCAGCTCTCGAAGGATTCGTTTTCGTAACGATGAACATTGCTATGCAGAAATGAATATTATGGAGCAGATCGTTATTGAAAACATATTCCAAAAAATTACCCGTCAAATATTTTGGGAAATTAACGTTACGGAATGTCCGAATATTTAGGAAAACTTGCTTTGGAAGTGTTCAGAGAAAGAATTAAAAAATAAATTATTTTTGTAAATAATTAAACGTGTCCGAACTTTTAGGGCGTCCGAATACATTAGCGAATTGCAGTATTTTCTCTCTCTTTCTTGTCAGTGAAACTATCGAAACTATCGATATTTGAGGTAACTATCGGCGATAGTTATCGATATCCAACATAACAATCGATGCAGTAGCATCGACACGCTCACCATCGCGATCCATCGATAGTCCGATGTATCGTTACACCCCTAGTGATATAGTGCCATCATAGCTCTCTTGTTTCATGTTTTTAGAGCAGACTGCTGCCACCAAACAGCTACCATCACTGTTGTAGATCTGGCTGGAAATGTTGGACTGTGTAATGTTACAATAACACCAAACTTTGTGGCCCCAGATCCCAAATTATGTGTGAGCCCTGCCAGCTTTAACTCATCTGTAAGCTGTTTTTAACTTTCTTACAAAACTTCTATGGAAATGTCACCATTTTACATCTTCAAAATACCTGCACACAGTATTATCTACAGACGTTAAGTGTAAATCTTTTGCGAACGACAAAATTTTAGTCTAGTCCAAGATGAAGGCAATTGCAGATGACATATCAAAATTACCTGAAATGATAGAGTTTGTCTATGAAAGAGCAGAAAACACTGTGGGAAAAGAAGAAAAATGCTGTTTTTTCCTTTTCTCAAAATGTTTTTAAAAGCCTTCTTTCTCAGGGTAATAAAAACTCAGGATTTTGTGGTAACAAAGTAAACATATTTACTTTACAAACTTGTGAAAAAAGTTCTTAAAAAGTTCTATTGATCACTCTTGATAATTGTTTTGAGGGAACCTTAACCAGTGCATGTGCTGTGATGTGACTTGTTTCAAAGGTTGACCCCACTCATCAGGAGATTCGAACCTGAAACCTCTGGTGTGAGAGGCCAGTACTCTACCCCAACACCACTGTCTCCCTCTAGGTCATGATTATGACTAAGATGGCAAACTCCATCTTATTTAACTCTTCACCAAACCACAAAAAAAGTGAATTTTCTAAATTTAAAGCATTTGCAGACAACAGAATAAACGTGACTCAAAAATTGAAATTTGTTTTTGTAAAGGTAGAAAACATTCTGGAAAAAGGAGAAAATGCTGGTTACAAGCATTTTCTCCATTTCCCACAATGTTTCCAAAAGCCTCCTTTTTCAGGGTCGTTACAATTCAGGATCATTTGGTAAAGGGTTAAGCAATAGTGCCCCAAAATCTGGGCCCTAAAATGAGATGGGCGTGTGTGTCAAACTGCAGGCAAATTTAATTTATATTGTTTAAAAGTATGGATTTTATTACGAGTCTGGTAATGTGTCACAATACAGTCAGAGTTCTTGTAGCTGGCAGGAAAATGGAAATCATAAAACTCAAGAAAACAGCATTTTCACCACCTCCTTTTAAAAGACAAAAAAAAAAACCATCATTTGAGCTACATTTAATTTTTGGTCTGCAAGTGCTTCTAATTTGGCTGACTCTAACATAGAGTTTCTTAACTGTTTATCAAACAACAAAATGTTAGAGTAATCCAAGTGGAAAGCATTTGCAGACAACAAATGTGACTCAAATGATGTAAGTTGTCTCTAAAAGAATAGCAAACACTCGGAGGGGAAAAGATTGGTCACCAGCATTTTCTCCTTTTCCCAGAATGTTTTAAAAAAGCCTCTTCCTTAGGGTATTAAAAACACAGGATCATGTGATAAAGGGTTAAAAAAGAGTTAACCCTTTGCCACACATTTCCGAGTTTTAACGACCCTAAAGAAGAAGCCTTTTGAAAACATCGTGGGAAAAGGAGAAAATGCTGGTAACCAGCATTTTCTCTTTTTCTCACAATGTTTTCTACCCTTCCACAGGCAATTTTCTATTTTTGAGCCCCAATTATTTTATCGTCTGCAAAAGCTTTCAAATTTGGCAAGTCTAAAATTTTGTCGTTTAGTAAAGAACTGGTTTTCAGTCCAGTGGTGGAACCACAGCTATACAATGCACTAAAACACAGATATCTGGACCATGCGATCTGAGAAATGTTAGTTGTAGTGGCAGTTCATGCTCACCTGATACCTTATGTCAGAACATGACGTGGAAAATGCGGACACAGATAAGTAACCACTTGTATGCCATCCATCAGATTATACCAGTTAATGTTGGTCACTCAGCACAACTTGTACGTAGCAATGATACACTGGAACTGAGGTGAGTTTTTAAGATCTATTAATCTATTTTGTTACCGGCAAGCTACATTTGTGAACGATTCAAAAAGGTGTTCCACTTTTAAAATCCAAGACTAGCCATCTCATTTGTTGAGTTATTACCTCAGATAATCAGATAGATTTTCTCTAACCCTTTACCACAAAATGCCAACTTTTAACGACCCTGAGAAAGAAGCCTTTTGAAAACATTGTGGGAAAGGGAGAAAATGCTGATAACCAGCATTTTCTCCTTTTCCCACATTGTTTTCTACCCTATCAAAGAAAAATTGCATCATTTCAGGTACATCAAATTTGTCGTCTGCAAATGCTTTCAATTTAGACAAGGCAAGTTTTATCAACTGGTAAAGGCTTAATCCTTAGAGTACAAAATAAACCTATCAGACGTTTTTATCCTAGAAATACCTCCAAATAATAGCAATTTCATAGCTGCTTTCGTCTAGCGTGTTTCAGCAAAGTGGGCAGTGTAGATCAAAGATCAGACTTTGTTCCCTTAACTTTTTATGAAAAAGAAGCTAGTTGCTTCAAAAGGGTGTTGTGTATAGTATATTGTGTATGTGAAAAAGGTTGATTTGGAAGAGTGTTTTGCCAAGTACTTTAGTAAAAAAAGTAGGTAGTTGCTTGAAAAGAGGGTTTTGTATAGTACATGTACTTTGTTTGTTTGAAAAAGCAGCAGGTGGCTTGGGAAGGGTACTCTTCCAATATTTTTTTCTATTCTTTGAAAGTCATATTTCATTATATTAGCCATAATGAAGTGGTCATCTGCAAATGCTTTGAATTTTTGATGAGTCTAAAGTTACGTTGCTAAGTAAAGAGTTTAGTGAAAAAGTTGCTAGTTGCTTGAAAAGGATGTTTTTAACAGTAATTTTCATTATGAAAATGCAGCCAGTGACATGGGAGGGGTGCCATGTGTAGTTCTCTGTCTTTTTCTTTTTAACTTAGCAGAGACATCTTGACCTTTTTTCATTCATTTTTGGTTTTGAAAATAGAGTGACCCACTGCTGACTTGACTTTGGAACCACTGTATTAGTAAGCAATGATGTTTTTAGTAAATTCCATTTTATATTTTGACTTCAAATACAATGGGCTATATACAGATAACAAGGAACAGATCAGAACAAAACAGGCAGGCAGTTGGTTTTTTCTCAAGTCAGCTAGACAGATAAATGCTTTGTTCAACTTGGTTTTAATTGCAGAAAAGTCTGTACTATGTACATATACGCTTATGGTTAACCATTTTAGTGCTGAACAAAAAATGGACATTCTCAGTCAGTACTTTAGATACATTTATTGCAATTTCAAAGCTGTATATGCCAAAATATAAGTATATGGCAAAAATGTGGATGTTTAGGTCCAAAATCAGATTGAACATTTTGTGCAGTCTGACCTTGATCTATGCTGGCCATTGAAGCAGTTACATGTCACTGTGGGTTGAGGGCTGCTGTGGTTATATGTCTTTGCAGAGTGGATTGCTGTCATCCCACAGCCTATATCAGCATGATTGACATAGCTGGTAATGTTGGTCATTGCCATGGTAACACAACTGTATTGACGAACCCCACAACCACAACAGTTTCAACAGTATGACAGTTTTATTCTTTTCATTTTTAAATGTTAAACTGCCTTGTATTGAGCAAGTTCTTCTTTTGCAAAAATGTTTTCACATTTTTTCAATGAATCAGTCTCAATTTATGTTGATTGACCATTATTTTACGATGACTCTTCAGCTCGCCTAACCATAAAGTGCTCAAGGTAAGCTTTTGTGATTGTGCCATGTCCGTTATTAACTTGTGTAAGCACCAGAGGCCACGTTTTCCGTCCAATAGTCATGAAACTTGATCAGAATCGTTGTCTTGATGATATCTCCTACCAGGTTGAAAACAGGTCACACAATGTGAAAAAGTAGATCACTTGGTCAGATCTCAGAAAACCCTTGCATACTTTCTAGATACCAAATTTTCAGCCTGAATACTCATGAGAGTGGGTCAGAATGTTAATCTAGATAATATCTCGGATGAATCCAAAAAAGGTCAAATATTACTAGTTACTAGGTCAAGTCTATAAAAAACCTTGTATACACTCTAAAGACCTTATTTTCAATTTAAATACTCATGAAAGTTGGTCAAAATGTTTTTCATGATGATAGCTCAGATAAAATAGGTCATAATAGGTAAAAAAGTAGGTCACTTGGACAAATCTTTGACATCTCTTTTTGTACACTCTAGAGGTCACAATGTCATTATCAGTTAAATGCTCTCGAATAAACACAGTTCATCCTGTCATATCAGAGAAAAACATTGACCATGTCTCACATTATGTTCTCAAAGGTTCACAGGCTCAGAGAAGCGATTCAGGGCCTTCATCTTATTTAAGATATCATTGGTCGAGAATGCTCTCAGTTATTGCATTTTTTAGGCTGTTTGCTCAAAAATATTCGAAAAAACATTGATAGGATGTTGATTAAAGATTTGGCTGCAAGTATTGTGTAGTTTGATTTTTACCTAATCTGAAAGCAAGTAAAATTATACTTGGTATCCTGCAACTCTCTACTGCACAGCAAAATTTTAGACTTGTCCAGATTGAAAGCATTTGCTGACAACAGTAGCTAATATGCATACTTCTATCATCCAAAGGATAGAAAACATCTTTGAAAAAGGAAAAGGATAAATGCTGGTAACTAGCATTATATCCTTTTCCCAAGCCCACCAGGCAGCTAAGTAGTTAGCATATCTGACTTGTAACCTTGCTTGTGACCTGGTAAGTTCAATACCCAGTTGAGGCAAACTTTTTTTCAGGCAATTTTTCGCCTCTCACCTCTACTGCATGTGAGATAAGTAGCCAGTGGCTTGAAAAGAAAGTTGTGTCAGCACTGGTGCAAGAAAGCCAGGAAACCCCTTCATAGGTGCACTGACTGCAGTGATAAGAACTAAACTGTTAAATTGGTGTTCAACCCCAATACAAACAAATCCTTTTCCCAAAATGGTTTCAAAGACTTTCTATCTCGGGCCACATGGAAATGTTTGGTAAGAAATTAGCCTTTTATCTCACAGTCTTGAGTTTTAACGACCCTGACAAAGATAGCCTTCAAAAACATCGTGGAAAAAGGGGAAAATGCTGGTAACCAGCATTTTCTCCTTTTTCCACCATGTTTTCTACACTTTCCAAGAAACTTTATCGTTTGAGCCACATTTGATTTTTTGCATTTGCAAATGCTTTTATTTTGGACAAGTCTAAATTTTGCTGTGGTGTCAATTTCTTGTTTTTCCTTCTAGTCATCGAGCCCATCTTTGAATGATGCCTCAACAACTTCATCTCTGCCAGTACCAATAATAGCTGGAGCAATAGGGGGAGGAGTTGTTGTGATTTCTGGTGCTGTGATTGGTGGATACCTTGTCAAGAAACATATTGCAAGAAAAGTCACTTCTTTAGAATAGACATTTTGTGTGATAATACAGTCTGTTATAATTTTTATTTTAAATAAATGATAAGGGAGATAATGTGATCTTGCATCATCTTGTCATCAATGTTGACCTTGTGTATGTTCCAGAGGCCACAATCAAATCCTCATTAAACTTTGTCAAAATATTTGTCTTGATCATATTTCTGAGTTTGAAAACCAGCATTTTTTCCTATTCCCTCAATGTTTTCTACTATATCAGGGAAGTATTGCCTAGTTGTACCATTTTCGAATTAGCATTGTGTAGTTACTTACAAGTTTGTAGAATAAACATTTGTTGTGTTGGAAGGAGTTAAACAAGGAATTACAAGAGCAAATGTCCAAGAAAATATTTATTAACATTGAGAACAGGAATAAAATAGAACAGAATATAATAATATATGTTACTAGATTTTATATGAACCCTAGACCAAGAAAATGCATTGTGGGGTTACTAATCCTTAACTCAATACCAGATGACAAAATACTGGACTGGACCAAATTGAAAGCATTTGCAGACAACAAATTAAATGTTGCTTAAATGATAATTTTTGTTTTTTGATAGTGTAGAAAACACTGGGAAAAGGATAAAATGCTGGTTACCAGCATTTTCTCTTTTTCCCACAAATGTTTTCAAAAGTCCTTTTCCTTTGGGTTATGAAAACTCGGGGTGGTGTGGTAAAGGGTTAAAATCTTCTTTCAGTATATTAGTTGCCTTTGTGGCCAGTTTAGATCAAAGATCAGGCTGCATAAAATTTGCATTATGATCGTCTGAACTATACTGTCTGCTTGGCTGAGACATCCTAGACAAGGGCAACCTTGAAAATGCTTTTATTCTGGTCTTTTTCCTAGAAAGAAAATGTAGGTCTGGTTTTTGACGCCCTAAGAGTTAACTCTGTACCAAATGATGACATTTTAGACAAGTTCAAATTGGAAGCTTTAGCAGACATTAAAAAAAATTGTGGCTGAAAAATCACATTTTGAAGGGTAGAAAACATTGTGGGAAAAGGAGGAAATGATGGCCACCAGCATTTTCTTCTTTTCACCCAAAAGTTTTCAAAAGGCCTTTTTCCTCAAGGTCATTAAAAACTCAGAATTGTGTGATAAAGATTTAGCTTAGCCAATGTCAGTTTTCAACAGCGGTGTAAAAATGCAAATTATTTTCCTAATAATTTGGTGTTTTTTCTTACAATGTTTTGCTTTGTTGAATACTTCAGCACAGATATGTTGAAGTAATTATACAGATTTTCATCGCTTTTTCAGTGTTACCCTTTACCAAACAATCCCATATTTTAGCATCCCTAAGGATGTGGACTTTTGAAAACACTGTAGGAAAAGAGAAAATGCTGGCTACCAGCATTTTCTCCTTTTCCTACAATGTTTTAAAACCTTTGGAGACCAATCTTATCACATGAACTATACCTAATTTGTCGTCTGCAAACTCTTTCAATAAGGACAAGTCTAAAATTTTGTTGTCTGGTAGAGGGTTAAAAGCAAAAGGTCCAAAAATGTTAGACTAGAATAGGTCTTGATTACTTTTTTACAAACCAGTATATTAAGGGGCCCACTAGCTGCAAATTGTTAACAATGTGGAGGGAGGGAGGGTCAAATTGCAGACAAATTTAAATCACACCATTTAAAAGTATTGATAAATAGCAGCCTGACACTGTGTTAGAGTTTGGCCTGTCATAGTTCCAGTCTCAGGTTGAAAATGAAACCTTAATGGAATGATTTATTGAATAGTGTCTTACACCGCTTTCAACATTATTTCAGTCATATCATGGCGACAGCTCACATATTCATGTATTTCCTGGGTTTCACCAGTACTAGGCGAGGGCTCTGAAGTATCTTACCAAAGGACACTCCCATGAAAAACCCAGTGGGTCCAGTGAGGCTTGAACCCCTCCACGTCACGTGTCCTACACTTCATACTGCTGACAGACACAAAATCCTAAAACTGAAATTAAAGTTGCCAATTATTGTTAGTTTTACAACATTTTTGTGCCAGCAACTGATGCTTTAACAGAGTGTACTGTAACATATTGTCATACCGATGATATCCATACTTTTACATGGTATAAATTAGATTTGTCTGTATTTTGACTCTGGAATAGTTTACTTTTGGTCGCTAGTGTCCCCTTAACAGTTTAAATGTTCTTTTTGCGACATCCTGACACAAATTTGCTTGACTGATTGTATGGTGTTTAATGCCGTTTTCAACAATATTTCAGTTAAATTGTGGTGGCCCGTGCACCTATCCACGCTTTCCTGGAGTCTCATTTATCAGCACTCCACACAATTTTCTATCCAAGCCACTGGCTGCTTTCCCACATAACCATCGTCCAAACAATGTTCAGCAGTGGGAGAGGAATGAATCCTGTCACAATGACTATCATCAGTCCTCGGAAAGAAATTGGCCGAGCCAGGGATGGAACCCACGACCCCCTGCCCTGAAGTCCTGCACCCTACCAACCGAGCTATCGGGGCTCAGCACACAAATTTGCAACAGATGCCTTTGAAACAGCAATTAATAAATAGTTACAGTATATAGCTTTGAGAAGTGAAAATATTGTGACAGCTGGAGAAATTACTCCTTTTGCAGCAATATTTTCAAAACTGGTCTGTTACAAGAGTAGTCTGCAAAAGGTGATGACCTAACCATTTACCACAAAAGCAACTTTGTGAAAAAAAATTAAAAATGGGAGAAAAAAGAAAATACTGGTAACCAACATTTATTTTTACCCACAATAATTTCTCAACTTCAAAAGCATTCTGCATCGTTTTAGCATCATTTGCTTTGTGGTCTGCAAAACAACCTTGTGAAAAAAAAAACTTGAAAATATGTGCCGAAAGGGAAATGCTTGTCCTTGCACACAATGTTTTCTGTATTTCAAAAGCACTCTCCATCTTTAGCAGCATTTAGTTTATGTTCTGCAAAATGTTTTCAATATGTTTCAAAAATAAAATTTTTTTGTTTGGTAAAGAGCTGACTCCTTATCAGATGACAAATTTTAGACTTGTCCATATTGAAAATATTTAGAGACGACACATGAATATGGCTGAAATTATAGGATTTGTCTAAAACATTGTGGGGGGGGGGGGTGTGGAGAGAAAATGCTATTTATGTACTAGCATCCACATAGTTTAAGTTGTAAACACAGGACAAAATTTTACAATGGCCATTGCTAACCAAAGTTAATTGATCTGGAATTTATGAAGTTGTGGACTGAAAACATGGCTTCTGGAGTGCTGACAAGTTTTTTCTGAGATATATCCATCTGAACTCAATTTTTTACCCCACGTGATCCATTTTCAATCCCATCCAAGATATTATATAGAGAAACAATGTGACTAACTTTCAGCAGTATATGAATGGAAATGTGGCTGCTAGAGTGCACACAAGTTTTTCTAAAATTTATATTACTTAAAAACAAAAAAAAGGCAGACTATCATAAGGAACATGTATAAAGTTTCATCAATTTTCATCAAGTAGTTTAGAAGATATCTCTCTGGACTGGACCGATGGACAAAGAACACAAAAACTAAATACCCCATTTCCCCGCACCCCCAATTGTCAAGGGGGGGTATAAAAATGGGTCACATCAGGTCAAAAAGTAGGTCATTGGGACAAATCTTTGAAAAACCTTGTGTACACTCTAGAGGCCACATTTTCTTTCCAAAGCTTATGAAACTTAGTAGGAATCTTTGATTGAAATCTCAGACATGTTGGAAAATTGGCTGTGTTGGGTCACAAAGTAGGTCAATGGAATAATTCATAGAAAAACCATGACTGTTCACTCTAGAGGCCACATTTTAGTCCTATACTCATGAAACTTGGTAAGAATGTTTCTCTCAAAGATATCTCGGACAAGATGGGAATTCGATCAAGTTCAGTCAAAAATGGGTCGGTTGGACAAGTCTTAGAAAAACCTTGCATACACTCTTGTGGCACCATTTTCTGTCCAAAAGTCACAAAAGTTGGTAAGAATGTTTGTTCTGATAATATCTTGCACCAGTTCAAAGATGGGTTAAATCAAATGAAAAAGTTGGTGACTGGGACAAATCCTAGAAAAAACCTTGTATCCACACTAGAGGCTACATTTTCAGTCCAATACTTGTTTAAATCTGATATGACCTAGTTTTTTTTACCAGACTGACCCATTTTCAAAATTATTTACATCAGGAAAAACAACACAGCTTCATGAGCATCACAGAGAAAAGTTGGTCTCTAGAGATTTTAGTCAAAGGACCTACTTTTTGAACAATGCACCAAAGTTTGAAACCTGTGTGACATATCATCAAGACAAACATTCTGACCAAGTTTCTTGAGTATCAGTTAAAAAATGTTGCCTCTAGAGCGTACACAAGGTAAAAAATGATGACAGACACTGCACGATCACAAAACCTGGCCTTGAGCTCTTCATGCTCAGGTGAGCTAAAAACTTGCCCGCTCAGGTGAGCTAAAAACTTGCCCACTCAGGTTGCTCAGTGGTTAGCGTATGGGGCTCCTGACAGTTGTGTTCACACAGACACCTTTAAAAGAGTTATAATGACTGAATGGTTTTTTGTTTATCTTGGTAACCAATTGGGATTATTGCAGTAAGCATGATTATGATCCGGGCCCAGTTTCATGAAAAAAGCTTAAGTCTCTTATTTTGCTCAAATCCACTGACCAACTCAGTTTTTGACTTGAGTTTATTATATGAGATGCATTTCACAAATATTAACAGTCATATGTCACATTCTCAAATCCTAAGTTGACAATGTTTCAGACTCAACTCAGCAAAATAAACAGACTTAACTCATTTAACAGACTTAAGTCCATTATTTTGCTGAGTTCAGTCTGAAACGTCGGGTCAACTTGGGATTGAGAACGTTACAAAAGTCTGTTAAGGTCAGTGAAACACGTCACAAATAATGAATTCGACTTGAGTCAGAAATTGAATTTATTAGAAGATCGGAGCATATTAAGTTTTTTCATGAAACTCGGCCCAGGATCTGAGCCCAGTGTCACGAAAAAACTCTTGTTAGATGATAATGAATACCAAGGTAGTGACTGGGTTCTATATAAAACTGGTTTTGATTTTGACAAATGATATCTAAATTCAATACTTGTCCACGACCTTATATGAATCTACAACTTTATGAGAAACAGCCATACCTACTTCCTGGGCAAGGGTCTTCATAACAGTCCTTATTGAGCTCGAGGGGGTACTCCTCCGCCAAATCTGGGGGCAATGTATCATAGGGTGTACAGGTCTTTGTCTGTTGACCTTTACCACAGGTTACACTGCAAGGGCTCCATGGTCCCCAGGGTCCAATTAGGGAAACTGTTGATAAAAAATTGAAGAGAAATCCCTTTGACAATACTCAGATTGTCAAGGTTTGATTTTTTTCTAACCCTTAGGACAACAAAGAAAACCTACAAATATTTCAGACATAAGGTCAGAAGTATAATTACTATTTCAATGTTGGTATTGCCTGTAGTATTTCAGCAAAGCAGACAGTGTAGATCAAAGACCAGACTGCACATTTTGTGTTGTCTGATCTTGATCTACACTGGCTGCAAAGGGAGCTGTAGTTGTCAAAGAAATCAATTCCTTAGGGCTGAGAAATTATATGTAAGTTAGTCCTACTTTAATTTACCACTGAAGATTCTCGTGTCAGCAGGGCCAGTTCAAACTTTTATCACGCAATTCTGAGTTTAAACAACCCTAAGAAAGTTTTTGAAAACATTACGGTAAAAAAATGATAAAATGCTTTCCGCAATGTTTTCCACTTTTTCAGAGACAAACACCATCATTTAAGCAACATTTAAGATATCAGGTAGAACCGCTTTCAATTTGGATGTCTAGAATTTTGTTATCTGGTAAAGAGTTTAGGAATTTTGGAGCATGGTAATCATATGAAGTCATTTCCAAAAAAGAATCTATCCGCTGGTTAAGGAGGAGACATTCTTTCAAGATGTTTCTATCTTCATTGGTAACCTTTTTTAGAATAATGGTGTCCCTTCATATATCAATACTTTCACTAACTTAGGATATCCATTGCACTTATACAATATCTAATAACAAAGCATTTAAATCGTCAGACTCATTCTAACTATTAGTAAATCATAACAAATGGCATGACATACTTTGAACTGTATACTAAGTCTTGTACAAGGTCAACTAGCGGGCAAAAGTAAACAATTTCAGATAAAATGCATGCAAGTTTAATTCATACTGTTTAAAAGTATGGATATTAAATGGTACAAATTAACTTTGGTTGCATTTTGATGCTCGAATAATTTACTTTTGGCTGCTAGTAGGCCTGTAAATGAGTAGGCCTTAAAACTTTGGAAATTTTGTCAAATGATGTTATTTTCTCTTCATTTTCTTTATAGACCTTGTTTCACAGATTACTGTTAATAAATAAATTTAAAATACAAGCTGTATTCAATAATTTAGACTATTCCCTTCATTATAAATAACAGTACTTAACTAACCTCCCAGTTTGTCATGATAGGGTTTCATGTCTGGATGGAGTTCCACCTGTCTGTCAAGTTCACATTGAACAGTCTTGAAGGTACAGAAATTTGGGTAGATATCCAGGTTCTTTGTGCATACCTCCACTGTAATAATAAATATTTCATAATTTGAACCTTCACCAAACAATCCCATGCTTTAACAACCTTAACCTGAGCCAAACAATCCTGACATTTAACATACCTGGGAAAAAAGGCATTTGAAAACATTATGAGACAAGAGGGCCAAGATGGCCCTGGATCACTCACCTGAATTTCTGAGAGGACCATAGCCAATTATTTTTTGAGGTATTGAAACTTTGGAAACAAAATCATTATTTTGCCAAGCAATTTTGAAAATGTCACCTGTAAAAGTCATTTCAAAATCTGTCACCACCCCTACTATCATCACCACAGCAATGATTTTGATGAATCAGAATTCTGCAAATAAATTTTTGGATAGATCACCCAACGACAATTTCTTGAAGAGCACATGCTCGATAGTGACTAAAAACATAAGTCAAACAAGAGAACCACATGCAGGTGCCAACGATTGGCTGTTGTTTTTCGACGGATAAAAATTTCCCTAACAACTTTTGAAAAGGGTCACCCTAGGAACATTTCTGTGAAATTATTTCAAAATCTGACCAGCCGTTCCAGAGAAGAATTGAGAAATTCCTCTTCATGTCCCTATAGTGCAAATAACCCCCACCACCAGAGCCATGTTTCTTGACAGATCACAATTTTGTGAACAATTTTTGAAGAGTCACCCAAGGAACATTTCTGTGAGATTATTTCAAAATCTGACCAGCGGTTTCAGAGAAGAAGATTTTTTTTAGAATTTCTTCATGTCCATATAGTGTAAATAGCCAACAGCCATCAGAGCCATGTTTCTCAATGGATCAAAATTTCTCGAACAATTTGCGAAAAGGGATCACCCAGAGAACATTTCTGTGAAATTATTTCAAAATCTGAGCAGCTGTTTCTGAGAAGAAGAATTTTTAAGAATTTCTTCATTTCCGTATAGTGCATGTAGCCCCCAGTCACCAGAGCCATGTTTCTTGGCGGATCAAAATTTCGCGAACAGTTTTTGGAAAGGGTCACCCAAGGAACATCCTTGTGAAATTATTTTAAAATCTGACCAGTCGTTTCAGAGAAGAAGAATTTTTAAGAATTTCTTCATATCCGTATAGTGCAAGTAGCCCCCAGTCACAAGAGCCATGTTTCTTGACAGATCAAAATTTTATGAACAGTTTTTGAAAAGGGTCACCCAAGGAATATCTCTGTGAAATTATTTCAAAATCTGACCAGCTGTTTCTGAGGAGAAGATTTTTGAAGAATTTCTTAGAAAATTCCATTTGGTTGCCATGGCAACCAGAGTTTTTGATGGAATCAAATTCTGTGAACACTTTTTAAAGAGGACCTCCCAAGGAACATTCCAGCCTAAATTGGCCCAGTGGTTTAGTAGGAGATGATGTTAAAAGAATTGTTGACAACGCACGACGGATGACGCATGACAGACACCGGGTGATCCTAAAAGCTTCATTGAGCATGTTGTGCTCAGGTGAGCTAAAAAGGAGAAAATGCTGGTAACCAGCATTTTCTCCTTTTCCCACAACGTTTTCTATCCTACCACAGACAAATCATACCATTTGATCAATGTTTGATTTGTCATCTGCAAAGTGGACCAGTGTAAAACTTTTTGTCATTTGGTAAAGAGTTAAAGAAGCAGCCTTTTGAAAACTTTTTAGAAAAAGGAGAAAATACTCAAAAAGAATTTTCACCAAAATTTGGTTAGTTGTCTGCAAATTCTTTAAATTTGGATAAGTCTACATCTTTGTAGTTTGGTGACAAGTTAACTTGAGACATCTTTTAGCAAAAAAGCTATCAACTTAAAACCAATTTGAAAGACAATTACAAACCACTCAGCAAGATTTTTATCTTGCAGCCTTGCAGATTGGACCAAATGAGTGGACTGTACAGATCCAAGATCATACTGTAAGTTCTGTGCAGTCTGATCACAATACACATACTCAAAAACCCTAGCATAGGCCTATGGAGCAGAAAGGGTTAAAAACACGCTTCAGCTGACAAATCTGAAACTAGAAGATTGCCCAGGGGCAAACATGTTGAGCCCACCACGGGGGATTTTAAATGGCACATCTACTCATGGAGTAGAATAATTGTACCACACTACATTGAAATCTATCCAAAATGGCATTTCTACTGGCAAAGAAGAACATTTGTGTAAAATTATTTCTAAATCCATTAACAAATGTAGAAGCTGTTGCTCAGACA
Source organism: Hippopus hippopus (assembly GCA_946811185.2). Taxonomy (NCBI): domain Eukaryota; kingdom Metazoa; phylum Mollusca; class Bivalvia; order Cardiida; family Cardiidae; genus Hippopus; species Hippopus hippopus. Next base: position 42,594,715 of record OX328105.1, on the reverse strand, counting down.
AGCTCTACTTATGACAATTCCAGCATTTGACCTTTAATTGAGACCATACCTTGGACCTACCTGAACAAAGGTCAAATGACACTTCTACTCATAAAGGAAAACAACTGTGCCAAATCGTATTGAAATCTGTTCATAAATTTAGAAGTTCTCATCCAGACAGACGTACGCACACATGGACAGACAGATGGATGCACATACACCGAAGTGATATTGTGACAACTGTGTCTTGCTCACTGCAAGCGGGCTTGACAAAAACACCATTTTATTATATGAATAATCCGCTACTTAAATACATATTCTACCCAAGCCTCGATAGCACTACTGGCATAGTTGGTAGCATACAGGACATGAGAACAGGGGATTGCTGGTTCAAATCTCCTGCTTTCCCAATTTCATTAATCATTCCTCCATCCCAGCTGATCACTGTTTCAACTTAAGCTATGTGGAAAAGCAGTCATTGGCTTGGGAAGAGTATTGTGCAAAGTACTGGTGAAAGGAACTCCAGGACAGCATAGGTGCACTGGCTGGTGCAATATAACTGAAATAATGTTGAAAATGGTGTTTATAACCGAATAATCCATCAATCAATTGTCACAGGTTCCAGGTTTAAATCCCTTGATGATCTGTGTCAAGCTATGGAACTCCTCATATCATGTGACAAGTACTGGCTAAGGTTTCCAGGAAGCAGTCACCAATATAAATTGTAAGAACTTGTGTCACTATCAATTAAATGTAAAACAAGTGAGGTTAAAATAATTAGAACTGGCTGATGCAACAAGAGGACAAAACTCTTTACTATTTGGCAAAATTTTAGACTTTGCAGAATTGAAAGAATTTGCAGATAACAAATGAAATGTAATTCTACTGATGGAATTTGTTTTTCGAAAGGTAGAAAACATTGTTGGAAAAGGAAAAGATGCTGGTTACCAGCATTTTCTTTCTTTTTCCACAATGTGTTCAAAAGCCCTCTACCTTAAGGTGGTTAAAACATGGAATTGGCTAGTGAAAAGTCACACTAATTAGGATTAACTGATGCAAGAAGGAGACTTAAACTTGTTACCATTGCTTTCCAGTTCAGCAGCCGTACACTGGTCACAAACACATGTAGGTTTCCCCGTCACTGAATCTATCTGGCAGCTCTGGTATTTCGGACATAAATTTGGACTGCACTTAGCTGAAAAGAAGCAATTCTTGTACATGAGCAGTGCTAAAGCAAAAGGGCACCAAATGCATCTCCTGTGATCTATGATACCAAGCATGTCATCACATAATTATGGATGCCTAAAATCCAGTTTGTCAAACAATCGCCAGAATCATGAGATAGCAAGGTCCTTTGCCAAACTTTTCGACCCTTGTAAGCATTCACGGACTGCACAGCCTGACGTTGGTCAATACATTTTGCTGATGCATTAAATCTCTTTTTCACAGAGCATGGCCCATGTGTCAAAACAGTGAAAGCATTTACAGAGGACAAGTAAAATGTGTCTCAAAGGAAGTCAGTTGTCTCCAACAGGGTAGAAAACATTGTAGAAAAAGGATAGGCTTATGCAAATATTGACTCGATCAGCTAAGAGTGAAGAGTGACACAGTGATCATCATTGGCTAGAGAAGATGACATACTACTTTATGTTTGGTTTCTGATCTGATTGATCAAAAAATTACATTATACATAATACTCATCCTCCATTTATACAAACAAGTTATTTACCAAGGTAACTAGTATTTCAGCCACTCTCTGTGTATCTGCAAAAAGTTTCAACCCAAGTGAACCTCAGTCCATGAAGGCTAAAATGTTTGTAAATTTTCTGCATGTAGAGAGACTATTCTACCTCATTATTCAGTCAATTGTTAGACAAAATGGATTTTATGGATTCATAACTGTGATCACTTGCTTGGTATAATGTATCATGGGGCTGCATTAAACCCCCTTTTCCCAAGCATTGCTCATTTCTTTTTTTACTTCTTACCATTCTTGAATAATATTGTCATACTTGTAATACTTTGTTCCTTTAATTTCTGGATATATAATTAAAAGGAAGTCGTATATCCTGGTGCATGTATTTGCATCTAGCTGAGTTGGATAAATTCTGACAACTCGCTTGACCCTTCACAGAGCTTCGAAGCAGCTACCAGCCAAAAGAAAGTTACTACAATGTTAATGTTTTATATTTAACTCTTTACCAAATGACAAAATTTTAGACTTGTCGATATTCAAAGCATTTGTGGATGTCATTAAATGAAGCTCATATCAAGAGATCTGTCTTTGATAAAATAGAAAAGAAAGTGGGAAAAGGAGAAAGTGATGGTTACCAGCATTTTCTACTTTTCTCACAATATCTTCAAAAGCCTCCTTCATCAGGGTCATTAACTCCCAGTGTTGTGTGTCAAACCTTTACCACACAATCCTGAATTTTAAAGACCCTGAGGAAGAAGGCCTTTGAAAATATTGTGGGAAAAAATTGCTGGTAACCAGTTTTTTCTTTTTTTTTCCAAAAATGTTTTCTACCCTTTGAAAAACAATATTCAATTTTTGATTAATATTTGTTTTGTCCACACAATCCCAAATTTTAATGACCCTGATGGTGAAGGCCTTTGAAAATATTGAGGGAAAAAAAGAAAATGCTGGTAATCAGCTTTTTCTTTTTTTTTCCAAAAATGTTTTCTACCCTTTGAAAAACAAAATTCTACAAGCTCTTTAGGTGATGAAAGGTTTAGTAATTTGTCTTCGGACATGTTTGATACTAAAAGTTAGTTGCATTTCACTGCAATACAGATTAAACCCACTAAACAAAAAGTCAGTATAGGGCTTTATCTTTGCTTTTGGAAAATTTACGATGGACTTCAGATGGTACGGTGCACAATAACTGTCCAAATATGAAAAAAAAATCACCGTAGCATCTTATTATTGAGACTATGGTAGCAGAATGACTGAATGCGGCTCCAATGATGAATTCTAAAAATGAAACGGTAGAAAGCAATGTGGGAAAGAGAGAAAATGTTTGTTAGCATTTTCCCCTTTTCTCATAATGTTTGCAAAAGACCTCCTCTTCAGAGTATGTTATACTACTGGATCAAACAAAGGAAACTAAGAACCTTTCAACCAAATACATGCTCATACTCAAGTCTCCAGTATGATATATATAAATAGTTCAAACAAAATTCTTATCAATTTTGAAATGAAGTGAGAGAGGCAGGTGAATGTCATGGTGGCTAATGGCTCCAATGCTGTTTTCAAAGATACTTTCAAGGAAACTGCGTAAAAAAGTTTCTTGTTAACCTTGTGTTTTCATTCAAATAAGCGGTTTACAAACAAGTGACATCATTCACTTCATAGTTGACAAGAAAACCCAGATATCAATTGAGGTTTAACAAGTTACTTTGTTGAAACTATATCCCCGCCAAAAAAAAAGACCTTTTTTGACACCAACATTATATGGCTCTGGGTTTCTTCGTCTCAAGACCAAGTTTGTCTCTGGGCTTGTTTGTCCCTGGGCTTATTTGCCCAGGCTTGTTCGTCCCACACTAACTTATCGATCGTACTGGAATGTACAGTGCTATGTGCCTTCTAAAATTAATTGTTATTTTACACATTAAAGTACTTTGAATAAAATTTATCAATGCCTTTTGGTTTGATGGCGAAATATCTTTTACCATGGGGTTGTTTTAACATGTGATTGTTTTGTAAAAAACTACTATAATAAGGAATGAGCACAGACTTTGCTTTCTTTTTTTTTAAGCCATATTTCATGCTGTTTTCAGCATTATAGCAGTTATATAGCATCAGCCAGTACTGAACCACCTCTTGCCTACAGCTTACCTTCCTACAACCGAGCCCCGGTAGCTCAGTCGGTAGCGTGCAGGACTTGAGAACAAGGGGATCCCTGGCTCGGCCAATTTCTTTCCGAGGATTGATGATAGTCACTGTGACAGGATTCATTCCTCTCCCACCGCTGACCATTATTTCGACGATGATTATGTGGGAAAGCAGCCAGTGGTTTGGAAAGAAAATTGTGTGAAGTACTAGTAAAAGAGACTTCAGGAACCCATGGATAGGTGCACTGGCCGCCGCGATATAACTGAAATAATGTTGAAAACGGCGTTAAACACCATACAATCAATCAATTTCTACAACACACTTTAAATTGAAAATCCATATTCATTAATTTTTTTCTTTAATTCCTTCTCTTAACGTAATGATGGGAATGACTCCATTAACATTTTTCTTTCACTTTGATTTATTCTCTAAAAGTAATGATGACCATTTTTGCAGTTACATATTCTAAGGTTGAGTATCCACTAATAACACCTTTGGTTGGCAGATACATGAGTTGGGAAGAACAAGCCCAGACCAACTGGAAATCATTTGGGATGAACAAGCCTGGGCGAAAGAGCCCGGACGAACAAGCCCGTGTAAACAAGCTCAGGGACGGAAAAGCCTGTCACCAATTATGAGAGGTAGTGTTTTGCATGTATACTTGGCCTTATTCTTATTGGTCCAAATTATACATGATTAAGCCGGATGTCAGACACATAGACCCCTGACCATTTAGACCCCTTAAAATTTGGGTGACAACAAGCAATTTTGTTGAAATGATATCCCCCGCCGAAAAATTTACTTGACCGCGTAACTTAAAATCACTCCCAGTCGGCCATTTTTCATCAAATCCCAAAAAGAAAGAAAGTGTCTTGGCGGAATGGGTTATTGTACACATGTGTAAAGTTTCACGAAATTCCGTATTGGAGACATTCTCCTGGACGGACACATGGATGGATGGACGGAAGAACGGACAACGCTAAAACTATATCCCTCTGCCTTCGGCGGGGGATAATTAGACCCCTGAGAATTATATAGCCCCCTATTTCAGTGAGATGCTTAGATCCCTTTTTCCAAAAAGAAAATTTACATATTTAATTGACTATGTTTATGGATTGTATTAGTTGTAAATCTTTTCTTGCAACATAAAATAAATATTTTGACTTTTGAGAACATATATATTAATATACAGAAATAGTTGATGAAATGATTTTGAATTACCAACAGTCAACAGAAAGGTCAAACATGCATGTCTATTTTCAGATTCTTTTTTATATCAGTTGGTTCTTTCTTCCGTAGTATGCCAATTGCTTTCATTTTTTTTTTTAAATTACACACAATGTGTTGTATTTTCAGTAGAATACAGGTAATGAACTTTTTAGTCTGCTAAGTTGAAGGTCTGCTGCTAGAAATATCTGACTTAGTACATAGATTAATGATATTTATAAATCTGTGTATTTATAGATTCATAGAAATTTCAAAGACAATCACATAAATGAGCTTTATTCTTTCAGCCATCATTAATATAATCAATCCATCCATGTACATTAATCCTTTACCACACCATAAAATTTTGGAACTGTCCACATTGAAAGCATTTGCAGACAAGTTAAATATGGCTAAAATGATACAATATGACTCTAAAAGGGTAGAAAACATTGTGGGAAAAGGAGAAAATGCTGGTTACTAGCATTTTCTCCTTTTCCCACCATGTTTTCAAAAGCCCTCTCCCTCAGGATCTTACAAGCCCAGAGACGAAAAAGCCCGTTACCAAATTTTAAGGATCTAAATGGTCAGGGGTCTAAGTGTCTCACTCCAGCTACCTTTTCTTCGGGTATTTTCCGTTTGCCTCCATCTGTTTCATCAGGATCGTATATACATGTATATATAGGATCCCTGGCTTCATGGATAATGATCAGTGACATCAGTGTTTGAATTTTTATCAGTCCAGTTACTTGAGAAAGCGAAAAATTTTATTTTGTCATTTGTTTGGAGCTTTCTTGCGTTTGATCTTTGTTGTTCCCTCGTGTCCTATGGTATGCGAATTTTGAAAGGCCTTTCAAGCCTTTAGGTGGCATTTTTCAAGATTAGCTTTAAAAAAAAAAAATCATGCAAAATTTATGCTGAATGGACAAATTCAGTAGTCATTCGTGCGCATGTGTATTTCGACCCCTTAGTGCATAAAGGGGCTATCTGCATTTTTCAACTTTTTGAGAAAAAGCCATTTAAAGATTTCAGTGCTGATTTTTACTGAACATATATGTCATATATATTTTATGCACAGATATTATGTTGCTTAAGTTGAAATGTTATTCCTGTTGTAATTTTACCCTTGGTCTATCTTGTTTTTATGAGTTATGGCCCCTTTTAACAGATAGCACCTTTATGCATAGGAAGAAATTGTCACTCATTTTATGTATCAAGGTGCTATATGTCACATAGCCCCTTTATGCATGTACAGATATGTATATTTTTTCTGGACAAAAAATTATTTACAACTAAATTTACATTAACCCTTTACTCCATAGATACTCATTTCTACGCATTGCTTTTAGGAGCCTATAGAAAACATTGTGGCAAAAGGTGAAATTGCTCATCACGAGCAATTTCACCTTTTGCCACAATGTTTTCTATGCTATCAAAAGGTATCATATACACATAAGAAACAGCTTCATCCTTGCTGTTATTTAGGGTCAAATAGAGATACGATAGAAATGCCTTTATGGGATTAAGGGTTAAGACATTTAAGTCCTTGTAACTAAATTGTCTCTTTTGTAAGGCAGAGCAAATAAATACAGAAAACTCAATATAAACTACTAATTTAATTGTTCCCTGGCCACCCTTCAGGTAGAAAAACTAGTTATACAATGTGCAAAGTTTTTTTTAAGCATAATGTATGAATAAAAAAAGAATCATTTTTAATATAAAAGGCTGTTCATAACAATTTTCTCTACATTCTAAATTTCTTCTAAATCATCAAAATTTTTGATTTGGATTCTTTTATAACTATATAATGCTAACATGGAACAATTTTTTAAAACTGTTTTAAGATCAGTATTTCAAGGTAAGTTTTTCAACAAGCATCAAAGTGGCATGAAACAAGAACAGTACAGTAACAAAAGATAAAAAATTAGTATTTGCTACTCTGCAAGAAACTGATAAAATTGACAGTACCATATTTATCATGAGTTTTCATTCATCGTCAGTGTCAAATTCACTGTCCGATAAGACTGGCATAGGAATACAATCACTTTTCTTTTCCGTACATGGTAGCTGTTCATAGTAGGAATGAAACTCTTGCGGAATTAAGCCACTCTTACACAGTGAGAGCAAGTCATTCTTCTTATTCTTTGAAATTGGTAATTTCTTACTGTACCTGGCATCTAAATTGGATGGAATTTGCTGCAAGAAATTTTGACTTCTAGTTGATGCCGCTACTTTAATTTCTAAAAACTTACTTGGATCAAATGTCTCATTAAGAAATACACTTAAGGGATGGGTTTTTTTAATTTGAATCCAAACTACCTTGAGCCAGTTCACTCTTGTACCCTTTGTACTCATTTTCATGTTTGGACAATTCTGTTTCGAAAACCCCTTCAAATTTAAGAAATCAGTATATTTCATAGGTATTACAACGTAGGGTTTTTTCTTTCTTGAAAGAGAAATGACTGTATTCCATTGTGATGATACATAGACAACAGTTTTCTTTTTAGCATTTTCAACTTGTGCATGTATGCTATCGGACTCCATCTGAGAATGGCCTGGTTCAAAAAATTTGTGGTTTATGGTTTGAATGTTATTTTCCTTGTTTATGGCATACAGAAAGGCAGCAACAACATGCTTGTTCCTATTCTGACCTCCACATGTGTCGGAGTATAATGTGATTTCTTTAACTCCTGCCATACTACCTGCAATTGAATTTATATGTGTAATCAAACATGTTCCAACTTCACAAGACCCTCTGCCACCCTGTGTTTCATCCCAAACATAGCACCTACCATTTTCATCACCAAGAGAATAAAATGAGAGATTATAGCATGCAAGTTTTCTTTTGTAATAAAGCTCGCCAACTAAAGTACATGGAGTACTTAAAACAGCCTGCAAGTCAAAAGTTGCCGAGTAAAATGTTTTATCAACTTTTGCCCTTGTTTTGTCTTTTGATTTCTCTTCCCTTGACTCCTGTTTTCTGCGAAGATGTGCTTCTTGGATATCTTTTAAGTTGGAATCCAAACTCTCTGTAGCTTGCTTTAGTGCAAAACGTGTGCACTGAGAACATTGGTCTTTTTTTGGTTTAAAGAATGAATAGTTGTATTTCTCACAAAATATTTGTCTGTATGTAGATTGAGACACTGGCTTTTTCCCATTAGTAACACATTTTTCCTTGTACAGCTCCCACATCTTTGTTATATTCAAGTCACGAGCTAGGTACTTTCTTTTTGACTGTTTTCGCACATAATGTGATTCCATTGTCGGAAAGGATTCAATATGCTCACAAACCAAACCAACTGATTCTCTTGGTGTTTTATTTGTAGGTGTTCTTTTTCCCCGTCTATCACCTCCAGTGAATGTTCCACAAATATTTTGTTTTAAAGCTGAGTCTACAGTTTTCTTACCAATTCCAAGAGTGCTGATATAGAACTGCTTGCATACCCTGACAGTCTTCTGACCACAAGAGAAATGATACATTAAACTTTTCTTTTTACGACCTGTTATTACTCGCTTGGGAATGTTCGATTGTACAGTTTGACAAATGAAATCTCTCTGTCGTTCAAAATTTCCAAGACCCCAGAAGCTTTCAAATATTCTTCTTCTATCAGGTTCTGCAATGCTCTGGGAACAATGGAATTTACAGTTTGAACAGTCTTTATTTTTCATTGATCTTTCTGGTATAGGTTTACCTCTTTGAGAAATGTAGGGAAGACCACAGCTTCTATTTTGCTTTCTTATATTTCGTTTCCACATAATTGGGTTTGACTTTCTTTTCCGCGTACATACTTTCTTGTCTGGGGTGATATAAAATGCATCTTTGTGTGGTGTTACAACTTCAGGCTGTGCTTTCTTTGGCTTTTGTGGTGTTCTTGTTTCCTCTTGTTGATGTGAGAAAGATCTATCTAAATGTGTTGTCACCCCATCATAATGCTCTTCATCTCTTACTTTCAAATATGCTAAATTAATGTAGGAAGTCTGATCAAAGTCAGTAAGGGTAGGTGTTATGTCATATACAGGATTCCTGATGTCACTGGAAAATATTTTGATCTGGCGCTTTTGCATGTTTGCCACAGCAAGTGGTATGGCATCACTCATATCTGATTTCCAGTGCCCCATTTCCCTGATCAAAGAAACTTCTCTCATATACTGGTCCATTCTATCCTCAGATGACTCATTGTCTGCAAGAAAATTGATATAGTGAATGCCGTTAGATTCCAAATGGTCTGCTATTTTCGATCGAAGAACAGCTACAGAGGATTTATCTTCCAGCTGATGAAGAACTGAGGCAAAGAAACAATCACCGTCCGCAGGAACCTGAATGCGATGTAATCCGTTGCTTGCTAAAAGATTATCTAGCCGCTTAATGTGGTGATTTCTGACCAGTTGTTTCAAGCTAAACAATCTTTTACTTTTCTGCTTTGCATATTCCAATGCTTTTCTCTCTTGGACAGAAATGGGCTTTCGTCTTTTTTGGTTAATAGCTTGTCTTTTCCGTATTTTCTCTTTCAATTCAGGGGAAGCTTTAAAGAGTTTTCTCTTAATTGTTTTTGGTTTCTGACCTTTTCTCACTGTATTGACAATTTCTTTTGACTTTTGACTCTCTACTTCAGAATCTGATGAATTCATATCTTCTTTTGAAGGAACATAATCTTTGTCAACAAAACTATCATCACTGTTTTCATGAAAATTTTCCTGTGTTTGCTTTCTTGTTCTTCTCTGCAAATCTGCCAGTGTTTCTTCTTCACTGTCTGTTACAGGACTGTTTCTATCAACCTCATAGCTGTCCATGCTTTGAAACAAATTGTCAACTGTCCCTTCTGACCAATCTGACATTTCCTCTTCCATTTTCTTAAAGAAAAAAATGTTGAAGAGAATATACTGACTGATCCTCAGTATCTCAGAGTCTATAACTTGTGATAAATGTAATTCTATACATCGGTGTATCAGACAGTTCCTAATATAACATAATGTCAATTTGGGAATTTACAGTTTTGGGAAAAATTATATGAAGGAAATTAACTATTTACCCTAAATTTAAACTCTCTAAAACTGAAATACATTGCTGTAAAGATAAGACCGATATCAACCCTTTCCCAAACGACAAATTTTATACTTGCCCAAATTCAAAGTATCAGCAAACAACAAATTATAGATCTACTTTTTTGAGTTTTAATTCTCTGATATGGTAGAAAACTTTGTGGGAAAAGGAAGTCGATTATGTCACAATGTTTTGATTAGTCTTCTGTCTCAGGGGCGTAAAAATCAGTAATTGTTTTGGAAAGGGTTTAGAGATATATTGTAAAAAATTAGTTGAAAAGGGAAAGGTTACTATCGTAAGGAATTTCTCTTTTCCTACAATGATTTTGAATCTCTTACTAACAGAATTATGTCAGAAACATTGACACAATTACCTTAATGTTCAGGAATAAATCATAAAAGAATAAAAATGAACAATAAAATTTATAAAAAATGAAACTAACCTCTTTATTTTCCATAATTATTGGCTTGTTTGCATCCCAGTTAGCACCTTCTATATGAATGACTATCGTGAGAAAGACTTTCATGGCAATTAGTAAAAACAGCTAAAATAAACCAGTTACCAGATAAGATATAATTTGTTTACACTTAATGTGAAACCAAATACTTGACTTATCTGCAGGGAATTTATTTGCACAAGGGCTATCTACTCTATACTTAATTAGTTATAATTCCAGGTATGACTGAAAATCTTTGTGCATCAAAGTGCTATCTGCCATATAGCACCTTGATGCATTTAAATGAAAGGTCATATGCCAGAAACATTTTATGCATGAAGGGGCCATGTGCCATATAGCTCCTTGATGCATAGAAAAAATGCAGATAGCCCCTTTATGCACTAAAAGTAACCACCATATTGTAGATGTCTCTTTGGTGCATTATTAATTTTTGATAAAAGTAGTAGGAATTCAAAGCTGATTTTTTTACCACTGAAAATATGTGTAAAAATACACCTAAAAATGAAAAAAAGTGAAATTTGACAAAAAGTGCAGATAGCCCCTTTATGCACTAAGGGGTCGATTTGTAGAATGCCATTTAGCGGAAAATAATGGGTTCAAACTTCTTTGTTGACTGTGTGCTTGTACATTCAACAACAAGACATAACTCAGACGATTCCGTAACTGCATCTAATAATGTACAGTCCAAAATTTTTCGAAATAAACTCTAACTCAACGTCACACTTTTTAGCTACTTTTACGTCTACTTTTTAGCTTGCTTTTGAGCTGTACCGAACGAGTAATGGTCAAAGGGAGAAAACTCGTACATGGTTGTGTATCATTATCTCCCGTTAGATGGTATTCTACAATCTTCGAAGAATGTGACATGCACAGACAACGGGTCCCCTACTCAATGTCACCAAAAGACCCCTTAGTCTTTGAAATTAAGCTGTGCCGAATGATTTATGGTCTAAGGGAGAAAACTCCTATAATTTTAATCTTTATTTTTATGCCGGAGTCACCTCCCCTGTAGCCGTGGCCTGCCTAAAATCAAAGACGAATAAAAGTATGTTGCTTAAATGCCAGAACGATACGTACGTAAAGAACATTGTGTTTCCGTTCAGCAGATGTAATTAATTCTAATACGTTGCTATGATAGAATCATCATATGTAGAGTTTCAAAAAATAACAGACAGAAGAGAAACTGCAGTGAAAGATAGTTTATATTTCATAACCAGAGTAGTCTCCCTTGTCACAATAGTTGCTAGCATAACCGCCATAATTTTAAGTGGGAAATAACGGTTTCGTTCATATTGCTCAAGGTAAGATTTCACCTTGAATATTAATTCAGCCTAGGTTTTTGGATTTTAAATAGATCTACTGAATGAAAGCTGCCTCCTAGTTAACGGGACGAATGCTTAAAATGACTCATGTCGACGTCCAAATAATAACATTGTGTTACAGTACCTACTGTTAAGTTTTTCGAAAATTATTGTCAAATGTGCTGAGTATTTGAGAGTTAATCCTTAATGTAAATTAGGCTCAAAAGGTTACCAAGTTTTTTTCGCAGATGAAGGAAGAAAACAAAAAATCTAAAGTTCCGTGTGATTTATGAAATCTATCTCAGAAATAATCTGGCCGAAATAGGTTATAAATTTGCCTCAAACTGGGAAGTTTGTCGAACTTGAAGCACTTCAGTATTCATATAGATCTACCAAATTGGATATCTTTGCGAATTTCTTGTTAATATTTGCTAAACCGTTCCTAATAAGTATCATTTATTACAACAAATCAACCCTTTGTTCAAAAGTATTGATACATGATTCAAAAGGAACTTTGACATATGCTGAATATCTATTCTGTGAGGGTCACATTAAGGGAGGTTACTCTTCATACCTTATGATATAAGGTTGTGTGAGTTTTCTCCCTTAGACCATGAAATTATTGGAAGCGAGCCATATTGCCTGGTTAGAGATCCATAAACATTATTGTCATCAAATTAACCATAATTACAGGGTTTCAAGGATCTCGAGCTAGAAAGCTCAGAAAAACATTACAGGAAAAGGAGAAAAAGCTGGTTACCGGCAATTTTTCCTTTTTCAACTATGTTTTCCGATCTACAGACAAAACTTCTATCATTTGAGACACATTTAATTTGATGTCTGTAAATACTCTAGGTTTTGGCTTGTCTAAAGTTTTGTCAATTTAAAAGAGTTACATCGGTAACAAGGGAATGTTGTATTAAAGCACCATGTCAATTTTCACACCAAGTAGCTGGCTTCGATTTGTTTGCCAGAAATAAAACCCAGTTCCAAAAGGTAGAAAATTTTTCTTCATATTCCTTATCAAAATCATGTAATTTGTAGGATTTCAGGATTTGTGAAAAAAATCTTACTTTCACCCATGTTCATACATGTATGTTGTCAAGACAAAATATTCTCAAGTCTTCGTGAAGGTAACAATTTGAAACATAAGCCCACCTACCTTCAGCCCATTATAATGTTGATATTAACCAGTGCCAAGATTAACAGGCACATTTCTATCTCAACTCCAATGCAAATGAAAATCACCTAGCCCTTAGGCTGCTAAGTGCGACTCACTGACCATTTGCGAACAGTGTAGATCAAGACAAGACTGCACAGAACAAGCAGTCTGATCTTGGATCTACACTGTCCTGAAAGGAGATATCATTCCCCAAAACATAACTTTGAAATAGCAATGTTTGGGTTTTTACTATCGAATTGAAAATTTCATTTTAGTTATTTAGCAGGATAAAGGCTTAAATCCAAAATAAACATCCCAGATCAAGGTGTGTATTGATCGCTGTTGTAGATCTGGCTGGCAATGTTGGACTGTGTAATGTAACAATAATACCAAACTTTGTGGCCCCAGGTCCCAAGTTATGTGTGAACCCTGCCAGCTTTAATTCATCTACAGGTAAGCTTTATCTAATTACAAATCTGCTATTGAAACATCACCATTTTACATCTTTAAAATACTTGTACACAGTTTTAACTACAGACTTTAACTCTTTTGGGAATGACAGTCTTAATCTAATCCAGTTGAAAGCATTTGCAGATGACATATCAAAAGTTTGTTTATAATGAAAGTGCAGAAAATATTGTGGGAAAAGAAGAAAATGCTGGTAACCAGCCTTTTCCAACCATGTTTTCTACTCTTCCAAAGACTTCTGTTTTTGAGTCCCAATTATTTTGTGGTCTGCAAAAGCTTTCAAATTAGGCCAGTCTAAAATTCTGTTATTTGGTAAAGAGTTAAACTTGTTTTCAGTCCAATGGTGGAACCACAGCTATACAGTGCACTAAAACACAGATATCTGGACCATGTGACCTGAGAAATGTTAGTTGTAGTGGCAGTTCATGCTCACCTGATACCTTATGTCAGAACATGACATGGAAAATGCAGACACAGATAAGTAACCACTCATATGCCATCCATCAGATTATACCAGTTAATGTTGGTCACTCAGCACAACTTGTACGCAGCAGTGATACACTGGAACTGATGTGAGTTTTTAAGATCTGTTAATCTATTTTGTTACAGGCAAGCTACATTTGTGAACGATTCAAAAAGGTGTTCCAATTTTAAATTCCAAGCCATCTTATTTGCTGAGTTGTTACTTCAGCTAATCAGATAAATTTTCTTTTACCCTTTACGACACAATGCCGACTTTTCACGACCTTGAGAAAGAAGCCTTTTGAAAACATTGTGGGAAAGGGAGAAAATGCTGATAACTAGCATTTTCTCCTTTTCCCACATTGTTTTCTACCCTATCAAAGAAAAATTGCATCATTTCAGGCACATCAAATTTGTTGTCTGCAAATGCTTTCAATTTGGACAAGGCAAGTTTTGTCATCTGGTAAAGGCTTAATCCTTAGAGTGCCAAATACACCTATCAGACGTTTTTATCCTAGAAATACCTCCAAATAATAGCAATTTCATAGCTGCTTTCATCTAGCGTGTTTCAGCAAAGTGGGCAGTGTAGATCAAAGATCAGACTTTGTTCCCTTTACTTTTTATGAAAAAGAAGCTAGTTGCTTCAAAAGGGTGTTGTGTATAGTATTTTGTGTATGTGAAAAAGTAGCAGGTTGATTTGGAAGAGTGTTTTGCCAAGTACTTTTGTAAAAAAGTAGTTAGTTGCTTGAAAAGAGGGTTTTCTATAGTATTTCGTTTGTTTGAAAAAGCAGCAGGTGGCTTTGGAAGAGTGCTTTTCCAATATTTTTTTTTCTATTCTTTGAAAGTCATATTTCATTATTTTAGCCATAATGAAGTGGTCATCTGCAATATGACCGATATGTCTTTCACCAGATTAGGCTGTCAACTTCAAACAAAGACTTATGTAACTACGGACACAAAATAATCTAGATCTAGTGGATATGTAATTCTTTAAAGGGTAATATATGCATTGTCTATAAATTGATATAGATCTAGTATAAACAGTCTCAAAGCACATAAAATAGTCTTGATGTGCATCCCCCCAAATTATGTTCATTGCCCCCCAAATTCAGAATTTATGGGGGGCATTGCCCCCCAAGTTGCCAATTTCTAGATGCATCCGGGCATATATAAATCAGGTGTCTTTTCATGGTGAACGTTAACTTCAAAATTGTCCAGTGTTACATGTATTGGAAATGGGATTGGGAGTGGGTAGAGTAATATTCAGAGCATTCGAAGCGACTGTGACTCTAATGTTTGACGATGCATTCACTCTTCTGTCATTTGAAAAGGAGAAAATACAATAGTAAGACGGTTAGGTTTTTTCTTTTTGTTACATTCGATGGCTAAAGTTTTATTGAAATTTTGATTCTTTTAGTATTTACTGACCGGGCAGTGGAGTTTTGTTTTGGTTAGAAATTGGAACAGCTATGGTTTATTCAAGGGAATATAATCTGCTCTAATACACTAAGTATGAACTTGTTTTTCTTTTGATAATGAGTTGGTCATGTTAGAATCGAAATAATCTTCTTTCTATCATGGTTTATGATTCAATAAACCATGTTGTGAGTTATGAGGCGCCAGAAATAAACCACCCGGGCTGTTGCCCTCGTGGATTATTTATTGTGCCTCATAACTCACAAGCGAGGTTTATTGAACGATAAACCACGATAGAAAGATTATTTCCTAACCAAACAATCCCATATTTCAGTATACCTATGGATGAGGGCTTTTGAAAACACAGTAGAAAAAAAAGAAAATGTTACCAGCATTTTCTCCTTTTCCCACAATGTTTTCAAAAGGCTTCTTTCTCAGGGTTGTTAAAAGTTTGGATTGTGTAGTAAAGGGTTAATGGGAACTTATGTGATCCTGCATCGTCTGTCAACTTTTACCTTGTTTATGTTCCAGAGGGCACATTTTCAGTCCAATCCTCATTAAATTTGTCAAAATATTTGTCTTGATAACTTTTTACAGTTTGAGAACCAGCATTTTTTTTCATTTCCCACAATGTTTTCTACCCTATCAGGGAACTACAGCCCATTTGTACCATCTGAGGAATGTTATTCTCAAGCTGCCTACATGTTGGTAGAAATTAAAATTTTGATGTTTTGGAAGGAATTGAAAAAAGGAATTACGAGAGCAAATTTCAGAGGAAACATTTAATAACATTGAGAACAGGAATATAACAGAATATGATAATATATGTGACTAGATTTTATATGAACCCTGGACCCAGAAAATGCATTGTGGGGCTATTAACCCTTAACTCATTACCAGACGACAAAATACTGGACTGGACCAAATTGAAAGTATTTGCAGATATCAAATCAAATGTTGTTAAAATGATAATTTCTGTTTTTGATAGGGCAGAAAACACTGGGAAAAGGATAAAATGCTGCTTACCAGCATGTTCTCTTTTTCCTACAATGTTTACAAAAGTCCTTTTCTTTGGGGTTGTTAAAACTCAGGATTGTGTGGTAAAGGTAAAGCCCTCTTTCACTACATTAGTTGCCTTTGTGGCCAGTACAGATCAAAGATCAGACTGCATAAAATGTGCATTATGATCTTCTGATCTATACTGTCTGCTTTGCCGAGACATCCTGGACAAGGGCAACCTTGAAATTGCTCTTATTATGGTCTTTTTCCTGGAAAGAAAATGTGGGTCTGGTTTTGGACGCCGTAAGAGTTAACTTTTTACCCAGCAATAAAATTTTAGATATGTTCAAATTGGAAGCTTTAGCAGACATTAAAAAATTGTGGCTGAAAAATCATGTTTGGAAGGGCAGAAAACATTGTGGGAAAAGGAGGAAATGATGGCCATCATCATTTTCTCCTTTTAACCCACAAAGTTTTCAAAAGGCCTTCTTCCTCAAGGTCATTAAAAACTAAGAAATGTGTGATAAAGATTTAACTTGGACTAAGTCAGTTTTCAACAGCAGCTATGTAAAAATGCAAATTATTTTCCTAAGAATTTGGTGTTTTTTCTTACAATGTTTTGATTTGTTGAATACTTCTGCACAGATGTGTTGAAATAATTATATAGATTTTCAATGATTTTCCAGTGTCACCCTTTACCAAACAATCCTGTATTTCAGTGATCCTAGGGACATGGGCTTTTGAAAACATTGTAGGAAAGGAGAAAATGCTGGTTACCAGTATTTTCTCCTTTTCCTACAATGTTTTAAAACTTTTGGAAATGAATCCCACCACATGAGCCATATCTAATTTGTCATCTGCAAATACTTTCAATTAGGACAAGTCTAAAATTTTGTTGTCTGGTAAAGGGTTACAAACACAAGGTCCAAAAGCCTTCGAAATAGCAACATTTCGGTTTTCACAAATGGCTTGAAAGTTTCATTTCACATATTAAGCAGGTTAGGAGTTAAACGGAAACAAAACAAAAATAAAACAATGAAAACCCCAAACAGCAACAGCAAAAACAAAAGTTATTACAGAATGAAACTCAAATCTTCAATGTCAATATGACTGTTTGTATTGTCTACCACATTACGGCTTGCCAATGTCCACACATTCACATTTTTCAATGACATCAAACTGAAATATAAAATTTTACAAACTTAATTCTTTAACACACAATCCCAAGGAAGGCTTTTGAAAAAATTGTGGGAAAAGGAGAAAATGCTGGTATCCAACATTTTTCTCCTTTCCCCACAATGTTTTCTTTTCAAAGCCAAATTTCATTATTGGAAGGGGTCCTGAGTGGCTCGGTGTTAAAGTGTAGGACTTGTTACCTGGAGGCCCCAGGTTTGAGCCTCACTGGATCCACTGGGTTTTTCATGGGAGTGTCCTTGGGTAAGACACTTCAGAGCCCTAGCCTAGTGCTGGTAAAACCCAGGAAGTACATGAATAAGTGAGCTTTTGCTGTGATATAACTGTAGTGTTGAAAGACGTGTAAAACACCATTCAATCATTTCATTATTTGAATTGTATTTGTCTGCAAAACTGAATTTGGATGAGTCTAAAATTTTGTTGTTTGGTGTAGTTATTACTGCATGACAGTCTTAACTACCAAACAGAATTTTATAGGACCACTGTCCTTTACACTCTCCTGAGAAAAGAGATCTGTGATTCATTAAGTTGTGGGCTGGAAACGTGGCTTCTGGAGTGCTGACAAGTTTTTTTTCTGAGATTTATCCCTGTGATTTAATTTTCTGCCAAACTTGACCCATTTTCAAACTCATCTAAGATATCATTTAGATAAAAAATCTGACCAACTTTCATGAGTATTATATGGAAATGTGGCCTATTGAGTACATTTCTTTGTTCTAAAATTATTCCAGTGGCCTACTTTTTTTTTTTTAATCGAAAATGACGAATTTTTAAAATAATATCATCAAGACAATATTCATAAGTACTGGTTTGAAAATGTGGCCTCTACAGAGTGCACAGGGTTCTTTAAAAATTTGTCCAACTATTCTGATTGACTTTCATGAGCACTGCACAGAAAATGTGGCCTCTTGAGTGCAAACAAAGTTTTTATAAGATTTATCTCTACTTTTTCAACCAATGTGATTCATATTCCCAGTGACCCACTTTTTGAGCCAACTTGACCCATTTTTAAACTTGTCAGAGATTCAAGAGAAACATTCTGACAACTTTCCATCAGTACTGGCCTCTACAATGCACACGAAGTTTTTATAAGAAATCTCAGACAAGTTCAAAATGTGTCACATGGTGTAAAAAAAAAAAAAGGAAGGGGGTCATCTGGGCCAATTTGAAAATGGGACACATTGGGTCAAAAAGTAAGTCACTGGCACAAATATTAGGAAAACATTGTGTACACTCCAAAGGCCACAATATGAGTCCAGCTTTCTTGAAACTTGGTCAGAACCTTTGTCTTGCTAATATCTTGGACGGAGTTTTTAAATAGGCCAAGTGGGTTTAAATGTAGGTAACAGAAATAAATCCTGAAAAAAGTTTGCGTACACTGTAGAGACCATATTTTCATGCCAACTATGGAAATTTACCATAATGTTTGTCATGATGTTAATCTAGAATGTTTTTGAAAGGTGGTCATAATGGTTCAAAGAGTGGGTCACTGGGAAAATTCTCAGAAAACTGTAGAGTAAATGTACACTCTAGAGTCTATATTTTTAGTCCAATACTCATGAACTTTGGTGAAAATGTTTGTTTTGGCATTTAACTTGAACTTGTTTGAAAAAATAAGAAAGGTGGGCACTGGGTCCAATCTTATAAAAACCTTTTGAACACATTTTCACTCCAATACTATGATCAGAATCTTTGTCTCTATGATATCAAGCACAAGTTTGAAATTAGGTCATGTATCATCAAGAAGTTGGTCACCGCGACAAATCTCAAAAAAAAAGTTATGCACACGCTAGAGGCCACATTTCAGAGTCTTTGTCTAAGATATCACAGACAAGTATGAAAATGGGTCACATGAGGTAAAAAAATTGGTCACTGGAAAAATTTTGGAAAAAGTGCCAAATTTTTAGTCAAAGATTTATGAAACTTGGTCAGAAAGTATGTCCTGGTGATATCCTGAACAACTTCAAGAATGGGTGATGTTGGGTCACAAAGTAGATGACATGGACAACTCTTAGAAAGAACGCTGGGTACTCTTTACAAGTTGAAAATGGGCAGCATTAGGTAAAAAATTAAGACACTGGGACAAATCCTTGAGAAAAAAAGGGGGAAAAAAATTGCATACACTTTAGAGGCTTTCTTATTCAAAGATTTGACTTGGTCACCTGTTTGACCCATTGTGTGATCCATTTCCCAAAGCGTCCCAAAAATATCATGAAGATGAACATTTTAACAAGCTTTTATGAGTATTGGACTGAAAATCTGGTCTCTAGTGGGCACCTAGACCCATTTTCAAATTTATCCAACATTTCATCAAGAAAACATTCTGACAAAATTTCATGAGTATCTGAAAACAATGTAACCTCTAGAGTGTACATGAAGGTTTTTTTTAGATTTGACCTAGTGAGCTAGTTTTTGAATTGACATGACCAATTGTCCAACTCATTTGACATATCATTAATACAAAGATTCTAACAAACTTTCAGGAGTACCTGACAGAAAAGTGTACACAAGGTAAAAGTTGATGCATGACTGACAAATCACAACAGTCGAGATCACAAAAGCTCACCAGGAGCATTTTATGCTCGGGTGATCTAAAAAGTAAATGTATAGAGATAATACCATAAGAGGGCCATGAAGGCTCTGATCACCTGAGCCTAGATACCTTTCAGAACATAGTTTGAAGTATAGTCAATGTAGAACATGGTTTGAAGTATAGTCAATGTTTTTCTCTGATATGACCTAGTTTTTTTACCAAACTGACCCATTTTCAAAATTATATATAATATCTGGAAAAAGGACCAGTTTCATGAGCATCAGAGTGAAAATTTGGTCTCTAGAGATTCAGTCAAAAGACATACTTTTTGACCAAATACAACAAAGTCTGAAATTTGTGTGAGATATCATCAAGACAAATATTCTGACCAACTTTCACAAGGATTTGACTATTAAAAAAGGTCCACAAGAGTACACAAGGTTTTGAAAAGACTTGACCAGGTGAACTACCTTCTGACCCAACATAACCCATTTTTAAACTCATGCAAGATATCGCTGAGATATCACTAATTCAATTACACGTAGAATCAAAAGTAAGGGAGCTGTTGTATTTCATCCTGAGGTAATTCTTTATTTTACCTAAAACAGAGAACAGATATGGAATCCAAGTCAGTATAGAGCGTGACCTCCATGTGCTGATACACCTGCATGACACCTAGCGGGCATACTTGAGATGGTATGGAGTATTGTTGCTCTTTGAATCTGCTGCCATTCCTCCTGAAGTGCAGCACCATGTCATATCATGTCAGAAGAAACAAGTATCAGGGTTCCATTATTTTGAGGGCTATGTATTTTTTGACCACCTTTCTTGAGTATTGGACTGAAAACATGGCCTCCAGTGTGTACACAAAGGCTTTGTAAGAGATTGTGACTCAGTTTGAATTTGTTCATGATTTCATAAAGACAAACATTCTGACAAGTTTCATGAGTATCAGACTAAAAATGTTGCCTCAAGAGCATACAAAAGGTAAAAGTTGCTTGAGCCCATCATGCTCAAGTGAGCTAAAACTTGCCCACCCAGGTAGCTCAGTGGTTAGCACATCCAACTCCTGACCTGGTGGGTTGTGTTGGATACCAGGTTGAGGCAAACTTTCTTTCAGGCGAATTTTTACCTCTCACCTCTGATGCATGTGAGAAAGTAGTCAGTGGCTTGGAAAGAAAGTTGTGAGAAGGCCAGGAAACACATGTGTGGGTGCACTGTCGGCCATGATATGACCTAAGCTGTTAAAACTCCAATTCAATCAATCAATCCACCTAAAAACTTACCTCTTGATACCAAATACTGTTCCCTTTCTTCAACGGTATGGATTGTTTTGTTTTCTCCACCGCCTGACAACAGTCGTCTTTGATTGCACCACATCCACCAGCACATTTGTTTAGAGAGTATTTCTTTTCACTGACATACGAGGTGTCACCATCAGGTCCGCCACTCAAATACTGCATGTTTGGTATCCGTGTACAATCCAGTGGTGTTGCTGACAGAGAAACAGGATTAATAGCATAATCTTTTATGACCATGTTGGTTTTGAGTCAGACTACTTTTGAAAACACTGTGACAAGAGGAAGTGTTGCTTATAAAAAGTTATTTCTCCTAAACCGTGGTATGACTACCATTAAAACATTATGGCAAAAAGAGAAATTGCTATAATGAGCTATTTTTCCTTTTCCCACAATATTTTAACCAACATTAAGTCTTTCCATATCTTAGAAGACACCAGAAGCTCTTATGAACAAAGGAGATCAAGATCAGACAGCACAGAACATGCAATCTGATCTCTGATCTATACTGTCCACTGCTTTATTTTAGATTATGACCAAACTATCTCTTGGTCTTGCAGAGGTACTGTATTTGAGCCTTTGAGAAAATGCAATTCATTTATTCAGCAGTGAAACAGTTGAAACTTTAACTCATATTGAGTGCCCATGTTCAACTCTTTAGCAGGGGACAAGATTTTAGATAGGAGAAGAAGCTTGTTTTCAAATTGCATTCAGATCTAGAATCTGTACTGGAAAATTCCCTCAAAACTGCAATATCCCGGTCTTCCAGTGAATGAAAATAATTAGAAAATGAATTAGAAGAAAAACACTTTTTAGGCCCAATGTCCTTTTCACTTCTTTAGCTTTTTGCCTTTTTCTAAAAAGAGAGCAAAATCCTACTACATTAAGTGAAAAAAAATTAAAACAAGAGCACCCCATGTGGCAACCCTCCACTACAGCTGCTTGATTTTCAGTGAATATTCTGTTGAAAAGGGGGCATAACTGAGTCAAAAATATTTCTATGCCTACCTGCCCCTGTTGTTTGGGTAGTTAACAACTAGTCCTAGTTTGAAGTAGATATCTTCAGTAATGACAGAGATATAAAAATATTCAAAGTTTTTGCATGACGACAATGACAAGGCTACAACAATACCTTAAGGAAAACAGCCTAGCTAAAAATCAGTAATAGATAATGATCTGGAATTTTCTTAACAAAGATTCTGTCCTTAAAACGGCCGAATCCCCAAAAAAGACCTTACCTCTACAGTGTCCATCATACATATACTCGAAGTCGGGAATGTTATTATTGCACACAAATGACAGTAGATCACACTCGGACCGCCAAGTTACATTTCGGGGGCCTCCCACTATGTTGGTGACAAATCCACACACTGGCTCAACATCCACATTTTCACAGTCGGGACATTCACATTCTGCTTCCCCATTCTCGTTCACAAAACATTCTTCAGCATTGTGCTTACAGGTTGTGTTCACACAGGCGCCTTTAAAAGGGTTATAATAACTGAATAGTGTTTTGTTTATCTTGGAATTATTGCAGTAAGCATAATTATGATCCAGGCCCAGTGTCACGAAAAAAGCGTCTCTTATTGTGCTCAATTCCACTGACCAACTCAGTTTTTGACTTGAGTTCTTATATCAGATGCATTTCACAAATATTAATAGTCATATGTCACATTCTAAAATCCTAAGCTGACACAATGTTTCAGACTCAACTCAGCAAAATAAACAGACTTAACTCATTAAACCATTATTTTGCTGAGTTCAGTCTGAAACGTTGGGTCAGCTTGGGATTTGAGAACGTTACAGAAGTCTGTTAAGGTCAGTGAAATGCGTCACAAATAATGAACTCGACTTGAGTCGGAAATTGAAGTTATTAGATTATCTGAGCAAATAAAGTTTTTTCATGAAACTGAGCCCAGTGTCATGAAAAAACTCTTGTTAGATGATAAATACCAAGGTAGTAACTGGATTCTTTATAAAACTGATTTTGATTTGGCCAAATGATATATCTAAATTCAATATTTGACCTGTTTCTTTCTTGTTCAGGACCAATCTAAAATACAGTCAGGCCGCGATACACCGACCATCGTTATACCGGCAAACTCAGTTAACGACAAAAAAACACTGGGAACAAACCTCACCTAACGTAATTTTGACCTGTTTGAACGGCATATTCAAGTACCGACACCGACGGACATTTGTCGGAACAAATCTTCGAAATTTAATGAATTTTGCTTCAGTTTATCGGAATTTTCTCAGCCCGTGTTTTACGGTTGTTGACATGCCGTAAAGGGTGTCGTAAAATCCTATATCCGCAGTTGTCGTAAACAATATACATGTAGGTTACACAATAGACTCGATTATCGATTTTTTACACCTTCTGATTAATATTAATGTAAATAAAATGCCTTTGGCAAGTTTTTCACACTTAAATTTAACTATGTACCGGTGTTGTATGTTTTATTGAATTCGGTTGTCTTTATTTGAGATGTTTGAGCAATTTGAGAAGTTTGAGAAATCTGAGAAGTTTGAGAAGTGTCCTTAATAAATACGAGAAACAATTTTCTTCGTCATTTTTATTATCATTACCAAAACTGAGGGATTGAGTGGGAAAGGACTAATTAAATAAGGAAAATTCGTCTGCAAACAATTGATTTGGTTTAGTACTGTACAAAATATGCGTTCTTTTTGTGTAATTGTTCAGTCATGGCTTGTATATGAATATGTTTGCTGCAAATACATGCACATGTTAATAAATATTTATTTTCAATTGTGTTTTTATCGCAAAAATTGCCGACTTGTCCCAATCCGTAACGTAATACGTAAACTTCCCAGCTTTTAGCCTGTTCCTGTTTACAACTTTCACTTCCTGTCTAGTCCGTCATTTCTCGCCGACATCCCGAAAAATCTCCTGCTCCATTACAACGACTGACTCAGTTACCGACAGGAATTGTGTGGGGACAAAGTATGTCGTTATAACGGGGTTTGACTGTACAACAATAGCAAGTCCACAGCCTTATGAGAATCTGCGACTTTATGAGAAACTGCCATACTTACTTCCTGGGCAAGGGTCTTCATAACAGTCCTTATTGAGCTCGAGGGGGTACTCCTCCGCCAAATCTGGGGGCAATGTATCATAGGGTGTACGGGTCTTTGTCTGTTGACCTTTACCACAGGTCACACTGCAAGGGCTCCATGGTCCCCAGGGTCCAATTAGGGAAACTGTCGGTAAAGAATTGAAGAGAAATCCCTTTGACAATACTTAGAGTGTCAAGGTCTGATTTTTTTTAACCCTTAGGACAACAAAGAAAACCTACAAATATTTCAGACATAGGATCCAAAATATTTACAATTTCAATGTTGGTTTTGCCTGTAGTATTTCATTAAAGCAGACAGTGTACATGAAGGATCAGACTGTACATTTTGTGTTGTCTGATCATGATCTATACTGGCTGCAAAGGGAGGGGTAGTTGTCTAAGAAATCCATTCCTTAAGGCTGAGAAATTATATGTAAGTTAGTCCTACTTTTATCTATCACTGAAGATTACTGTGTCCGCAGAGCCAGTTTAAATTTTTATCACACAATTCTGAGTTTAAATAACCCTAAGAAAGTTTTTGAAAACATTACAGTAAAAAAACGATAAAATGCTGGGAACCCAACATTTTCTCCTCATCCCACAATGTTTTCCGCTTTTTCAGAGACAAATACCATCATTTAAGCAACATTTAAGATATCAGGTGGAATTGCTTTCAATTTGGATGTCTAGAATTTTGTCATCTGGTAAAGAGTTTAGGAATTTTGGAGCATGGTAATCAAAGGAGCATTTTCTGTGAAATTATTTCCAGAAAAAAAAATCTCTCCACTGGTTAAGGAGGAGAGATTCTTTCAAGATATTTCTATCTCCACTAGTAACCTTTTTAAGAATTATAGTTTCATTGATATATCAATACTATCAGTAACTTAGAATATCCATTTCACTTAAACAATATTTAATAATACAGCATTTAAAACGTCAGACTCATTCTGTTAGCAAATCATAACAAATGGCATGACATACTTTAAAATGCAAACTAAGTCTTGTACAAGGCCAATTAGCGGCCAAAAGTAAACAATTTCAGATAAATTGCATGCAAATTTAATTCATACCATTTAAGAGTATGGATATGAAATAGTACAAATTAACTTTGGCTGCATTTTGATGCTTGAATTATTTACTTTTGGCTGGTAGTAGGTCTTTAAATGAGTAGGCCTTAAAACTTCAGGAATTTTGTTAAATGATGTTACGTTCTGTTCTTTTTCTTTGTAGACCTTGTTTCACAGATTACTGTTAACAGATAAATTCAAAATACAAGCTGTATACTTTAATTTATACTATTCCCTTCATTATAAATAACATTATTTTACTAACCTCCAAGTTTGTCATGACAGGGTTTCATGTCTGGATGGAGTTCTACCTGTCTGTCTAGTTCACATTGAACCGTCTTGAAGGTACAGAAATTTGGGTAGATGTCCAGGTTCTTTGTGCATACCTCCACTGTAATACAAGATATTTAAACCTTTACCAAACAGTCCGACATGTTGATTACTTTAAGAAGGCTCACTGTTGGAAAAGGAGTTTCTACATTTTCACAAACAAATCCAATCAAATCAGCAAAATTCAATTTGTTGTATGCAAATGGTTTTACCCTTGGAATCTAAATAAATCTTTCAGACATTTTCATCCTAGAAATACAACCCAAATAGTAGCAATTCCATGGTTGCCTTTGTCTACAATGTTTCAGAAAAGCAAATAGAGTAGATCAAAGATCAGGCTGCATGTTTTGTGAAGCCTGATCTTGATCTACCCTGGCCACAAAGGCAACTTTAGTCATGATAGGTGCTTTAAGGGTTAATTTGGATACGTCTAAAACTTTGTACTTTGGTGATGAGTTAACTTGAAATACCTTTTAGCAAAAAATTGGGAAATCCATTTTTTTTAAAAGAGTAGAAAACTTTGTTGGTTACCAGCATTTTCTCCTTTTCCCACCGTGTTTTCAAAAGTCTTGCTTCCTCAAGTTCATTAAACAAAGAAATTGTTTGGTATAGGGTTTCACTAATTAAAAGTATCTGACATAAGAGATTTAAACTTGTTACCATCGCTTTCCAGTTCAGCAGCCGTACACTGGTCACAAACACATGTAGGTTTCTCTGTCACTGAATCTATCTGGCAGCTCTGGTATTTCGGACATAAATTTGGACTGCACTTAGCTGAAAAGAAGCAATTCTTGTACATGAGCAGTGCTAAGGCAAAAGGAGGCTCAATGCATCTCCTGTGATCCATGATACCAAGCAAGTCGTCACATAATTATGGATTCCTAAAATCCAGTTTGTCAAACAATCGCCAGAATCATGAGATAGGAAGGTCCTTTGACATGCATGAAATTTACAAATGACAAAACTTTTCAACCCTTGTCAGCATTCACAGACTGCACAGCCTGACGTTGGTCGATACATTTTGCTGATGCATTAAATCCTCTTTTCACAGAGCATGGCCCATGTGTCTGTGTTACTACAGGCCAAAACGTTGAAAGCATTTACAGAGGACAAGTAAAATGTGGCTCAAAGGAGGTCAATTGTCTCCAACAGGGTAGAAAACATTGTAGAAAAAGAATAGGCTTATGCAAATATTGACTCAATCAGCCAAGAGTGAATAGAGTAACACAGTGATCATCATTGGCTAGAGAAGATGACATACTACTTTATGCTTGGTTTCTGATTTGATTGGTTAAAATGTTACATTACAATACTCATCCTCCATTTATAAAAGGAAGTAATTTACCCAGGTAACTAGTATTTCAGCCACTCTCTGTGTATCTGCAAAAAGTTTCAACCCAGGTAAATCTGCACAGTCCATGAAGGCTAAAATGGGTGGAACATTTTTCCATTTGTAAATTTTCTGCATGTAGAATGACCATTCTACCTCTTGATTTAGTCAGTTGTGAGACAAAATGGATTTTAAGGA
The DNA here is from genome assembly GCA_946811185.2 of Hippopus hippopus. Taxonomy (NCBI): domain Eukaryota; kingdom Metazoa; phylum Mollusca; class Bivalvia; order Cardiida; family Cardiidae; genus Hippopus; species Hippopus hippopus. The sequence continues at coordinate 42,567,362 of OX328105.1, read as the reverse complement.
TCCATAATTATGTGATGACTTGCTTGGTATAATGCATCAAAGAGATGCATTAAGTCCCCCTTTTCCAGAATACTGCTCATTTCTTTTTCTTACCATTTTGGAATAAATAGAGGATATTTGTTTTTTTGCGGTGAAAGATCGAAATTTATTTCATCGAGTGAACATCATCGGTAATATTTTCACGAGTGGCAGCCACTCGTGAAAATATTACCGATGATGTTCACTTAACGAAATAAATTTCGATCTTTCACCGCAAAAAACAAATATTCTATTTATTTCATGCTTTTAACCCTTTCTCGGGGGAACTTAATCAACATCCAGTACAGTACTTTTTGGTTATTCCCCATGGCATACCCCCTCCGCATAGCAACGCATTACAATATTACGTCAAGCGCGAGAAATGTAAGGTAAATTACGTCATTTCCATCTGGTTGTGAGGCACGCGCATTTTACCTAGGTAACTAGTATGCGGGAACAACTGTTTCCGCCTTCAATTGAAGAGTTAGGATATAAAAATAGGTATTTTCACTGGTCGTAACCATGAAATATCGAAAAATATTTCACCGATATTTCTCGATAACCTACCAGAAAGCATGAAATAATATTGTCATACTTGTAATACTATGTTTCTTTGATTTTTGAATACATGTATATAATTAAAAGTCATATTGAAGTAACTTTCCTGGTCTCTGTATTTGCATCTTACTGAGTTGGTTAAATTTTGACAACTCGCTTGATCCTTCACAGCTTGAAGAAACTACCAGCCTAAGGACTGACTGATTGATTGTTTCGTGTTTAATGTTGTTTTCAACATTATTTCAGTTATATCACGGCGGCCAGTGCACCTATCCATGCTTTCCTGGAGTCTCTTTTACCAGTACTCCGCACAATTTTCTTCCTAAGCCACTGGCTGCTTTCCCACATAATCATTGTCGCAATGACTATCATCAATCCTATGAAAGAATTTGGCCGAGTCAGGGATTGAACCCACAACCCCCTGTTCTCAAGACCTGTCTAAGGAAAGTAACTACAAAGATAATGTTTTATATTTAACTCTATACCATATGACAAAATTTTAGACTTGTCAATGTTCAAAGCATATCAAACGGGGCTCATGTCAAGAGATCTGCCTTTGATAGAATAGAACAAATTGTGAAAAAAGGAGAAAATGCTGGTTACCAGCATTTTATCCTTTTCTCACAATATCTTCAAAAGCCTCCTTCATCAAGTTCATTAAATCCCGGGGTTGTGTGTCAAACCTTTACCACAAAATCACGAATTTTTACGACCCTGAGGAGGAAGGCCTTTGAAAATATTGTGGAGAAAAAAATGCTGGTAACCAGCTTTTTTCTTTTTCTTTCCAAAAATGTTTTCTACCCTTTGAAAAACAAAATTCAGTTTTTGATTAATATTTATTTTGTCCACACAATCCCAAATTTTGATGACCTTGAGGAAAAAGGCCTTTGAAAATATTGTGGGAAGAAAAGAAAATGCTGGTAATCAGCTTTTCTGTTTTTTTCCCCCCAAAGATGTTTTGTACCCTTTGAAAAACAAAATTCAACTTTTGATTAACATTTATTTCATCATCTGCAAATGCCTTCAATTTGGACTAGCCTAGAAGTGAGTTTTGTGGGAAAGAAGTAAAGGCTTACATACATTTGCAGGATCCATAATAGTCAACCTGTTGCCAGAGTCTAGGAGGCAAGCCTTTTTCACAGTTAGATATTATCATGTCCCCAATTGTGTCATAGGTAAGGAAGTCTTCTCCACACACCTGCAAAATAGCAATGGATTTCTGTAACATTTTACCAAACAGTTCAGTATTTAGCAACCCTGAGGAAAAAGGCTTTCTAAGACATTGTGGGAAAAGAAGAAAATGCTGGTTTCCAGCATTTTCTCCTTTTCCCACAATGTTTTCTACCATATCAAAGGAAGAAATTCTTTGTCAAGGTCGTTTAAACTTGGGATTGTGTTGTAAAGGCTTAATGAGAGAGAGAAAAAGTTATAAGTTTTCAGATGGACACAATTCTTGTATCCCTGCAGGATACACCTTTCCAAAACTCTGTGGGAAAACTTTTAAAGGAACATTTGCTTATTGCAAACAAACTGCTATTTTCATGCTGACCAAATACTTAAACAAGAGCACCACATGCAGGTGCCAAAGCTCAGCTGTAGTTGCTTTTAGTGAGAATTTTAATAAAAGAGGCGGATAACTGTGTCCAAAATATTTTGATAGTTACCTGCCCCAGTTATATGGGTTCCCCTTTTGATAGTTAAGAACTAGTCTGAGTTTGAAGTAAATATTGTCAGTAATGAAAGAAATATGATAAAATTTCAAAGCTTTTGCTGAAAACATCATCAATGACAACAGGGCTATGATAATACCTCAACATTTTCTTTGAAAACAGCTGAAGCTGAAAAAGAAAGTTTGCTTTCTTTCAAAATGCTTTGTATTCTGTAAACTAGTTTTTTGAAGTCCTGGAAAACATTTATAAAATGTGTTGATGAATCTTGAATTCTTTCTTACCTCTCCTGGTTCATCACAAATATCTATATCACAGACACAACAGATCACACCATTCACTGCACCCTCTTTTTCTGCAACATAAATAATAAACCCTTCAGGCACTTTTCACAACTTAATTTGCCTTTGTTTCCTTCTTCAGAAAGCGGCATAAACCAAATAACCACTTTCAGTCAAGAAACGAGACCAAAATAAAGGCAGATAGATCTACACTGGCCATAGAGACATCTAAAGCAGTGGAAGGAGCTTAAAGTGTTTACTCTTTACCAAACGACAAAATTAAAGACTGGTCCAAATTGAAAGCATTTGCAGACGACAAAATAAATGTGACTGAAAAATTGAAATTTGGTTTGGGAAGGGTAGAAAACATTGTGGGAAAAGGAGAAAATGCTGGTTACCAGCATTTTCTCCTTTTCCTACAATGTTTTCAAAAGATTTCTTTCTCAGGGTCGGGACTGTGTGGTAAACAGTTAAGTATAAAAATATATGAGCCATGCACTGTGAAAAGGGGGCTTATTGAATCTACAAACAGTGTTGACCCAGGTCAGTCTCTGTCTTCCAAGCAGGTTGACCTGGGTCGAAACATTTTGCTATTGGTCAATTTTCTGCATGTCAAAAAGAGCAGCCTACCTGTCGAGTCAGCTGATAATTAAACAAAATTGATTTTATGGATCTATAATTATGTGATATCTTGCTTGGTACAATGCATTGCAGACTACACATAAAGGTGACAGAATGGTCAAACATATAACACATATACAAACAGAGCTTTCAGAGTGGTCACTCAGCTACACACTACAAATACTTGATTGGTCTTTTAGCCGCTTTCAACACTATTTTAATCATATCATAGCAACGGCTCACATTTTCGTGTATGTTCTTGGTTCTACAGAAAACCCGGTGCTTCCAGTTTTTGCACGTTCAAGGACCAGTGCACCTCGTGAATAGCTTGTTACATAAAACAGATTTTATGGATCTACAATATTGTGATGACTTGCTAGGTACAATGCACCACAGAGATACATTAAGCCCCATTTTGCCAGAGCATGGCTCATATACATCTGACAGGATAGTGACATTTACATATACACATGTTTAGCTAGCAAAGTGATCACTTACCTACACAAGTACCATTCTCATCTTTCTCAAAACCATCACAGCATGGACAATGGTAAGTCCCAATCTTGTTTGAACATCTACTGTTATTGCCACAAATGGCAGCCCCTTCTGAGTTACACTCATCCAGATCTGCAATACAGTTACTATCAATCAACAATAAATTGTGCACATACTTTCAGTTGACACCGAAACATAATACTCAAAAAGCATAGAAGTAGTGGGTTTTCTTACTTTAACCCTTTTTGCATTGTGTAATGCAGCTATCAACCATTACTTCTTATCTGTTGATTGAGACACTATATGGTCTGCAACACGCGAAAAGGGACTTTCGGACATTTGCGTAAAGTGTCGTCTCGGATCAGCCTGTGCAGTCCGCGCACGCTAATCCGAAACGACACTGTCCGTTTTTATGTAATTTTCTGTTTTGCGCAAGTCTACTGTAGCACAAAATCTAACGTAGTCGTAAAGTGTCGTCTGGGGGTACAATGGTCTGAATTTTGGAACTGTATATACCTTTTTCAAAGGCAAATTTCTTAGAAATGAGCACGGTGACCCCTATCTTTTTTTACTGTAATCTCCTAGAGACATGATGAGCTTTGTATGTGCAAAGTTTTTAAAAAATCCATCCGTTAGACAAATTTGTCATATATGTCGTTAATACATTTTGTTTTTTTCTCTTAGAAATCACTGAAATATTTTATGCAGATGAATCAAAATTAAATACATGAGGAACCACTGTTATCAAAACTGTGTAAACTTTTTAGTGCTAAATGGACGAAACCAACCTTCTCAATCAGTACTAGAGACTCTGGTATTGTAACTTCAAAGCTGTGTTTCCTAGAATATCTGACAAAAAAGCAGACAGTGCAGAGCAAAGACAAAGATCATGGTAACCAGCATTTTCTCCTTTACCCACAATGTTTTTTGCCCTATAAAAAAAAGAAATTTCATCATTTGAGCCACATTAAAATTGTCGTCTGAAAATGCTTTCAATTTGGACAATCTTCATTTTTATCCTGTGGTATACAACTTACCCACACAATGTCCATTGTACATATATGTGCCCTCCTCACATGTACACTTGTAGCCTCCCACTGTATTTATACATTCTGAGCGGTACGGACAATCATTTGAACTAGTGGTACATTCATCTATCTCTACAAAATTTAAAAATAGCCATGATGATTGAATCTAATCCTTTACCAGAGATAGTTCAGGTGTCAACTTCGGGACCTGTCATTGGCCCATGGCACATTCCATGTGAGAGTACTAGTGTAGTTTCCAGGAAGCAGAATTGTGAGAGATTAGTATAAGTTGCAAGAACTTGTTACTCCATCGATGTAAAATAAATGTTTCAAATATGATTGGATCCACATTTGAATGCATAATGAACAAACCTTATACACAGAAGCAACAGTATGCAAGAATTGTTTTACTTTTTTTCCTCTCAGGGCCTAGGGCCCTTTAAATTGTGAAATTTCAGGTAATACATGAGAATACGAGATGTTATTTTTAAGTTTAAAAGTGGCCTAAAAGAGTTTGAATGGTGTTAAATGCCCTTTTCAACATTATTTCATTAAATAGTGGTGGCCAGTGCACCTATTAGGCTTTCTTGGAGTTTTTTTACCACAGGCTGCTTTCACACATAACCATCTTGGAAGGTGCTTTCATACATGACCATCACAGAGACGATGATCAGCTGTGAAAGAGGAGTGAACCCTTCACAATGACCATCATCAACCCTTGGCAAAAATTGTACACTACCAACTGCACTATAAGGCTTGACTATTTGAGGATTGAAAATAAGAATCATTAATATTCTGAATGCAGGCTGTATTTGTTGAAAGTATGTAGTGTTTCTAGAAACATCTGAAGTGTTCAAAACCTTGCAACATGAACAGTTCCAAAACAAGCCAAAATCTTGTCGCAGAACTTATGTTTTCTTATAATAATGAAACACAGAAGACTGGCCCCGTCTCAAAATGAGACTTACGTTGATACATTATAATCCAAAATACAAAGACTGTTTAACAAATATTTTAGGAATCTGACCCATAAAACTGGAAAGAAAATCATCTATATGGGAATTTTCTAGGGCTCATATTTTTCCCCAAATTCAGGGTAGGGAAATTCCTAGTATGCTTTTTCTGTTGATGGAAAATATCCATTTCATATACATTAACCCTTAGGCTGCTAAGCCCTACTCATCAACCTTTTGCATACAATGTAGATCAAGATCAGACTGCACAGAATGTACAGTCTGATCTTGGATCTACACTGCCCGATAAGGAGACATTTTTATCTAAAAAATAAGTTTGAAGTAGTTTAACTGTTTTGTTTGCGTTTTTACTATCAGCTTGAAGGTTTAATCCAACTTATTGAGCAGGATCAAGGTTAAGTTGCTTACCAGTACAATTTCCACAATTACCCACAAAGCCCATGTCACATATGCACTCATAACCGTCTGATTTTTCTGGATTACGGACACAAGTTTCATTGTCACCACAAGGATCTGGCAGACATTTGTCCACTGCAAAAAATGTAGTTTCTTAGTGTTTCATCAGCAAATGTACAAATGTCAAACAATATGAGCCATGCTCTAGCTAAAGGGGGCTTAAAGTATTGTATTTTGGATCCATAAAATTCATTTTGTAGAACAACCAGCTGAATCATGAGGTACACTGGTCCTTTGACATGTAGGAAATTGACCATTAGCAAAAAGTTTCGGCCCATGTCAGCCTGCGCAGACTGCCCAGGCTGACATTGGTCGATACTATTTGCAGATGCACTAAGCCCCCTTTTCATAGACCATGGCTACTGTTTATTTTCCAACAATTCAGTGAGTAAATATAAAGACAGAAATAAAAGAAAAAATGAAACAAATAGGGTGTGGTATAGTTGCAGGTCTTAATTACCTCTTACTATTTGTTTGTTCTGTTTGGTGTTTACTGCTATTTTCAACATAATTTCACCTATATTCCAGTTATATATTGTTGCCAGTGCACCTATCAATTCTCTCCTAGAGTTTCCTTTACCAGCACTTCACAAATTATTTTTTCCAAACCACTGACTTCTTTCCCATGTAAACACTGTAAAAATATTGTTCAGCTGTGAGACGAATGAATCTAATTACAACAACTATCATCACTCTTTTGAAAATGTTTGGCTAAACTGTGAATAGAATCAGCAACCCCTACATTTCAAGCCCTGCATGTCACCAACTGATTGATTGTATTGGAGTTTAACACTGTTTTAACAGCTTAGGTCATATCATGGCAGTCAGTGCACCTACGCAAGTGTTTCCTGGTGTCACTAGTACTGACACAACTTTCTTTCCAAGTCATTGACTACTTTTTTCACATGCATCAGAGATGAGAGGCGAAAAATTGCCGGAAAGAGAGTTTGCCTGAACCGGGTATTGAACGTTAACAACTGAACGATCAGACTTAGCATTTACCCAGAATGAGCAATCAGAGCTGCTACTCTATTGTTTTCAAAATTATTTCTGTTCAGGCATTATACTATATCTCCAAGTACCCTCATCCATTTAGCCCTTTTCCAGACTATTCTGAGTTTTAATGACCCTCAGAAAGAAGCTTTTGAAAAGATTATTGGAAAAGGAGAAAGTGCTGGTAAACAGCATTTTCTCTTTTTCCCACAATGTTTTCTACACTTTCAAAGACAAATACCATTACTTCAGGCATATCTAATTTGTCGTCTGCAAATGCTTTCAATTTGCAAAAGTCTAAAATTTTGTCTTTTGGTAAAGAGTTACATCAAGTCAAGCACTGGATAAAAAACAACATAGCCAATGCCAAACTGCTTATCAGTATTTTTCTTCTAGGTTGCTGAAGTCCTTCATGGTCGCTTTTAAGTTCTTTGCCAGATGACAAAATTTTAGACTAGTCTAAATTGAAAGCATTTGCAGACAACATATCACATGTAGAACACAATATGGGAATTTGTCTGTGATAGGGTAGAAAACATTTTGGAATAAGGAGAAAATGCTGGTTACCAGCATTTTCTCCTTTTTGCACAATGTTTTCTTATCTTTCGGAGAAAATCCTATCATTTCAGCCTTGTCTCTTTACAAAAAGACAAAACTTTAAACTTGTCCAAATTGAACACATTTGTCGACCACAAAACAAACATGACTCAAAAATTGAAATTTGTTTAAGGAAGGACAGAAAACATTGTGGGAAAAGGAGATAATGCTGTTGACCAGAATTTCTCCTTTTCCCACAATGTTTTCAAAAGCTCTTTCTCAGGGTTGTTAACAGTTGCGTGGTAAAGGCTTATTTGATCTAAATGCTGCAAATGCTGCTAGTTTAGATAGATCCTAAGCTTTGTCATCTGGTGAAGAAGAGTCAACTAAAATCTAAAATTCTGCAAATTATCTTACCTGTACAATTTACCCCATTACCATAGAAACCGTAATTACAATGACAACCATAGCGACCATCTTGTTGTTTGCATTCGGCGTTCTCGTCACACGTAATGCCATCAAATACCACAGAATGGTTAGAATAACAGATACCTCGACTACGACATTCATCCAAGGTTATTTCATCTCCAACCTAAAAAGAACAAGAGCACAGCATGTGGGTGCAAAAGCTTGGCTGCGGTTGCTTGATTTTCAGTGAAATTTCCAAGTCAAAAAGTGCCACAACTGTGTCAAAAATGCCTTGATACTAACCTGCTCTTGTTGTACAGGTTCCCCTTTTAATAGGGAAAAATTTGTCCGAGTTTGAAGTAAATATCTTAAATAATTAAAGAGATATTACTGGTATATAACATCTTAGTTTTTGAAAATGAAGTTTCTGCACTACAAAACAGAAGCCAGGGCTACAACAATACCTTGATGCTTTTGTTGAAAAACAGTAGAACTAATAACGAAAATAACTAGACCCTCCTTACCCTTTACATTACAATCTGGAGTTTCAACAACCCTGAGAAATAAGCTTTTATAAACATTGTGGGAAAAGCACTTACAGAAAGAATAATGAATATTGCTAAAGTGTTAGCACTTGTCTTTCAAAAGATAGAAAACATCTTTGGAAAAGGAGAAAATGCTGGTGATAAGTATTTGCTCATTTTCTCACCATATTTTCAATTTCAAAAGCCTTCTTCCTCAAGGTTGTCAAAACTCTGGATTGTTTGGTTGAGAGTGTTGATAGAGAAAAAAAAGGTGCACACAAAAAATTTCTAGGGAGATAATTCTTGAACTACTAAAATCAAGAATTGTGTCTTGTACATTCAACATTTGGGTCACATCCAATTTTTTGTCTACAAATTCTTTCAATTTAGACAAGTCTGAAATTTTGTCATCTAGTAAAAGGTTAAGCTTTAGACTCCAATATTGGGGATAACCTTTGAAAGAGTACACAACATTGTGGGAAAGGGAAAAATGAAAATCACTTCTATTTTCACAATGTTTTCAAAGGACTTCTTCCTTTGGGTCATCAAAAAACTTAATGTTTGAGTCACATTTAATTTGTCGTCTGCAAATGCTTTCAATTTGGACATGTCTAAATTTTCATCGTATGGTAAAGAGTTAACCCATTACCACACGGCAAAATTTAAGACCTATCCAAATTGAAAGCATTTGCAGACGACAATTTCATAGTGGCTCAAATGACGCAACTTTTCTTTGATAGGGTAGAAAACTTTGTGGGAAAAGGAGAAAATGCTGGTTACCAGCATTTTCTCCTTTTCCCACAATGTTTTCAAAAGGCCTCTTTTTTAGGGGCGTCAAAAGGCGTCATTGTGTGGTAAAGGGTTAATACTTACTTTGTAGTATTGATCTTCATAGATACAGCCACAATCATCTTCTTCCACGCAGCTCTCTCCGTCGAAATAGAAACCTTCTATACAAAAACATCCCTCACTAAACGGAGGTTCGGTGTCTGTGCTATGGGTAGCATTTAGGAAGTCCAAACATGTCGACTGGTTCACAGCACCCACAGGTAAATATTCCATGTTGTCTCCACAGTTAATACCTGAATGAATGATTGACTGATAGATTGACTGATTGATTGATTTATTTGATTGATTTATTGATTAGTGTTTTACGCCGACCTTAACATTATGTCACTTATATCAAGGCTACAGCTTACTAATTCATGTATATCCATGGTTTCACTAGTAAAAGGCTGGGGTCTGAAGTGTCTTGCCCAAGAACATTCCCATGAAAAACCTAATGCTTCCAGCTAAGCTCAAACTCACGGCCTCCAGGTTGCAAGTCCTACACTTTACCATCGAGCTATGCAGGACCCCCAGTAATACCTATATGAAAAAGTGCTTTTGTTAGAATGTGCCCCAGCTTTAACCTTTGGCCAAGCTTTCTGACTGGGTATACAGCAATGTGAGAAATGGAAAAAAACACAGGGTATCAACAATTTCTCTGTTTCAAACAATTCTTTCAAAAGCATTCTGCTACATGGCCTTTAACCCTTTATAACTCAATCCCTATTTTTAAAATCCCTGAGGAAGAAGCCTTTGGAAAACATTGTGGCAAAAGGAGAAAATGCTGGTAACCAGCATTTTCTCCTTTTCCCACAATGTTTTCTACCCAATCTAAAAGCAAATTTCATCATTCAAACCACATTTAAATTGTCGTCTGCAAATGCCTTCAAATAAGACAAGTCTATATTTTTGTTATTTGGTAAAGAGTTAAAACACAGGATCATGTGCTGAAGAGATAAATCTTCTCATCTACAAACAGCTAACATTGTGCTTTAAATCTTTACCAAAGTACAAAATTTCAGACTGGTCCAAATTGAAGACACTTGCAGACAACAAATTAAAGAAGGCCAAAATAAGGAAATTTGTTGATTGATTAATTGATTGATTGAGTGGTGTTTAAATGCTGTTTTCAACATTAATTTGGTTATATCACAGCAGCCAGTGCACCTAACCATGCTTTCCTGGAGTTTCTTTACCAGTACTGTACACAATAATCTTTTCAAGTCACTAGCTGCTTTCCAACATTACCATCATTGAATCAATGGTCAGCAGTGACAGAGAAATGAATCCTGTTGCAATGACTATCATCAATCTTCAGAAAGAAATTGGCCAAGCCAAGAATCAAACCAGCGGCCCCCTGATCCCAAGTTCTGTACGAGGAAATATGTCCTTGATAGGTTAGAAAACATTATCGGAAAGAAGAAAATGCTTGATACCAGCATTTTCTCCTTTTCCCATAGTGTTTTCAAAAGCCTTCTTCCTTAGGGTCATTGGCTGAACCATATGGCAGAATCATTCACAGGCATGCACAAAATTTACCAATTGCTAAAAGTTTCATCCCAGGTCAATGCAGCTGACATGGGATGATACTTTTTGCAGATGTTATTAAACCACCTTTTTCACAGCATGATTCATGTATAACCATTTCAAACCACTACAAATTTTTGCTAATTTGTAAACCAAAACTATCAATAGAAGTCAAAAACAAAAAAATGAAACTGACAAAAACTTACTGCAGAAATCTTCTGTTCGAAAGGTCTCTAACTGCACCTCTAAGTTGACACATTCTTGATACAATATCTTAGCAGACTGGCATACAGCTTAATACATTTAAAAAATACTTTTTATGTTATTACACGCTTTTCTCGAGTTTCTTTAACCGGTACTTCACACAGTTTTCTTCCCAAGCAACTGGCTGCTTCTCCACAAAACCATTGTCAAAACTTTGATCAGCGGGAAGACAGGACTAAATTCTGTCCAAATGACCTTCATCAAACCTCAGAGAGAAATTTACCAATCTGTGGATTTGAACCTGGCAACAATACCTTGACTTTCACTATGAACACAGAATGGCAACAAAGTAGTCAACAACAAGGCAATTTGTCAATTATGAAAAAGTATGTATCCCTTATCCTCATAAAATTTTAAAGTTCCATGTTGACATGGCCATCCCCTGCTGAATGCTTGCTCAACAGAAGATGTGTGCCGTCTTGTAGGTTGGTTTAAAGGCTAAAACAGATAGATTTAGGAATTATTTTCTAGCAATGCTAAATACAAAGTACAATAAAAAACTTCAACAAGGTACACTTTTCTTATATAGCTGTCAAGTGCAAACACATATGAAATCAGACAGAAAATAAATCTGAAAAACAATAAAGAGCAATAAATAGAAAAATATGGAAGGTAGAGCTGTCATTCTTGTGTACTGCACTTCTCGTCAGAGACAACTAAACAGCTGTAAAGGTAATACAGCTCGAGTAATGCTCCAAAGAAACCTTGAGACTCAAAAATTAACAATGGGACGTAACTCCATAATCATGTGGTACTGCACTTCTCCTCTATAAAATCTGCCTACCTCTAAAGTCTCACATTGATACCTTTTATGATTTTCGAGTTATGCTCTGGACAAAATTTAAGTATGAAAAATAACAAAGGGCAATAAATTGTAAATTATGGCACTGAAAGTTGTGGTTCTTGTACACTGCACTTCTTCTCAATGTCATCTGTCAACCTGTGAAGTTTCATATTTGTATCTCATGTGGTTTTCAAGTTATACTCTGGACAAAATTAAAGTAAAAAAAAAGTCAATAACTCCTAAACTATGCAATTAAGAGTTATGGTTCTTGTGCACTGCACTTCTCCCTAATGTGATCTATGTACCTGCGAAGTACTATTTTTACATCTCTTATAGTTTTCGAGTTATGCTCTGGACAAAATTTAAGTAAGATAAAATAACAAAGGGAAATAACTCCTAAATATGGCAAACAAGAGTTATGGTTCTTGTGCATTGCACTTCTCCTTGATAAGATCTATCCACCTGTGAAGTATCATGTTTCCACCTGTAATAGTTTTTGAGTTATGCTCTGCACAAAAAAGTTGGATGGAAGGACGGACAGATGGAAGGACGGAATGACAGAAGGACGGACTGATGGAAGGACAGATGGCTACTATTACAATATCCCCCCTTCCTATTCTGAGGGGGATAAAAAAAAATAAAGGAAGCAAAAACCTACAATGAAAATATAAAACAGGAGCATGGCAAGTCAGTGTCAATGCTTGGCTGCAGTTGCTTGATTTTCAGTGAAAATTCAAGTCAAAAAGGGGGCATGACTGTGTCAAAAATACTTAGACGGTTACCTACCCCTGTTTTATGGGTTTCCCTTTTTGATAATTGAGAAATTGTCCAACTTTGAAGTTAATAAGAGAGATATTATAAAATTCAGAAGTTTTATAAAATATCAAAGTTTTTACATGACGCTGCAGACCACGCCAGGGTTACATTGAAACCTTTGCGTTTTGCTTTGAAAGAAGCTCAGCTAAAAATGCATGGAATACGAGACTTACGTATCATCACATCCCCATCAGTTGCACAAACATCATAAACACATGTTCTATATAGATCAATCTTCAAGTTTTCATCCATAATTTCTAGACACTCCTACAAAACAAAACAAAATTTGGATCTTCCCCTTAATTTTTTAACCCTGTACCGCATTGCTGGAAAGAAAGTTTTCCTAAACCAGGTATTGAACCCAAACCGCCAGATATGCTAACCACTGAGCTACCCAGCAAAGCTCAACTTACTTGGAAGAACTTCAAGAGACAGAAACTACTGAAAAACAGTGGCCGTGATCAATTGTGTAAACTGTTTATTTTCCAAAACAATCACTGTCGGAGGTAAAATCGATAGTATATACAGTGGGTTTGACACAAAAATATTGCTTTCCTGTACGCACTGACTAAAACTGTGACAGCAACATTATGATCTTGGATATTTCTGCACTGTTTAACTCAAATGTGATTCAAATGATGGAACATGTCTTTGATAGGGTAGAAAACATTGTGGAAAAAGGAGAAAATGCTGGTTACCAGCATTTTCTCCTTTTCCCTTAATGGTTTTTAAAGGCTTCTTCAGAATCAATAAAACTTGGGACTGCACGGTAAAGGTTTAACTCTTTACCTAATGACAAAATTTTAGACTGGTCCAAATTGTAAGCATTTGCAGATGATTGTCAAATGTTGCTGAAATAATTGTGATTGTCTGTGAAGGTGTAGGAAACCTTGTGGTTAGGGAGAAATGCTGGTTACCACCATTTTTTATTTTTCACACAAGGCTTTCTAAAGATTGTTTTTTCAGAGTTGTTAAAACTGCGTTTATGTGGCGAAGAGTTAACAGTAATCCTAATTTATCAACTGCCTGTCTTTTGGAAAAATTAATGCATCAAGGGGTGTTACATTGAGAAAATACAGTAGTGATTGATTGATTGTATGGTGTTTGATGCCGTTTTCAACATTATTTCAGTCATATCATGGCAGCTAGTGCACCTATCCATGCTCTCCTGGAGTTTCTTTTACCAGTACTCCACACAATATTCTTTCAAAGCCACTGGCTGCTTTCCCACATAACCATCATCGAAAAAATGGTCAGCGGTGAGAAAGGAATGAATCCCCTTGTGTTGACCATCATCTCTGACAGAAAGAAATTGGCCAAGCCAGCAACCCCCCGAGAAAATACAGTATGTCATTATATTACCATAAACCTTCCATGTTTATTCCACACTAAATCACATGCTTGCATTGCCTGTATTTCATCTAATGGTTCACATGGCTCTTCTTCTGAAGGGGTACAGTTAGCAGCACATTCAGGATTAGCAAGAACGAAATCAGGATCCACCCATGAGTTACCAAACACAAAGAAATTGTCCACCTGAAATGATACTGTATATGTAAGTGCAACTTCCTCAATTTCATAAAAGTCTACCATAGTTCATGTTCCAAATCAATGTTCTCCACTTACCTCTGTACCAAACAATTCCAAGTGTGAATAATCCCGTGAAAATAGGCTTTTGAAAACATTGTGCGAAAAGCAAAAAATGCTGGTGACCAATAACCAATGAAAAAGGTTTCTGTCCAGTGCTCATTTCACCCCTTACTAAACAATCCCATGTTTAAATGACACTCACGAAGAAGGCTGTAGAAAACACTGTGGGTGAAACAGAAAATGCTGCATTTTCTCCTTTTTCAATTTGGAAGGGTCTAACATTTTGTTGTCTAATTTGTTTGCTTCTTTGTATGGCTTGAAGGCCATTTTCAACATTATTTCAGTTATAACGCAGCCAAATGTCTCATCTATACTTTTGTGGAGATTCTTTTTCCAGTAATTTGCATAATATTTTTCCCAAGCCACTGGCTGTTTTGGCACATAACCATTGCTAAAACAATAATCAGTGGCAAGAGAAAAATGAATCCTGTCGCAACAACTATCATTAATGCTCAAAAAGAAATTGGCCAAGCTGGGGAATGGAACCAGGAACCCCCCCAGGTCTCAAGTCCTGTACACTTTTAACCCTTTACCAAACAATCCCTGGTTTTTACGACCCTGAGATAGAAGCCTTTTGAAAACATTGTGGGAAAAGGAGAAAATGCTGGTAACCAACATTTTCTCCTTTTCCCACAATGTTTTCTACCCTGCTGGAAACAAATTTCCATTTTTGAGTTATGCTTATTTTGTCATCTGCATGTGCTTTCAATTTGGACCAGTCTAAAATTTTGACGTTTGGTAAAGTGCTAATTATGCTATCTGGCTTGGTTTGTTGTCTAGGAACTAGTTTTCCTGCACAGACTTTTGAAAAACATCTGAGACAGTAGGACAGACTGTAACAAAGGAAACAAAATTTGGAATATTTATAATCCCTAATTTGCACCCTTTTACAGCATATAACAATCCAGTTTCAAACATTTGCAGGGAAAAGTAAATTATGTAGTATTCATTGCAAGGTTTCTCATGGAAGATTTTTAACTTATAAAAGAAATTTTACAAACTTAAAATAAATTTCGCCAAACAGTAATCAACAGTTATCAACATTTACAATAAGTCACTCTATTTGAATTTGTAATTGTATGTTATGTAAATGTTTATGGGCTATAGGCCTAAATACCCTAACAAGAGGGCCAAGATGGCCCTGTATTGCTCCACTGGCTAATAAGTGAAAACCCTACAATTCTTGGCCAATTGGTTTCGAACTAGACATACAAAAATTTCTCTAAAAAATCAAAAGATAAAGTTATTTCCCCAGGCAAAGCCATTTTTGACCACAGAGCTATAATCACTTGAATCCTGATAGAGGTCCACAAGATAAAGCCCCATAACAAATAATACAGGTCTAGAATGTATCGTTATAAACAAGAAGATTTTCAAAGTTTCCTTAATAAAAGGCCATGTAAAACATGAGATCCCTGTGACAGGGATAATTTTGATCCAAGGGCTAAATTTTGAACAAATTCAAAAGAGAACCACAACATGGAGCTATGTGCCAAATTTGGTAGGATTTATGGTTTGGAGCAAGAAGATTTTTAGAATTTTCACTCAATAAGCACTGACCCGTGGGGTGGGGCCAATTTTGGAAGAGGCCTACTCAATGATAACACTCATGAAATATTACATCTATAGCTCATAATCAAAAACAAGGAGATTTCTAAAGTTTTCACTATATAAGCTAATGTAACACTTGTGACTTGTAGGGTGAGGCCACTTAAGATCCAAGGGCTGTTATCTAAATAATCTAGGAAGAGGTCCATAGATAGACACAAAATTTGGTAGCCCTAGGTCTAATGGTTAGTAAGGAGAAGATTTCTAGTTTTCACGATATAAGCCCATGTAAAACTTGTGACACCTGGGGCAGGCCAAACTTCACTCCAGAGATAAAATTTGGGCCCTCTTGGTAGAGGTCCACCAGATAAAGCTACATGCAAAATTTGGTAGGCCTAGGCATAATGGCTAGATATGAGAAGATTTTTAAAGTTTTCCCTATGTAAACCAGTGTAAAACTTGTGACCCCCTGGATGGGGCCAAATTTGACCCGAGGGCTATAATTTGGGCACTCTTGGTAGAGGCCCACTAGAGGAAGCTACATGCCAAATTTGGTAGTCCTTGGCCTTGTGGCTAGGTACAGGAAGATTTTTTAAGTTTTCCCTACATAAACCCATGTAACACTTGTGACCCCCGGGCCGGGCCAATTTTGACCCCAGGGCTACAATTTGAAGGAACTTGTTAGAGGTCTATTAGATAAAGCTACATGCCAAATTTGGTAGCCCTACGCCTTACAAAAGAAGATTTTCAATATTTTTCAGTTTGTTGCCATGGCAACCAGAGTTTTAGAAGGAATCAAATTCTTACAAGATATTCTGAAGAGGACCATAGCAGGATCATTTCTAAGAAGTTTCATCAAAATTATGTAGGTAGTTTCAGAGAAGACGATGTTTGAAATGAATTCTTGCAAGAACGGATGGATGGATGCATGCATGCACCACAAAAACCAGGTCATGACATAAGCCCACTTGCCTTCGGCCAGTGGAGCTAGCAAACCATTGAACTGAATTGAATCAGTGTTTAACAAAAGCTTGTGATGTTCAGCTAAAAAATTTAAAGGCCCTTTAAAAATAGATGTATCACTTACAAAGCAGTCACAGAGTACAAGAAAATCTGTTTTTACCTGATCACCATAGCCAGGACATGCTGGGCCTAACATAAGATCATCCTCTGGATCATCATTGTAGTTACCACAAAACCCACACGTCTGGCCCTTAAAGGTTCCTGGGGTTCGAATCTCTATGAAGTCATCCCCGTCCCACATCACTTCAACTTGAAAACTGGTGTATATCTCCTACAACATATGAGCAGCCCTCTGGTAAAAGGAGGTTCAATGCATCTCCATGATACATTATACCAAGCAAGTCTTCACACAATTATAGATCCATAAAATCCATTTTGTGTAACAACCAACCGAATCATGAGGTACACGGGTCTTTTGACAGGCAGAGAATTTACAAAATGCAAAAAGTTTCAACTCAGGTCAGCCTGCGTGCGGACTGATCCGAGTCGTAACTTTTTGCAGATGCATGAAGACCCTTTTTCACAGAGCATGGCTCATCAATTTTGACAATTGAATTGACCATGATGTATAAGTATGCAACGTTTTAGAAATGAAGTGTATGCCTACAAAGCTTTGAACAATGATGGCACTATCATCTCAGACATGTGTAGTCTATCCATGGGGATCATTTGTGCCATATTATTTTAGAATCGGGCCATGCACCTGGAATTTATTGGCCAGACACAAACACCTTTGCTTACTGATACACAAGGACAGGGGTAACACTATATATTGGACCCCCCCATTTTATGGCAGGGGCATAATAAAACTATCATTTCCTTGATGGTGTACTCACCACATATGTTCCAAACTGGGATATGTGAAACAAGTCCGGTTTTCTGTATGGAAAATTCACCCTCTCTCCATTGACCCACACTTCATGATTTGGTAGCAACCTTATCTCCTAGATATACAAAAACAGATGAGCTATACCAAAACACATGAAAAGCTTTACTAAATGTACATGCAATCTTCTAGCTTAACCCTTTACCAGATGACAAAATTTTAGCCTTGTCCAAATTGAAAGCATTTGCAGACGGCAATTTCAGTGTGGCTCAAATGGTGCAAACTTTCTTTAATAGGGTAGAAAACATTGTGGGAAAAGGAGAAAATGCTGGTTACCAGCATTTTCTCCTTTTCCCGCAATGTTTTCATAAGGCTGTTTTCTCATGGTTGTTAAAATACGGCATTGTGCTGTAAGAGTTAAGTCTTTACCAAACCACTAAATTTCAGACTAGACCAGAATGAAAGCTTTTGCAGACAACAAATAAAAGATAGCCTAAATGGTGATTTCTTTATCTTATATGGTAGTTGATTGATTGTATGGTGTTTAACGCCGTTTTCAACATTATTTCAGTTATATCGCAGCGGCCAGTGCACCTATCCATGCTTTCCTGGAGTCTCTTTTACCAGTACTCCGCACAATTTTCTTTCCAAGCCACTGGCTGCTTTCCCACATAATCATCGTCGAAACAATGGTCAGCGGTGGGAGAGGAATGAATCCTGTCACAGTGATTATCATCAATCCTCGGAAAGAAATTGGCCGAGCCAGGGGTCGTAGCCAGGGATCGAACCCTGGACCACGTGTTCTCAAGTCTTGCACGCTACCGACTGAGCTACAGGGGCTCAGCATCTTAAATGGTAGAAAATATTGTGAGAAAAGGAGAAAATGCTGGTTACCTGCATCTTCTTCTTTTCCCACAAGGTTTTCAAAAGCCTTCTCTTTCTGGGTCGTCAAAACTCGGGATTGTGTGGTAAAGAGTTCATTCAAATTTAACCCTTTACAACGCAATCCTTGAACAACTCCGAAAAAGAGGGCTTTTAAAAACCTTGTGGGAAAAGGAGAAAAATGCTGGTAATCAGCATTTTCTTGCTTTCTCATAATGTTTTTAAACATGTTTGTGGGAAAAGGAGAAAATGCTAGTATGAGACATTTTCTTCATTTCTCACAATTTATTCCAAAGGCATCTTCCTCAAGGACTTAAATGTTTGGGACTGTTTGGTTAAGGCTTAACTCTTTACCACACAACAAAATTTTAGACCTGTCCAAATTGAAAGCATTTGCAGACGACAAAATAAATGTGACTAAAAAATTTGAATTTGTTTTGGAAAGAGTAGAAAACATTGTGAGAAAAGGAGAAAATGCTGGTTACCAGCATTTTCTCCTTTTCCCTCTATATTTTCAAAAGGCTTCTTTCTCAGGGTCATTAAAAGTCGGGATCGTGTGGTAAAGAGTTAAGAACTCAATAACTCAACACCATATCACCAGCAGATAACTTTTTCAATCTTAGAGTAGCCTTTCATAAAATTGTGGGAAAAAGAGAAATTTCTCATAATGAACAACTCCTTTTTCCACATCTTCTTGCATACATTTATAAATTCCATTTTAACTCTTTGTTAACTCCTCAAACAACAAAATATTTTACACTTGTCAAAACTGGAAGCACTTGCAGATGACAAATGTGCCTCAAATAACAGATTTGTCTTTGAGAAGGTAGAAAACACTGTGGATACCGGCATTTTCTCCTTTTCCCACACTGCTTTCAAAAAAAAAAACTTTTCTTTTTATTTGAATAGTAATGATTCAATTATTCATATTTGACATGGGTGATTCAGAACTCATTTTGCAATAACCTGAACATGATCTTGCATCAAAGTGAAATTCACTGTAACCATTCTTTTTACACATTTTCCCAATCTGATCTGAATCTATAGCATCTGGAAAAGGAATTAGAACTGTGTTATATAATAATACTCTAACAGCTCTCTCAAAAGATCAAATCCAAATCCGTAGAATAGACAGATGCATGACTGAAAAAAAAAAAGTGGAAGTCCTACTTACATATCCTTCAAATCTAAAAATAGCATTTCGAACCCAAGATACTGGTCTATTGGTTTCAATCTCTGGCCTTGCATCATTCTGAATCAGCAGCTCAAAGGTCGGTGCTTGACTTAAATCGTCACAATTGTCTCGTGACATTACATACTGACAGGTGCCCTGGTAGTCTATTATCTTGCCATCGGAGGACAAACAATGGGGATCACCGAAACAGGAACATTCCGCCATAGCTGTCAGTTAATTTTTACAGCCAATCAACCAATAGCAAATGCCATGAATACATTTCAATCAATCCTTTACCAAACAATGCAGTTTTATACTTCACCACATTCAAACCATTTGCAGGTGATGAATTCAGCCACGCTAACAAGTTTATTTCTGTCTTCCAATTGTTAGAAAAAATTGTAGGAAAAGGAGAAATGCTGTTCAGCAGCATTTTCTCCTTATCCCACAATGTTTTTCAAAAGCCGCCTTCTTCAGTGTCATTAAAACATGGGATTGTGTGGTAAAGGATCAAAGCATACAAATTTCTTTTTTCTGTGGTTCTTAGCATTGCAGACCACAAATTAAAAGTTGTTCAATTGATATAGTTGCTATAAAAAGAGTTAGACAAAAACATCAAGGGTAAAAGGGAAAATGCTGGTTATTTTAGCATTTTCTCTCTTTTCCTCATTGTTTTCCTTAGGCTTTCTTCCAGATGTCTGTAGAAACTTGGGATTGTTTTGTGAAGAGTTAAACATCGAGATATCTATTCTGCAAACCTGGGGTGATGCCTTGATCAAATACACAATATTATAATGGGTAATATTCACTTAAATCGTACGTTACTTTGCCAGAAAAAGATCACTTTACTGTTTTTAAAATTAAAGACTCATCTTAAAAACGCTATAAAAATTTTACACCATCAAAATTTTCTATGAAAATATTTCTGAATACGGTACATTTCCCATGACAAACAGTTTGTAAATTCAGTTCTTAATAAGGTGTGTCAACTTTGTTGGCATTTTTCTCTCACAGATTGATAAAAGTGAATAACTTCTTTGCAGTTGTTATTGTCATTACTCATGTTATTTTAAGGGCGCCATCCTATTTAGGACCATGTGACTGACACATTTTCAAAACGGAAACCTCCTTAATACAGATAAGGTTACCGTACATGTAGTTATGGAATCAGCCTACTTGTCACTTATCCTCACTAAATTCATAAAATAATTCATTGATATAAAGACTCACGTGCACAATATGTTCCATTTCCACGGAAATTTCTATTACATCTGCAGGAAAAGCCTCCCTCGTAATTTGTGCAATATGCATTGGGGTCACAGTTATGAGTGCCTCTCTTACATTCATCAATATCTGCAAAAAACAAGATTATCAGTAAAATGAAGGATCTACCTTCCTTGTAATAAAATTATGGACACATGGAAGAATAATGCTGCCACCACATGCTCTGCCAAAATTCTTACCACAGACATGAAAATAAAGCCCTACTTTTCCTAAAACCACAGTTAACACTCTACCAAACAGTCCTGAATTTTAATGACCCCAAGAGGGCTTTTGAAAATATTGTGGGACAAGGAGAAAATGCTGGCTAACAATGTTTTCTACTCTTATCAAAGACAAGTTCTATCACTAAGTTGATTCATTTGTTATCCGTAAATACTTGCGATTTGGACAAGTCTAAAATTTTGACATCTGGTAAAGGGTTACTGGGGAAAGCAAACCAGCATTTTCTACTTTTCCATCAATGATGACAGTCATTGTGACAGGATTAATTCTTATTTCACTGCCGATCACTGTTTCGCCAATCGTTATGTGTGAAAGCAATGGGAAAGTAGCCTGTGGCTTTTAAAGAATACTGTGCAAGGTACTGGTAAAAGAAAATTCATGAAAGCATGGATAGTTGTACTGGCCACTATAAATTAACCGAAATAAAGTTGAAAATGGCATTAGAAACCATATAAACAACCAGATGAGAAAAGGTTACCTTCACAAGTTCTTGCACCTGTCTGATCATATCCTTCATGACACACACAATAATAACTGCCATCTGTGTTAAAACAATCTGACGTTCCTGGACAGTATGCTAGGGCACATTCATCATCATCTGGAACAGTTTAGATGTGTATTAGTTCTTCTTATAACAAGTTTATATTGCAAACAGTCACAAATAAAGATTTTGGTAAAAATCAAATAAAATAAAATCATTCATTGTAAATCGAGGCCACTGTCCAAAATATATTTATATAAGGATCAAAGATGCATCCAAGAGTTGGGTGACAAACAAGCATCATCATCATCATCATTTCTCATTACTGCCAGATCATCATCATCATAATCATCATCACCAACACTATAATCATTCTTGAAAACAAAAAGTGTTGAAAAAGGGGCATAACTGTGTCAAGAATATTTTGATGATTACCTGTCCTTGTTTTACGGTGTTCCCCTTTTTATAGTTAACAGCTAGTCTGAGTTTAAAGTAAGTATCTTCAGTAATGAGATAGATGTTATAAAATGTCAAAAGTTTTTGCACCAAGACTACGCAGATGACAACGATGCCAGGGTTATGACATTATCTCCACCTTTTCCTTGAAAACAAATGTGCTAAAAACTAAATACATAAGCATTTCATGATACCATGGTTGCTATTAGACCAAAACCATAAATAGAGTAGTGAGAGCTGTAGATCAAGAGCAGACTGCAAGAATATGCACACTGATCTCAGATGATGCTCTCCTTAAAACATTTGAAAAACTGTGGTTCTATACAAGGCACACCAGGAGCCTGCCGAGCTGAACTTCAGTTGCTTTTATAGAGAGCATGCAGCAAGATCAGACTGCACCTTATATATACTATCAAACATTTTTTCATGACATTTTGATGGTATATTGCGTAGGTTGATCTTGATCTACTTGGTCCCATAAAGAAGGTATAGTATACCTGTCAAACAAAGTTTAGTGTTTTACAAATTTTGTTTTTCTATTTTAATATATTATACATCAATTTGGTTGGCTAAAAAATGAAGAGTACCTTATTGATCTAAAAGGATAAGCATGAGTTGTTAACCCTTAACTCTTTACCAAACAACAAAATTTTAGACTAGTCAAAATTGAAAGCATTTTCAGATGACAAAATAAAAGTGACTGAAATATTGAAATTTGTTTTGGGAAGGGTAGAAAACATTGTGGAAAAAGGAGAAAAAGCTGTTTACCAGCATTTTCTCCTTTTCCCACAATATTTTCAGAGTCGTTAAAAGTCGGGATTGTATGGTAAAGGGTTAAAGGGTTAAAGCACCTTTCACAACTATAATTGCCTTTGCAGCCAGTATGGATCAAAATTAGACAGCAAAAAACATGCAGTCTGATCTTTGATCTGCACTGTCCACTTTGCTGAAACTCTACAGACAAAAAACAATCACAAATTATCAGGGTCTTATCCTAAACTAAAAATGTATATCGGGTTCATTCAACGCTTCAAGACTTTACCACACTCATTCCCTGCTTTCAATGACCCTGCGGAATAAGCCTTTTGAAAATACTGTGGGAAAAGGAGACAATGCTTGTAACCAGCATTGTCTTCTTTTCCCACAGTGTTTTGTACCCTATCAAAGACAAATTTCTTCATTTGAGTCACATTTAAATTGTCGTCAGCAAATGCTTTTAATTTGGACAAGTCTACACTTCTCTCTTGTGGTAAAGGGTCAAGGATTAAGGTCAGTTTTATCTTAATAGTACTTTTTTTTTTTTCATGAGAAAAACAAAAAAGCAGACAAAACTACTCCCCCCCCCCCCCCCCCCCCTTTCCCTGATTTTTAGCCCAAAGGCATGTCTCTTCCAATTAATACAATATGCCCAAAAAGTCTTTCAAAGAAAAATTACCATGACAATCACGTCCATTTGCCCATACATTATTGCGCCCATATCCTTGCCAGCCTCTCTTGCAGCGACACTGGTAGTAGCCATGCAAGTTGATACAGTCTGCGTTCTCATCACAGTCATTGAATCCAAGTTCACACTCATCCAGATCTGTAAGAGGAAACAAGAGAGCTATTGGCCCTAAATCACTTCCCTGAGTAAAGTTATCTAGGATTCATAAAGTTGAGGACTAAAACTATAGCCTCTAAAGTTTACCCAAGTTTTTCTAACATCTGTCCCAGTGCCAAAGGACCTTTCTATCTCATGATAAAGAAATTTTCAGACAAAAACGATCCATACCATGCAATAACTTGCTTTGTATAATGCATCACAAAAATGCATTTAACCTCCTTTTCCCAGAGTGCTCATATATATGACTGTATGCAAAAAGTTCACAAGCACCTCTCACTATCTAAGGTCATACACAAGGGAAAATAATTTTCTTCTAAATCCTCAAGCATAGAACTTGATAGACAGAAATACGGGTGAAATCAATATGGAAAATAATGTTGTGGTAAATTTCCTGGTCTGTTTTATTAGAGTAGCGTGAGAAAATTTGATATCGTGCAAGACCAAAGGTCAAGCGAGATGTCAAAATTTTCTTAGGCAGCAAAAATAAATACAAGCACCAGGTTAGTTACTACAACATAATATTCTTTTAATTGCATGCCTACAACTTTCAATAACAAAATATTGCAATCATTGACATTTTGTTCGAATACAGTAAACAAAATAAAACAAATAATGGATTAGTTGGTAGTACCTTCATTTTTATGAAAGGCAGATGAATATTATAACAAAACATTTTGAAAAATCAAATCACAAATCAATGCATGTGTATTCAGTGTGCAAGATACAGTAAGTAGTCATAGATATTTTATCAAATTCCAAATTCCCATTGATTTAGATGTATTTTTCAGTGTGTAAGAAAAACAATTACGCTGCCTCTGATCATAAGGAAAACTATACTAGTAGAAAGCAAGTACTTAAATTATTAGATTGTTTCAAGTATGAAAATATATATTTCACTGTAAAATTCATCTTGCTTTATCTTATATAAGTTTCATAACTATAGCTTCAGTTTTTAACCCACCATAAATTGAGAAGTCAAGTTAGAAATACATGTAAGTCGATGGGGATTCCGACTTTGATGAATTATTTACAGCCACTTACTGTATGTCATCATATTACCAGTATAACAGTATTTGACACTGTATAGACACAGAATTTTTTTCTGTTGTGTGTAATATCTGATCCACGTGCTACGCATGTACTTGAGCCGTACAATTTCAGGTATATAATGAATCTAATTACCGAAGTCAAAGTCAGAGCAATACAGATTGCCGAGGGTGACAGTCCCGACAGAGAGAGGGTTTCCAGTATCAGAGAACAGCAACTCTTTCATGGGCAATTTATATGAAGTATTGAAGACACCGGCATCTATTCTGAGTTTCCCATCCTCTGCATCACAGTTACACGGTCTATGAAAAGCAGACAAAACAATGTCACAGAAGGAACTAAACCCTTTTACCCTTTACCACACAATCCTGACTTTTCATGCCCCTGAGGTAGAAGTCGCTTGAGAACATTGTGGGAAACAGACAGTATGCCCCTAACCAGCATTTTCTCCTTTCCCACAATATTTTCTATCCTACTGAAGACAAAAATCATCATTTCAGCTGCATTCAATATCTTGTCTGCAAATGTTTTCATTGGGTCTGGTCCAAAATTTTGTCATTTGGTTACAGAGTTAATAAACAAGAGCATGGCATACATGTGCCAGCGCCCAGCATCAGTTGCTACGCCAGTGAAATTTTGTTGTTTGGTAAAGAGTTAACCCTTGAAACAACTATGACGAGAGTCATGCATTATAAGTACTTCTGTGGTCCATATCGATCAAGATCAGACCTGCACACCATAAAGCACACAAGTTCAATGGTCAATGCTTTCAGAAAAACAGACATCAGAGAAATATAACAAATATTTTGTTTGTATGTGAGTTTGTTTGTATAGTGTTTCATATTGACTTTAACATTATTTCAGTTATACCACAAGGACTAGTCACCTTTCTATGCTTTTCTGGAGTTTCTTTTACCAGTCCTTCATATGATATTCTTCTCAAACCATTTTAACATCCAGTTGTTTACCTTTGGCTATTACTAGGACTTTAATTCAGCAGTTACTGACTGTAAAAGGAAAATTCACCTATAATTATTTAGTAAATACTGTCTGTCCTCACTGCCACCACATTGACCGTTCTGACCATCACGCCCACAATTACACTCACTCTTATATGCCCTTCCATATCCCACAAATGTCCTCTCATCCTCTGTGAACCCTCCTTTCCAATGAAAGTATCCATCGCCAGAAAGGAACTGAAATGCAAAAGGGAGCGTATGAGATGTCAAAATTTTCTGCAATTTCCTTTAAATCGCCAAAAAATCATGCATTTCTACAACAAAGGGGACAGGGACTTTTTTGAACACATTGTGAGAGACGGGGAATGCTGGTAACCATTTCATTTCTCCTTTTCCTAAAATGATTTCTTCTGATCTAAAGTGTCAAATATTTTGTGACATGTTTCATGTAAAATAGGACTGGCATGTCAGAAAGAGAAAGCACAAAATTTTGCTTTTAATCAAAAACATGTTTTCAAAGGACTAGATAGTGTGGTAAAGGGCACCATTTGGTTCAGCCAATCAGACTTACAAACTTAGAAAATCCTTGAGAATAAGACTAAGACTGTTCTTAATAATAGTTGGTGAATACTAGCTTACCTTTGTATACTTGCACTCATATTTAAACGGCAGATAGCAGTAAACAGATACTTCCGACAATGCATCCAGTTGTTCTGTGGACGCACCAGAGTATTCGACTGGGATTGGATCACCATATGACACATTTTTACCATCCTCCAATTTATTGCTGATTATTGCTATACCTGCAATATTTTATAAATCCTTTACCAAAAAGCCAAGCCTGGTAGCTCAGTTGTTTTACACAAGGTTTGAAAACAGGGGGCTGCTGGTTCAAATTCCCAGTTTGGCCAATTTCTGTCCATGGATTGATGCTAGTCACTGCAATATGATTTTTCTATGTCCTAGGAATGGTAGAAAATACTTTGTGAAACAGAAAACTTGTTGCTTACCAGCATTTTTTTTGTTTTTCCCATCATTGTTTCCAAAAGCATTCATCCATAGGTTGGTTAAAACTTAGGATTGTGTGGTGAAGGGTTAAGCCTTGTAATGCTCAGCTTAAATTTATTTGCTTATACTGAAAGTGTAGATCAAGATCAGACTGCAAACTCTGTCCACTTCTTTGCCATTTAAATCACGAAAACAGCCTTGAAATTTTGTAAACCTGCATCTTTAGTACTGATAGAGAATGTCCATTTCAGTACATTTACAGTTAAAAGTGTCTTCCAGCGCCCAGAAGCACAGTTGGTGGCATAAAGGACTTGAAACCATGAAACTGGTTGGGGGTGGGGGGGGGGGAAAGAGGGCGAGGTCCCTGGTTTGAATCCCCAGCTTGGAAAATTTCTTTCCGAAGGCTGATGATAGTCACTTCAACAGGATTCATTCCTCTCTGTCACCACTGATAATTGTTTCAACAATGGTTATGTGGGAAGGCAGCTAGTGGTTTAGGAATAATATTGTGCAAGGTACTGGGAAAAGAAACAAAATGTGTGTTACCAGCATTTTATTCTTTTTTCATAATGTTTTCATAAGTCTTCTTTCTCAGGGTTGTTAAAATTTGGGAATGTGTGGTAAAAGGTTCTTACAGGTTTGACTATTTCTAGCATTACAAGGATTATCATTTATGTGATGACATTTGTTTGTTTGAATGGTGTTTAATGCCATTTTTAACATTATTTCAGTTACATAATAGCGGCCAGTGCACCTATCAATGCTCTCCTGGAATTTTGTTTACCAGCACTATGCAAAACATTCTTCCAAAGCCACTGGCTGCTTTACCACATAACCAATGTTGAAACACAGATCAGTGGCAAGAGACAAATGAATCTTGTCTCGTCTCAATAACTATCAACAATTCTCAGAAAGAAAATGGCCAAGCTGAGGAATCAAACCAGTGACCCTCTTGTTTCAAGTCCCGTATGCTAAGATATGCAACACTGTACCCACCAAAGCCTTTATCCATTTTGCAGTATACCAAGAAAGGTTCAACGTTTGGGTTAGGTTGGATCAGGACCTCACCAGTTTCTATGTTTCGTTCAAAAGCTTCCTGGCAATCTTTCGGGAGATCTGAAAGAACAGTGACTGAGCTTTATCAAACATCCAGGACAAGCAAAGGTGTCTATTTACCGGTAGTCCCATATTTGATAAGCCCTTTATCCTACAAAATGCCAATCTTTGAACAACCCTAATGAGGATGACGTTTTAAAACATTGTGGGAAAAAGAGAAAATGCTGGTGACCAGCATTTTCTTTTTCCACCATGATTTCCATCCTTTCAAAGACAAACCCTACCAATTGAAACACATTTAAATTGTGATCTGGAAGTGCTTTTAATTTACAATGTATACATGTCTAAAATATTGCTGTGTGGTAAAGGATTACCATAGTCCTGTACTTTATAGATAACATTTTGGCAGAAAAAGGCCTAGAACTCTATATTTTGGATAGGTCTACTGTGATAAATTTTCTGTCTTTTTTTTTTTTGACCAAGTGCACATAACTGAAATAACAGCAAGTCTTGCAGACAACAGTTGTTCAATCTGACAATAAAGAACATTTTTTCTTCTTTTTATCACAATTATTTTCACATATACTTATCGATCAAACCTTAAGTTATTCTCCGAAATTACAACAATGTTTTTAACCCTTTCTCAAATGACAAATTTTTTTACTCTTCAAAGAAGTTAGGATCTGCAGATGACAAATTCAAAATTGATACCAATTACCTAAACTATTCCAAAGGTGTAACCACTGGTAACCAGCATTTTCTTCTTTTCTCACATCATTTTCTACTTTCTCATGGAATTTAAATTCATCTGTACCAATTTTGAAGTAGCTTTCTACAGATTCTTTAATTTGGTAGACTAAAACCTGTTGTTTCAAAAGGGGTTAAAGTCATGCCCTGCATATCGGCTTCAGATGACAAAAGGCTATGCACACATTTTACCACATTGTCACCCTGCGTGACTCAGCAGTTAGGTGTAGGATTCAAAACCTGGAGGCCAAGGGTTCAATCCTCACTCAAAGCAGTGTTGTTTCTTTGGTTGAATTGTTGTCCTTAAGCAAGACACTTCAGAGCCCTAGCCCGTAACTGGTTAAATCTAGGACAAATGCAAATAAATAAATTATGCTGTTGCCATGATATAATTAAAATAATGTCGAAAGTGACGTGAAAACACCATTCAAGCAATGCTTCATATTAAGCTCAACTGTCTTTTTGTTTATGTCATAGTAGAGCTGATACTGTTTATGAAGTAAAAGGTTAACATACCAAAGGGGTCAGGACCACATCTCAAGTCTTTAATATCAAATGTTGCTGAAGCAGCTGGGTTCTCTTGACCTCCAACGTAGAGATTTTCAATGGGTAGTACATCGCGATTTGTTTCATATCCATAATCAACAGTTCTGAAAGATCAAACACACAGCTGTAGATCTAGGTCTGTATCCACCAACTATTCTTGAGAACATTCTTAGTCTTATTCTTAAGAACTTTCTACATTTGAGGGTAAAACAACTTCAGATTAGCTAAACCAAAATGGTAATATAAATGCTGTAAACGTAAAACTTTAATAAAATATAATTCAATATTAATTTTTTTCATGAACATTGGCGAGTTCTGATTGGCTGAAAAAATTTTTTCATAGCTCCATGAAAAAAAAAAAATTAGCAGTGCCGGAACTACTTTTGCATTCAAAAAAATGTAAACAAACATGTATACGAGATTCCATAATGTTTTTTCTTTCTGATTTTAGATCTATATCGAGTCCGAAGTTCAAATTGCTAGCTGAATTTATTTTCTCTGAATATCGAAAAAGAAATCCAACAGTAATTTCAAAGAGAGAACTGAAAACTCATTGTCACTTTGCTGGGTTCTAACAATCTTATTTTCAACTTAATTCTAGCGTATTGTAGATCTACTTCTAATAATAAATCGACTAAATCTGCCAATGTTCAATACTATAATGACGTCATGAATTACGTCATTATTACGTCATGAACGAGCTGATTTACCGCGCTAAGAATTATCAATGAAATGGACTTTAAATAAATACGCAATGTTGGATTTACAAAAAAAGCAGTTAGAGTAGAACTTAAGTGCATATTTGTTGTCTGTGATATTGAATTATAAGGAATGAAGAGAATTTTTTTTTGTTTTCATGGAGGTATGAAAAAAAAACCTAATCACACTTTTGTATGAAACCGCTTCGCGGTTTCATACAGTGTGATTAGGTTTTTTTTTTCATACCTCCATGAAAACAAAAAAAGTTCTCTTCATTCCTTAAATGAAAGTCTGTGACCTTGATTTTAAGAAAATGGGCAGAGGTATTGCTTTAGACTTACATCTATCATCACACAAAGTACCGGTATGAATCAAATCCATCTTATAATTTGGAAACTGTGAACCCTTAAAAAACTGTAATGTAAATGTTAATGTAAAACTTTATTGTAAAATGCCAAATTCCAAAACCTTGGCCTTAAGATAATGGCTGTGGGTATTGCTGAAAGAAACTTTGAACCTGCATTCTATCATCATACAAAATATGAATATCATCATATGATCTGGAAAATGCAAACTCTTGAAGAATATTCACATAAATGCTAGCGCCAACTCCATCACTAACACAAATGCTGCATGGGGGGTGCAATAGGTCTTCCTGGACTCCATCTAGGCATGTTAAAGATGCGAGTGTCACCTAGTGATAAAATCCTCCTTAGTTGTAGTACTATTAACAGAGACTTTAACTCTTTACATGAGAAAAAAAATTTTGACCTTCCTAATTTGAAAGCTCTTGCTGTCAACAAAACTAATATGATGGATCTTAAATGATGGTACATGTATTTATCTCTGTAATGGTTGAAATATGGTACGAAAAGAAATGTTGCTTATCAGCATTTTCTCCTTTTCCAACAATATTTTCTAAAGCTTTCCTCATCCGGGTTGTTAAATACAGGATTGTGATGGTCATGTGCTAAAGGCTTAATCTTTGGAAATTGCTATGCATAAACAGAGAACACTCACGTCATAGGGCCCTGCGCATCACAGTGACATCCAAATCCATCTGGGCAAGAATCGGTCACAAAGCAGGCACATCCACCCACATCCGTCTGACCTGCCACCCCAAAGGTGCTGGAGTTGACGCCTCCGTATGTTGTGTAGTAAACATAGGCAGGGTCGTTGAAGTTGTTAAGGGGTGATTTATAACAAGTATACTGGATACCCTTTAAAGTAGGAGCATCAAAAGCTGAACTATTGTTGAACGTTTGCATGTGATTTTTTAAACTCTTTACCAAACAATCAACAGTTGGTTTTTTTAACAATGCTGAGGAAATGGGTTTATGAAAACATTGTGAGAAAACTAGAAAATGCTGGTAAACAGCATCTTCTACTTGCTCACACTGTTTTCTACTCTTTGAAAAAAACAATGCCTTAATTTGAGCCTTGATTAGTTTGTTGTCTGAAAATGCTTCAGTATTCTTCCAAAGCCATATACATGTATATGCTGTTTTCCCACATGACCAGCGTTGAAACTATGATCAGCTGTGAAAGAGGAATGATTCTTTCCACTATGACAATCATCAAAATAGGCTGAGCTGGGGATTCAAACCAGTGACCCCCTGGTGTCAACTCCTGTGTGCCGATGGTGCTATCAGTTGTCAGGTATAGAGCTGAATGAAATACATAGTGTATAAGCGCTCATTTCAGTGTAAGAACACTTAAATAACATTACCGAGCCGAACACTAAAATATGCTATTTTTTACACTTTTTCTACCCTTTCACAATTAATTTGGACAAGTCTAAAATTTTGTTGGTTTGTAAAGAGTTAATGTATTTCCATGGTAAGACGTCATATTCATGACAATTGTGTGACTTAATATTTTTATACCAGCATTTAAACAGCCAGAAAACATTACTGCGCTGTAATGGAACCAGTTAAATCATTGAAATTATCAGGGTATAACCCACTGGGAGACAGACAGGCAGATGACCACATTCTTGTTTACCATTCCCCCACTATGTTGTGGAGGGTATTACCTACTTCATCTAACCTGATCCTGACCTTTATGCTGAATATATAAGTAGGCATATAAATAGAACTCAGACTATTTTCGGGAAGTTTTATACGCATGGAAATACACAGGTAAGCAATTCAATTCCCACATACCGGACGAAATATTTCTATGACTGTTCGGGACATATGCCAAAGGCAGCCCCATGCGATGCTGATGGTGAAAATAGAATTTTAATTTATGTAAATGATGTTGACCTGGGTCAGGGTAAATGAAGTAGGCAGTATAATTATACTTATGTGGTGATAGGTACTTTACCCTGTTCCAAATGATTCACCACTTCAACAATCATGAGCAAGAAGGCTTTGAAAACATTGTGGAAAACTGGCGAAAATGCTAGAAGCCAGCTCTTTCTCATTTTCCCAAAATATTTTCTACCCCTCTCAAAGTAAATCCCATCATTTATGATATTTCTTTTTTGTCGACTTCAAATGCTTTCAATTTGACAACACTAAATTGTTGCTTGGTAAAGATAAATGAATCTTTCTTTATGCTACCTTTTCTGTTTTTTTTTTGTCTTTAACTTATTCATTTTACATTGAGTGTGAAACAAGTTATCACATTCTATACTTACAGTATCGCTCTCAATAGTTGCTTCTTGAAAACCTTAACCAGTACTCTAGATGTGGAGTTGGTAGTTCCAAAGGTTGACTCTGCACATCAAGATATTCAAACCCAAAACCTTTAAAGTGAGAGGCCGGAGCTCTATTTCTACACTACTGTACAATTAGATAATGTCAATGAATGAAGTTTAGGCCGCTTTCAGCATTATTCAGTCATATTGTGGTGACAGCTCACTCACTCATTTTTGTCTTGGGTTTAACCTTGCCAAGGCTAGGGCTCTGAGATGTCTTACCCAAGGACACTCCCAGATTATGTAGATTATTAGGTAATATTACCTGGAGACAGAAACCTGATATTTCAGCGAGTGCATGTATTTGGTCATAATCAGCACCAACATAGACTACAGTTACATTAGTCTCTCCTGGTTCCATGGATCCATTCACTATCTTCGACTCTGGTGGTATCTCTGTTCTTATCTAATAAAGAAAAGAAAAAAGGTAACATTATCAGTTTTGACATGTTCTACTTTCAATCAACGCACTTTCTTTGACTCTGGCAGTACTTTCTGTTCTCATCTAATTTAACCATTCCCCACACAATTGATGTTTTAACTGCCATGACAAAGAATCCTTTTGAAAACATAGTGCGAAATAGAGAAAATGATTTTTCACTTTTTCCCTAATGCAGGGATATGCCTGTCAGGTTAAAGCTATGACAGAACAAGAGCGGCAAATTGTTGCAAGATACGCCCGTCCCACCGCCAGTTGTCGAGGGGGATAATAATTGTAAAGGGTAGGTACAGGAAAATAATAGTGCAACAGAAATCATGTAAGTGATTGAAATAGGCATGAATGTCTCCTCTAATGTTAAGGAAACATGCATGTAAAGTTTCAGGTCATTCCAACATGAAAAGACAAAGTTATATTGTAGAGAAGCATGAAAAGCTGTAAAAAAAAAAATGAATAGGGAATAATTCCAAAAGGGCATTAGGTAAGGTTATGGCTCCAGTGCATTGCACTTTTCATAACTGCAACAAACATGTTTACCAAGTCTCAAGTCAATTTGACTTGAGGTGACAAAGTTCCGTGCCGGACAAGCGAGAAATACTGTAAAAATGAAGAACAAAGTGGAATTACTCAAAGTCTGCGCTAGGTAGAGTTATTGTTCTTGTGCACTGTACTCCGTAATATTGCAACAAACATGTATACCAAGTTTGAGATGACAAAGTTATATTCCAGACAAGCACTAAATGCTGTAAAAATGACGATCAAAGGGAAATAACTCAAAGACAGCACGAGGTAGAGTTACAATTCTTGCGCACTGCACTTCCAAATATTGCAACAAATAAGCATACCATATTTCAAGTCATTCCTACTTAAGATGACAAAGTTATGCTCTGGACAAGCAAAAAATGCTATAAAAATGAAGATCTAAGGGGGAATGACTCAAAATTTGTGCTAGGAAGAGTTATGGTTCTTGTGTACTGCACTCTGTAATTTTTCAACAATCATCCATACCAAATTTGAAGATGTTCAGACTAGAAATGACAAAGTTATGCTCCGGACAAGCAGAAAATGCTGTAAAAAATGACGATCAAAGGGAAATTACTTAAAGACAGCATGAGGTAGAGTTATGGTTCTTTCGCACTGCACTCCATATTATTGCAACAAACACAAATACCAAGTTTCAAGTCAATCGGACAGGAGATGACGAAGTTATGCTCCGGACAAAGAACTGGACGCCGCCTGCCCGGTTGCCTATATGCCCGCCCGCCCGTATGCCATGGGTGATCCCATAATACGTCCCGTCTTCAACGGGTGTATAAAAATTCCACATGAATTATTTTTTTAATAAGTCATTAGATAGTTGTTGTATATGCCAAAGAAAATTTATTAAAAGCAATAAAAACTTGCCCAACAACTGAAGTGAAATGAAAATAAGGTCATCCCACACTCTGCTAACTAAATATGGTTTTTATCTTTTTTCTTGGTGGCATTTTTTGTAATAAAATCAACTTTTCTCTCTTTTCCCCCCCCCCCTCTCTCTCTCTCTCTCTCTCTCTCTCTCTCCCTCCATCTTTCTCCATATCTCTCTCCCCCCTCCCTCCCTGACCCTTCTACCCCTCCTTCTCCCCCCTCCCTGATCTTTCTCTCCCCCCCCTTCTCTTTCTCCCTCTCATGACCCTTAAGAAAGGAAGCAAATAGAAAAGTAAGCATACCACTGTTATCCCTTTACTCTTGTCTGTATTAAAGTCACATTCTACAGCAAAATAAGGTACCCCACCTGCTTGGTCTGGATCAATAGTGTATGTATTGTTTCTTAATGGATTCCTCTTTAAGTTCTTTACACGGATTTCTTCACAGTCCCTCGGCAAATCTTGAAACAAATTCAAGTTACTGGTTACTTTATCCTTTATCAGACAACAAAACTTTAGACCTATCCAAATTGAAAATCTTTGCAGACAACAAAGTAATTGAGGCTCAAATGATGCAATTCATTAAAGAAAAGGTAGAAAACATTGTAAAAAAATGGAAATGGCTGTTACCAGCATTTTCTCCTTTTCCCACAGTGCTTTCTAAAGCCTTTTTTCTTGGAGTCATTAAAACATGCAATTGTATGGTACAGGGTTAACCCTTTACAAAATGATCCTGTTTTTAACGACCCTGCCAAAGAGAGCCTTCAAAACATATGGAAAAATGAGAAAATACTGTTTCCAACATCATTTCAGTATATCACATGGTGGCCAGTTACTCATCTATGCTTTCCTGGAGTTTCTTTTTTACCAGTGCTTTGTACAATATTCTTCCCAAGCCACTGGCTACCTTCCCACAAAATCACTGTCAAAACCATGATCAGCAGAGAGAGAGGAATGAATCCTGTTGCAATGACTATCATCATTTCTCAGAGAGAAATCAGCCTGGCTGGAGATTTGACCAGTGACCCCATAGTCTCAAGTCCTGCATGCTACCGACTGCACTAAGAGGGCTTTGCACTTTCAATATGGACAAGTTAAGATATTATTTAAATAGTTATTAGATTATGTGTTAAAAGTTATGAATAGCACTGTAACAAATTATAGAAAACGATATGATTATTAACAAAACCATAAGCTCCATTCTGGTAACCAGCATTTTCCCCTTTTCCCACAATGTTTTCAACCCTTTGAAGGAAAAATTTCATAATTTGAGCCACCAGTAATTTGTTGTCTGCAAATGCTTTCAATTTGGACCAGTCTAAAATTTTGTCATTTGGCAAAAAGTTATGAGTTAAGTGACAAAAACAAGAAACTTACTGAAACACTTGACAGCTCCAATTGTCAAAAATCTGGTCCCGTTAGAAGGGCCAAAGGTCACTCTAGTCACAGGCAGTTTACTTGAGTCTATAATAAGACCACCATCCATCTGAAGACCTGGAAGATTACAGTTGCATTCTCCGCTGTTTCCAACGCACCCTGTAGTTTCTGTGTGAACAATAAAAAAGCAACTTTACTCTTCATTAAACAACAAAATTTTGGACTCCACCAAATTGAAAGTATTAGCAGATTACATATTAGTATGTGGCTCAAATGGTGATTTCTGTCTCATACGATAGAAAACATTCTGGGAGAAGGAGAAAATACTGGTTACCAGCGTTTTCTCCATTTAAAACAATGTTTTCAAAAGCCCCTTCTTTCAGGGTCATAAAAACTTGGGCTTGTGTGATAAAGGGTTAACTATACCATCAAACCACAAATTTTTACACTTGTAAATTGAAATCTTTTGCAGATGACAAAGCAAACATGACTGCATAATTGAATTTTGTTTTGTGAAGGATAGAAAACATTCGTTATCAACCTTTTCTTCTTTTCCCATAACCTTCTTAAGAGGATTTTGTCATCGAGATGTTAAAAGTTGGGATTGTGCTGTAAATGGTTAATCATGAAGTGCTGAATGCACTTAACAGACATTTTCAGTCTAGAATTAAATGGGGCTATTTATTTTTTATGCTGTCATCAAAACTTGTTTAAAATTACCAACTAATACAATGACTAGATGTAATTTTTCTTTGCATTGGAAAAGATACAGTTACATTCAATATAAAGGTGCAATTTTGGACATCAAAAAGATATCGTTACAGTAAAAAAAAAAAATGCATTTTTGGTGTTTACATGAACAGATGGTTGCTTACCAACTGATAAATCCGACTACTTTAGTTACAATTGTGACATCATCACACTGATTTGAGTAAAAATCCCCATAACTGACTGCTGTTATTGACCATGTGACATTCCCACAAGTCTTTGCAAAACTCCAGCATAAATCTAAAAATACCTAAAAGGGCTACATAGCCCATTGAGGAAATACCATTTGAAAAGATTTTTTTTTTCTTACAATTGTCGTTTTTCGCTACTGATGATTTGCCAGCTATCGCCTTATTTGATTAAGTGATAAATTTTTTTTAGGTTTGGTGAGATTATAAAAATATGAATTGCCACATTTAAGGCCCAAATAATTGCAATTTCAGTTGCTTTTGTCTATAGTGTTTCCGCAAAGTGGCCAGTGATGAACAAAGTTCAGACTGCACATTTTGTGGAGTCTGATTTTGATCTACACTGGCCCCAATGGGCAACTATAAAGTGCATCCTGAGAGCAAACAGTATGTCTAAAGCTGCACTTGTGGGTAGTTTAGATCAAGATCAGGCACCAGTGTGTGCAGTCTGATCTTTGGCCTTAACAGCCTACTCGTGGTGTCCATGGTTGTGAGATAGAGCATTGGCCTAGTAACCATAAGGTCCCTTGTTTGATACCCAGGAGTGGGTGTCAACTTTGGGATTTTCATTGGCCCACACATTTGGCGCGAGTACTGGTGCAGTTTCCAGGAAGCAGAATTGAGAGAGATTAGTATAAGTTGTAAGAACTTGTTTCTCAATCGATGTAAAATAAATATGGTTAAACTAACAGCCCACTTAATTTTTTTAAATACTAAGACCAATTCAGCCTTGAAAACAGCAATAGCTCTTTACCACATGACAAACTTAAGAACTGTTTCTAATTGAAAATATTGATCACAGTAAATGTAATGTAGTTGAAATGATGGGATTTGTATTATAAAGGATAGAAAACACTGTGGGGAAAATGAGAAAATGCTGGTAACCAGCATTTTCTCCTTTTCCCACAGTGTTTTAACCCTAAGGCTACTAAACATGACTAAAGGACCTTTTGCGGACAATGTAGATCATGATCAGATCACAAAGAATGTGCAGTCTGATCTTCAATCCACACTGTGCAATAAGGAGGTATTTTTTCCAAAACAGCAATATTTAGGATTTTATTATCAGCTTGAAAGTTTCATTTAATTTGTTTAGCAGGTAACTGGTTGAAAGCCTTCACTAAAATTCAGGATCATTGGAGAGGTCATCAAACCTCTCCAACAGTGGTGAGTTTAAAAGGCAGACTGCCACAGAATTTGCTGTCCATATCCATTTTTCTTGCGAAATTGTTCTGATACACAGTCTGTTTCGTCATGGTTTTGTAAATAAAGCGTAATCAAAAAACCGAAACAGGAAATAGACATGGTTTATTTTTATGTGACGAATTTCAGAAAAGATTTGTTATATCAATTTGCCATGGCTGCAAGTGACCTCTCAAATAATCGTAATTTTTCATTAAGCAAATAAATCTAAGCAGAAGAAAAAATAAGAATTTCGTTAAAAAAGAGAAAGAAGACCACTGGACAAGATCATGCGACTTGAAAACGCGGCAAGAAGATCAAATGACAGTCATGTAAAGCATATGAGGTTTCTACGCGGCGGCTTTTTTACTTGTTTGCTTACATGTACCAAAATGTATTGAAATTAAAAGCCAATAAACTATTTGAAAACATTGATGCTGACCTCTCCTGGCTTCTTTTGTAAAGAAGCCAACTTGTTTAGTAAAAAGACTGAACAAAAAACAAACAAAAATCATCATAAGCTGTTTACCCTCTTCATTGCCTGCCCAGTAAAGTTGTAGTTGATCATCTACAGAGTACCAGCCATACTCTCCATTCAAGGTCAGGGACGCATTTTCACACTCTAAGGTCAGTTCTTGCGTGCAATAGCCTGACCTCTCAATGAGAACTCTAAGGATCTCGAAACTGTACACTTGGTAGGTTATCACTATATCAGTGCCTTCAGGAGGTATTTCATGCTCTGGCTCTTCTGGAACTATTTCCTATGACACAAAAACAAAAAATATCTTTAACCTATAACCATACAATCCCCAGTTTTATTGACCCTGAAGAAGAAGGCTTTTGAAAACATTGTGGGGAAAAGGAGAAAATGCTGTTAACCAGCATTTTCTCCTTTTCCCACAATGTTTTCTACCCTATCAAAGACAGAAATCATCATTTAAGTCATATTTAACTTGTTGTCAGAGTGCTTTTAATGTGGTAAATTCCAAACTTTGGTCTTTGGTTAACCCTTTACCACACAATCCCGAGTTTTAATGACCCCGAACGTGAAGGCTTTTGAAAACATTGTGGGAAAAGGAGAAAATACTGGTAACCAACATTTTCTCCTTTTCCCACAATGTTTTCTATCCCCTCAAAAATCTTTGGTTCAATTGTCTCACTTTTCATTTTGTCATCTGCGGAAGCTTTCCATCAAGAAGAGTATAAATATTGTTGTTTGGTAGAGAGTTAAACAGGAGCACTGCATGCCGGTATAGGTTGCAGCTGCTTTTAGACCTTTAACCCTCTCAGTGCACAAGAAGTGAAAAGGGTTGCACTATTTTGGATAGGGACTATCAACATATTATTTTAAAAGTTTTGTTCATCAGAATGTCACACAGTGCAGTCTTATCTTGATCTACACTGCTTGCAAAATCATTGGCACATAAGTTAACACTCCAAGGGGTTTGAAGTGAAAATCAAATACAAATTAATCACTCAGGCATTTGCTTTTGTAGACAGTTTAGATCAGGATCAGACTGCACCAAATGTGCAGCCTGATCTTAGATAAACACTGTCTACTACTTTGTTTCACAAATATTGGTAGCATGAGCCTTGACATAGCAAAATTTGATTAGATGGTGAAAGGTTTGATCTTACCTCCCAGCCCAATGGTGGATAGACAGAAATTCCACAGTAGAATGGTGTTGGTTTAACTGGACCCACTCCATCTGGGTCTATCATCTGAACACCTGACTGGGTCATCCCTGCATTGCGCCAGTCTTGGCAAGTGGCAGTTGTACCTACAAATAAACAGGGCTGCAGTTATCAAGAGCTTTAATTTTTGACATGTCTATAATTTTGTCATCTGGTAAAGGTTTCAGGACATAAAGACATTGTTATTTTGTACAAAAGGTAATACTACACATCAATAGCATGGCAGATATCCAAACTTTCTGTAATCTTTCTGTGACAATTCTCATCATGTCGGTGGAACAAGTGTTTGCTTTGTTTGTTTGTTTGTATTGGAGTTTAATGCCATTTTAACAACTTAGGTCATATTATGGCTGCCAGTGCACCTATGCATGTGTTTCCTGGCTTTCTCATACCACTATTGACACAATTTTCTTTCCAAGCCACTGTCTGTTTTCTCACTTGCGTCAGAGATGAGATGCAAAAAAACGCTGGAAAGAAAGTTTTCTGCAACCAGTTATCAAACTTGCAACCACCAGGTCACAAGTCAGATACACTAACCACTGAGTTACCAAGCCAGGATGGGGTGGCTATCATCATGAAAACAAGTTGTATATATAATCTACCGGTAAACACATCTGATAGATACGTAGCCTAGTGACGCAGTCAGTGCAAGGTGACCAAGCCCCAGTAGTGCAATTGGTAGTGTACTGGACTGGAGAACAAGAGTTGGCTGGTTTGAGTCCCAAGCTCCCCCAATTTCTTTATGTGGATTGATGATAGTCATTGCCACAGAATTCATTCCTACCTGACTGCTGATTATTGTTTCAACAATGGGAAAGCAGCAAGTGGCTTGGGAAATATATTTTGTGGAGTACTGGTAAAAGAAACTCCTTGACAGCTTGAATAAATACACTGGCCGCTGCCATAATTGAAACAGTGTTGAAAGCGATGTTACACACCATGCAATCAATCAGTAGCAGCTCTGTCTCAAAATTGTTAACATCATGTTTCAGTTATTATGATGGTTAATTTTCTGTCAGCAGATATGAATCATGTTTTCCCACGCTAAGAGTAAACTGTCACACCCTTATGCTATTACCTTACATTATTTCAAATTTGTTCACTTTTTTTTGTCGAGTTCTAGTTTTATACAACCCTTTAGCTTTTATACCAAACAAAACTCTGTGCTTCCACAGCCCTGTGAAAAAGGCCATCTGAGAACACTGTTGAAAAAGAAGAAAATGCTCTTAATCCTTCACAGGGGTGCGGAAATCCTACGTCCGACTCATCCAACTTGGGTAAATTTGACGTCGGACAAGTGGCTTTTTGCAATCTACTCGTCCGCGGACAAGTAGAATATGAGGAGGAAATTGAAGGTAAAGATCTGTATTATATAACATTTAACCTGTGAAATAGAAATGTTCTCTCCGTCTCATGTCGTAAACAACAACATTTTTAAATTGAATTATGATAAGCTATTCCCTGATACATGTATCTGGAATCAAAAACAAATATTTTGCTGACTCTGATTTTATCGCCTCCGCAGGCTTTTTCTTGATTTTGTACTGCGCTGCAGTACAGCCGAAACGTTGTGGTTTCTTGGCGCCATTTGGTTTGTTTAATGGAGGCAACCATAACCGAATTTTTTTGCACATTATAACACCGCACATAGACTTGATGCGGTTGTCATTTCCCTATCATTCAATATTAAATTCTTTTTTGTCGTTCGCAAAAACTTACAGCTGACAATAACAACAAAGTTGTCTTAATTCAACACTGTGGAACACATTCTTACTCGGTTGCAGTAAACGTATTTGAAAGGAAACCAAACACGCTGAATCCAAGTAAAACATGTCAAGAACCAGGAAACATTACAAAAAGTTTGTTAAAAGGGCTGTAGACGATAAAGGCCAGTGCAGCCTTTTTACTTTCGGCGTAAAACGTTCAAATTCTTTGCAGATGGATCTGCAGGTAATCAAATCTCCGCATACTGAGTCTCAATCTGAAGTGCCGGGTCTGTCGGACATCGCCGATCTCCCATTGTCTGAGAACTAGACAATTATTATCACTGCACATGATGCAAACTCTACATCTCCAGACACAATAACCAAGCCAAGCCTTTTAACTTCCACAGATAATGATTCCCTTGTATTGTACGATGGCTGGTAAGCAGTTCTGCTGAAGTATTAACTCCGGCACCCATGGGTGTACCACAGTATTGTTACAAAGGGCTGTAAGTGCAAACACTGAGATATTTGGCCATGGTTTAAGCAGTTATACTGTAACTGTTGAAACTTTTTCAATTATTAAATTGTTGCACCTTTCTATTTACTGTATGTATGTACAGTGCCATTAATTTGTTTTATTGATGTACCTTGAAAGTCAGTCTGCTTTTTCCCAATTTGGCCAAAATCGCGCTTGAATATCCCAAAATGAAAGGCTAAGGCCCCTTCCCAATTTTTGGAAAAAAAGCCCCGTAAAGGTTTGCTTGATTTATTTTCATCATTATTATTAAAAACCTAAACAAAGCAAATTTAAATGGTTAAAAGAACATCATTACCTACAAACTACGGTACATTCAGTTAGGTCTTTTGTGCCATTTAAAATTGTTTTGTTTTGGACAAGTAAGCTTATCTGACGGACAAGTAGATTTTCTAGATTTACTTGTCCATGGACAAGTACAAAATTTCAAGATTTCCACACCCCTGCTTCATCAAGAGACAAAAATTGGAAATTGTCGAAATTAACAGCATTTGAAGACATCAATCAATATCTGGTGGGAATCTTGAGACGTGGCTGTGAAAGAGTAGAAAACATTATGGAAAAAGGAGACAATACTGGTAACCAGCATTTTCCCCTTTTACCACAATGCTTTCGAAATCTTTCCTCACATGGTAAAGGCTTAACCAGCATTTTCTTCTTTTTCAAAAGTGTTTTCTACCCTTTTAGAAACAAATCTCAGCATTTGAGCCATATTTGATTTGTAGTCTGCAAACGCTCTCACTTTGAAAGAGCCTAAAACTTGTCCTTTGGAAAAGGGTTACAGGTGATTAAGTGTAGGTAAACAACTCAGTCTCACCTATCCTTCCGATATCACAGATCAAGTCAGACACAGCGGGCTGTACTTTACGCCTTCTTGGGGTCACATCCGGGCTCAGACTGCTTAACTTATCCAGTCCCACGCACACTTCACAGATAGCCAAATACTGTTTGTCATGAATCCATCCACCATCTACTGTTTCCTCGCCATTTTCAAAATCACAATGGCAGCTGTAAGACGGTCCACCTTTACATTTGTCCAGTGCTCCACACGAGCACTCATCCCTACCCTGGCTGCCAGCCCAGCCTGAAAAATGGAAATGTGCCAAGCTCTGTGAAAAGGGGTTAAATGCATCTCCAAAAAGTATCAACCCAGGTCAGCCTGTGCAGTCCATGCAGGCTGACCTGGGCTAAAACTTTTTCTTATTGGTAAATTTTCTGCATGTCCAAGGACCATTCTAACCCTGTATTCAGTTGATTGTTAAGCAAAATGGATTTTATGAACCCAAAAGGATGTGATCACTTGCTTGGTATATGGTATAATGGAGATGCATGCTTCAGATATATATTATATAGAACTCACCATCTTGCTTTAACTCTTTATCAAACAATCCATAATCCTTATGGCCCAAAGTTAACCAGTATTTTCTCCTTTTCCCAGAATGTTTCTACCCTTTCAAAGACAAATCTTATCATTTCAGCCATATTCAAATTGTCAGATGCAAATGCTGTCAATAGGAACAAGTCTAAAGTTGCTTCATCACTTGAGCCAGATTCAATTACATGTAACGGATGACATTTTCAGGCTCATTTTAATTAAAAATATCTGCAGACTGCAATTTAAACACGGTTCAAACGATTAGATTGGATTTGTCTTTGAAAGGGATCTGTTTGTTAAAAAGGTACAAAACATTTTGGGAGAAAGATAAAATGTTGGTAAATGTACCAGCACTTTCTAATATTTTCTTTTTTCAAACACTTTTTCTTTGGATTGTCAAAACATGAAAATGTATGGTACATCTTTAACCCTATACCACACAATCCAAAATTTCAACAATCCTGACAACAGGTGGTTTTTGAAAACATTGTGAGAAAAGAAGAAAATGCTGGTAACCAGCACCAGCATTTTCTCCTTCTCCCACCATGTTTCCTACCCTAACATGGACAGAAAGTATCTCTTAACACACACCTAATTTTTCTTGCGCAAATGTAGCCAATCTGGACATGTCTAAAATTTAGAAGCGTGGTAAAGTTACTCCATTTTGTCTGGAGACAGAGGGACAGACTACAAATGACAGACAGATGGAAAAACAAGGATTGATAGATAATTGGACAGACAGAAAGACTACCACCGCAAGAATATTGGTAAACCAACGGGTGCTCTCAGTTATGTAACAAAATAGTAGACGCCATCACAGACAATGAGTCAGATATAATCTATGCTTAAATTCTTTTGGGAAGCATGAAAACACCACGATAGAAGTATACCTCACTGACAAGGTGTATAGTAGAATATAATTACCTGATTGTGTGACAAAATCACAAGTAGAATAATTGGAAAAGCCTGTCAAAGGTGCATTCAAGCAAACCTGCTCCAGTTCCTGTGAGCAATAGTTGCTGTTCTCTACAAGAGCCTGTGGAAAAAATTCAAATTTCAGAAAAAATACCGAAGAAGACTGCATAAGCAGATCTTTATTTGATTGAGTCCACTTCTCTATACTCTTGGTATGGCATGTAGGAGCTGATTTGTTATTTAAAAAATCTGATGACTTATGGAGAAATATATTATTTTAGATAAAATGTGACTTTTCTTTACCATAATTCTGTTTTTGACAAGTTTCATTGATCTGAAAAATGTTTACTTCTGTAATAGTTTGACAGGAGACACAGAAACAGTTCATGCAACAAAATATCACTAGTAAACATAGATTCATGAAGATATGAGACTTCATGGAGAAATGGGAATTGACTATAATTATGTGCTGGATATCGAAAAACAAGAGAAAACAAGACTAACTCAGGGCAAAGCAACATGAGCCCTTTCACTGCCAATTGTTAAGAAAACAATAGGGC
This sequence comes from Hippopus hippopus, assembly GCA_946811185.2. Taxonomy (NCBI): domain Eukaryota; kingdom Metazoa; phylum Mollusca; class Bivalvia; order Cardiida; family Cardiidae; genus Hippopus; species Hippopus hippopus. The sequence goes on along the minus strand of OX328105.1, from coordinate 42,522,522 downwards.
ACCTCCTTCGGTCATGAGCAACACTTGTATAACATTTTGGGGTCCTTAGTCAAATGGCTTTTTAGTTCTAAGATCACTGAAACGAAAAAGTCTTCAGACAGATGGATCGATGGACGGATGGATGGACAGACATTGTGAAACCAGTATACCTCCCTTTACTTTGTAGGTGGGGGTATAAATATATCAACCCTTGTAGTGCTGTACCAGATTTAGTTGCTTCTGAATACATTGCAGGTCAAGGTCAGACTGTCAGGAACATACAGTCTGCTCTTGAATCTACACTGTCTGCTTTTTTGGCAATATATCCTAACAAAAGCAGCTTTAAAAGTACAATATCGGCATCTTTTTTGCAGGCTGAGAGTGTCCATTTAATCTATTCAGCAATACAAGGGTTATTCATTAAAGCGCCTTTCACAACCATAGTTGCCTTAGCAGCTAGTGTAGATCAAAGTTCAGACTGCACAAAATTTGCAGTCTGATCTTTGATTACACTGTCTGCTTTGCTGAAACACTACAAAGAAAAGTGAAGATGAAATCATATTATTAAGAGTTGATTACAAGACTGAAAATGTTGGGTATATTTGCACTCTAAAGGTTAACTCTATACCCCACAAACCCAACTTTTAACAACCCTAAGCAAGTAGACTTGAAAACATTGCGGAAAAAGGAGAAAATCCAGGTAACAAGCATTTTCTCCTTTTTCCACAATGTTTTCTACCTGTCCCAATACCAATTTGCAACAGGTGCAAGGTTGCACAGATTATGATGGAAAGAAATATGTTTTGGAGGCCTTTAAAGCAATCACTGTTGTACTTTCTGGTTTTAAGTGAAGACAAATCCTTTTTTTTCTTTCCGTTATGCCATAAATATAATAATGTAATTCATCTATGTTTACACAGTTGAGCAATTCTACACACTTTCCAGGTTTGACAGCATTTTTTTCCCTCTAGCTGTAAGGATGTATCCTAGAGGCAAACTCAATATCAAACAAAAGGAAAACCTACCTGAATTTGTTCTGGGGTAATGGAATAAAATGTATCATTGAATTTTGTTCTGTACAGGATTTCATAACATCTAGAAACAGGGCTATCATTATCTTCATTGCTAGTGGGCGTGGATGGTTCTAAAATGGTATAAAAACAATCCTTTGAGGCATATCAGATATCTGATATTCTTGCAGACTGTACTAAAGCAAGGTATGGCTTTTGTTATTGTACAGTCTGTCCCAGTGTTAGTCACTGGCAGGAAAAAGAATTTTAAAACCAGGTAAAAAGTAAACAAAAGATAATGTGACCAGGCAACTTTTGACTTAGTTTTGGAATTCACTTTCCTGCTAGTGAGTAACACTAAGACCAACCATACAATAGCAGTTTTTCCTGTTCTTAATAATTTCCATACTTTTAAATGGTATGATTTAAATTAAAGTGCATTTTATCATCCGTTTTGTTTACTTCGGCTTTTATTTGGTAATCAGCATTTTCTCCTTTTCCCACAATGTTTTCTATGCATCTAAAGATGTATCCGATCATTTGAATAAAATTTTTGTTGCTTGTAAAAGCCTTCGATTTGAACAAGTCTAAACCTTTGTCATCTAGTAAAGATTATCATCATCATCATTGATCTTGTTTACCCTCGCCATGCGGCATAAAGCCATGTGGCGAGCAATGGTAAAGATTATTGAACAATACTACCTATATAAACAGGTACAATGGTTCTCGTTCCTTGGCACTCCACAATGAATGGTTCCACTCCTTCTTCTCCATTCGGGTTAATGGTATACAGTCCATCCTTAAAGTTGTGCTCACTTATTAACTTGTGTCCATTTCTAAACACTTTCAGGTCAGCACAGTTTGGGTAGAGATCTGCAAAGTACAGTAAAAACCTGTATTAGTGACCAATTCTATTAATCAGGCAACCTATATCAACACTTTACCACACCACAGAATTTTCACTAATTAATTGAATGGTGGTTAATGCCACTTTCAACATTATTTCAGTCATATTACAGTGACAGCTCACATCTCTATGTATGTCCTGGTTTCATCAATATTATGCTAGGGCATTGAAGTCTCTTGCCTAAGGACACTCCGACAGAAAAACCCAGTACTTCCAGTAAGGCTCAAACCTGGGGCCTCCAGGTTATGAGTCCTACACTTAACTACTAAGTCACCAAAGACCCCTTGAAAAATTTTAGACTTGTCCAAATTCAAAGCACTTGTATCATGATGCATATTTTTCCTCAAAATATTGTATAATGCACCATAACATCAAACTACTGATTAAGTCTAAAGTTGACAAGGTATGTCATATTTAGTATCAAAATAAAGGATTTTTCATGTACATTAAGGTTTTATTACTAATATGTTGAAATTTTGTAATTGAAGCAAAGTACATTTTATTATTCAAAAATGTTGAAAATATTATCCTATCTTGTTTGATCTGCACTGGAATGTTTGACACCTAATTGAGCTATTACCATTGTTTGCTCATTAGGGTCTTACCTATAGGATCAGATGTGACAAACTTGAGATGTTTGCATTTTTAGATTGCCTACCTTTCTCTTTACATTCCTTGTAGGATATTGATATCTACTTAGATAAGCCAAGGATTTTCTTAAGCCTTTCTAGGCTCCACCCTTCAATTTAGATTCTTAACCAATCATTTTTTGAGTTTAGCTGAGCAACCAGTGAGTTTGACCATGGAAATCGAAGCAGGTATTAAAAGCAACAGTTCCAAAGTACCAAGCATCTTCGACCAGCCCGCATAGCTCGATAGGTAGAGCGTAGGACTCGTGAACGTAATGTTTCGAATCACTTGAGGGTGTGGGTTCGATCCCCACGGCTGGCCATCTAAAAATACTAATAGTCTTTCGGATGAGACGTTAAACCGAGGTCCCGTGTGACGATGCTATACACCGAGCACGTAAAAGAACCAGGCGTAACTTAAGATGGGTTTCATCCTGTATCTGCACTATCCCCCGTAACAATACTAACAGCCTTCAGGGGGCGTCGCCCATATGGGCAACCGGTGGCGACGATAAATAAACGCAAATTCAATCAATCAATACCAAGCATCATTCATGCTTGTGACATCAAATAAAGAACTGTAAATACTAAAACTGTCTTCGTCATTTCCAGGTATGTAGATATTGTTGTTTTACTTTGATTTATTTTATTTGTCTTATTCACTTTGTAACAGAATTTATTATGCTTCAAACATTTTCAAACAAATTTTGATGTTAGAAGTTAGGCATCACTGAAATATCAATCTGTGTTTTTTAATATGAATTTAGTTGATTGTATTGTTGTTGTTTCTATGTTCCTTCTTCATAAATTTTACAATTAGAGCACAGAAAGACTATAATGTATAAATCATGCAAAAATTGGTTAAGTTGTTATGTCCAAAAATTGTATGTTTCATATGGTCTGCTCTACCTTATGTTTTTATGAAGTATATTTCATAACATAAAATAGAGGAGAAGTAACTTAGAGATAGGAAATACTTTCAGTCTAAAATTTAAACACTAAAGATAACTTGCAGTTTTGTCTCGTGAATAATAACATGATAAGAGAACTTCATGGTACCTTCTCACAGCCAAGCCTATGTTAATTCCCCCTTAACATCATGTTTTAAGTAGAGTTCCTTCTTAACTGTTTTATTCATGTAGATGACAAGTGCAATTATGCTTTAGATAAATTTTGATATTTCGTTAACTTTACTTGAAATTTTAATATAAGATCATTCTTGCTTGTGACATAGAATAGAGAACTGTAAATACTAAAACTGTCTTTGTCATTTCCAGCTGCTGATCCTGGCTCCCCTTATAGGCTAGATGCCCATACCTTTTTCATTTAAAAAGGTTATAGAGGTTTGATACAATTAAAGAGCCCTTCATAATACTTGCAGAAGACAAATTTGGTTGGAATGACAAAATTTGTCCTCGAAAGGGTAGAAAGCATTGTGGGTAAAGGGGAATATGCTGGTTACCAGCATTTTCTCCTTTTGCCATAATGTCTTCAAAAGGTATTTTTTCAAGGTCATTAAAACACAAGATTGTGTAGTAAAAGGGCTAAGCAAGCAATAGAAGATGAATATATGTTAAAATGTAGCTGCATTTAGAAAGCACCTTTCTTTAGCAAGCACATTTTTCCCTTGTTTTGACCCTTAACATAAAAACTTAAATAATGCTACTTCAAACTTATGTTTTGGAGAAAAATATCTATCAGACAGTGTAGATTCAAGATCAGACTGCACATTCTGTGCAGTCTGATCTTGATCTACACTGTCCGTAAAAGGTCAGTGAGTCGCGCTTAGCAGCCTAAGTGTTAACAACCCAGTAGAAGAAAGCTTTTGAAGACATCAAGGGAAAAGGAGAAACATACTTGGAACCAACATACCTCCGGTTTAAGATCTCATATGAAAGATTGATCACCTGACCAGGTTGCTCGGTGATTAGTGTATCTGACTCATGACCTGGTGGTTAGGGGTTCGATACCCTGTCGAGGCAAACTTTTATTCTGAAATTTTTCTGCCTCACATTTCTGATGCATGTGAGAAAAGTAGTAAGTGACTTGGAAAGAAAGTTGTGTCAGTACTGGTGTGAAACAGCCAAGAAAAAAACTGTGTGTTGCACTGACTGCTATGATTAAAGCTGTTAAAATGGCATTAAACTCCAATACAAACAAACTGAAAAACTAACAGTTGCTTTTTGAGCTGACAAGCCGTGAGGCTAGAACTACCAGCCTCAAGTGACCCAAGATTTGTTGCTTACAAGTCTCATGGCCTAGCACTTGAGCCATATGTATTTGGGCTGACTATTTACACAGTTGCTTCACAAGTTTTTTCTTACCTTTACATTCCAAAGGTCCGACGGAGAGAACAGCTGTACTTGCTGGTCCTGCAATGTTGCTGAAGTTCACTGACATCATTGGTATATCGTCCTCATTCAACAGTAGTCCTACATCAACCCTGCAGAGGAAACAGATAAATGAGCCATGCTCTGTTGAAAGAGGATTCAATGCATCTGCAAAAAGTACCGACCCAGATCAGCCTGCGCAATCCCCACAGGCTGACCTGGGTCACAACCTTTTGCTATTGGTCTATTTTCTGCATGTCAAAGGACCATTCTACCTCACAATTCAGTTGGTTGTTGGAAAGCATGGATTTTATGCATCTACATATTAGATATCATTTGAATGCTGAAAATGGGAGAAAATAAAAATGCTGGTAACCAGCATCTGCTTTTCCCACAATATTTTCAAAAGCCTTCATCCTTAGGGTCATTAAAACACTGAAAATGTCAGCAATGGACTATTACCGGTAAGTATTAAAGTTTGTAGTGCTAAATAAGTGACAATACCATTCTCAGTCAAAAATACAGATGCAGATATTGTAATAACACAGTTGTTTTTGCCCGACTATCTTGCAAAGAAGTGGACAGAGTGGATCAAAGATCACACTGCACAGAATGTGCATTCTGATCCTGACTCTATACTGTCCGCATAAGCAAACCAATCTGGCACTACTAGATTAAAGAGGAAAAACCTTTGTGTGATATCATCCACGTCACAGTTACAAGCCTCTCCGCCATCACAGCTGTTAGGAACTGTAAGGCCACATTGACACACTGGGGCCCCTCCTTCACCATCGAAGTAAGACAACTGTCTGCCATCTATAGTTTCCCATTCAACCACACTTGTTCCATTTACTGTAAACATTCACAAAGGTAAGAACTTAAAACTAAGAGTGTAAAATTTACCAAATATATGTGAGCCATACCCTGTGAAAAGGGAGTTAAAAGAATCTGCAAAAAGTGCCAAACCATGTCAGCCTGCGCATTATGTGCAGGTTGACCTGGGTCAAAAATTTTTGCTATTTTGTAAATTTTCTGTATGTCAAAGGACCATCATACCTCCAATTCCACTTGATTGTCAGACTGAATGGATTGTATAGATTCCTAATAATGTGAGGACTTGCTTGGCATAATGGATCACTAAAGATCCATTAAACCCAGTTTTGCCAGAGCATGGCTCATGTAATATGTTTCACTAAGTAAATACAACATGCTGTAGGCTGAAGAAAGAGCATGCATGCACGGTTCACAGGCTTGGCTGCAGTTGCCTGATTTTCAGTGAAAATTCCAAGTCGAAAATGACAAAACTGTGACGAAATACTTCAATGGTTATCAGTCCTTATTGTATGGGTTCTCCTTTTGATAGTTAAAAACTTGTACTGCTGTGAAGTAAATATATTTAGTAATAACAGAGGTATCATAAAATGTCAAAGTTTTTGAAAATTCCACATCAAAAAAGGGGTACAACTATTTCATAAATAGTTTGATGGTTGCCTGCCTCTGTGGTATGGATACCCCTTTTGATAGTTAAGAACTTGTTTGAGATGAAAACACCCGAGTTAAAAAGGTCCCTTACCTCTTAACGGCAAAACTTTAGACTCGTCTAATTTGCAAGCATTTGCAGACGACAAATTAAACATTGATCAAATGTTGGAATTTGTCCTTGAAGAGGTTGAAAATATTTTGAGAAAAGGAGAAAATGCTGGTAACCAGCATTTTCTCCTCTTCCCACAGTGTTTACAAAAGGCTTCTTTTCCAGGGTCAATAATAGTTGGATCATGTGGTACACGATCTTAGAATTTAAGACTTGTCCAATTTGAAAGATGAATTATTAAATATGGATGAAATGTTCGAATTCGTCTTTGAAAGCCTTGAAATCATTTTGAAAAAAGAAGAAAATGCCGGTAACCAACATTTTCTCCTTTTCCCACTATGTTTTCAAAAGCTGCATTCCTCAAGGCCGTTTAAACACAGGTTTGTTTGGTAAAGGATTAATTAGACAAACCCTATTACCATGTAATGGAGCATTCTGACAAGTGTATTGCACAGTTTGACTGCACGAAAAGGACCTTTCAATAAGGACCCTCAGCTGACCAGCAACAGCCTGTTTGTAGGTAAAGTTCCATACACCATTAGATATGACATTTATCTGAAAGAAAAACAAGTTATTTTGTTGGAATGATATCCCCCGCTGAAAAAGACCTTTTTTGATAGAGATTATGTTTTGCATGTACAGATGGCCTTTCTGTCATTGGTCCATAACAAATTTATATGTTAGGCCCCCTTTTTCCATGATGTGGCATTTCATTAAATAAAAACAAATAATCATCATATATGGCTTATGATAAACAATATGAAGTTTCATTAAATTCTGTCCATTAGTGAAAGAGATATTGGAAATACACATCAAGCCCCCTTTTTCCGTGACACGGCATTGAATATTAAAAAAAAAAAAGTATAAAATCAGGGGACTATAATAAGGAATACATGTATTAAGTTTCATCAAATTTCATCAAGGAGTTTAGAATATATCTGTCCGCAGACAGACAAATGGATGGACAAACGGACAATGCAAAAACTATATTCCTCCACCTTCTGAGGGGGATAACAAGAGCCAACAAAAGGCAGCACAGTTCACCTAGAAAAGTTTGATTGTTAACTCTTTATCACACAATCCCAACTTTTAACGACCCTGAGAAAGACGCCTATAGAAAACATTGTGGGAAAAGGAGAAAATGCTGGTAACCAGCATTTTCTTCTTTTCCCACAATATTTTCTACCCTATCAAAGTGAGATATCATCATATTACCAAGATTTAATTTGTTGTCTGCAGATGCTTTGAATTTGGTCCAGTCCAAAAATTTATTGTTTGGTAAAGAGTTAAGGGAGGCAACCATTTGGCTTGGAAAATAGGAACTAAAGAAATACTTGAGCATGAAATTTCAAAATCTGTGACCTTGACCTTAGGATCATGGGCAAAGACATAACTAGGGTATTGTTCGATGAAACTGTGGACCACTATCTATCCTCAAGTCAAAAATAAACCAAATCCATTATTAACTTTGGGAGATATGAGCTCTTAAAAACCTTTAATGTAAAACTTTGATGTAAAATACCTGAGTCTAGGACCTGAGCTTAAGATCATAGGTGTGAGCAAAGGTATTGCTGAAAGAAACTTTGGTTCAATATCTATTATCATACCAAATATAAATCAAATCCATCATGTGGTTTGGAAAATGTGAGCTCTTGAAAAACATAAATGTAAATGTGCGCGCTGACTCTAGCACCAATTTTAACCCTGATGCCAACACTAGGGGTAGTGTAATAACTCTCTCTGGACCTTATCCAGGCAAGCTAACACAAGTACTGCAAGCGGATACCAACACGTAGCTACAGTTGCATTTAGAAATTCAAATAATATACAGGCAAGTGTAATTCCAGGCAACAGTACAACTGAGATTCATTCAATTGTATGAGTTTGGAGTACACATCTTCAGTAGTGACAAGGTATTATAAAAAGGTTGATTTTTATATGAAATTCCAAGACAGAAAAGGTGCTTAACTGTGTCAAATACTTTGAGGGTTGCCTGCCATATTAGTATATGGTTTCCCCTTTTGATACTCAACAGCAAGTTTGAAGTGAATATCCTTAGAAAAAAAAAACTGAACAACCACAACAGCACAGAAGATAACAGGGCTATGGCAATACCTACCCATTTCCTTTGAAAATATTTTTCCATAAAACAAACTCCAATGTATTAATTAAAGTCTTCTAAAAAGACAGGTTAGCACAATTTGCATTGTTCCTTTAGTCAATGTAGTTCAGCATCAGACAGCCTTAACCCTATACCAAACAACATCCTGGCACAAGATCCATTCCTCTCTCAAACCAGATCATTGTTTCAATGATGGTTATGTGGGCAAGCAACCAGTGGCTCGAGAAAAATATTGCATGAAGTAGTGGTATAAGAAAATCAAGGAAAGGATGTATAAGTGCAGTTGGTGATGCAATATGACTGAAATGATGTTGAAAATGGCATTAAAGATCATACAAAAATAGTGTAAAATATTGACTGGGATAGGTTCTCGAGGCTAATTAGAGCAAGTAGCTATCAAACAAAATAAAGTTCCTACAAGAATCAAACGTAAGAGGACCTCCAACAACACAATCTTTTATTACCAAACAATCCCATTTTAACGTCACTGAGGAAAAGGCCTCTTGTAAACATTGTGGAAAGAGGAGAAAATACTGGCCATCAGCAGTTTCTACCTTTCCAACAATATTTTCAAACATATTAAAGAAATTCAATTCATTTGAACAACTACAGGATTTGTAGTTTGCAATATCTTTCAATCTGAAACACTCTAAATAAAATATGAGAAAGGGTAAAGCCACTTTTTGCTGTCTATGTAGATTAAGATGAGATCGCAGATAATGTACAGATCTTCACTGGTGATACATTTAGGCCAAAAGGGGTCATGAGTTTGCAATTATTTGGGTCTTTTTCCAGGCATATAAAACATCCATTTCTGTGACTTACCTCCTCCTGGTCATGATAAACAATGGTAGCTGCATAAGGTGGCTCTTTTGTAATCTCACAGTAAACAAGGAAAGGATCCTGGTTGTCTGTGTAAAAAATATGTACATGTATATAACATTAGAAATGCTGCGGGCAGAAAAATAAATCCAACAAATGGCCATGTCACTGATAAAGAAACCAAGAGCATCGCATGCAGGTGCGAATGCTCAGCTCCAATTGCTTGATTTTCAGTGAAAATTCTGAGTTGAAAAATGGGCATAACTGTGTCAAAAATACCTTTATGGTTACTTGCATGCTTGTATGGTTTCCCCTTTTCATAGGTAACAACTTGTCTGAGTTTAACGTACATATTTTCAGCAGTAACAGAGATATTACAAAATGTCAGTTTTTGCATAACAATGATGCATATGATGACGAAAACGACAACACCGGAGCTACGACATTTTTTCAAAAACAACACAGCTACAAAAACAAATCAAAAGGCCCTACTCCAGTAAAAGTTCATCATTCTTCATGAGAATTGCAAATGAACAGTTAACTATTTTGTTCCAATGTATAACCTGAAACATAACTATTGTACCATCAAATAGTGAAAAATCTGAAAGCAAGGACAACACATATGCTTAAAAAGTGTGACAGAAGCCAAAACAAAACACTGTGACATTAAACAGAGCTCACCAGTATCAGTTGATGAGACAGGTGGACCATCAGGATCAATCCTATAAGCATGACTGTCATAGAACTCCTGATGCACGTAATCCTGGCATGTTGGTAAAATACCTATAGAAACAGATAGACAAAGGCACCATAGTTATGTTAGTGTGCAAGACTTGGCTGTATAGGTAGTTTAAAGTTCACAGGGACCCACTGAATGTTGAAATATCTTGAAAATCCCCTTATCATTTTTCATGAAACTTTTCAAAGTCATTTAAAATGACTTTACCAACTCTCACAGTGACAATTAGAATTTTTCTGTGCAAGAAAGAGCATTTTGCCCATTGTAGTAGTGTTAAATTTTGGTTCTGAAACTTAACTTTCTCCAACAGTTTCACACAGTGACCAGAACAGCAAACACAACTGGACAAGTGCATGACTTCAGTACCTCACTTTAGTTAAATATGAGGCCCTGAAATTACTTTTTTGTACAATATAGATCTATACCTTACCCTAGATATCGCTTTTGTTACTCTCATTTAAATCGTCAAAGTCTAAAATGATTTTTCATGATTTTCTTTTATATGGTGTCTGTTCTCCAATATTTTGTCTCAATTTTATTTTCAGCACGGCTTCATGTTTTATACCACTTCTGTTGAGATATGTGTTTGAAACCACCTGACAATTAGGCTCAAAGGTCTTTCATAGCTTGTTTTGAATTGTTATAACTTTTTTATCTTGCCCAAAATTAGCAAAAATCGTATTTTGGTCACACTAATAAGGTGGTGGTCTTAAAGACACTGTGTCCTGTAAAAATTCATCAACAATAATACTTTTATTTATGGAACTTAACCAGTTCATACTATTCAGCCTTCTTCATTTTATTGTTGTATGCTATATTACATGATGTGAGCAAACATTTGACTGGGTTTCAGGTAAACATCTATGGTTGGGCGTGGAAAAGAAAACAAAGTGTAAACTAAAGTGTGCAAGTCTCCAATATTGAATAATTAAAATAAAAGCCTAATAAAAAAACGAGATGAGGGCCTCAAAAGTTGAAGTTTTTGCTGTTCAAACAATAGAGGACCACAGTTACTGTACTTGCAAGAGAATTGTTTTCATAAACAAGTAAACCCTTCACTCGGAATAGCCTTCAACCCTCCCTCTGTTTTTCAGCTGTTTTGTTCATACATTTTAACATTGCACTGAATGCAAAAAATATCAAACTAAGTAATCAAAAATTCTGAAAATTTCACCCAGAGTTGGTAAAAGGTAATATTATTACCTATGCAAATTTTCAGTACAATAGCTAAAACATTTTGTAAGATATTTCAAAATTCAGGGGGTCCCTATGAATCTCAAATTACCTATACATGTATTTGCCTTTTTCACCAAAAAAGTCCCAGGGGGAAAATAATTATGTCAAAAAAATTTTCAGGGTTACCGGCCCTTGTTTTATGAATTGAAGTAAATATCTAACTTGACAAAATTTTAGACACGCCCAAAATGAAAGCATTTGCAGATGACGAATAAAATCTAGCTGGAATGATGAAATGCATGTGAAGGGGTAGAAAACATTGTGAGAAAAGGGGAAAATGATGGTGACCAGCATTTTCTTCTTCTCCCAAAACATTTTCAAAAGGCTTTTTAAGGGTGGTATAAAACTCAGGTTTGTGAGGTAAAGAATTAAATAATGACAGAAATTGATACCCCTTTCCCAGAATGTTTTCAGAAGCCTTCTTTCTCAGGGCCGATGAAACTGAGGAAAGTTATAAGGACCCTATATTGAAAAATCCTGTGTTTGAAGTTTATATTGGAGTTGAACAAGGTTTTTTCAGCTTAGGTCACATCATGGTGGTCAGTGCACCTACGCAAGTGTTTCCTGGCCGTCTCAAACCAGTACTGACAACTAACAACTTTTCTCAAATGCATCAGAGGTGACAGAGTGTTTGAAGGACCCTGAGTAGACAGCATATGAAAACAGCATTTTTGACCCACAAGTGTGGTGTCCGTGGTTGTGAGGTAGAGCGTCGGCCTCGTAACCATGAGATCCCAAGTTCGACACCTGGGAGAGGGTGTCAACTTTCTGACTTTTCATTGGCCCACACATTCGGCGCGAGTACTGGTGTAGTTCCCAGGAAGCAGAATCGAGAGAGATTAGTATAAGTTGTAAGAACTTGTTTCTCAATCAATGTAAAATAAACATATTTAAAGTAAGTAAAAGGCTTTTTCTTGTGGGTGGTTGAAGGTCAGAATTATGTGGTAAAAGTTTAAAGCTGATTTACTCTTAAGAAAATGGGTTTATAAACAGTGAATTAACCCTCATAGTGCCTTTCATAACTTTAGTTACCTTTGCAGTCAGTATGTAGATCAAGATCAGATTTCACAAAATATGCAGTCTGTTCTTTTATCAATAGTGTCCGCTTTTCTGAGACTTTCTTGACAAAAGCCAACTTACAGTCACAATAATTTGGGTTTCATTTCAAGACTTAAAATGTCTGTTGGGTTTATTTGTCTCTCTTAGGATGAAAGTGAAAAACACCACTAACCAAACTGTTTTTGAGAGCATTTGAGGTCACCCACATAGTATTGACTAAATCTTCCAAGGCCAACATCCAGAAAAGTGACTTGACCGATAGGGAGGTCTTCCTTGTCATACACTGTTCCAAAGTCTTTTCGCAACTCTCCATCATTGGTGTCACAGTTACAACCAAAACTACCTGCAAGTTCAACTCATTACTAAATGGCCTGCAACAGGTGAAAAGGGACAATCAGACATTTGCGTAAAGTGTCTTCTTGGATCAGCCTGCGCTGTCCGCGCAGGCTAATCTGAAATGTTTTTATGTAATTTTTCTGTTTTGCGCAAGTCTACTGTAGCACAAAATCTTATGTAGTCGTAAAGTGCCGCCTTGGATTAGCCTGCATGGACTGCGTAGGCTGATCCGAGACGACACTTTACGCAAATGTCAAAATGCCCTTTTTCGCGTGTTGCAAGCCAAATACACTGTATCAAAATCTTTACGCAACAGGTTGGTGTCAAAATTACAACAAAAGTTACCTTTAAGGTCAACATTATACAGGGTGTTCAAAAATATGTTACCCTTTCAAATATACCAAAAGTATATTTTTTATAAAGGTATTACATTAAAATTTATACCCTTTAATAGGTTGAAGAATAAAGTTTTATGACATGCCCAGTATGTAAGGTAACATTCATGAAAAAGACAGCTAGCGCCTCTTACAACATACATTGATTTGCATCATATGTTGAAAATGACGTCCATTTGTATGCCACAAGGCATTCAGCCTGTTCATGAATTTCGCTTTCATTAATCAGCATGTCTAGGTGTCTAGGTTGTGATCACTCCCTTCTCTGGAACTATGGATGCCTCAAGCTCATCTGTTGTCTGAGCCTGGTCTTTATGCATATTGTATGCTTTTTGGCAGCGGGTTTACTCCGCTGTTATAGTTCCCACATCATGCGTGCATGTATATACCGATTTTCGAAGCCTACTATCTTTAACTAGGTCAGATTTTTGCTTCCGGCAGATTTTGCCTGGATATGCATGTAAACAAAACCAGTTTCATACACTAACAAAATAGTTCTGCCAGTGATATTCTAACAAAGCAGTTCAACTTGATACTGTACGTTCTCTGAAAAAAATTAAAACATCATGTTTCGATACTGTATGTATTCTGAAAAAAAATTAAAACATCATGTTTTGGTTGTCTTTTTAATTTAAGGTAACAAAAGATTTTCAGCTTAAATAAAACAAAAACTGTGCCGGGTTTAACACCTCTCCACCATCTGGCACATTTATACTATAACATACCTCGTTGCTGGAGAACTCAGACCTTGGTGAACACGTACCCTAATCTCAAGGGCAAGAGTTCTCTGGAAAACTTTCCGTTTTGATTTATATTAGTTTACGAGGAAAAAAATCATAGAACACACCAATAAGTAGCATGTATTCGGAGCCAGGAAAGAAATCTGCTGCCTTCAGTGCGTTAGCACTTTGATTACTTAGCGTGTGAGTGGTGTAATTGGGCATTTCTTCTTGAAAACAATATTAATGAAGACAGTGCAACAATGACGGGGAATGACATTGGCAGCTCTTCCCTTGAAACCAAACACTAAATACACTGTTTCAAAATATTTACGCAACAGGTTGGCATCACAGTTACAAATAAAGTTACCTTTAAGGTCAACTCAACACATCATACATTGTTTCATAATCTTGCACCATGTGTTTACGTAAAAATCAAGGTTACCTACAAGTTCAACTCAGTACAGTTACTTTATACATCTGAGTTTTTTTTTTTCCCCATTTTTCAAATGAATGTTATGGAGCATGACTAAGATAAAGTCACCTTTGGGACATTGATATGCATTCTGCTTTGCAATTGTAGATGAATCACACAAAATAATGTTTTCAAATTCACTGAGCCATGCTCTGACAAAAGGGGGCTTATTGCATTTCTGTGATGCAATATACTAAGCAAGTCATCAATGTATTATGGATTCATTAAAAATCCATTTTGTATGACAACTGACTGAATCATGAGCTACACTGGTCCTTTAACATGCAGAAAATTGACCGATAGCAAAAACTTCTGGCTCGTGTCAGCCTGCACGGACTGCGCATGCTGGCAAGTGTTGATACTTTTTGCAGATACATTAAGCCCCCTTTTCACAGAGTATGGCTCATATGTATGTAACCCTTGACCAAGTAATTCTTGGTTTTATGACCTTGACCTTGAGGAAGAAGTTTTAAAAATGTTGTGAAAAAATAGAAATGCTGGTCACCAGCATTTTCTTTTTTTCTCACAATGTTTTCTATCCTCCCCAAAACAAATTTAAATTTTTGAGTCACACTTATTGTGTTGTCTGCAATGCTTTTAATTTGAATTAATTAAGTCTTCTATAAAATTTTGATTTTTTTGTAAAGAGTTAATATGCACTTGGAAGTCTAATCCTTTAAAATTGTCTAACTTGTTAGCAGTTGTAGAAAATTAGATGTTGCTAAAAAATGATATTTGTCCTTTAATCCTTTACCAAACAATCCCGGGTTTTAACGACCCTTGGAAAGAAGCCATTTGAAAACATTGTGGGAAAAGGAGAAAATGCTGGTAACCAGCATTTTCTCCTTTTCCCACAATGTTTTCTACTCTATGAAGGACAAATTCCAGCATTTGTGCCATCTTTAATTTGTCATCTGCAAACGCTTTCAATTTGGACCATTCCAAAATTTTGTCATTTTGTAAAGTGTTAAATAGAGATAATATTGTGGGAAAAGGGGGAAATACTGGTTACAAGCACTTATCAAAGATGTCTTCCTCAAGGTCATTAAAACCACAGGTTGTTTTGTAAAAGATTAAGGACTACAAGGATACATACTATTTGCACAGACCCCAAGCACACCACAACCACATTTGTATGGTTTACCCAAACCACTCGGCCAGTAGTCCTTTTCTTCTCCCCTTATATCGGAAAAGTAGCCTCGTTTGTCACCATTGTTTAATAACCTGGAGTTCTAAAAATTAAAACAAGATTTTCAACACCTGAGCTGTCTTTCACAACTATATGCTCCTTTGCAGCCTGTGTAGATCATGATCACGCTTTGCATTATGTGCATTCTGATCTTTGATATATATACTGTCTGCTCTGCTGCACATTTTGGACAAGTGTAGCATTAAAAATGCAATTATTTATGTCTTATTTCTAGAATGAAAATGGCTGTTAAATTTATTTGGTGCTCAAAAGATAAATGGAATTTAGCATTAAGAACAATCTATTGGAATAGTAAAGACTTGATGGTTGGTATATAGTGTTTGTTACCCTGGATTTGCCAGTTTGACCTCTGATTCAGCCAAATTACTTTTTTTAAGTTTGGAGATAGTTTTTGCACCAGGATGCACAACTGAACAACAACTGAACATACTCTCTGTTTAATGTTTATAGAAAACCAGTGAAATGCTCAGAAAAAATGCTCAGCATACGTCTGGTAAAGAACGCTAAATATGTATACATTGCTGCAAAAGCTGCCAATTACAACTCGGATACCATTGTAAATGGTTTTAACTCTTTATCAGACGACAAAATTTTAGACTGTACCAAATTGAAAGCTTTAGAAGACGACAAATTTAAAGTGACTCAAAAATTGAAAATTGTTTTTGGGAAGGGTAGAAACATTGTGGGAAAAGAAGAAAATGCTGGTTAATTTTCCTACAATGTTTTCAAAAGGCTTCCTTTATAAAGTCATGAAAACATGGGAATGTTTGGTAAAAAGTTAACCCTTTACAAAATGATGAGTTTTACATTTCCTGACACAAAGGGCTTTTGAATACAAGTTGAGAAAAGGAGAAAATGCTGGTAACCAGCTTTTTCTCCTTTTACCAAATTGTTTCTACTCTTTCAAGAAAAATCGCACCATTTGAGCCACACTGAATTTGTCATCTGTGAAAGCTATCAATTTGGACCAGTCTAAAATTTTGTTGTCGGTTAACTCTTTACCACATGGCAAAATTTTAGACCTATCCAAATTGAAAGCATTTGCAGACGACAATTTCATAGTGGCTCAAATGACGCAACTTTTCTTTGATAGGGTAGAAAACTTTGTGGGAAAAGGAGAAAATGCAGGTTACCAGCATTTTCTCCTTTTCCCACAATGTTTTCAAAAGGCCTCTTCTTCAGGGGTGTTAAAAGGCGTCATTGTGTGGTAAAGGGTTAAAGAGTGAAAACTCCTTAAACAAGAGCTTCGCAGAGCGGCGCATATACGCCCAAAGAGGCTTATCAGTGAAATGGGTTAAAATAAAGGATGTACCATAAAAGAACAAGACAATGAACAGTTAGGGATCATATATGAGACCATGAAGTTATTTTGCATAATATTCATTGTGGTAAGTTTCAAGGTATTCCAATTGAAACTGTAGGAGAAGATAGCCGCAGAAGAAATTGGTTATTTCAGAATTCAAGGGCAGATAACTCTAGAACACCTAAAGAGATCAAAATGTTAAGAGTTAAATGCACAACTACACATCATAGAGATTCATTGTGGTACGTTTCAAGTTACTCCGATTGGAAAGTGCAGGAGAAGTTGCGCACACAAGAAATTGCTAACAGACCGACGGACAGACGACCGGGGCCATAACATAATACGACCCTTCAGGCGCATAAAAAGTCAGGAAATTTGATAGCATCAAATTTGCAAGCATTAACCACAAAAGAAGAAAGGATTGTTTTTCTACAATGAAAAATATCTTTATATTTTGATTTTGTTATACTATTAATTTTTTTTGGGTATGATCACACTTAATGAAAGATTTTTGATAACTTTGATGTACAGCAGAGATGTACAGATATTGGTTGGTTGGTTGGTTGATTAGTTGATTGGTGTTTTATGCCCCCTTCAACATTATTTCAGTCATTTCATAGCAACAGCTGACATATTCATGTATGTCCTGGGTTTCACCAGTACTAGCCTAGGGCTCTGAAGTGTCTTGCTCCAGGATACTCGAACAAAAAACCCAGTAATTCCAGTGTGGCTTAAATCTAATGTCTATAGGTTACGAGTCCTACACTTTACCACTGAGCCACTCAGGACCCCTTAGATGTAGGAGATTCCTGCAAGGAAATAGGTAGCTTACCCTGCATTCATAGCTAGCATCTTGTTGACATACATCTGAATTGTTAATCAGGGTCTGCAGATGCTCATCACTTATTTGATAATTTATAGGGTAACTTCCAGCCACTGTTAGGTTAACAGGATACAGTCTGTAAAGAACAGTTCAAACTTTCAGATCAGTTTTCAATCCATCAAACCCTTAACAATACAAACCCTTGAAGATCATTGCTGTTGCTGATAACCAGCATTTTCTCCTTTTCCCTCAATATTTTCTACCTTTTAAGAAACAAATCCCAACATATAAGAAATAGCTTATTTGTTGTCTGCAAATGCTTTCAATGTAGAGAAGTTCACTTTTTTGTTGTTTGGCAGAGATTTAACCGTTTGCGACACAATTCCTTGTTTCGACAACCCTTGAGTTGAAGATCACAGTTTTACATAAAACTGAGGGAAAAGTAGAATATGCTAGTAACCAGCCTTTTCTCTTTTTCCACAGACAACTTTCAATTTTTGAGCCACATTTTTTTCTGTACTTGCTTTAAATGATGACAAGTCTAAAGTTTGTCATTTAGTAAAAATTTAATCCTTTACCTCTGAACTCTTTACCAAATGACAAAATTTTAGACTTGTCCAAATTGAAAGCATTTGCAGACGACAAAATAAACGTGACTCAAAAATTGAAATTTGACTTTAAAAGAGTAGAAAACATTGTGGGAAAAGGAGAAAATGCTGGTTACCAGCATTTTCTCCTTTTTCCAAAATGTTTTCAGACGGCTTCTTCCTCTGGGTCGTAAAAACCAGGGATTGTTTGGTAAAGGGTTAATCCAGAGTTTTAACAACCCTGAGAAAGAAAGTTTTGGAAAATAATTTGAAAAGGAGAAACTGCTGATAACCAGCATTTTTTCAATTTCCTTTCATGTTTTCTACCCTTTCAAAGACAAATTTCAATTTTTGAGTCACAGTTACCTTGTTGTTTAGACATACTTTAACCCGTACAACACAGCAATTTTTAGACTTGTCCAAACCCAAAGCATTTGTAGATGACAAAAACAATGTTGCTCAAATTGTGGAAGTTGTCTGTGATAGGATATTGAAGAATTGTGAGATTTTCCCACAAAAGAGTAGAAAATATTGTGGGAAAAGAAGAGGATGCTGATTACTGTATAAGTGGAAACTTTAGCGACATGGAAATTTTTGCGATTGCACGAATTTGTAAAATTTGCAAACTTTTCTGTTCGCATATTTTACCACAAGTATACGAACAAATAACGACTGTTTTGAATTTGCAAACATTTCCATATGCCAAATGTCTGTAAACAGTACTTCGCAACATTTTTGACACACATATTTTTCCACATATACAGCTTCAGCATTTTCTCACTTTCCCATACATGTATATATTTTTGTAAGTTTTCCCTCTAAATCATGATTGTGTGGGAGAGTTAAATGCAATATGGTTTACACTGAGGTTGGTACGATAGTTATCCCCACATGTTTCTCGGATTCTACGTCACAGTGAACTAGAATGGGATCCAATGGGCCATCCATTCCATCTAGGTCAATAAGACGAGGTCCGTCTTTGCTTACAATGTACAATGGAGAATACTTTGCCTCGTGACAGTCCACCGGAAAATCTAAATAGAAAACAAAAGTAAGCTACTAAAAATCTTTACCAGACAACAAATTTTAGTCCATACTGAAAGCATTTGCAGATGACAAATCAAATGTTACCCAAATATTGACAATGGTCTTGGAAACGTTAAGGAAAAAATACTGGTTACTAGCATGTTCTCCTTTTTGCACCATTCAAATACCTTCTAGGTCAGGTTATAACTTAAGAGTGGTTAAGCCTTTACCACACAGTCCTGTGTTTTGATGGCCTTGAAGAAAAAGGCTTCTGAAAACATTTTGAAAAAACAGAAGAAAGTGTTGGTTACCAGCGTTTTCTCCTCTCACACAAAACTATCTACCCTTTTAGAAGTAGATTTCATCATTCGAGCCAATTTAATTTGCCATCTGCAAAGGCTTTCCATTTGGACAAACCTGATATTTTGTTATCTGATAAATAAAGAGTTAACTCTTTACCACACAACAAAATCTCAGGTTCATTTAAATTGAAAACATTTGCAGACAACAATTTTTGAAAAGGCTAAAATGACAGAATTTGTCTTTGACAGGGTTGAAAACATTGTGGGTAGAGAGAAAATGCTAGTTATCAGCATTTTCTTCTTTTCCCACATTGTTTTCCAAATGCTTCTTCATCAGGGTCTTTAAAACACAGATTTGTGTTGTAAAGGGTTAAACTGCTACAAAATTCAATTTGAAATTTTGGTAATTTAACATGCCCTGTTGCTGAAAGGCCGCACATATATCAAAATAATGCATTGTAATTTGTACGAGAAATTTACATTTTTGCAAGAATTGGTGATAGTCATTATGACTGGTTTCATTCCTCTCTCACCTCTGATAATCTTTTGACAATGGTTGTTACAGAAAGCAGCTAGCTACTGGGAAAGAATATTGTTCTAGTTACTGGTAAAAGAAATTCCAGGAAAGCATGTGGATACATGCACTGGCTGCAGCGATACAACTGAAATAAAGTTGAAAATTGTGTTAAACACAACGCAAATCACAAAATCTGTGACAGACAAGATCCATTATAACTTAGCTATGCTCTGACAAAAGGGGGCTAATGCACCTCAATGATGCATTATACCAAGAAAGTCATCACATAATTACGGACCCATACAATCCATTTTGTCTCACAACCAACTGAATCCTGAGATACACTGGTCCTTTAACCCTTTACCACACGACAGGATTTTGGACCGCACCAAACTAAAAGCATTTGAAATCAACAATTTAAATGTATCTCAAATGATGATTTCTGTCTTTAATAGGGTAGAAAACATTGTGGGAAAAGGAGAAAATGCTGGTTACCAGCATTTTCTCCTTTTCCCACAATGTTTTCAAAAGCCTTCCTTCCCAGAGTCGTGAAAACCAGGGATTGTTTGGTAAAGGGTTAACATACAGAAAATTTACCAAAAGCAAAAAGTTTGACCTAGGTCAACCTGCACAGACTGCGCAGGCTGAAATGGGTTGATACTTTTGCAGATGCATTAAGCCCTATTTTCACAGAGCATGGCCCATGTGTTTATATCAAAACTCACCATAAGGTTTGGGGGCACACTTGACAGGTCCGAATGTTACATCAGCTCTGCCAGTATTAACATTGGACACAAACTTTTTGAAAGGCAATCTGGTTTTATCGATTACCTTCCCTTCGTCCAATCCATATTCGAGGGTTCCATTACAATTACAGTTAGACAATCTATGTCGGCAGTACCCCAACTGACCACAAGGACACTGTAAACACAAGTAACTTAGCGTTTTTACCAAACAACAAAATTTTACATTTTGTTCAAGTTAAAGACAATTGTAGATGACAAATTAAATGCAGCTCAAATGAAGTAAAAATGTCTTTGAAAAAGCAGTAAGCATTGTGGGAAACAAAGAAAATACTGGCTTGTCACCAGCAGTTTCTTCCTTTTCCACAATGATTTCAAAGGCCCTCTTCTTAAGGGTTGTTAAAAAACTGGATTGTGTGTGGTAAGGGTTAACCAAACAATACCACATTTTAACGACCACGAGGAATTTGGAAACATTGCGTGAAAAGGAAAAAAGGTGGTAACCCATACAAAACATTGTGGGAAGTGGAGAAAATGCTGGTAACCAGCATTTTTTCCTCTTACTCTCAAAAAAGTTTTCTACTCTTTCACAGAGAAAAAAAATCCGTAATTTCAGCTATATTTAACTCTTTACCAAACGACAAAATTTCAGACTTGTCTAAATTCAAAGCATTTGCAGACGACAAATAAATGTGACTCAAAATTTAAAATTGTTTTAGGAAGGGTAGAAAACATTGTGGGAAAAGGAGAAAATGCTGGTAACCAGCATTTTCTCCTTTTCCCACAATGTTTTTAAAAGGCTTTTTCTTTGGGGGGGTTGTTAAAAGTCGGGATTGTGTGGTAAAGGGTTAATATGTTGTCAGCAAATGCTTGCAATTCAAAAACGTCTAATACTTCTGCAAACAGATTGATACTGAACTCTTTCATTGCCTAAAAAATATATCAGACTTTTTTTTCCAAGATCTTACAGTAGATTTCCAGAGCAATATATGCCAAAACTGATTGAAAAAAAAACATGAAAATTTCTCACCAACAGTTTAAACCCAGATATTGAGATTTAACTCATTTCTAGACTACAAAATTTTGTACTCATCCATATTGAAAGCATTTGTAGAGGACCAATTAAAAGTGGTTCAAATGATGGGATAGTCTTTGAAAGGATTGAAAACCTTACAGCAAAAGACGAAAAGCTGGCTTCTTCCTCGGGGTTGCTAAAAGTCAGGATTGTGTGGTATAGGGTCAAGAGTTTTTTTCACCAAAAAGGTAAAAGAACTCAAAGGAGATCTGACAGCGTAGATCCAAGATCAGACTGCACATTCTTAACAGCTGCACTGTCAAACACTTCAGTAGTAGTGACTGTAAGGTTGTAAAGTCATTATTGCCGATATATAGGTATCTTCAGTAGGCATCTCCACAGCAGTCTGCCTCCCCCTTTTGTTTTTCTACTGTTATGGTATCAATGTCATTTTCTCAACTTTTTCCTGCTTTGATACTTTAAACATCTATTACCTGTACTATGTAGAAAAACTCTATAAGCTGAGCTTCCATTCTGATCCATTTCTATAGTATTAACTTTATATAATTGTACTGCTTTTTTTCATGTATACTGTGTTACTGTTGAAAGAAATATGCTTAACCCTTTACCACACAATGACGCCTGTTAACGACCCTGAAGAAGAGGCCTTTTGAAAACATTGTGGGAAAAGGAGAAAATGCTGGTAACCAGCATTTTCTCCTTTTCCCACAAAGTTTTCTACCCTATCAAAGAAAAGTTGCGTCATTTGAGCAACTATGAAATTGTCGTCTGCAAATGCTTTCAATTTGGATAGGTCTTAAATTTTGCAGTGTGGGAAAGGCTTAAACCTTTACCACACAATCCCATGTTTTAACGACCCTGAGGAACACAGCTGTTCTGTCCAATCAGAAACTTCAGCTCATTTGTACCAACTTCAACTTTCTCATCTGCAGTTGCTTTCAATTTGGAAGAGTCCAAAATATGTCCTTTGGGAAAGGGTTAAAGTGATAGGCTGTAAATGCTCAGTGAATCATAATAAGCAGAGTAAATGTTAAGATGATTTTAGCCAAACTTTAGCATCAAACATCACACTGAAAGTTTAACATCTGCAACACTTTCAATACGGACTAGTTTAAAATTTCATTGTCCAGTAAATAAATGTATCGGCCATGGCTCTGGAACTAAACACCAAAAAGAACTGTCAGAAAGTTTTAGTGTAATTACCATATTCTCCATTGAAGCTCCACCAAATGAGTAAACAGTGTTGTTGTTTGCATCTACTAAGTAGTCATCTCCATTCATCAATGTAGCCCCAGAGTGGCAAGCATACCTATATAACACAAGCAGTTTCATTGAAATGATATCCCCCGCTGAAAGATTTACTTGACCGTGTAACTTAAAATCGCTCCCAGTCGGCCATTTTTCAAATGTTTCGGCGGAATGGGTTATTGTACACATGTATAAAGTTTCACAAAAAATTCCATCCAATTGTATCGGAGATATTCTCCCGAACGGACACAGGGACGGACGGACAACGCTAAAACTATATCTCTCCGCCTTTGGCGGGGGGTAATAAATTTGTCTATTTGTAGGATGTGTAGTTGTAGGGTGTGTAGCACAGTTTTCAACATTATTACAGTTGTACCGCAATGGCCCGTGAATCTACCCATGCTGTCCCGGAGTTTCTGTTACCAGTACTTAGCATAATATTCTATCTAAGCAACTGGCTGTTTCTCACAAAAACTTTATCAAAACAGTGTTCTTCGGTGAGACAGGAATGTTTACTGTCCCAATGACCACAATCAATCTTCTGAAAGAAATAGCAGAGAAGGGCATTGAGGCTAGGACAAATGGGTGCCAAGCCCTTTACAACACCTACTGAGCTATAAGTATAGATATAGGATAAGATACAGAGAAAATCCTACCCAACACTAACCCCATCCTCTAACTAACATCATTTTGATATAAAAACAAACCACCTTTTTTCTATAAAGATCACTAAAGTACTACATACAGACAATGTTTTTGTCCTGGCTACAGAACAATTTTGAAAACTTTGCAGCACAGGAATAATTCCCAATAATTAACTGTTTCTTTCTTTGAAGGAAAACAGGGAATTGCATCTTTTCAAACTGTTTTTGAAAATCCCCTTTCACAAACAAATTCCATCATTTGAATAATATCCGAGTTATCATTTGTAAATACTTTCAATACAGAGGATTCTAACATTTTGTCATTGTGTCTATATATAGCTATTCCTTGGCAAAATGTTGAAAGAATATGCTCGTTATTTTATCCTACTTAACTCTTTACCACACAATTTAGAGTTTCGATGACCCTGAGGAAATTACCTTAAAAAAACCTTCTTGGAAAAGGAGAAAATGCTGGTAACCAGCTTTTCTTCTTTTCCCGCAATTTTTTTTACATTTTCACAGGCAATTACCAACATTTTTGTAACTTTTTGTCTGCAAATGCTTTCATTTTCAACAAATCTAAAATTTTATCGTTTGTTAAATGGTTAAACATATCTGTTGGGGCATGATGCCAATGCTCAAACATCAATAAATACACATTTTGGCCTATATTTACGGCAACAAAATGTTCTGTGCTCATCTGGTAGAAAGTTAAAAATAGCACATCATATATATTTTACCACATTTCTTGATAGCAGAAACCTGAGTTATTGACCACAGCTTTAATATCATCCACTGAATGTTCATAGGAGATGCTGTAGTTGCTAAAGGTGGTCTTCAGTCTAATTTTGTTAGTTATCACAGGGTAGTGAATTGTGATCCCAAATCCTGGTCGCATCTCACAGTCAACCTACAAGATAAAAAAACTTGTTCTCTTTCAAGTCAAATCTTGATCTACAAATTCAACAAAGGCACTTTAACCATTTACCACACAATCCTCAGTCCTACCTTGAGGAAGATGGCTTTTAAAGATATTGTGGTAATAGGAGTAAATGCTGGTTACTAGCTTTTCTTTCCCACAATGTTTTCTACCCCTTTCACAGACAAATCTCACAATTTGGGTGAAAATTACCTTCTTGTCTACAAATCTTCACCAAGCCCAGGTAGCTCATTCAGTAGCATAGAGGACTTGAGAACAGGAGGTCACTGGTTCAATCCCCGGCTCGGCCAATTTCTTTCCGAGGATTAATGAAAGTCATTGCAACAGGATTCATTCCTCTCTCGACGCTGACCATTGTTTGACCATTGTGGGAGAGCAGCCAGTGGCTTGGAAAGAATATTGTGCGGAGTACTGGTAAAAGAAACGACAGAAACGCATGGATAGGTTTACTGGCCGCTACTATGTAACTGAAATAATGTTGGAAATGCCTCGAAATACCATACAATCAATCAATCAAGAAATCTTTTCATTTCGAACAAGTCTGAAATTTATTCTGTCCTATACAGTTATGATACTGTGTACTATAAAATTTTGATTGAAAGGAGTACAACTTTATTTCTTTACTGGACAAATAAAAATTTGGCCATTCAAGAAAGCACAAGCAGGCAACACAATAATCTTAGCTTCGATGAAAGGATTTGTCTTTGAATGGGCCAAAATATTACTGGAATACAAGACCACCATTTTCTTCTACTCCAAACATTGTTTTCGAAAGCAATTTTCCTCAGCGAGGTAACCAGCATTTTCTCCTTTTCCCACAATGTTTTCTACATTCTCAGAGAGCTTAAGCTAATTTGTACAAATTTTGAAATTGTCGTCTGCTTATGTTTTGAATTTGAAAGAATCTAAAATTTGTTGTTTAGGGAAGGGTTAGAATTTCAGCCAAATTGGTTTTTAAACTGTAGGAGAAGAAGATTGATTGACTGACTGATTGATTGAATGGTGTTTTACTCCACTTTCACAGCTCACATATTACTGTATGTCCAGTACTAGACTAGGGCTAGGAAGTGTCTTGCCCAAAGAAACTCCAACAAAAAACCCTGTGCGCCCAGTGAGACTTGAACCCGGGGCCTCCAGGTTTCGAGTCCTATACTTTACCTCTGAGCCATCATGCAGGAGCCCTTGGATGAGAACAGGACACAAAGTTGCCTGCAGGGATGGAAAGACTACAAGATTCTAGAGTCCCCTACCCAAACTTTGTAGTGGGGGTGAAAAAAAAAAAAAGGGCCACAGGAGAGCACCTACCTTATTGTCTCTTTTTAATGCCCGGGGGGGGGGGGGGGGGGGGAATTACTTTTTCCGAAAGGGTGACGAATAATAGAGATAAACTGACATAGAATTTTCTAAGGACGACAATAACATTACAATCTAGGTTTTAGTCAGCGCCAACTACGAATCAGTTGTCATTTGAAACGCTCTCTGTATTAATGCATAATATCAATTTTACCACCAATTACGATTTATCTGGACATTAAACAGCATTCACAGTTAATTATGGGACACTGGTCTTCAATACTTTCACTTTCTTTAATGTTTCTCCAAGATATCTATGACAAATTTGTGTTAGGAGAAGTTTAAAAAGTCATTGGAAGGATATGTGTTTTCGGACAGGCACATGTTAATGACATCCGTTTGTGAGGTATTTAGAATTATGTCGAAGCCTAAAGTTTATTCCAGCTGATTTATTTCAACTTTATTGATGGATTGGCTGTCTGATAAGCCCATTTTTGGTTTGAAAAAAGCTGGGGGAGCGTTTAATATATTTAGAGAAGGACGTTACGAGAGACACATTAAAATAATCTTATCTTCTGACCTCAATTGTTTTTAATGGTCCCTCAAAATCTGGGTCTATGTAGTACTTCCCTGACTTTGCATCTTCATTGGCTTGCTTTATGTCATCACAGTTCTTTGGCATTTCTGTAAAATTAAAAGAGGATCATGATCAAATAAATATGAGCCATGCTTGACAAAAGGGGATTTAACCCTTTACCAAACAATCCCTGGTCTTTACGACCCTGAGGTAGAAGCCTTTTGAAAACATTGTGGGAAAAGGAGAAAATGCTGGTAACCAGCATTTTCTCCTTTTCCCACAATGTTTTCTACCCTGCTGGAAACAAATTTCAATTTTTGAATTAAGTTTATTTTGTTGTCTGCAAGTGCTTTCAATTTGGACCAGTCTAAAATTTTGTCATTTGGTAAAGAGTTAATGCATCTCTGTGATGCATGATACCAAGCAAGTCATCACATAATTATCCCTTTTCGAGACAATAAAGTTTAGATTCTTTCAAATTCAAAACATTAGCAGATGACAAATTCAAAATTGGTACGAATGATCTTAAGTTCCCTGATAGAGTAGAAAACATTGTAGGATAGTAATAAAATGCTGGTAACCAGCATTTTCTCCTTTTTCCATTGTTTTTGCAAAAGCCCTCTTTCCCAGGGTTTTGAAAATCCAGGATTGTTTGGTAAAAGGTTACAGATCCATGAAATCCATTTTGTAAAGCAACAAACTTAATCAATGGGTGCAATGGTCCTTTGACATGCAGAAAATTGACTAATAGCAAAGAGTTTGGCCCAGGTCAGCCTGTGTGGACTGCACAGGCTGACCTTGGTTAAATACATTTTGCAGAAGCATTAAGCGGCCTTTTCACAGAGCATGGCTCACGCACCACAGCAGTGTAGTAAACCAAACTAACAATTTCCTCTTTAGACAATCCTGTGTTCTTTTAACAATCCTAAAGTAAAAAGGTTTTTGACATCATAGTGGTAAACAGGGGCTGGTGCTGGTAACCAGCATTTTGTCCTTTTTCCACAATGTTTCCGTTCCTTTCACAGACAAATCCCACATTCAGTTTGCCGTCTGCAAATGCTTTCATTTTGGATAAGTTAATATTGTCGTCTTCTGGTAAAGAATTATTGCAGTTCATGGTGTCAAGTAAGGTTTTTTCGGCGTAGCTGAATGTGCTGGCTTTGAACTACGGTACTTATTGCTACTGATAAAGAATGAATAGATGTAATTTGCAACTGGTCAAAAATGTGCACACGTGTATTCGGCTGGCCCCTGCTGGCATATTTGCTTGCACATTCATGAAACCACTATCAACAGACATTGCTACCACTTATGATACCCTGGGGCCTTGATTTATACCATAGCAAACTAATGTAGCAGAGAATGATACTTTTCTTATGCCGTTTGGAAATTTAATATTTTCATAAGCGTTACCCAGTACTACTTTTCAACACAATGAACAACTGAGGAAAAAAAGGCAATTACTCGTGAGGTAACTTTTCATTATTTTACATCATATTGAGCCACAAAAGAGTTTCAATATTCAAGTATCTCTTACACCATCTATCTTTTTAAAAATATTTCTCGTCTCTGATAATATCATTTTGTAGCGAGTTCATCATAACTGAATGGAAACAAACAAGTTATGGTAAGAATACTCAGCTAAATTGCAGAATTTATTATTATATATACCATGATGCCCAATTTTATTCCTTTACTGCACAATGCCAATTTTTCACGATCCTAGAAAAGAAGGCTTTAGAAAACATATTGGGAAAAGAAGAAAATGCTGGTAGCCAGCATTTCCTCCTTTTTGCCTTAATATTTTCTACCCTATGAAAGACGACTTTTTAGGTTTTGAATAACATTTAACTTGCTGTCTGGATATGCTCTCAATCTGGACAAGGCTAAACTGTTGTCGTCTGGTAAAGAGTTATTTGGGTTCCTTTAAATGCCTGCCCAAAATGTTTGTTAACAGATACAAACATTGTCATTACCTGTTGGATCTAGAAAAAATGCCAATGGATTTTTTTCTAACATTTCCTACCCATTCTGAAGGAAGTCCCTTTACTTGAGCCAAATTTATTTTGTCCTCTGCATCGACAAGTCCAAACTTTTCATTGGAGAAGAATTAACTCATAGAGTGCCTGACAAGCCAACAGACATTCCAATTTAAAAGGTTGCCATTGTCCAGCATAGCAAACTGACAGTATAGATCAAAGATCAGATTGCAAGTTTTATGCAGTCTGATCTAGATCTGGCTGCAAAGACAACTAGTTTTGAGAGGCACTTACTGGTTATAAAGCAAAGAATAACAAGTACTCACCTAAGCAAGTTTCTCCGTCCCCTGTATAGCCGTTTTTACATTCACACACAAAGTGTCCGTCGGTATTCGTACAATTGGCATTTTCATCACATGGTTTAGACTCGGTGCATTCATCAATATCTAAATAAACAAAAAAAATATGATTTCAGTTTCAAAATTAAATTCTTTGCGGCTTCTTCACTCTTTACCAAATGACAAAATGATAGACCAGTCCAAACTGAAAGCATTTGCAAGTGACGAATTAAATTTTGCTCAAAAGATGAAATTTGTCTTCAATAGGATAGAAAACATTGTGGGAAAAGGAGAAAATGCTGGTAACCAGCATTTTCTCCTTTTCCCACGATGTTTTCCAAAGCCTTCTTTCACAGGGTTGTTAATACTTGGCACTCTGTGGTAAAGGGTTAACTGAAAAACTTTTACACTACTTTATGTAACCTCCTGAAAAAAAATTGCACATGACTCAGGCAACCTTAACATAATTACCTCCCTTTAACCCTTTACCATATGACAAAATTTTACATTAGTCCAATATGAAATCATTTGCAGATGACAGATAAAATGTGGCTCAGGCTCAGATGTGTCTTAAAAGGTAGAAAACATTGTGGGAAAAGAAGAAAATGTTGGTTACCAGCACTTTTTCCTTTTCCAACAATGTTTTCAAATGGCTTCTTACTCTTACTTTGTTCTTTTCCAACAATGTTTTCAAAAGGCTTCTTACTCTTACTCAGGGTCGTTAAAATGCGGGACTGTGTGGTAAAGGGTTAATGAATGTGATAAGGTAGCCAATATGTTGGACTGCTTGTGCAGATATATTAGCTGGGGTCAGAGTTACCATAACCAGTCTGAATAGTGGTAGAGTGTAGGACCCATAAATATCATTTTTGGGCCACGTGAGGGTGTGGGTTCTGAGGCCCAGAGCTGGCATCTAAAATCATTAAATCTTTCAGAGGAGTCACTGAATCAAGGTTCCGTGTGACGTTGCTATACACTGGGCATGTTAAAAAACTAGGCGTGACTTAAAATAGGTTTTGTTCTGCATCTTGCACTATACCCCATAACATAACTAAAGCCACTGGGCTTGCAGGTGCCGATGATAAATAAACAGAAAATCAATCAATCAACCACAACCAGCAATTTCTCCTCTTCCCAGTATATTTTCTATTTCATGTACGACAAATTCACATTGAGCCACATTTTATGTGTTGTCAGCAAATGCTTTTAACTTGGAAGTATTGAATTATTTGATCAGGTAAAGATTTGTGGGTGTAGTTCAACAGCTGCAACTTACTTATAAAACTCAGCAGTTATGTAAATACATGCATGTTACCTTTAGGCTGCTACACATAATTCAAACCCACTTGTGCTGTGTAGAACTTGCAATCAGACAGACCTATCTTTTTGATCCTGTTAACACTGGCAAAGGCCTTAAGCCTTTTCCAGCAAAAATGAAATTTTGAAATCGCAATCCTTGAGTATTTGGAAACTTCCTTTTAACCCTTTACCCGATGACTAAATTATAGCCTTGCCCATATTGGAAGCATTTGTAGACAACAAATTAAATGTGACATTTATCTCTGAAAGGGCAGAAAACATTGTGGGAAAATGGAAAAAAGCTGGATACCAGCATTTCACTTTTTCCAATTATGTCTTCAAGTGTTCTTCCTCAGGATTGTTCAGACAATCCAGACTTTTAACCATCTTGAGAAATAAAGCTTCTAAACATACTGGGGAAAAAAAGGAGAAATTTCTGGAAACCAGCATTTTCTCCTTTTCCCACAATGTTTCAAAAGTTTCAAAGACAAATCCAATCACTTGAGTCAAAAATAATGTTCGGTCTGAAAATGTTTTCAATATGGGCAAATCCAAATTTTTGCCTTAAGGTAAAGCATTAATCTTTGATAATCTTCCAAAAACCAATAAAGTGTGAGACTTGTCCAAACTAACAGCATTTGGGGGTCTACCACAACTTAAACAGTTCAAATATATGGATTTGTCTCTGAACATTTGAAACGGATGTAAACACTGTAAGAAAAGGTGAAAATGCTGGATACCAGTATTATCTCCTTTTCCTAAGAATGTTTTCAAGAGGCCTCTTCTTCTTGGTCATTAAAACATGGGACTGTATGGTAAAGGGTTACCGGTAAGCAGTTTATAGTTTAAAAAGCGTGTCATGAAAATATTGAGTGTTTTTGTCACTTTGATCCAAGCATATGTTACCTTCCAGATATGATCTAATAACATTAAAAAGGGAGTGCATAAAAGGTATTCGCCTGCAATATTAGCCGAGTCTAGACTTATAGAAGCCTTCATTGCAATTGACAAGATTATCAATATTGATGACAAATTACGTAATCAACTCTTTACCAGAAGTCACAATATTACACTTGCCCAAATTTAATGCATTTACTGAGGACAATTCTAAATTTGGCTCAGATGATGGAATTACTCTTAGAAAGGGTAGAAAACATTGTGGGAAAAGGAGAAAATGCTGGCTACCACAAGCATGGTAACCAGCATTTTCTCCTTTTCCCATAATGTTTCTCAAAGGTTTCTTCCTCAGGATCGTTTAAACTCTGGAGTGTGTGGTAAAGGGTTAACTCTCTACCACAAACATACAGAGTGGTGAACAGTGATGAAGTAGTACAGTCTAGGCCTCTCATACAAAAGATTCTTGGTAAGAATCCTATGATGAGCGTGTAAACCTTTGTAACTACCCACATCAGGGTGCAAGTACTAGTTGCGGTTTCCAGAAATTGATTAATTGATGGAATGGTGTTTAATACCATTTTCAACATTATTCTTGATATCTGGAGATTCTTTTGCAAGTACTTAGCACAATATTCTTTCCAAGCCACTGGCTGCTTTCCAACACAGCGTAACCGTCGTCAAAATAATGATCAGCTGTGAGAGAGGAATGAATCCTGTCACAATGACTACCATCAATTCGATTATCCTCTGAAAGAAATTGGCCTAGCTGGGGATTCAAACCAGCTAACCCCTGGTCTCAGGTCCTGTGTGTTACCAACTGCCCTACTGGGTCAAAGGTTTCAAGGAAACAATCATCCAGAGTGATTAACTCTTGTAGAGCTGAACCATGATCTAACTGCTATTACAGACAGTTCAGATTAAAATCAGATGGTACAGAATATCCTGAATCTACACTGTCCAATGCTTTACATATTCTGACAAAGCAGGTTTGAAATTGCATTATCTGCCTATTTCGTACGGACTGAGACTGTCCATTTCATTTACTGAGCATGACAAGGGTTAACATAAGTTGTGAGAACTTGTTTCATGACTTATGACAGATAAGTACATTAACTCTTTACCAAACAACAAAATTTTAGACTGGTCCAAAGTGAGAGCATGTGCAGACGACAAATAAAATGTGGCAGAAATACTGGGATTTGTCCGTGAAAGGCTAGAAAACATTGTGGGAAAAGGAGAAAATGCTGGTTACCAGCATTTTCTCTTTTTCCCACAATGTTTTCAAAAGGCTTTCTTCCCAGGGTCGTAAAAACCCCTGACTATTTGGTAAAGGGTTAAACTAAACTCTTCATTGGACTGAAAAATTTATGAGCCATAACCTGTGAAAAGGGGCCTTAATGCATATGCAAAAAGTATTGACCCGTGTCAGCCTGCCCAGTATACTCAGGCTGGTATGGTTCAAAGCTATTTGCTTTCTGTACATTTTCTGCATGTCAAAGGACCTTTCTACCTCGTGATACTGTTGGTTGTTAAACCAAAAGAATCTTATGGATCCATAATCATGTGAATAATTACTTGGTATCATGGAGATGCATTTAGCCTCCTTTTGCCAGAGCATGGCTCAAATTTTTACTCTTGTCCAAACTGAAAGCATTTGCGGATAACATATTAAATGTAGCTTAAATGTCACAATATGAAAAGGAAAAAAACTTTGTGGGAAATGAAGAAAATAATAGTTACAGACATTTTCTCCTTTTCTCAAAATGTTCCTAAAACCCTTTGCTCCCTAGGTTGTCAAAACATTGGATTGTGTAGTAAATAGTTAACCTTTTACCACATAATCCAAGCTTCTAACGACCCTGAGAAAGAAACACTCTGAAAACATTGTGATTAAAGGAAAAAATGCTGGTAACCAAAATTCAATATTTCCTACCCTATTCAAAACAAATTTCAATTTTTTAAGCCACATTTATATTGTTGTCTGCAAATACTTTCAATTTGGACCAGTCTGGATATTTGTCGGCTGGTTAAAAAAAGCTACTTACCAACGCATGTCTCATTATCCAGGTCTTTCGTGTATCCCGACACACATACACATACCTCGTCAATGCAGTCTTCATTCTGATTGCAGTCACTAGCGACGTTACAAAAGTCTGTTTTGGAAAAAAGAAAAACGTTAACAACAGTTTTATCTACAACCCTTCACCACACAATCCAGAGTTTTCACAACACTGAGAAAAAGGCCTTTTGAAAAAACTGTGGGAAAAGGAGAAAACCTAGTAACTAGCATTTTCTCCTTTTTCCAACAATGTTTTCTAGTCTTTTTGATACGAATCCCATCATTTGTGCCATGTTGATTTTGTTGTCTGAAAGCCCTTTCAAATTGGACTAGTCTAAAATTTTGAATTATTTAGTACAAAGTTTACCCTTTACCAAACAGCAAAATTTAAGACTAGTCCAAATTACAAGCATCTCAAGAGGACAAAGTAGATGTGGCTAAATGAAGGAACTTTTCTTCCATTGGGTAGAAATCGTTATGGGAAAAGGAGAAAAAGCTTGTTAGTACCAGCACTTTCTCTATTTCCCAGTGTTTTCATATTCCTTCTTTTACATGATTGTTTTAGGGTTAAAGCACTTTTAACATTAATCCTTTGGCCACTATATGCTTTTGCGGGCAGTGTTGATCAAGATCAGACTGCACAGAATGTGCAGTTTTATCTTGGATCTACACTGTCCAATAAA
Organism: Hippopus hippopus; assembly: GCA_946811185.2. NCBI lineage: Eukaryota > Metazoa > Mollusca > Bivalvia > Cardiida > Cardiidae > Hippopus > Hippopus hippopus. The sequence continues at coordinate 42,488,669 of OX328105.1, read as the reverse complement.
GGGATATTTTTTCCCCCAAAAATAACTTTGAAATTGCAAATTTTAAGGTTTTTTACTAATGGGTGTATTGGCTGGAAAGTTTTGTTTAAGCTATTTAGCAGGTTAAGGGTTAAGTTGCCTCGATGGCCAGTAAAGATCAAGATTTGATTGCAAAAAAGTGCAGTCTGATATTTTATCTACATCATTCACTTTGATGAGATATTCTGGACCAAAGCAGCCTGGGAATTACACTTTTGTATGTGCAACATTATGTGACGTAAGTACAACCCCAACTTTTATGCCAATTTTACAGAAAATGTGGCCTCTAGATACACAAATGGTTTTTCTTAGATATGTTAGAGGCCAATAGTTAGCATACAAGCTTTTTTCAAGATTTGTCCCTGTGACTTACTTTTTTGACATGAAGTAATCCATTTTCAAACTTATCCAAGATATCATCACGACAAACATACTAACTTTCATGAGTATCTGACTGAAAATGTGGCCTCTAGAGTGCACACAAGGTTTTTCAAAGATTTATTTCAATGACTTACTTTTTGACCCAATGTGACCAAATTTCAATCTTGTCCAAGATATCATTAAGACAAACATTCTGACCAATTTTCAAGAGTATCTGGCTGAAAATGTGACCTCTAGAGTGCATAAAAGGTTTTTCTAAGAATTGTCCTAGTGACCACCTTTTTGATCCCACATGACCCAATTTCAAACTTGTCCCAAGTATTATCAAGACAAATATTCTGACCTGGTTTCATGAGTATAAGACTGAAAGTGTAGCCTCTAGAGTGCAGACAAGGTTTTTCTAAGACTTGACCCAGCGACCTACTTTTTGATCCAACGAGACCCAATTTCAATATTTCCCGATATGTTATCAAGGCAAACATTCTGACAAATTTTCATGACTATTCGACTGAAAATGTGGCCTCCAGAGTGCACACAAGGTAATTGTTGGCAACTGCATGGCGGACGAAGCCAAATCATGAAAGCTCACCATGAGCACTTCCTACTCAGGTGAGCTAACAGCAAAGTTAAAAATGTTGAAAAGCAAAGCTAAAACAAGTAAGAAAGCCAACTTAAAATGTCTGAAAAGATACATACGTTCACAAAATGTTCCATTTCCTCTGTAACCATTGTGCACATCACAGGTGCATGTGTATGAGCCAACAGTGTTGTTACACCAAGCATGTGGGTGGCATGGGTTATCCAAACATTCATTTATGTCTGTGAAAAGATAAAAAATATGAGCCATGCTCTGAAAAAAGGGGGTTTAATGCATCTGCAAAAGTTATCGACCCAGGTCAGCCTGCGCATTCCACACAGGCTGACATGGGTCGAAACATTTTTCTATTGGTCAATTTTCTGCATGTCAAGGGACCATTCTACCTCAGGATTCAACCTGTTGTTAGACAAACTGGGAGTTATGGATCCATAATCATGTGATAACTGGCTTGGTATATAGCATCAGATATGCACTAAGCCCCCTTTTCACAGAGCATGGCTCAATCATTGTATCCACAGTTCTGCTTTGTTGGGCTTGTTCAAATTGTGTTTTGTGCTGCTTTCAAGGACAGTCAGTTGTATTATGTCCACAACGGCCTTGATATAACTATTTTTATTCTGTTTCACACGTACTAGGTTACAGCTTTACAGTGCCTTGCCTAAAGGCAGTACAACACATCCAGCACAGGAAAACCGGAATTGAAGTAAAGTGACTTACAAACTTAATGACTATGCCTTTGAGAACATCTGTGCTAGAAATACAACTTAGAAGCACAGTTGAAATGATAAAAAAAACATTGTGGGAAAAGGAGAAAATGCCAGGTACTAGGATTTTTTCTTCTGGGGGATAATGTAAGAATTGTACGAAATACATGTAAATGTGGTATAGTGAAAAAGCAGGACATGCACATTCACTATTTCAACATTCATTCTGTGCTTACCCAGTTTTACTTATATAATGTGTAATCCATAGTCCATTCTAAATTTTGTTTAGCTTACATGTAAACTAAACAAGTCATCCCTTCACACAGTGAAAAAGCTTAACCCTTTACCAAACAGAAAATTTTAGACTTATTTACTGGTAATAAAACCATTTATAGCAAAATTCAATGTGGCTCAAATGATGGGAATTGCCTCTGATAAGGTAGAAAACCCTTTGGGAAATGAAGAAAATGCTGGTTTATGCAAGCTTTTGTTTGGTGTTTAACACCGTTTTCAACAATATTTCAGTTATATTGCAGCAGCAAGTGCACTGGTCAATCTATGCTATCCTTGAATTTCCTTTCCCAGTACTTTGCACAATATTCTTGCCAAGTCTCTCTCTGCTGTCCCACCATAACCAATGTCAAAACAATGACAAGCTGAAAGAGCTGGTTACGTTTCTCCTGTTCTCCCAATGCTTTCAAAATCCTTTTTCCCCAGGGTTGTTCATTTGTTAGGGATCAAAGGACTTTGAAAGTCAAAAGAAAAATAAGAAAACACTAATTATTGAATTTTTCTCCTTTCCTAAAATGCTTTTAAAAGCCATCTTCCTAAATTAACTAAATAACACATGGGACTGCATGGATTTGTTTGTTTATATGTCACTATCAACATTACTTCAGCTATATTGCAGCAGCTAGTGCAGCTATCCATGCTTTCTTGAAGTTTCTCTAACAAATACTTCACACAATATCCTTCCTAAGCCACTGGCTGCTTTCCCATATATCCACTTTAGAAACAATGATCAGCTGTGTGAGAAGAATGAATCCTGTCACAATGACTATCATCAAGCCACGGAAAGAAATTCGCCCAGCTAGGAATTCTAAACAGTGACCCCCCTGGTCTCAAGTCCTGCATGCTACCAAATGCACTACATGTACCTGGCTCGGCTGCATTGTAGGGAGTTCACAAAACTGCAAGATTTTCATATCATAATAAGAAATGAGAGAAAATTATTCAAAATATTATGTAAAAAACATAATACTATTTACCATCACAATATGTCCATCCATCACCCTGATAACCATCATTGCAGATGCATCTTTCCTCAGAATTGCAAGTTGCCAGAGGAAAGCAATCTTCGGAGAATTTGCATTCTTTGTCTGCAAAAAAATGACAGAAGCATTTAACATTTTATCACACAATCCCAACATTTAACGACCCTGAGAAAACAAACTTTTGTTTTCTACCTCTTGAAAGACTAATCGCATGCTTTGAGTAACAGTTAGTTTGTAGTCTGCAAATGCTTTAATGCTGTACGAAACAATCCCGAGTTTTCATAATCCTGAGGTAGAGGCCTTTTAAAAACATCATGGGAAAAGGAGAAAATGCTAGTAACCAGCATTCACTCCATTTCCCACAATGTTTTCTTCCTTGTCAAAAAACTTTACTTCATTCGTATCACTTTCAAATTTTTCGTCTGCAAATGCTTTTAATTTGGAAGGGGCTAAAATTTGTTGTTAGGGAAAGGGTTAAATTTGGACACGGCTACAATTTTCTAATCTATTAAAGAGTTTACTCTAGGGTTAGGAAGCTAACTCTTTTCCAACCAACAAAATTGTACTTATGACCAAATTGCAAGTAATTTTTGCCAACAAACAGAGTGTGGCTAAAATATGGATTTTGTCTTTCATATGGTATAAAGCATTGTGGGAAAGGAAGAAAATGCTTGTAACCAACATTTTGTTCTTCTCCTACAATGTTTTCAAAGTCCTTTTCCTCAGGTTTGTTAAAACTCAGGATTGTGTGGTATTGGGTTAACTCTTTACCAAACCACAAAATTTTGGACTTGTTCAAATTTACAGACGATAAAATAAATGTGACTCATAAATGAAAATTTGTCTTTGGAAGGGAAGACTAGAAAATGCTGACTAGGAGCATTTTCTCTTTTTTCCACAATTTTTCCGAAATTCTTCTTCCTTAGGGTCATTAAAACACAGGATTGTGTGGTAAAGGGTTAAAGAATTCTATATCATTTATTGTTTGTTCACACCATAAATTCACTGGATGTAGACCTAGACCTCTACCTAGTCTCAATAATGACATGTTTATGGTGCTTCTTTTCATATTTGGATATTTTCTGTGCACCCCAGAGTCAACCAGTCAAAAATTAAAGTTGCCTTCTAGTATAGTTATCTATTCTATATCTCTACCAAACCCTGTTTTCATCAAGGCAGGAATCTATATGGGGGAGGGGGGGGGGGGGGTCCTGCATGGCTCAGTGGTAAAAACAGGGATCGTATATAAGATCCCTGGTAAAAACAAATGTTAAAACAGTGTACAGTAACATTGCCCCAATAGGCTGATTAAGAAACTTTTTAATACATAATTTTTACCATTTGGACCTAATATGCTCTAAAAGATTTTAGTTTTTTATCTATTAAAACTTATAAATTTTAAAAGGTAAGAGACTAAGAATTAACATTACTGAATGAGTCAAACCAGGGATTGTTGGTCAAACCAACACTGAAGAGTGATATTTCAGTCTAGTGGAGGGATTTATACTATAAAGAAGAAATTGAATGCAGCGTGAAAGACCATACAAACAATCTGTTCAATCAACTGCCATACCTTCTTCTCATCAATGATCAAGCTAGGTTTTTGAGTCAGTTAATTACCTTTAAATAGAATCCTTACACAGTGAAAGTTTTTTGTTGTTGTTGTTGTTATGACAATTTCTCTTTTCCCCAGTTTTCAGTACAAATTCGACCGAGGCTTTTTTTCCCTCTTCAGGTGAATTCTCGATTTAAAAGTGAAAGATTCTGGGCTCAAGTTATGGGCCGAGTTTACGATGGGCCGAACATGTCAAGTGCCGAGGTGTACATGCACCTTATGCTTTATGTAAAAGATTATCCTGTTAGACAAGTAAAACAAAAAGGAAACCAAAATATATATCTAGAACTTAAGATATATATAAACTCGGCCCAGAGCCGTAAGATCTATCGTAAATTTCTTCTTAAGTGTCTATTTTTCAAATTTACCGCCTGCTGAGACTTGGGTGAGTATAATCACGGAACGAGATGGAACCGGATCGGACACACTTTTTTTTTTGAAGTTGGAAAAAAAAAAAAAACGTTTGAAATGGGTATTTTTGATGAGAGCAAAACTCCAAAGAGAGTAATTGTATACTTCGTGTCTTTAAGTCCTTAATGGGCAACAAAATTTTAGACTCATCCAAATTGCAAACATTAATGTTGCAGATGACAAATGTAATGTACCTCAAATGGGGGAATTTGTCCATGAAAGGGTAGAAACATTAAATAAAACATAAAAATAAATCAATAAAATAAATCAATTAAGAAAAAAAGAGAAATGGCTGGGAACCACATTTTTCTCTTTTCCCCCATTGTTTTTAGCAGCCTTCTCTCCTAGGGTCGTAAAAGAATCCAGATTGTTTGCTGTAGGGTTGAATAGAGAGGCTAGGAGAGTCGAAGATAAAATGATAATGGGCATTTCTAACCCCTTATTAACACTTTACTAAACAACAAAGTTTAAAACATCTCTAAATTGAAAGCATTTGCAGATGACAATTTAAATGTAACTCAAATACATATATTGGAATTTGTCTTTGATAGGGAAGAATGTATTGTGGGAAAAGGCGAAAATGTTGGTTACCAGTATTTTCTCCTTTTCCAACATTTTTTTCAAAAGGGTTCTTTCTCAAAGTCTCTCAAACTTAGGATTTTTTGGTAAAGGGTTAATGTTAATATTACTATAATAGATACATTCCCTAACTCATTTGGTAATAGAGATGCATAAAACAAAGTTTTTTTTTTATATAGACATGTAAAATGCGGTCAGACTGTGGACAGACGAGTGGATAGATTAACTGATGGATACTTTTGTTTGTTATTAGTTGTTCCATTGCCCATCCATTTATCCATATGTTTGTATGTCGTCCGTCTGTCCATCAATCCATCCATCCATACGTCCGTCCGTCCGTCCGATCATCCATCCATCCATCCATGACTGTATTTATTAGATGTCATGGATGCAATGAACACGCATTATCCGTGGTCGCTACACAGTGAACAAATACGGTTTTGACAAAGATGGCAAGCTTGCAGGAATCAAAGGGAGACAAGCATGTCTTACCACCGCAACCAGTATGGTTATCTCCCTTGAGGCCATCACCGTCCAGGTTTGGGGGACATCTACACTCCCATACATTGTTCTCTACGTCAATGTCGACGCAGGTGGCTTTTTCGTGGCATGATGCCTTTTCGTGGAAAGAACACCCATTTTCGGTCCCCACGTCGGCTGTCTGTGCGGTCAGGATGCAGAAGCCTATTGGTTGAATATGATAATTTGAAAATTCAAATTTATTTGAAGAGCAAATAGTTTCTTAAAGAAAAGAACATTTACACAATGTAAGCCATGCTCCGGCAAAAGGGGGCTTAATGCATCTCCGTCATACATTATACCAAGCAAGCAATCATATAGTTATGGATCCATAATAGCCACTGTTTTTTAAACAACCGACTTTAACATTAGGAAGACTGTCCTTGGACATACAGATAATTTACTAGTAGCGAAAAGTTTCCGCCCAGGTCTGCCTGCGCGAACTGCGCAGGCTGACCTGGATCGATACTTTTCGCGAATGCATTAAGCCCCTTTTTCACAGAGCATAGATATCATCTATTAGAACACGCCCCGTATTCACCAACCATTCTGAACAAATCTTTGAAAATAAGACTAAGAACGTTCGTATGAATGGTTGGGGAACAGGGACTCGGGTGATTCCAAAATTTACAGGTTTATATATACCATGTATGTAAATATTATATTGAATAAAATATGTTTAAACTAAACTAAAATTTACAGCCGTCTGAAAGATTTTCGCGACAAGCGATTTCGTTTACATCATTATAATTTTACAAGAAATACTGATGCATAACAACAATGGAGCCGCAGATCAGTTGTTTCTGAAATAGGGCACATTGCAGCGGGTTAATTTTTGTCGCCAAGGGTATCACTTGAATAAACTTCGTAGAGGTCCACGTGGTGATACTACATGACAAATATTTAAACTCTGGGCCATCTGGGACACGATCTGGTTTTTATCGATCTGGCAATGAAAGTACGGTATTTTACATCTTAAAAAAAATCAGTCCAAATAGAAAAACAAAGTTGGTACGTGGTCGATCTGGTAATAAAAGTACCGTATTTTTACATGTATGTTAAAAAAAAACACTTAACCAGTCCATATAGTAAACAATATGGCTACCTCCACCTGTTAGGCACTTTTCAAAAGCGAATAAAAATATAGTGCCGCCGCTCATGCGGCGCCTCAAAAATGGTAAATAAAACAAACATGGATTACCGTTTAACTGTTCACTAAACAGTTCAGACTTAACTATGCTGAGAAAGAAATCTTTCGAAAACAGAGTGGGAAAAGGTTTTTCCCACAATATTTTCTCCCCTATCGAAAATGAATTCGATCATTTGAGACCTTTATTTAGTTGTATGCAACATGTCTAAAATTCCTTAACGACTGAAATACAATCCACTGAGACCCAAGCAGATTGTCATCTTACAGGTTTGAATAAACAAGCCGACGGTATAGATCCCAGGTCAGGCTACACTTTCTGTGCACTTCATCTTGATCTATGACGTCCGCAAAATCCACTGTTTTTGCCATAGGTAATGGCTAACCTGCCATTCTGAGCATATTGCTTAGTATCAGAACATAGGTTTCGTCAAATTCATCTAAACTATTACATGACTTTAACCATTATAAGATAAGCGGGGGAGTGAAGACAAAGATCAGGCTACACGTGTGTGCAGGCTAATATTGGCCTAAAATTTTAGAAAAATAAATCCACCATTACATATGACAGGGTAGGAGTTAAAGGAGTGTTAAGCCAGATATCGCATTACAAGGTTTGTAGAAAATCTTAACAAAGACCTACGGCCAATTTTCATTCGCATGCAAAAATGGCTCTCCATGTCATGCTTTTCGTTAATTTATCGGAAAATAATGATGGATTATATAAGGTTTGATAATTCATGGTTACGACCAGTAAAACTGACCGATTTCAGAGCAACCAGTACAGAACTACATGGTACGGAACTTTCTTTGGTAAAACAGTCCCTGGGGTAGGTCTACCGTTTTTCTAACAATTCGTAAGTTTTTACAGAGAAATTTTCGCAAATTTACGGCTACACTCCGATTTTGGATATTCGTAAATCCGTTTTACTAAATTTCCGTATATTTGTGAATTTTCGTTAGTAAATTATTCCCGAAACTTATCAACTGAACGCAAAAACAATAGTTCCCGCGCGCAAGTTATCTAGGTAAACAGTGCATGCCATTCAACCGAAAGGGACATATGACGTAATTTACGCGCAATTTTTCTACATTTCTCGCGCTTTACGTTACATTGTAATACCCTCCGGCATACCTCGGGTGATGGGAGCCATCAAGTTAGATGTAGTACGGAATCAGCTGAGTTGTGACGAGTGATTGTAATATGTTCGAGGGGCGAGGGGGGAAGGGGGGCGAAGGGAAAGGAGGAAATTTACTGAAAACAACTGTACTGGATTTTGATAAAAGTCCCAACAAAAAGAGGACTAGAAGCATTAAATAAATAGAATACTTTTTTTTCGGTGAGAGTATTAAAATTTGTTTCATCTCGTGAACATCATCGGTAATATTTTCACTCGTGGCTGCGCCACTTGTGAAAATATTACCGATGATGTTCTCTGGATTAAATAGATTTCGATTTTTCACAAAATCCCCAAATATCCTCCATAAATTAAAACAGAGATGCGAATTTGTATTTGTAGAAAGTAGGGTCAATCCGGGTTAATACGGACGATTTTTACACAGCTCACTTCGCTAGTTAACTACTCTTACAATTTGAAAGCCATGACCCCTAAATCCTTAAGTGTTAATATTTCAAGACTTTCCTCTTTGATATTTTCGCTATACTGTATAATTTACTTCGCCCAAGATATTGGGAAAATGCAGTTGAAGTTACTTAGTCAAAATCCGGGTAGATACGGACATGTGGGGTGAAATACGGACACAGACTGGAAAATTAGGGACACTTTACTCTAAATGGGTAAAATACGGAATTGCTCGGTACAAGCTATTTCTCCTGTGGCTTTTATGTTTTCAAAAGAATAATACTGCCAAAACCTAATAAAACAATGGATAGGGTGTGGCCTAAACGGATAATAATAGCAATAGATCTAACACAAACTGCACAAAGACAGGATAACAGTTACAAAATGCAGTGAAATGAAAGGTCATTCCTTTAGGCTAAATATCGGTAGTGCTAATGTGTTTATTTTCGGAATAGTATCGGATTCTACTTTATTATCCAAATCGTCCGACTCTAGATCGTGTCCGACTTGAGCTATCAATTTATCCTATAGATATCCTCCTTTTCAAATATTTGATAAACATGAATTCTGTAGCACAGAAGATATATTTTTTTTTGTACGTGTCCGTAATTTTACAGTGTGTTCAAACGACTGGTTTAATACGGACACTTGTCTTTTTCTTCTTTATTTCTGCTATTGTGTATTTTGCCATTACTTTGATGATTTATTACTTTTCTTCAATCATTTGTCATAGCTTTTAACACCATTACGGCTTAGTGTAAAATTTCTATGAGTCGTGAAAGCGTTCAAGTACCCGTCAGAGCTGTAGCGCAAATCTTTAAATTCAAGCACGGTTGAGAAAGTGCGAATCACGTGTGACGTAAAATGTGCTTGCATCATCACATAAACTTAATCGTCATCAAAAATATCGTAATTATACCTCTGTCCGTATTTACTCGGACTGACTCCAATAGAGGATATTTGTTTTTTTCCTATTCCTTCAAAGACAAACCAATCAGCTGGACCGTTCTCAATTTGTTATCTGCAAATTTGAACGAGTCAGACATTTTGTCGTTTGGAAAAGAGTTGAACCTCAGGAGGCAAAACTTACAATTTTTGGCTTTTGGAGGGCTCAGAGCAAGATCAGACTGCACAGAACGTATAGTCTGATCTTTGATCGATACTGGCCACTATTTCGGGATATTTTCTATCCAAAACAGCTTATAAGTTCCAAAATATAGATTTCTTTGTGGACCAAAAGAGACAACTTTTATAGATGTAATGAAAGGCCAACAGCTGATCAAAAGAAAGTATATGAATACAGCTTATTCAAAGAATAAATTAGTCTTTTTCATACTGAGATTGTATATTTTTCTGCCTCGGTTCTTTACAAAAGCTCACGAACTTGCAGTAACCTCAATATAATGCGACCTCGGATATTATGCGGCTGTTGCTTTATTTTGTCCAGAAAGTTGTCACCCCTTTACAGCTTTGAAAACATGGTTGGAAAAGTAGCAATTGCTTATTACAAACAATAGCTCCTCTTTCCACAATGATTTCTTTATCATCAAAAGGGATTAAACTGTTTTTACAAGTTGTCTGTAATATTAGTTTGTAGGAGGTCTAGGATTTATCTTGTACAAGAAGGGTGTATATATATAGATCTTTATTTCATGCTTTCCGGTAGGTTATCGAGAAATATCGGTGAAATATTTTTCGATATTTCATGGTTACGACCAGTGAAAATACCGATTTTTTTATATTCTAACTCTTCAATTGAAGGCGGAAACAGTTGTTCCCGCGCACCAGTTACCTAGGTAAAATGCGCGTGCCTCACCACCAGAGGGAAATATGACGTAATTTACCTTACATTTCTCGCGCTTGACGTAATATTGTAATGCGTTGCTATGCGGAGGGGGTACGCCACGGGGAATAACCGAAAAGAACTGTACTGGATTTTGATTGAATTTCCCCCCAGAAATGCTTAAAAGCATGAAATAAATAGAATATTTGTTTTTTTGCGCCACTCGTGAAAATATTACCGATGATGTTCACTCAATGAAATAAATTTCGATCTTTCACCGAAAAAAACAAATATCATCTATATGTCTAACATGTTTCATGGAACTCTGTGTGTCCTTGAAAGTCAACATCTCAAAATCTGTTTTATTTACTCAAGTTACTGAAAGTATTTCCTTGTTTCTTTGTTTATTTCAACTAGATCTATATAAAGCTAGGGTTTGATATAAGTTGGCATTTGTATAAAAATTCCATGAATCGAGGCTGGGAAAAATGTTACTAAGCGAGCTTTTGGCGGGATGAATAACATTGTCTCTTGAAGAGTTTGATTAAATTTCTTCTCAAACGCTGACAAATGCCATATTCTTTTTACAAATTTTCAACAAATGACATTGTACTCTTATATCACGCTACAAATTATCATCTCAAACCTGCCTTAGATAAGAAAATTCGTAATGGCTATATTACACTGAAAACAAGGGAGGTTATTAATCAGTGAGAGGAGGGATGTCCATAAAGCTGTTTTCATGGCAACAACCGATTTTTTTTTAACTTTGTATACTAAAACTTACACATGTTGGCTGTAATATCATGCAATATTAAAGCAACTGGTAAAGGTTCGTATGTTTTGTGCATGTTTAAAGTGGGTGGGGGGTAATTGTGACCAAAACAGGAGTTTGTTAGCAAATTAGTGATATCTTTATAGTTACTCAGAAGTGGAAGTTAACAATTCCATACTTCTTTTAGCAAAACCACATACAACATCTGATGCTAAAACTTTTGTAAAATGCCTGTATGCTATTTGTTGTGCATACTCAATCGTATGATATGCCTAAATCTTAGGGTTTTTTTTTTTTTTTTTAACCCTTGTCCTGCTGAATAAAAGAAATGAAACTTTCATGCCCATAGTAAAAAGTCCAAAATCTTCCTATTTCAAAGGTATTTTTGGAGGAAATATGTGTCCTCAACGGACAGTGTAGATCCAAGATCAGACTGCACGTTCTGTGCAGTCTGATCTTGATCTACGCTGTCCGCTAAAGGTCAGTGAGTCCCGCTCAGCAGCCTAGGTGTTAATTCTCCTACTTTACGAAAAACCGGCACAGCAATGTTTTACACGTATAGCGATTTCAATGATATTTTGCACTTGTATCGAACATTAATGGCCGTGTCACACAGCACTTACGCATAAATTACGCATAAAATACGTATAAAATTTGAGGCATACGCGGAGATACGCAATACATGCACGATATACGTAATTCATACGTTTTTCATGCGCATTTCATTCGTCTCTGTGCGCAGCGAGTGGAGTCCAGGGTGAGCATACGTGGACATACACGAAAACGGTTTTAAGCTGCACAAAATTTTGCGACTGTTTGGATTTACGCGATCTATGCGTAATTTACGTAGTTTTTACGTAGTTCGTGCGTAATTCATACGCGCATGTGCGCGATACATACGAGATTGTTACGCAAAGTTGGCAATTTTCACGACCGTTCCACGTATGTCCGCGTATGTTTAACGAACCTTTCATGGATATAACACTCATGTATCGAAGATGTATCACTTATATTTCGCGTATACCGCTAAGAACTACACACATTACGCATGGATCACTTATAAAAACAGATGAAATACGCTAGATTTACGCTGGAATCACGCATGCTTCACGCAAGAAATGCGTATGGGGACAGGGTATATAAACCGACCGATTTCGGACCGCTGCATCAGTCTCCATCAAGGATCCATTTCTCCCTGTCTGTCAGCTTCTTGGTGGCCTGCCCGGACTGTCTCTTCATCAGCCTCACAAACCAATCCTTTACGGACTTCCACCAGCCTTCAAGATGGTCACCCGACACCCCCAGATCTGTAGCTTTGGTGGTCCACAGCTGCTTCCTTGCCTTGTACATGTGATGCCCACGTCGCCAAACAGCATCGTTCTCCCTAATCCACTCCACGAGGTCCTCTTCTTGCTCTTGTGAGAGACTGTTGTCCTGGCGTTGAGCAGCTGAAACACCCTTGGCCTTGCCTTTCGACTTGCCCTTGCCCTTGGCTCTGGTTGGTTGGGAGGGTCCAGCATCATCGACAGGATCTTGTTGGGGAGCATCACCATCGGCACCAGGATCCTGTTGAAGAGCATCACCATCAGCATCAGGAGCTTGTTTGGGAGCATCACTATCGGCACAAGGAGCTTGTGGGGTAGCATCAACACCAGCAGGAGCTTGTGGGGGAGCATCAATACCAGCAGGAGCTTGTGGGGTAGCATCAATACCAGCAGGAGCTTGTGGGGGAGCATCAATACCAGCAGGAGCTTGTGGGGCAGCATCAATACCAGCAGGAACTTGTGGGGTAGTATCAATACCAGCAGGAACTTGTGGGGGAGCATCAATACCAGCAGGAGCTTGTGGGGGTGCATCAACACCAGCAGGAGCTTGTGGGGGAGCATCAACACCAGCAGGAGCTTGTAGGGGAGCATCAATACCAGCAGGAGCTTGTGGGGGAGCATCAACACCAGCAGGAGCTTGTGGGGGAGCATCAACACCAGCAGGAGCTTGTGGGGTAGCATCAACACCAGCAGGAGCTTGTGGGGCAGCATCACCATCGGTGCCTTGACCACCACCAGTAGCTTCGGGAAGATCATAGGGAGGGGGGATTGAAGATTTGGCACAGGAACTTGGGCCTTCCTCTTCCTCCCTGCCTTCCCTGGGCTCGAACTCGACGACTGTGCACGTTTCTTCGCCGGCATAATCACGCCTTCTTGAAAGGATCCTGATACAATGTAGATGTTCACTTGTCAGCGGTTTTCAATGGTTTGTGAAGAAATGCAGCGGAGGTGGCAAATTTATACACAAGTTGCAGACGCGATAGAAATACCCAGCGGAGCATGCGCGGAACATGCGCGATTCATGCGTGATACATACGCGATCTGTACGCGGAGCATGCGCTATTCATTCGTGCTTTGCGGGAATCATGCGTAAATCATACGAATTTCTTTCGTGATTATGCATGTTTCATTATCTAGAAAATGGGCTTTTCCGTGGATCTGCGTGTTCTTTGCGCAGTTTATTCGTGTTTCATGCGTAGTTTATACGTAGTTTCTGCGTCGTTCTTGTGTGATTCATCTGTCAAAATTTCACGTATAACCACCATTTTTTTCTATTATCGCCGCGTATAAATCCAGATTTTTCAATTTTTATGCGTAAATCGTGCGAATTTTTTACGTCAACGGCTGTGTGACACGGCCTTAAAATCATGCCGATAATTTCTTACAATCAAGAGCTTTGAGTCACCTACCTTTGAAAAATAACTATTTATTTTTACATGTTTTATAAGATTTCATTTTTCAGTTGGTTTGATTCCAGATATATTCCCCCTCCTTTTGTTTTGCACATACAGCTTCTGTGCTCAAATGACTATTTGAGTGATTTGAACAAATTAATTCGAGCTCATATCCTAAACTAAGATTCAACTAATCCAGTCCAATCTTATACTGATAAAAAGAGCCCTCGGTACAGAACTTTAATGGTTGTTTGTATAGTGTTTAACTGGTTTTTTTCAACAATATTTCATATATATCAGGGCGACCAGTTCATCTGTCCATGCTTTCCTGGATTTTTCCCAGTGCTTTTTACAATATTCTTTCTAAGCCACTGACTACTTTTCCGCATAGCCATCATCAAAACAATGATGAGCAGTGAGATAGGAATGAATCCTGTTGCAATGATTATCATTAATCCGCGGAAAAATGGCCAAGCCGGGGGTTCAAACCAGCAACCCCGTAGTATCAAGCCCTGTACATTACTGAATGATCTACCAGGCTAGGCAGAATTTAGATATCGTTGTATGCCTCTGTCAGGAAGTACCTTTATTATATATGAGCTTCTGGATATCTTTTGTCTATTAGGATTTTTGTTGAAACTCTTTAAAAAAGATGTTTTTCCAAACAATTGATTGTTTTAAAATCGCATTTCATTCCTCTACTGAATAATGACTGGGACAATGTAGGCGTCGATACCAGCATATTGTATGAAATTCATATGAGATTGTCTTGTTTTGCTATCAGTATTTTCTGTCTGGTGACGATTGTAAACTAAATACATGTATAAAAGCACAAAAAACTATATGTGCACAACAGCATACCATCCGTGCTCCGGTTCTACATCCGCCATATCATTTTGACTGAAAGTTACAAGCTCAGAGTTGACACAGTCATTACAAAAGAGGCAATTGTGCAAGCATAGAGTATCTCATAGGCTGCAAGATAAGACACAGTATGTGTAATAAGAAGGAACAAAATAATAATAATAATAATAATGAGCAACGCATAAAGAAGACGACCTTTCAAACAAGAAATTCAGTCCATGCAAATGTCTGAAATGAGTTACATGTATTTAAAACACACCTTGTCATCATCATTATTTGTCTTCTTTACCCTAGCCATGCGGCATAAAGCCATGTGTCGAGCAGCTATTAGTTTTTTATCAATTCATTTTAATAGACAATTGGGTTTAAATACAAGTATATATTTCTTCTATTAATTAGACGGCAACGCTCCCCGATTTAAACAAGGGAGTAGAATAAAAAGGGGATATATAAAATGTATATAATCCGGCTGGCCGAAAACGACCCTTTCAGGACCACCCTATAAAACAACAAAGTAAAAAAAAAGTAGATACGAGTATATACAAAATTTACATTGCCGTTGAGCGTTGACAATCTAATTATACAGTTTTAGACTTATCCATGTTTTTAATACCTATTTATTGGATTCTACAGTGTTGGCATATCCTAATTTCAATGAACAAAGAGTCACTAAGCTGTACTTTTGCTATAGATCGTAAACATTGATTGGTGACCTTATCTAAGTTTTCTCAGGGAAATGAACACGGTGACACCCGTCTGAAACAAAACCGTAAAGGGTACAAGTCAGAGCCATATCTGCCTTTAAATTCAAGACATTACTGGAGAGAAAAGAACAGAAAAAAATGCCTGAAATGATAAAGACGACAGGAAGTAAATTAAAGGTTGGAGCAATTACTTTTGGGACTTGTACGCATTTGACGAGAACCCGGCATATGACGATACTTTTAGGACACATGTAGATAATGAGATAGATAGATTATTTTCATCTAGTAATAATTGTAATTCAAAAATATCATGCAAAGTCTCTAAAGACTGTGCTCCAGTCAACCAATAGGAACAAAGCCCCGGGTGCAGACAACATATGCTACGAACACTTATTATTTGGAGGTACTTCAATTTGCAAGGTGTTGGTGAAACTCTTTTCGTCTATGCTAGAATTGTCTTATATTCCTCCTGAGATGAAAAGGGGCATAATAATTACTTTGTTTAAAGGCGGAAACAAAAACAGGAAAGATCCGAACAATTATAGAGCAATTACTCTAACTTCATGTATTTTAAAAATTTTTGAGAAAATCTTATTGGAGAGAACGTAGGCGACTGTATCTCTTCGACCGCATCACTTACAGGGAGGGTTTCAAAAAGGTCTACGGTGTTTGATGTCCTCATTTTGTTTACGAGAATGTATTTATTTTGCTAAAGAAAATGGTAGCAAACTGTAGGTTTGCTACATGTATCTAGATTGTAAGCAAGCCTTTGATTGAGTTTGGATTAATGGCTTATTTTATAAACTATCAACCTATGGCTTAGACAATAAAACACTCCAATGCTTGTTTAACCTTTACTCTGGGCTATATAGTTTAGTCCACCACAAATCTTGTACTGCTATTGATATGTTTCCTTTTCTACAAAGTGTCCATCAAGGGGGGATAACCAGTCCATTTCTCTATCTGATTTACATTAATGGCTTGATTAGGCTATTAAAATCTTGTGGTTATGGCCTTTGTATCGCTGGAGTTGACGTAAGCTCGCTTAGTGTAGCAGATGATATGATTCTTGTCTCTTTTTCCAAAAATGCAGAAAATGATGAACATGTGTTGCGAATACTCTTGCAAATGGAGGTATTTATATAATCCGAGTAAATGCGCGGTCACCGTTTTTAACGAATCAAGAAGTGTAAATGCAAATCGTTCGTGGTTTTTAGGCAATAGTTTAATTTCAGAGGTAGAAAATTATAACCACTTAGGAATAATCTGTAATACGTATATGAAAATTTCAGTCAACATAGATGAATCATGTCGGAAACTGAAAAGCACTTTACTCGGCCTTATGAATGTCGGAATACACGATAATGGTCTTCTTCCGTCTACGTCTGTGAAAATATATAAGCCCGTAGTCCTTCCTAGAGCCCTCTATGGCTGCGAGCTTTGGTTTTCGCCAGCCACGTGTCATATTTCAAAACTTGAGAAGGCTCACAGATTTTGTATAAAATACATGTATATCCAGGATCTTTCTGTAGACACAAGAACGGATATTTGTTTAAGTATGGTTGGGGCTTATCCGATCGAGTTTGAAATAGATTATAGAAAACTGCTTTCCTCGGTCAGCTCTGCCGTGTGTTTATGGGACATTTTTGTAAACAGCTGTTTAATTACCGTCTGGTCACATTTTACAAATATAAGTCCTCCATTCAGCAAGGATATGTTTTTGATATAGTCGGTGTTTTAAGAAAGTATAATATTGAGTATTACCTCACAGAATACATGTCTAATGCATCTTTCCCTACAAAATCACAATGGAAGAGCATTGTTCGAAAGGCCATTCATGCCAGGTCAAATGAACCAGGGTTCAACTCGATAGACAATTAAATAGTTTTTTGTTCATTAAGCCACAGCTTCTCTATAATAGTGAACTATGGGAAATGAGTAGGTCATCTTCATCTACTCTAACACCATATCAATGTAATAAGTGCGTTAGGTTAATAGCCAAGTTTTATAGCGATAGTTTCACGAAATCTAGCCGTTATTGTAAGAAATACGTATCCAAAAACTTTTTATTAGTTAGCATATTCATCAATAGATCGTTCAGTTGGTCGGTTGATGAATTAAGTTACTGTGAAGTCTATCCTGTCACCAACT